>CM030188.1:12010575-12110575 GCA_017639675.1 Aplochiton taeniatus | reverse complement strand
TGCAGATTTTGTAAGTTTGTCCACTGACAAAGAAATGAAAGGTCTATAATTTTAATGGTAGGTTAATTCTAACATTCAGAGATAGAATAAAAAAAAAGAAATCCAGAAAATCAAATTATATAAAATATATACATTGATTTGCATTTGATTGAGTGAAATAAGTATTTGATCCCCTACCAACTAGCAAGAATTCTGGCTCCCACAGGCCGGGTATATTAGTCCCCCTCACTCTAAGAAAGTGCTCCTAATTTCAACTTGTTACCAGTATAAGAGACACCTGCCTCAACTCTTTACCTGTATAAAAGACACCTGTCCACAGAATCAATCAATCAGATTGCAACCTCTCCACCATGGGCAAGACCAAAGAGCTGTCTAAGGACGTCAGGGACAAGATTGTAGACCTGCACAAGGCTGGAATGGGCTACAAGACCATCGGCAAGCAGCTCGGTGAGAAGGAGACAACTGTTGGTGCAATTATTCGAAAGTGGAAGAAACACAAAATTACCATCAATCGCCCTCGGTCTGGGGCTCCATGCAAGATCTCTCCTCGTGGGGTATCAAGGATCATCAGAAAGGTGAGGGATCAGCCCAGAACTACACGGGAGGAGCTTGTTAATGATCTCAAGGCAGCTGGGACCACAGTCACCAAGAAAACCGTTGGTAATACACTACGCAGGAATGGATTAAAATCCTGCAGCGCCCGAAAGGTCCCCCTGCTCAAGAAGGTACATGTACAGGCCCGCCTGAAGTTTGCCAATGAACACCTGAATGATTCAGAGGAGGCTTGGGAGAAGGTGCTGTGGTCAGATGAGACCAAAATCGAGCTCTTTGGCATCAACTCGACTCGCCGTGTTTGGAGGAAGAGAAATGCTGACTGTGACCCCAAGAACACCATCCCCACCATCAAGCATGGAGGTGGAAACATTATGTTTTGAGGGTGTTTCTCTGCTAAGGGGACAGGACAACTTCACCGCATCGAGGGGAGGATGGATGGGGCGACGTACCGTGAAATCTTGGACGACAACCTCCTTCCCTCATCCAGGACACTGAAAATGGGTCGTGGGTGGGTCTTCCAGCACGACAATGACCCAAAACACACTGCCATGGCAACAAAGGAGTGGCTCAGGAAGAAGCACATTAAGGTCATGAAGTGGCCTAGCCAGTCTCCAGACCTTAATCCCATAGAAAATCTATGGAGGGAGCTGAAGCTTCGAGTTGCCAAACGACAGCCTCGAAACCTTAAGGATTTGGAGAGGATATGCAAAGCGGATTGGACCAAAATCCCCCCTGAGATGTGTGCAAACCTGGTAACCAACTACAAGAGACGTCTGACCTCCGTGCTTGCCAACAAGGGTTTCTCCACCAAGTACTAAGTCATGTTGTGCTAGGGGATCAAATACTCATTTCACTCAATCAAATGCAAATCAATGTATATATTTTATATAATGTGATTTTCTGGATTTCTTTTTTTTTTATTCTATCTCTGAATGTTAAAATAAACCTACCATTGAAATTATAGACCTTTCATTTCTTTGTCAGTGGACAAACTTACAAAATCTGCAAGGGATCAAATAATTATTTCCTTCACTGTGTATATATATATATATATATATATATATATATATATATATATATATATATATATATATATATATAAAAAACAGTAGGGGGCGGGGGTTGCAATATTTCCCCAAAAGGACACTTACAAGTTTATGCTATGCCATTAATTATCCCTCTCTTTGGGTTACACTCAGGTCCTATATCACACTACAGAGAGGAAGAGAGAGAGAGAGAGAGAGAGAGAGAGAGGTCAAAAATCTACTCTCACCTGTTTGACAGAAATTATCCCATCTGCCCCAGCCTTCAAAGATTGATATAGTGTGTGTGTGTGTGTGTGTGTATATGTGTGTGTGTGGTCATTTCTGACCTGGGGATCTCCACACAGCCATGTCTTTTCCCATCTTGAACTCTGACCTTTGACCTTGTAAACCCAGGCCTGTCTCTTTGAAGGCCCTCTGCTCACTCTACCTTGCAGAGCAGGTCCATGCCGTCATGTGCCAGGCAGTGACTACTGTATGGGGTCTAGAATCAGTAGGGATTGTTCTTCAACCATCTCGTTGATGCTTCCCAATGTGTCTCCACATGTTTGCTACCAGTAAAAACAACCGTTCTTGTTCATGGGTTCATGTGTGTGTCCAGATAAGGAAGAACATAAGGTTATTATGCGGCTTCATTAGGGAGACTTGTTTAAAAGGTCCTTCTTGGTTCATGATGATAGACTGCTTTAGGGGGACTCGGGGCTAGCTATCAATCAATCACACACTTTTTCCGGTCTTTCAAAAACACCAGCTTCGTGAACGCCCCTCGGTCCCCTGCATTCCAGTCGTTGAGGCCCTGAAAACATCTCTCTCTCTCTCTCTCTCTCTCTCTCTCTCTCTCTCTCTCTCTCTCTCTCTCTCTCTCTCTCTCTCTCTCTCTCTCTCTCTCTCTCTCTCTCTCTCTCTCTCTCTCTCTCTCTCTCTCTCTCTCTCTCTCTCTCTCTCTCTCTCTCTCTCTCTCTCTCTCTCTCCCCTGTGTTGGGGTGGCTGGGGTTACTTTGAGAGGTGTGTGTGTGTGGGGGGGGGGGGGGGGGGGGGGTTGAGGGGGTGTCCAGGGTTAACAGCTAGTTTTGGGGGGCAGTAAAATCAGAAGCATCCCACTGGGAGAGGGCTCCTCAGAGCTGGCGACCTTTGACCTAGCCGTACCCCGCTCCGACACTCCATCACACACGCCCCCACACACTCTTAGCCCTGGCACACATACTCCTGACCGCCCTTCAAGCTGTGCGAGAGCGCGTTGCTTTTTGAGCGAAAAGGAGAGTTCAAAGCGACCAAGTTCAGCAACAACAAAATGGGGTTATCCATCTTCACAACGACAACCAAATAGGAAGTAGGGAGGGAGGGAGAGGACCAGGTAAGAGTGCACCCTGTGTTTACAATCTAACTCACCCTAAGCCTACGATGGGCTCATAGGTTTTACAGACAGCTTGTTACTGTCGCCTAGTCATTAGAGGTGGGAGGGATTTGTCAGGGCCTCGTCAGGCAACTCTTTGATGTTATTTTTCACCTTCATTATCTGTGACAACAAAGGGGAGAGACACAGAGACATAGAGAGAGACACAGAGAGAGAGAGAGACAGAGAGAGAGAGAGAGAGAGAGAGAGAGAGAGAGAGAGAGACTGGGTGCAGGAGGAGTAGGGTAAAGAAGATGAAAGTGGATAGTAGTTAGGGCTTTGAAGATGGAGGTAATGTGTCACCAGGTAATAGCTTTTTAATGGATTCCCTTTCTTCTCATAAAACAGGGGCCGTGTCATGTTTTAATGGCTGGGAAAGTTCAAGCAGGTTTGTCATTATGATGTCAGCTTTCTAAAATAAGTTCAACGATGTGTGTTTAAGTTGTGCATGTTTAATGACAGTTTCAGGGCAAGGCCAAGCTCATTTTCCAGGTCAGCACCAACTGTCACTGTGACAAGGAGAAACAGCTTGTGTGTTGGTAAGCAACGCTGTCCATTGGCTGCAAAGTGCTCCGAGCCGACTCCCTCCAGCCAGCCAGGGCACCCCACCAATCACGGCTCCGTTTCCTGTCTGGACGCCAGGGCAACGGCTTTCACGCGCAACACCTCCGCTAATATTCTGAACATCGGTGAACTGCAGTTTTCCACCATGTTGGATGATTCCATTTTGCTATGCTTTTTCCAAACGAAGGTCTGGTCAACAATACCTAAATCACCGGTTGTCTACTTCTCTATCCCCTTCAGGCTCAGCAAGCTGTAGCTACAGCTAATGCAGGCCGTCTAGTCAGGTGGTGTGTGCTGATATGTCGGTGTGTGGTTGTCCTGTACGCTCCCCTGGACTAGGTAGGGTAGGGGGCAGCACATAGTAATAATCCCTAGCACTCAACTGATTGATCCTTCCATTTTAGTGAGGAGGTCCATCCTTCATCTTTCAACTGATGATGCTGGAGCAGCCGGCACTGGTGACAGAGTGCACCACACACACACACACACACACACCAGAGGAAGAGTGGATGATAAGAGGCGTGGCACTTCACTCCCACAAACAAACACACTTGGGCAGAGGCGTTGTGCCCATCCACACTAAGGGGGCACGGGCCTTTTTGAGACAATGGTTGGTCAAATCCATAGTATTACATCTAGTGAAGGGGTTGTGAAACTCTGCCCCCCTGGGTGAATGGTGCCTGGGAACGTTGGGGTTTTAAGCTGAAGCCAAGTGGATGCAAGACGTGTGAGAAAGGTCCAGATCAAAACAACCTGCCTACCTAGTCTTTTCATATTCCTTCTCAAAATGCTGTGATAACGAAATACGATCTAATTCCAAGCCCGGATCCTATAGCACATGTAACAGAATTGTTGGCGATGGCACATTTCGCTCCACTAAACCAACAAAGGAAAAGAAAAACAGTGGGTTTGGCTCGTGTAAGGAAACACCAGGGATTGTGTTGACTCACATCCAGCAAACCCAAACGTTTCCCACAAACCATACATAATAGCTTATGTGTGCCTAGATAACAAATAGCATACACTCATTATTCATTCACCATAAAATAAATGCTATTCTATAACAAGATTCATTTGGTATTTTGGAAATGTAGAGTATGTGGCTTGCCAAGTCTGGGATTTTGTCTGCCCCATGGGAATATTCTCCCACCCGACCATTCCAACGGAGAGGGATTTGAACTTCAGAGAGACGCGGCTACCGAAACACTTTGACTGGGATGTAGAAGTAGTATTCTGCTAGGCAGTTGGAAGGCCTGTTGCCTGTTACATGTAGCCGCTGTCTGATTAAAAACCTCAGAATTGGGAAGACCTCGATTTCGGAGTGCAAGCCAACTATGTTGGAAGTAACCAACCCCCCCTCCCCCCCCCCTCCCCCCACCCCACACACACACACACACACACACACATACGCCATAGGGATCAACAAACGCAGTCCTTTTGGCGAATGAAAGACGAAGCAACTAGGAGGAGAGGAAAGATGGTTGACACGACGGGGTGAGGCGAGTTCAACCGGGTCTTCCTTATTAGGGCGCGGGAGGTGAAGTGGTGCGTTCTGGGAGGAAGGACAGGTCCCTCCAAAAATGGCCTGTGTTTAGACTGGCAGCGGGTCAACCAGGACCAATGGAGAGGCAAGGGAAAGCCATGTCACTGAACACGAAGATGGACGCCTGTAGGATACATCTGTGAGCGTGACCAAGTAGAGGGCTGTGTGTGCTCTGTGTAGGTGTGTGTGTGTGTGTGTGTGTGTGTATATGAGAAAGATTCAGATAATGTGTGAATTTGTGTCTGTTGATGTGTTGTGTGTGTGTGTGTGTGTGTGTGTGTGTGTGTGTGTGTGTGTGAGAAGGAGAAAGAGAGAGAGAGAAAGACTGTGTGAATCTGTATCTGTTTGTGTTATCCGTGTGTGTGTGTGTGTGTGTGTGTGTGTGTGTGTGTGTGTGAGAGAAGGAGAAAGAGAATGTGTGAATCTGTGGTATCTGAGTGTGTGTGTGTGTGTGTGTGTGTGTGAGAAGGAGAAAGAGAATGTGTGAATCTGTGTCTATCTGTGGTATCTGAGTGTGTGTGTGTGTGTGGTGTGTGTGAGGGCAGCCTTGTCTCAGCGCGGGCCCAGCTCTGGTTTCCATTCCCCGTCTGTTAATACAAATACATATGGAACTGCTATTTACTCAAGGATTCCAAACCCTGGCGAACAGCACTGGAGGAGAGTTCCAGCTTCAGCTAGGATAACTGGACACACCCTGGAGTAGGACACACACACACACACACACACACACACACACACATTCACCTTGATGCACGACACGCGAACCCTGTTACAAGTATGCGCATACACACGCCCTCGCTGATTAACGTAAACACGCAAATGAGCCATTCTGCGTGCACACACAAGCTCCCCTACACACACAAACACACACACACACACACACACACACACACACACACACACAACATCCCAACGAAAGGTGAGATGGAAATACCACAGCTGTCTTTCCCAGCATGTTTTTCCTGCCCTGGTTTATGGAAAGGGTGTGTCGCTCTCATTATCAGAGCAGACCCCGCGCTGGGCTCCTGAAATAGCAGCCGCGCAACGTCGCAGGGGAGAAAGTGGGCTAGAATAATAACTAAATGGAACTTTGGCGTGAAATTGACTTTCAGTCCGTCATTAGCACCGGCTCTTGTGTAAATAACGATTATAGTGCGCACGCCAGTCACACACACACACACACACACACACACATACAGGGTCGCACCATTTCACTTTCAACAACCCACACATGGCAGTTGAAGTAGAATAAAATACAGGAGGATAACAGTTAAAAGCCTAGAAGTTATTCACACTACACAAGAGAGAGAGAGAGAGAGAGAGAGAGAGAGAGAGAGAGAGAGAGAGAGAGAGAGAGAGAGAGAGAGAGAGAGAGAGATGTGTTGACCCGTGTCACACACAATGGACCAGACCGAAGCAAAACCCAGGGGCTGAGAGAAGGGGCCGGTCAAACAGAACCTAGTAGGGCCATAACCAACGTCCCCACCAAGACCCCAAACACACCCCTCTGCTCTGAGCCACAGTCCCCCAACTGGGAGAGTCCACCGCAAGCATAACGCAATGTGTTTATGTTGACATAAGTGAACTGTGAATAAGAACTTAAGAAAAGAAGAAAAGTGAATAAGAACTTATCCCCTTTCAGTGTGTGTGTGTGTGTCCAGCTGTAGCTGTGTGTTTGTGCGTTTGTGTGTTTTCTCTACTCCTCGCTGGCAGAGACACGGGGGCTCGTGGAGCCAGCAGGAAGATTACAGGACAATTTCCTCTGGCGGATCCCAGGATGAACAGAAGACACTGTTATTGCATCAGACACATGTCCTGTTGAACGGGGGCGTCTTGGTGCCTGCGTGTGTGTGTCGGTGTATGTATGTTTAGGCGTGTGTGTGTGTGTGTGTGTGTGTGTGTGTGTGTGTGTGTGTGTGTGTGTGTGTACACGTCAGAGAGAGAGGGGTAGGGGCAACTCAACACCACTCTGAGGGCCCTCCTTCTCCTCTTCTCTAGCAATCCATTCTCCGTCCTATTCCATCCATCATTTCTTGATTCCTCTCTCTCGCTCTCTCTCTCTCTCAAAGTGTCACATCTGTTTTAAATAAGGGCAGTCGTTCGACTTTCTTGGGGTCTCCTATGAGTTTGTGTGAGACACACGAAACACACACACCCACCCTGGGGTCACGGCCAAACTTTTGGGGTTCAAGAAAACCCACTTCAGTCATTTCCACCAGAGGTCCTTTGGGGCCGAAGGTTTCCTGGTGGGGTTTCTTCATCTTGGCTGGGTCTCCATTAGACAGAACTGGAGCCCTCTGCACCAGTGGCCACACAGGAGAGGGTGGTCAAGGGTTTTGCAAACCTCCCATGCCCCCTAGCTTCACAACAGGGTGTCAGTTCTGACTCGTAGCCCCAGTTCAACCCTTAGCTGGGCTGGGTACTGCAGAATAAAGGATTAGCCTGAAATATGGACCCCTGAATCCCTCAACCCCCACGATGAGTAAGGGATGAACTCACTCGCTCTGTAAAGAAGAAGGGAGAGGAGAAAGTGAGTGACTCAGATGGTGGGTGGTACAGGGCAGGAAGTGACATCATCAGGCCACCTCTCTCTGTTTGCCCCTGCCGGTTGCCGGGGGGATCAGGTATTTCCATGATGGAGATTTTTTTCCCCCTCCGCTTTTCAACCCACGCCTCCGGAATGCCGGTGGACTTTGATGGAAAGAACAGCGCTCTTGGAGTGGCCAAGGGTGCACCATGTGGTGTGATGTGGCTCTTTGAAACTGGGCTGGCGGAATGTGTCACTCTGGCTTCTAAGACTCTGGATGATGGGCCATGGGGAGAAGTGAAATAAGCCCAGGCAAGTTAAACAGAGAGAGTGAGTGACTGACTGAGAGAGAGAGACTTCATGGAGAGTGTGTGTTGTCTCTGGAGCCAGGCTAGTGACCACACAGGAGACATTACAGTATGACAAAGGTATTACATGCGCACGCGCGCACACACACACACACACACACACACACACACACACACACACCTAACTAACATGGCGCTGTGCATTATACGTGTTTGTCTTCTGTGTCTCTGTGTGTGGGGGGTGGGTGTGTTTACAGAAATGTGTGTTTGGGTCCTTGCTTTGATGTGTGTGCGCTCAGCATGTGGGTGTGTGTGTGTGCACTCAGCATGTGTGTGTGTGTGTGTGTGTGTGTGCGCTCGAAATGTGTGCACGTGTGCATGTGAGGGAGCGAGCAGCAGGTCGTTTGCCTAACGACCTGCGAGGACATGAAATCTGTCAGCATGGAGGTCCACAGACATGATGAAGGGACAGGTTAGGGAGACAGATGAGAGAGGACAGCGGTGCCTGAGGGCTGGAATACCCGTCTCAAAACACCTGCTCCACATTTCTCTCTCTCTCTCTCACACACACACACACACACACACACACACACACACACACACACACACACACACACACACACACACACACACACCAGCTGGTGCCTATAGAACCTACAGAACCAAAAAGGGAGGTTGAAAGAGATATAGAGCGAGAGATAAAACAAATACAGAGCAGGATAAAGAGACAGAGGCGTGTATGGAGATAGAAGGAGACAGAGATAGAAAGAGGGAAATAAAAGAGGAAGAGTCAGACAAAGAGATACAAAAATGACACAGACAAAGACCGAGAGAGAGATCAGTCTGGAACCCCAGTCCGTCCCCACTCCCTCCCCCTTGTCCCTCCCTCCCTCTGGGTCCAGCCTGGTCTTGTTAGCCCTGCCCTCCTGGTCCTCCCCACCACTGTCACCACTGTCACTCGTGTCTACACACGTGTGTGTGTGTGTGTGTGTGTGTCTAACCCCTGCCTGGCTCTAGACCCTCTGGAACCACGTGGCCCCTTCCCAGACGTACAGCCTGATCAAAAGATAAGGGCTCTTTATTAAACACCCCAAATCCCTCCTTAGACAGGACTTTAGACAGACATAAACTACACACACATACACACACTAAAACACAGAATGGTTGCAGGACCACCAAGTGCACACATTCCTTAATCAAATTAAATCAAATCATTGTGAGGGAGGGAGAGAGAGAGAGAGAGAGAGAGAGAGAGAGAGAGAGAGAGAGAGAGAGAGAGAGAGAGAGAGAGAGAGAGAGAGAGAGAGAGAGAGAGAGAGAGAGAGAGAGAGAGAGAGAGAGAGAGAGAGAGAGAGAGAGAGAGAGAGAATCCAGTGAGGGGTTAAGAGGGAATGCTCTGTGACAGGCTGGCGTCTATACTGGAGGCAGTGTGTGCTTCACTCCAACACGGTTGTTTCATGGAATGAGAAGTTGAACTCTCTCGTAATGTGTACACTGACATGCGGTGATTAGGCAAAGGGCCTACGGTCACAAAGAACGCAATAACAGCATTTCTGGGTTGGAGAAATATACTGAAGAGACGTGTGTGTGTGTGTGTGTGTGTGTGTGTGTGTGTGTGTGTGTGTGTGTGTCTATTGAAAAAAGAGTAGAGTAACTACTTTAGTAAAAGACAGATGGGATGTTTTACCCCTTTGGACCATGCTCCTACAAGCCCTCAGTTTAAACACCTATCAATGTGTCATATAGTGTGTGTGTGTGTAGACCTCTTAACGACCACTGTGGTTTCCATTTGGAGCAGCTGGGTATAAGAAAAATGTGATGACACCGAAGAATCTCACTCAAAATCTCTTCTGTAGCCATGCACCCTGTGACTTCACCTTCAGTAACATTGAGCAACTTCTCTCTTTGCGCTTTCCAGCGGACAAAAAACATGTTCGGAGGCTAAACAACATGCTCCACATTTCCTGAGGGATCCGGTGGTATCTGTCTGGCTCTCCTAACCGGGTTCCCTGGAGCAGCGCTAGAACTTGACTAGGCTCTGCAACATGGCTGAAGTGCTAGCCGGCCCAGAGCGTGTGATGACGCGGCTGATGCCTGGAGAGGGAGGAGTGGGCCTCCCAGAGGAACGGCAGGCCCAACGGGCGTGGAGCTCTCCTGCGGCTGGAAGAGAGACTCTGGTGGTCCCCCCTCTGCGACGTGGAGCTCTCCTGTGGCTGGAAGAGAGACTCTGGTGGTCCCCCCTCTGCGACGTGCTCCACTCCGGGCCAAGCCGCACCACTTTGCCCCACTAAAGCCCACCTCCTCAGATGTGGCCCGGGCGCTAACCAGCTCCCTCTATCATCTTCTATCTTCCCCTCCCTCATCCCTCGCTCACGATCGCTTCCATGTGGCCAGGCTTGGTCAGCTGGTTCTGTGTGTGTGTGTGTGTGTGTGTGTGTGTGTGTGTGTGTGTGTGTGTGTGTGTGTGTGTGTGTGATAGGCTAAACCTGTTCTACAGTATGTTATTGTTCCACTTTGCTAAAACGTCTGAGGGGAACATTTGGGAGAGAAGAGACAGGGACTAATTGGCTGATAAACTGATGAAGACGGACAAAGACGACTTAGTTAGACGCAGACCTAGGAGGGAGAGAGAGAGAGAGAGAGAGAGAGAGAGAGAGAGAGAGAGAGAGAGAGAGAGAGAGAGAGAGAAAGAGAGTAGTAGCCTGTGGGGACGGTTCACAGACAGACCTTTACAGAGTGGAGGAGAGAGACGGGCGAGGGGGGGAGGAGAGGAGTGTGAGAGAGACAAAGAGAAAGGCTTGGCCTCCCCTGTGTGCTCACCTCTTTGGCCCTAACGTGAAATACTAAGCTCCACACACACACACACACACACACACACACACACGTTTTCATCAGAACCCTGTGCCCCCTCAGAGAGTGAGTCATTGCACTGGAGCTCATCACCCTTCACCCTAACACACACACACACACACACACACACACACGTCTGACTCCCCTCCCTGGCTAATGCCTTTACTACTACATGCCCTGAAGGGCTGTCTGGGTAGTGTACGGAGATTTGATGGAAGACAAAACCCTACAGCCCTTGTGAACAAAGATCTCTCTCTTTCACACACACACACATGCATAAAATCAAATACCCACACCCACACACCCACACACCCACACACACACACCTTTGTCCCTGCCATACAATAGGATCTTCAGGTACCTAATCATCTAAACCCCTCTATCCTCTTCAAACAGCCTCTAGGAGCAAGGCCAGGACAAGTGCTAACAACCTCAGGCCTTTGGAGAAGAAAAGGCTTTAGCCACACGGTAGAATTACAAAGGCGTGTTTTGTGTTGCTGCTCCCAGGTAGGCATGCTACGTGCTTTTCATTCCCCCTGTCACAGGCGTTCAGGTTGCAGTTCCCTGAGAATGTATTCCGCCGTAGGGGAACAGCGGGCGGATGGATGGCTGAGTTTGTGTGTGTGTGTGTGTGTGTAAATGTTTTGATGCTGTGTGTGTGTATGTGTGTGTGGAGAGATAGAAGAGGAGGTGAGGAGAGAGCCAGCACCACGCACAGTACAAACATCCTGAGTGCTGCTAACAGCTCCAACCCCAGCTGTCACAGGGGAGGCAGAGTGGCGTGTCGCAGCGATGAGAGTGCAGGGGACATCGTTTGACAACCGGTGGTTTTTGAATCATCGCGCCGCCTCACCGTGGTATTAGACTCAACAACAGGCTTTTTCCACCGGCAACCCCATCGCAAGTGCGACGTTGCCGACAGAGCTATTTTGAAGTGAGATGGCTGATGAGAGTTTGGCATCCTCCTGTCTGCTGAACCATCCAAACATCATCTCCAACACGCTTCGGATAACACTCCCAGTCCACAGCCCTCATGTCGACTTCAAGACGTGCCGCCTCCCCACTCAGCTGACGAGCTGACAGGTACAGATAGAGCGAAGGGGGTGGAGGGGAGAAGCCAGAGAGAAATGGTGTCCAGGGAGGGGGGGGGGGGGGGGGGGTTGATAGCCGCACTCTAGCCAATTGCCTTTCGCTGCGTAAATCATTACGTTACATCAAATCGTTACATCAATCACGCCATCCGTAAGCTTTCTGAAGTGATCCCCAGCGTTACTGTGACGGGGGCCACAGATCACGTTAGACGCCAGCGGAAATGGAAGCGAGGGGAGATGTGTGCTGCAGAGTGGACAGAGTGGAGATGTGTGCTGCAGAGTGGACAGAGTGGAGATGTGTGCTGCAGAGTGGACAGAGTGGAGACAGGCCCGGGCACAGCCAAAGAGGACATATATGCTGAACACTGAGGGCAGAGGATTTGCTGCAGCCAGCACTTATTTCGGTGAACACCAACACACCCACAAAACTAGAATAACACATGTATAGGGTGGCTGAGGCACAGGAGGTGGAGCGGGACGTTGGCGGGTTTGATTCCTAGCTCCCCCTGACCATATGCCAAAGTCCAGTCCATACAAAAAGAATGCACACACACACTTCTCTTTATATCTTTCCAAATCTCTCTCTAATTGACAAATATCTCTCTCTCTCACACACACACACACACACACACACACACACACACACACACACACACACACACACCCTTCATCACTGTATTCTCGTTCATGTGGGGCTAGGCTCAGGCCTCGGGCTAAACACCTGCACTCTGCACAAAACACCCTGACAGGCAACAGACAGAAGAAAAGAGGCCGAGGTAGACCTTAACACACCCCTTAGACAACTTCAAACCCGACAGTCAGAGACGAGACATACGCGCACACACACACACACACACACACACACACACACACACACACACACACACACACTCAGCCATCCATCCGCCCGCTGTTCCCCTACGGCGGAATACATTCTCAGGGAACTGCAACCTGAACGCCTGTGACAGGGGGAATGAAAAGCACGTAGCATGCCTACCTGGGAGCACTCTCTATTCTAGACTACAGTACGCCACCCTGCGGCAAAGTTTTGCGGCCTACATCCACCAGAGTCATCAGTCTACTAGACTGTCTAAAAACACTGTCCTAGGGCAAGAGATGGTATACTCTAGAGATTCAGCCAGAAAGAGAGCAATCCAGAGAAAGAGGGGAGAGAAAGGATGAAAAAGTGAAAACGAAGTCCATAGACCTATCAAATAAATCGAAATAATAACAAGCAAAAAGGTGCTCGCTCCCCTCCTGCTCGTTTCAGGGAGGAACCAGAGGAGTTCTTGTAATACTGTGTGGTGAGTTAGCAGCAGATCAACGAGGCCACACATGGTCTAGTCGCATGTACCCCCCCCCCCCCTCCCGACCCACAAGGCCGTACACACACTGACCCGGGGGGGCCAAATGTCCAACACTGATGATGTCATCGCCAGGGTAGAGCATGTCGGCCTGGTGTGGATAATCGAACCAGCTGCCGAGGAAACATGCCACGGTTAGATTGGAGTTTCAGACCGAGCCACACCGCTAGGTCCACATCCCAACTTAATGGAAAATGAGCAGTACTAAAAAGAATAACGGAGTCAGTTCGGTGCTAACAAACTTTGACATACCTCATCTCGTAACAAAATTGCTACGAGGTTCTTCACCTAGAAAATACACACGACCAGGTCAACAATGATTGTGTGTGTTTGTATCCCTTTTTTGTTCCTCCCAAGGTTAGGTAAGACGGAGAGTTGGCTGACACTGGTGTCAGAAGGCCCAGCAGGATGTGGACACGGTGTCTGCTTGCTATTGTCCATTGTTACTCAGGGACTCACTGGACTGCCGCCTGTGGTGTATTTACGCCAGGCTTCCAACGAGCCAGGGAAATACCAAGCCCCAGGCACAGGCACAGGCGCGCGCACGCGCACACACACACACACACACACACACACACACACACACACACACACACACACACACACACACACACACACACACACACAATTAGAGGTAAAAATAAAACACAAAGGCAACAAGAAGTTCCTGGAGTACATTTTCCAAACTTAGTTTGTCGTAAACAAATTTGAGCGTGCAGGTCAGCTGGGTTAAGGGCACACACATGGTAGGTAAAAGGTCAGAATATGTTTATGCACCAACTAGTTCTACATGCATGTGTGATTCCATTAGGTCTGTATTTCTCTTACGGCCCTAAAGCTATGCTACTTACTGGTAAATCTAATAAAACAACAGCATTGGGATTAAAGGCTTAACCCTGCCATGGAAGTCACAATGGCAGTTTTGTCTTAATCCTTTTTGAAGGTGCCTCTTCAGAATCATGTAATTAACCCACCCAAACAGTCACGTTGGCCTATGGTATTTGAATAATTGGATTTGATTTAAAGCTACTTGTATTTGCCCCTCCCGACCCCCTTCTAATCAGTTAAAAGTTAAGAGCTCTGTGGCTGAATCTGTAAGTATAGGCCTTCGTTTAATTTTCAATTCCACTTATTATTTTGAAACTGTTAGATCAAATTAATAATAATCAAAGAAAAAAACAACTTTTCATAGTGGGCAGTGTTGCGTCTTAATTGACGCAAGATTAATTACCGGACAGGAAGAATAGGTAAACGAAAAGCAGACCATATTGAGACGCAGCCATTCGCCAGCTGGTCCTGCTTCCACAAACCACGAGGCAACCGCCTTCCCTGCTGGGGGGCGTCTCGAGGACAATCGGGTTCCAGCCTGCAGCATCTGAGCTCATTACATTAGAGATGCCGCCTGATTTATCATACTATTTCCCCTCCTCCTCCCTCCTGTGGTCTCGGCCAGGAATCCATGTCTCTCCCTACCTCGTGGTCCTTTGTGCCCCATCATCTACCTTTATTCTCATCCTTTGCAATGATATTAACTATTTTAAAATCATATTATATTGGCAGTTATACATTAATTCTCCAAATGTTCCAACGTGAGAAAATAAATGTTTTCCACCTTACCAACACACAATTATTAGCACAAGCTGTATCTTTATAAACACTCACGATACATTTAAACGTTGGATATAGTCCTTGCCTTTATTAGGCAATTAACTTGCGCAATGATAACCGGTTACATGGTTTGCCAACATATTCCAAATATTACACAAACTTACAGCCTACATATTCTGTAAATAAAAGTAGCGTTAGACTGATGTTCTGAAACGAACAAGCTTACCTATATCATTTTTTTCTTTCTCCATATTGATAACTCCAGGGTGTGTATCCGTGATTACTGTTTAGTGACAAAAGGAGAGCGGATGCGCCTCTCCCAGCCAGCGATCCTTGCTTCGGTGGACCCTGGCTGTCAAACACCCTGCTGAAATGGCATCTGTCGTGTCCTATCAGATTTATTGCTGCTTACAAGGGCTTGCCCAATCATAGAACAGAAGGAGGGTGTGTAGGCTAGATTTCAAGTTGATTGTGAAATATATCCTTCTTAAATATAGATAATTAGGATATTAGCGATATCACCTTATACAACAAAGTATATCTAGAATTCCATTTACATAAAACATACTATGCATACTTTAGGCTAATGCGAAATCAGTAATTTAGCTATGTGAGACTACATCATGATGTTTCACTATGATTCACGTTCTACCACTTCGTTTTCTTATGTGCGAAAATAACAGATTGAACACAGTAGGCCAACAGTTTTAGTGGTGCTGGTGGTTGGTCCATTTTCCGGACAGAATTTACAAGTCCTATTCTATCCATATTCCAGAACAAGAAGCGTCATCAAGACGTTCCTTCCTGCTGTCCTGCTTTAATTGAGTTTTCAGACTAAATCCATTTTGTTCAGATACTAAGTTACAGACTGACAACTGATAGGAAAGCCCACTGTGCCAAATGTATCTACCCTCAGAACAATACAGTATCTCTGTACAACAGGATTGCAATCTACTAACTTGGATACTTTTTCCAACTATCATAAAATTATTTATTTTATTTTGGCCCTTAGAATAGCAAGGTTCTTGGGTAAGACTTCGAGTCACAGAGAGAAAGTCAGCACTTTATTATTACTGTGAAAACAAAACGCTGTTAAATAAAGGTTTCTGGACCAAACATTTATTCAACGATGCGTATCAGATTTTCTTGCAAAACCAGCTCAGCAAAATAAAGGCTAAGTACAGAAAATTAAATAAAGGTTTGGTTACAGTTTATGCTCAGACTGTACTGAAAATGCCAGATGTTATACAGTTTCTATTTCCCCTGAATAAAAAAAACGACAACAAAAATTGGCAGACCCAATCAACCCAATTCAGAAGGCAGATGGATCCCACTGTGCATGGCAACGCAAACCGTTTGAAAAAAATGACCGATCAGAACCATAACATCTACAAAGAAATACAAAGAAAGTCATTTCACATCAAAAGTTCTGTGAGACACCCAATCAGAATGACTTTGATGAAACGGGTTTTGTAATGGATCGTGTAGGGACACATCCGCTGTATATCAAAACACTGGTCAAATGGGATTCTGAATGCGCAGTAGGTAGCCCGATAGAAACCCGACTAGGAAAAGAATAACATTTCAATACCGTCTGTGTTTGATCTGTTAGTATTATCTTGTAACACAAGAGACTGGAACTCAAATTGATCTTTGGGCATCACCGTTGGATATTGTATGAAAGGAAAGCAAAAACATGAAAAGGGAAGGTTGTTTTTCTCCCTGTGGGTTCGGCACTTCTCACTGACGGTGGTGTGGAAGAATCTCACTGCTGTTTACTCTGGCCCGGCGAACTGTTTGTCCTTGGAGATGAAAGAGGGCTCGTGTTGGGCAATCTCTCCTGGCAATGGTTATCTGACCTCGGCTGATCCGGTCTGACCCCGAAGTTTTGTTGCTTCTTGGATACGGCTTTAAGGCCATGCTTCAAATGCTTCTGTCTGTGGTTTGAAGGGAGGCAGGGTTGATCTTCCCCACGGGTTTAAAGGAGACTAGGGGCAGTGGGACTTGGATTGTGTGGCTGCCTCGGAGCTTCCACCACTGTTTCGACAGCTGTTCAAATAGTACACAATCCTGGGATGTCCACAGCGTCTCCGCTCCGGGAAACAGCCCTCATACGTTACAGTACAACGTCATGGTAATGTTATGATAACAGCTTAATAGTGTGACAATATCACTTACACTCCCTCGTACAAACCAACTTCACTCGATTCATCCAAGTGTACGATCACCACCATTCAATAGGTAGAAATTGTTCAAGGATCTGTTTTGTGACATTCAACAGCGCAAACTCAATCATTATGTTGAACTCAATTCTTTTGAATAAAGCACTTTAATAGCAGAATGGATATTAGAAATCAGACATGAGCGTTTATGGCAACAGTTAGTGTGTTACTTACAGAAGGATCAAAGTAAGATTCAATAAAATTCTAAACCAAATATGATATGTTTTAAGTCAACACTACATTTGACACCTGTTTTCCACTAGAGTTCATAACTTTCCCTTAATATTGCAATAAATAAATGTGAATCCTAAGCGGTTGCATCGGGTAATTCATTGAGCTAAATGGTGTACATCATGGCTCCCAAATCCAGGAAAAAGGGAAAAATGGAAACCACCAACAACAACACAGACGATGTGATCGTTCCACATTTTTCAGACACACTCTCTAAGGAAGTCGTTGAATGACCCCCAGTCTCCCGATCTCATGCAAGCCCAACGAGCAATATACACAGTGACACGTTCAGCCACCCTTCAGACATGTGTGTCCTGTTACATGATCAATACATACATTATGTTAGTTAGCACGCGCTGACTGATTCATTTCTCAGAAAATGGCCCACGTATTTCAGCTAGTCTACCCTTCATCTGCTGGACAAACAAAGTAACAAAAGGGTTTGCGCTTCATCAGACAACCGCAGTTATCAGATTCGTTTGAAATCAAGCAAGACCTCACTTCTAATGCTTAAGTGCTGTTGCAGGTCTGTGTTCCAGAGGGGGGCAATGAACCTTTCAACCATGGCTACGTGCTTTCAAACAGTCACTGTGTAACAAAACCATGATTCTGCAGTTACTAACACTAGTCTCACGATCATCCCAGGAGTCAAAAATAGCTTATAAAAATACTTCTTTTTTTTCTTTTCAGAAGAGAGCATGTTGCCACTTGATCCGTCTGTGTTTGAGGACAGGACTACGGAGAACCCGATCCTCCTCTCTCCCTATCTGCTATGGAGATCGGCAGTGCCACTGTTCAGGCCTTGGCCTATAATTCATGGCTGAGCTATGGCCCCTATCCAGAGGCTGCCTCTCCTATCTTGGCTGATTTACAGAGGGGCTTTGTGTAAGCTACGGGCCCTCTTTCAACTGGGCACGGACATCAAACTCACCACCAACAGATGCGGAATCTCTCCTCGTGTATCTTACGCTGGGTTCTCTCCTTTCTCAAGAGAATGTTTGATAAAAACAAAAACAAAAAAAACGGCCTGATAAGGTGCTTGGACGGTAATCTTAAGTGGGTGGTGAACCTAAAAAAGCGCAAACTACGGTTTCCTATCTCTGTCTTTGGCCGTGGCGTGCTGTTACAGTGACTGTGTGTGGGGCTGGCCCTTCACTGAGCTTACTATGATACAGATAAAAGAATACTAACAACATGTGATGTGTGGTCGACGGATCCCAGGGCGCTGGTAGCAACAGAGGGGGCAGGCAGAAGGAGAACGGACAGAGACAGACCTCAGGCGAAAAGAGAGAAAGACAGACCCGGGACAAACAGAGGGAAAACAACACCAACTGAGCGGTCGGGAGGTGAGTGAGAGTGAGAGAGAGTCAGAGAGAGAGAGAGAGAGAGAGAGAGAGAGAGAGAGAGAGAGAGAGAGAGAGAGAGAGAGAGAGAGAGAGAGAGACATAAAAAAAACACAGCGAGACAGCATTGGCTTAACGTAGACATCAACACAGGAGAGGTGGAAGAACGAATTCAACAGTGCCTCACACGAAGACGTCTAGACCGGGACGACAGAAAAAGCCGCCGTTTGGTTTAGCGGGGAGGGGCAGGTAGAGGGGGGAACGCGGAAGTCACACAGAGGGAGGAGAGGAGCGAGTGACACAGGCCATGCAGTTGACGCTCCCCCGTCTTGACGGGTTTTTTTCGGGGTTTTTTTTTTGTTACTAAAGGAACATTCAGACCACGTGGCATACAACAGCTACAGGCGGGCGACGCTGCGGCGACATTCTGAGAACTCCTCCCTCTCCCAGGCAGACGAGATGTGTTGCAGGAGGAAAGGACAGTAAGTATGGCGGACGGTGCATATATAGATATATAGACGTATATATCGGATGGGCTGTATTTTCGCGCTCCCACTGGACTTGGGCGGAGGCCGCAGAGACGGGCTAGGCTTCTCTGGGCAGGGGTTGGCTTTCAAAAAAGGCGGGCTTTCTTCTTCAGGTCGTTCTTCTTCCACAGGGCGAGCCGGTCAAACTGCTCCAGGGTCATTCCAAACACCCGGCGGAAGTCCTCGGGGGACAGGTGTCTCTGGGGAAAGGAGGGAGGACAAGACACACAAAAAAAACACGTCAGGCGCCCGTTCCATAGGAATCACAGGGCACAATGCTTTCAGCGTGACGCTGACCATAAATATAGATCAGTGCCCCCCACCCCGTACCATCAGCCAACCTTCTGGAATGGATGAGAAACAGAAAAGAGAGTGTGCCCCCCCTCGCCATTGTCGTCCTCACCACAAGAGCAGGCCTTTTATTGGCCATGGGGGAACGTCCTCTGTGCTGAGGTTAAACGCTGCAAATCGGATTTTACGCCTCAGAGGTTTGTCCAAACAAGAATCCCTGTCCAACCCTTACTTTGGCTCACGTTACATACACTAAGTCCCTGCTTGTCATAACTGCACAACGTGGAACCAAAACATGTATGGTATTGATTTTTACCCGGGACAAAATGCATATGCCTTTCGCTATGTCGCAAAAGCAAGCGGAGCTGGCACAAAGGCCGCGCTGTCAATTCTGTCTCCGCGTTGCCCTGGCGACGGCAAATAAAGACGCGGGCTGTCACCGGTGGGGCCGTTAATCACTTGGCTCGCGCCGCGAGCGGGCCTCCCGCAGCTGCGGCTGGAACCCGGGCCAGAGATCGCCGGCGCCACCCCTGAGCCACGGCTGCACCTCACCCAGGGACGAGAGCGTGCACCCTTCCGCTGCCTGCCCGCCCCGAGTGTTTGTCGGAGCCACACCAAGAACAAAGGCTGGGCCTGGGGGGGAAAAACGTTCTTTAAAAAACAGCGGTTCGGGGAAACGAGGGGGAAGGTGCGAAAAGCGCCCACCCTTCTGGAACGAAGTCACACCGAACTGCAGTCTAGACCAGTCACAAGCAGAGGTTAGCGAGAGGAGAAGCATGTGGGGAGCAAGGCGGAGGGCTCTGATTGGCCGGTAACCCTATCCTCAGTGTGCGTCAGCCGGGCCGGTCTCGGCACGGCGTAGGTGACTTCATAACAGCCTAATCACAGCCATCCATCCCTGTAACGCAGTCATGTGTCTGCCTCTCCAGATGATGGACGAACATGCGTGGCAGGAATAACAACTGACGCTTTCCCCTCGCAAGGATTGACTCAAGGGCTTTGAGATGACACTTTGACTGCCTAGATAAGGATACATGATGTGTAATGCCACTAGCTAGATACTTCACTATAGACGGCGTGTGAGAGGAGCCATGAGGACTCACACAAACTCCCTAACACACACACACACACACACACACACACACACACACACACACACACACACACACACACACACACACACACACACTCAATGGATGTGGAGAGGGGTGAGGGGGCGTAACCAGTGTATTAAATCAGCAGGTCATAACTCAGAATAACCCTGCTCAGTGGTGAAGAGAGCCAGCTCACCTGACTCAGCCAGCACCACACACACACACACACACACACACATTCAGATGACAGCTTATAGATAATGTTGTTTCAACACCCACACAACATTAATGAGAAGTGATGAGTGATTTCCAGAGAGCAGCAAAGAGGGTGTTAACAACAACACACACACACACACACACACACACACACACACACACACACACACACACACAAACACACGTGGAAGCAGCAACCCACTCGCCCCGCTCCACTGACCCACTTTGCGGATTCATCTGGAAAGTGTGGAGCTACTATCAGTCAACGGTTTACGGCAATACAGAGGGCCTCTGACCTGGAATGTGGCAGAGCACTGGGAAGCTGGCTGGGGCTGGGATGGAGGAGAGAGAGAAGTTGAAAGACGCAGAGGGAGGGGGGGGGGGGGCTGGGGGTGTCGATGGGAGGGAGATGGCTCAGAGAGATCGGAGTGGATGGAGGGAGAAAAGAGTTACAGGCCAGGAGGAGGGGAGAAAAAAGAAAGTTTTTGCCGACGGAGCGAGGGAAAGGGAGCGAGAGAGGAAAGGGAGTGGGGGAACAGAGAGATATCCCGTGTTGGTGGGGGGGGGCTGAGTGTGGAGCGTGACGGTGGCCAGTAGCCACAGGACCAGTGGCCCTGAGCGGGGCTAGTGCCTCAACACCAGCCTCCGCACACTGGATAACATTACCCTAACACAGCAGGAGGAACAAACCTCACACACCACCTCAGGTCAGATTACCGGCCCTGCCCAATGTCAAGAGTGACGCGCCGTAGTGGCTCTTCTAAAGTTGGGCTTTATTAGAAAATGCTCAGCTAAAGAGAGCTCGTATAAAGTTCACAGACAGTTCACAGAGAGTTAATATTGCTGTCTGTCTGTGTGTGTGTGTGTGTGTGTGTGTGTGTGTGTGTGTGTGTGCAGAACCAGCTCTACACCGTAAACGAGCCACAGGATTGACTCCAACTGGAGAGCGGAACCATGGACAGAGATGGGGGAGGAGAGGGGAGTCAGTGAAGTAACGGAGGAGCAGAAAGAGAGAAAGGAGACAGATGGGAGAAGGGAAGGAGGGAGATAACCCCGTGATATATGCCTCCAATGTCTGGAGCCTTGTACAGCGGAGGTCAGTAGAGGCAGTGAGGGAGAGAGAGAGAGAGAGAGAGAGAGAGAGAGAGAGAGAGAGAGAGAGAGTTAGAAGCAGAGGTAGAGAGAGAGAGAGATAGAGAGAGAGAGGTAGAGGCAGAGAGAGAGAGAGAGAGAGAGAGAGAGAGGGAGAGGTAGAGAGAGAGCGAGAGATTGACATGGGAGTGTAGACGATAGAACATTATGACCCCGGGGAGTGTGTGTGTGTGTGTGTGTGTGTGTGTGTGGGTGTGAGACAGACAGACGGAGTCTCACCTCCAGTCTGGTGCGGTCCACGTCCCTGGGCAGCTTGGCCCTCACTCTGTGGGTCACTGCCAGCACCTCGTAGGGGTACAGCTGGGGAACACACACACACACACACACACACACACACACACACACACACACACACACACACAGCTGGTTAGCCCTTCTGTTGTATTGAACCACTATAAACACAAAACAGGCTAATTCATCATAAATATTCTGGCAAACGGCTATAAAAAGTATATGAAATGAATGTGCAACGAAACAATGAACGTGATCTCACCTTGTATTCTAAGAAAGAAAGAGAGAAAAGAGAGAGGGATAGAACGAGATTAATATGGTGAAATAATGGCTGACAATTATCAAAGCATAATATCAAGCCATAATGGTCCATGAACATAGCTTACAGCAAATAATCATAACAATTTGCAAGAGACGGTGATTATTTTTATATATCTTCTGAAATATTTTGTTCCAGCTCAGTGCGTCAAAGCCTCCATAAACTATAATTTGCCTACACACTAACTCACACATACACGCACTGGTCTTTGAAACATGGCTGTTACGAGCTTGGCACCCTGGGTATTCTCCCTTTTTGGCTGGGATACAGTAAGGGCATGCTGAGGCAGACAGGCGTGGGAGTATGACACACACACACACACACACACACACACACACACACACACACAGTCTGTTATAAGTCATATGGTAAAAGCATGTGGCCCTCCCTCCTGCACCCTTGAGCGAAAACGCTCTCACCTGAACCGCTGCACATTAAACGTGCAGATGGAAATATGACCTCATACTGCCTGCGTCTGTATGTGAGAACCTGATCTCCGGTCAGAGCCATATTCCCCTGCGTAAGGGGGAACATGGAGATGGAACAGATCTGGGATCTGCCCATGTCAGAAACATCTCCCCAGCGGGCATGAAAAACTCTCCTCAGACCGTATATTTAGATACATATTCAAGATGATATGATGTCTGTTAAGGGGGATTAATCTTACAACCTGTTATGGAGTGTTTATTGGGAGCCCTGTGTGGACATGACTGACAGGCCTAGTATCAGAGTTGGAGAGCCGGGCTCTCTGGGAGACATCCCTACCTCTCATGCCTCCCCAGCTGTGGGTGTCCGCGTCCGGCTCGTCTTCTGGCATCTCCGCAGCCTGAGGAGCACACACACACACACACACACACACACACACACACACACACACACACACACACACACACACACACACACACACACACACACACACACACACACACAGCCAAGTTCAGCCAAGACAACCTTCTCGGTCTGGTCCTATCCTAAAGACTGCAAACAGCAGTACTGTACATAGTCCAGGCTTTGAGGCGCAGAGCACAGCAGAAGGTTTCCACCCCCTCGTCCTGCTCTCTGGGCTGCACTAGGCCTCCATCGTACAACGCCATGTTAAGGTCATCTGCTGCGGTCTACCAGAGGCAAACTCCCCACACACATTCAAGTGTCTGTGTATTTCTTTTACTCAGCCTAGGTCGGCACGGGGAACAGGTCAGCAAAGGTCATAGGTCATTGTCACTAGCTGGTCCCTGCATTTGTAACTGTAGCTCTGCTTGTCAGATGTGTCAGCAAGCGTGGAAACATAAGTCGAGAGGAAAGAAGAAGAGAAGGGGGTCAGAGGGGGGGGGGGGGGGTTGTTTTGATATTTCCTAGTGTCTGTCAACAAATCCACGGCCATTTTCCTACCCGACAGGAGTCCATTCATCAAGCCCCCCTTAGCTCCACCGCTGGCCCCTTGTCCGTGTGTGCAACCTGAACCCCGCTCCTGACATTAGGGTCCCCACCCCCATCCCCCCAGTGCCCGGCCCGTCCCCCTGAACTCCATCCATCAACAAACACATGGGAGGGGGGATAATAACCCTGGCCTGGGCCTAAATAGCCCTGGCGCTATCCTGAGCCTTCCATTGGGCTTCACTTCGGTTGACTCAGTGAGGCTCAGGCGTGTAACTTGATGCCAAAGCAGCAAAAGACGAGTTCTCCTTCCGGGTGTGACTGTATGAACCAGGATGACGGCTGGTGTTCTTAAACTCTACTCTAGGACTCCAGGTGAGGATGAGGACCTTGGGACCTGACAGCTCAACTTTCTGTTTGTTTGTTCGTCTGATTTTCTTTGAGCAAACGTACGACCTTGAAACAGACAAAGGGCGTGAAGTCTCAGGAAATGCGACGCATCTGCTTTACTGCCTTGTCCCATTAAACAGTGAGGATGAACACAAGCCGAAGCCAAGCGTTTAGGCCTTCCCATGACCGCACGGCGGGGGGAAACGCTGAGAAACACCTCCCCTCAGTGGTCAAGCCAACAACCGCATCCACCCTCGGCAGGTCTTGGCAGGGCCTGCGCGTAGCGTCCAGAGAGGCACCTTTCCTAACGAGCGGCGAGCCGAGCCAGGGGCCCCAGGACTCTCTCTCTCTCTCTCTATCTATCTATCTCCCCCTCGCTCTCTATCTCTCTCGCCGTCCGTCCGCCCGCCCGCCCGCCTCTCTCTCTCTCTCTCTCTCTCTCTCTCTCTCTCTCTCTCTCTCTCTCTCTCTCTCTCTCTCTCTCTCTCTCTCTCTCTCTCATGCACTCCTAATCTTCACGCCGCGCAGGGCTAATCCGCTCGCTATGGCGACGGACACACCTCATCGCCCTTAACGAGCCTCTTTCCAGTGCCTCACGGAACACTCGGGAGCTTTCAGTGGAGCGGCCAAGTCAAATCTCGAGCACCCCCCCCCCCCCCAATAGAGTCATGCCAAATTCCCCTCCTCTACCATCCCTGTAAGAGCCCTAGCAATCTAGAACAAAGCATACTCGAATGTTAGTTAATGGCAGATATAATTGGAGCACTGTATTGTGTGACTGGGACCCACATGTGGGGTGGGTGGACATGACGTCACACACAGCCAGCTGCGGATCTGGGGTCATCGAGTGTATGTCTGGGTTTGTGTGTGTGTGTGTGTGTGTGTGTGTGTTGATGTTGGCATTTTACTCTATAAATACAATGACATTCAGATGTTAAATAGCAGGCTTGTGTCACACACCAGTCACCACCAGTGAGTTGTTGTCCAGTTGTCTTTCCAAAGTTGGCTTTGGAAAAATGATATTCCCATCCCTAAGTGTCTATATGGCATATCTTTATAGGAGCTCACCTTGTATATACCATTTCTTCCATAGCCTGGTAGCGATGCAGACTTATTGTATGGGAAGTCTGTAAAAAGCAAGCAAACATAATGTTACGTACATTATCTTACAATTATGTAACATATTCCATCATGCAGACTCACTGAATTCTCACAAAGATATTTGTCACTGGCTACACTTGCATCTGACCAACCGACAGGGGCGGGCTCAGCTTCTCATGCAGCTGTGATTGGTGGAGGTCCTGCCACTCCGGGAAGGCTGGGAGTGTGATTGGCTACTCACTGGTGTGGGAGGTGTGGGTGGTACTCACGTGGCTCCATGTCTTCTGGGCCAGCCTGTCCGTCAATCTCGTTCTTCAGGATCATCCAACTGGTCCTCATCTAGAGGGGGGGACAGAACGGCGTTCGTTCAAATGATTGAACGAGAGTAAGACCGTCTACCATGCCGAGGACGGAGAGAGAAAGGCACACAGGTCCAAATACAACAGACACGCTATACGTCTGCTTCCACACAGACCACACGCAAACACACGCACACCCGCCCAGCGAAGGTCCACCCCTGACGGGCCCACCTACCTTGCTGTCGTCCCCGTCCTGCCAAGATGTTCTGGAGGCTGTAAGACAAGCGTAGAGTGTTAGCTTAGCGGTCAGGGCTAACGGACAGGATCCCACATCTACAGCACAGCTCCCACAGAACCCCTACGCGCCGCACCCCGCCATACACCAACAGAGAGGAACATCGCCATCACCAGACAACAGCTAGGACGAGCTCCGAAGGAGCCATGCAGACTGTGCTCTGAAACAGAGACACTAAAAGGAGCAGGAGGTTTGACAAAAGTAGAGTAGCTAACTCAACTCAAAAGTAGCATCAAGGGAGGACAAACACTAGTGTGTGGTAGAGGTATCTATTTGATTGACCTACGCAGTCACACTAGTACATTGTTTTGTCCATGACCTCATGTCTGGGAGCATACAATCTCCAACTGTGGACAGTTGCTTTGTGTATCCATAGAAATATGCCTTTGGTCTACATGTGGCTCTGATTTACTTCAATAATGTGTATTGTACATCATTTAAATATGATATTCTTGCTTGTGTTGCACAAAGTAAAATATGCATTCTGCAATACATTTCATGCATCTAAATCTTTGGTTTGGAATGTTTTTCTCATTCCATATAGGCTATTCACATAAACCTTGTAAATGTCAATTTACTCAAATGAACTTTACACGGTGTGAAGTTTGAAACACGTTGACAACATCAACAAAACCACGTCACGGTGAAATATGTTTCTGACCAATCACAATGGGAACACTGATGATATGTCCTCTAATACCAACCAATGGAGGGCGTGAATGCAGGCATGCATGGAAGGATGAAGAGAACCCAACAATGAAAAGGTTATATCAGAGGTCTGTGTCCGTCCTCAGACATATACTAGGATATGTAGATTTATTCGTATGGCAGAGAGAGTTTTAACTGTCTGACTCCGGACTTAGGAGTTGATAGACGCGTACAGTAGAAGCTACGACTTGGGAACGTGTCATAGATTTGGTATAGCCCCTGAGTAGGATATAATTATTAACATATATCTCCATTACACACTTTGGGCGATTAGGTGAACATTGGCCAGTCAGGAATTAAAGTATGGATTGAACTCCATCCACAATATTACATATGATATAGAAATATACAAGAGATGGGCCACAATTATTGGAAAACATTGGGCAAAATGTTATTTTGTGATGTCAATGTGACACCCACTGACCTGAGACATGTATTTTAACACAGGTGTGTCACGTGATGAGTGTGTGTAGCACACGCAGTGTGACGGCTTACGAGACTTTGAGTTATCGACCTGAATTTTCGCTGAAGCTTTATTAGTTACTATGGGAACGTCAACTGAAGTATGCTGTTCTCTTTCAACATCTGTCATTGCTGTGCACAGTCACTGGGAAAATCTATCGAAGAAACAGCCTAACAGTATGAGCCAAAAAATTGAAACTGTACCTGAAAGGTAGGAATTCACTAACAGTAACAGATTTAACAGTATTAAAGTAGATCGTCATATCAATTGAGCTATTGAACCCATTGAGGTGAGTGGAAAAGTGTTCCGTTCAGTGGAAAGGGAAGAGAAGTGGGATGGAATGGAATGGGATGGAATGGAATGGGATGGAATGGAATGGGATGGAATGGAATGGAGCGAGCGGCGTCATGCGACACATCGTGCAGAGACCAGACCAGAGAAGGTTAAAGAGGAAATGGACTGTACCATGCTGTTTGTAGATAGGGGGTTTTCTATAGAGATTATCTACTTTGACCTTAGTCTCTGGAGATGAAAGAGAGGCACGGACAGAGAGAGAGAGAGAGAGAGAGAGAGAGAGAGAGAGAGAGAGAGAGAGAGGGAGAGAGAGGACGGGGGAGAGGGAGAAAGAGGGAGAGGGAGAAAGAGGGAGAGGGAGAGGGAGAGGGAGAGAGAAACAAAGGATCCAGGATGGAAAGAAAACAGAGCAAGAGAAAAAGAGAATGAAAAATAAGCATGAGTTAGCGTTTATTAAGGGATGGGATAGACTGAGAAGCAACAAAAGGAAGGGCAGCATAAGTTGGTTCAATGCAAGACATTATTTTATGTTATAATTGACATTTGGAAAGTCTTTGTTTAATCATCCATGCAACATGTAGCATTTTGCCTGAGTCAGCATAAGATGATCATTCAAATGCAGACACAAAAAAGTATCCATAAATTACACTGGAAACATGTTACTTTTGAAGTCAAACATCTCGTGTCCTGAAAGACTTAACATGCAAGTTTTATTATTTGCTTGTTCTGTATAAATAAATTGTAGAGCAAATCATATTTGTATTAAATAAAAGGCAAAGGTATTCCCTTGAAACCACTGAAAGTCTTCAAAAATGCATTGTAGTCAAATTGCAACAGTGTGTTCTGTACAGTCGACCTAATCCATCAGAACGTCAGTGGATTGAAGCGGCCTTCTGTCCATGATACTTAGACACAACTGTCAAAGATTATCTAGCAGAATGACTCGTTAAAACACCACACATGGCGGTCATTTTCTCAACTGTTTCAGCGTCTGCCAGCATGGCAAACAATAGCCTGTTAAAAAGCCATCTAACAAGGGGGGAAAATATCGTTGCTGGCTTTGTTTGTTCCATAAAAGTTTGGAGTTTTATGCTTGGTGTGAGTGACAGCAAAATACTTAGATCCAATTAATTGGATTGAAAGAAGTGTTGTGCGAAGGCCATAAGAAAATAATGTGCAACAATGTAACATGTCACGTCTTGTCAAAACATATTTGATTTGACTGTGATTCTGTGTATCATTTCAACTCTGTCACCTAACAAAAAGAAGAGCTGGTGGTGTTTGTCGGCCTGATGTTGCGGACGCGAGACCAACATTTTGCCGAGGACACATTGCAAACATTAGAACAACTTAGAGGCAAACATCCAGAGAACAAATAACAGGTCACGAGAGAGTGAGGAGAGAGGATCGACAGAGGGAACGAAAACACAGAAACACAACGTTACACTTTCCACACTGGTGCGACACGGTCAGGCCTACCTGGTACATGGAAATGCCTGGGGGCAGCCACATACGTAGACGAGGGGGACTTTCCATCGGAATACGTAGATAAGCTGGGGGTACTCCGACCACTTTCACTACCTCCAATGTGAAAGCAAGGGGGGACGGGAGGGCAGGTTGGGTTTGGGTTGGGTGTGAGGAGAAAGGTGGAGGACAAACAAAAAAAACAGGGGCAAATAGGCAACGTTATGCTTGGGTTATCGGTCCAATAGCACAGTGGAACGCTCCAGCTTAGCTGACTTCATAACCCAGCGTTTTTGGGGCGGCGTATCGTGTCGTTCAGTTTAAGAGACGGCGGCGTGGTGCGGTTGCGCGGGAGCGTGTCATGGTGACCCCGGGCCCCACGCGGCACGCCGTGTCCCACGCTGGCTGGGTGATGAAGTCATTGGCACCTTACAGGCTGATACACATCAAGAGCTTAAAGAGAGTGAGAGGAGACGAAGAGGAAGAACAGACGGGAGGATAGGAGCAGATTGCCGGTTGATTGAGCGCGCGCACACACACACACACACACACACACACACACACACACACACACACACACACACACACACACATTCCCCTCCCTGTATGAGGGAGGAACGATGAGCTTAGAGCGCAGCAGGCGGTCAGGACGTGAGGGGATGATGTCATCCTGACACACACACACACACACTCACACACACGGTGCTGTTAGTGCAAGCTTGAGTGTCTCCAAGAGGCAGCTCCTCCACACATCTGGAGCTGAGGTAAGAGTCCTGAGGTGAGGGGGAGTTGGGACTGTGGGCTCAGAATATGACTTATAGCAAACATTATAACTCAGGCCATTACGTCGCCATGATCCATCGATGAAGGACTGCGAATAGAACAGACCTCCGAACAGACCCCCAAGTTACAGCCCCACTCAGCGCCACGCTTTCAGTCCCGCTTTGTCTCTTTCATCTTGCTTTCTGAGAACTTCCCTTTCCATCTCTCCGCCCTTCCATGGATACAACCGCAAACCTTGGACCGCTTGTTCGTGATTTACAGTACACGTGTTTGACCGGCTGCGACCTTGTTTGCATCTTGGCCTACGTCTTTTCCCTGCTTCCCCTCGCTCTCGTTCCCTCCTTTTCACTCGTCAACATGAAATCGCAACTCAGGGGTGCTTGGCGTTATCCAAAACATGTCTGCCTTTCAAATGTACAGTAAGAACATTAGTCCATCTCCGTGTTCATTATCCTCCCACACCTCCTTTATCTCTAACCCAAACGGACGTGACTCAACTTACAACCATCCCCAAACACAGGCACAACTCTGTCTTATCTGACCGGGGAGTTGGCCCAAGGTCCTAATAATTCAAAGCAGGGACATATATCATGGTTCATTCTGATAACTCAGCACACCAGTAAGTGGGAGTGAAACCAGTCGTTGATTATCGGACTATGTGGTATGGCTCACTCTTGCGGAGTGATCCCTTTTCCTTATCTTCGTATAGCGGACCGTGCACACATTTTGAAAAGGAAATACTGTATATGGTCCCATTTGTGTCTCTGTCCAAAAACCAAAGATAATGCCCAGTTTAGTTTTACAAACTTGTATCCCAAAATCTTTAATACAAAACGTGTTTTAACTGCTTAACTGACAAAAAAAATCCTGTACTATTCACAAAAATTCCCACACTTAAAACTAGAGGGTTAATAGCTGAAATGTGGAGGAATAGGACAAAGAAAGAAGGGATCATTCAGAAAATAACAACAACAGCAAGAGCTTACGAGGGAAGAAATACATTTATATTCCCTTAGAGTATGTTCAATACATAAACAGAAAAAACTGTGGTTTGTTGGCCCCCCACTTCAAACAACGACAACCTTTACAAAAATACAACAACAAAAATCCATGACCACATTATGTTAAGGTACACATGCACGACAACAAACCAATACAAAAGAGAGAATTCCACAGACGCAAGCAGACTTGAAAGGCCGACTGGTCCGAGAACGGAGCCTTGAGGTACACTACGGAATCGGACAATCATCACACACAGAGTTAGAGAGACACGTATAAGAGAGCGGTGGAGCTTTACCGTTAGGAGGAGGTAAACTGAGATGCAGGGACGTCGGTTTAGATTCGGGTGGGGGGTCCTGTTTGAGGCCTAGGGGTGTAGGAGGAGGAGACGAAGCACAGGGAGGCAGTTGGACACCACAAGTCTAACTGGGTAAAGTGACCCTGTGCAATGGTCAAGGGGGGTTGTGGGGCTGAACCGTGTTTTAGGGAGGGGAGATGCGTGTGATGCGTCTTTAATCGGTGAAAGGAGAAAAAAGGGCAGTAGTAACCATGCAAAATGCTCGTGTTGCACTGGTATTAAGTAAGACATCGGGCCCAAAAAAAGGTAAACAACCACTTCAAATCGCCCAGGGCGTTTGACTGGCAGTTAATCTGTGGTTCCATGCCACATGCTGTGAGATCACTGCAATCTCTGGAGCCGGTTCCGGTATCTAGGAGGGTCCCTGCACTCCACACACCGGGACCTGAACCCAGCCCTGCACCGAGCGAGCCTCCGTGTCAGTCAACGTGGCTCACGGGGGCCCGATCTGTACGGAGCGGGGCTAGCTGGCCCGCCTCAGCGTGCTCTTGTACCTCTGAAGTAGGGGACGTAGTTGTGCTGCTGGAGCATGGCCAGCGTGGTGGGGTTGAGGGGAAGGGTCAGTCCTCCGTGGCCTCCTGGTGGCATGGGGGAGTATCTGCCCCCTCCACCCCCTCCACCTCCTCCACCGCCTTCGCCACCACCCGGTGAGTAGCATATCGGGAGGGAGGAGGTGTCCTTGGCCCAGCTGGAGGGGTATTTAACCCCAGCCATTAGGTTGGGCTGCAGGTGGAGGGAGCTGGAGTCCCGGGCCTGACCACTGTATTTAGCACCCTGGGACATCTCTGGGCCTGAGCAACCAGAAGGGAATTTGTGAGACACTCTGCAGAACTCGTGGATCCACTCAGAACTTTCTAGGGCAGTTCGGAAATGTTGTCGATGAAAGCCAGGGAGTGGTAGTGTGTGGATACTAATACTAGCAGGCTTCTATACTGTGAGCATTAACGGCTCATTCAAACCAGAAAATGGAGATTGTGGGAAATGTAGTCTTTGGAAGAATTCAGATTGGAAAAACGAGACACTATTGGATTTAAGTGAAAATAAAAACCATGGGAACATTAGAAGAAAAAAAACGTTTCATTCAAACACTTCATTCAGATTATGCTTTTGAAATGGGAAATGTGGTAAAGAATAGAAATCAAACGTGGTTAAGAACAGAAATCAAGTGGACAGTGTGTGTAGGGAGGTACAGCGTGAGTGTAGTGGGGGGGGGGGGGGGGGGGGGGGGGGGGGGGGGGGGGGGGGGGGGCGTACCTGGCCGACTGTAGTTCTGAGGGGAGCGGGACGGGGTGTAGCGGCCGTACCCCCCTAGAGAGCTGTTGGAGCTGGGGCTGGAGGGTCTCCTCTGGCGGGGCGACTTCTCCCAATCACCCTGGAACAGACACGCCGGCGCAGCGGCCTCGTCAACACCATAGGAAGCGATGTCACACACACATGCACACACACACACACACACACACACACACACACACGCACACACACACACACACACACACACACACTCCACAGCCAAACGTTACCTCACTCCACAAGCCCAACGGGGTGGAGCGAGGAATGCAGGCCTAGACTGATGACTCCAGAGAATCAATGTCAATATGCTTTTAATGATAGGGATCCCTCCCTTACTGGCACACAAACGCACACTAAAAAGATCAAAGACAACCTTGGACATCAGAATTACATATGCTGTATATACCACACACACCACACACTACACACTGCACGCGTCACAAAACACTTGTCTTACAGGAAAAGGTATATCAAACACACACTGTAGACTAACGGACACTGTTATGGAGAACATGGAGCCTGGTGTGTGAGGGGATGGGGCGGGTCGTTACCTCGGAAGGAGCAGGAGAGAGCAACTGGGGGGACTGCAAACCGAGAAGGAAGGGGGAACGCATGTTAGAGCAGGTCGTATGAGGGAAGCATCACAAAGGACAGGGTCAGGACATTCATCGTCAGGCTACTCCGATGAACGACCACTATCGCTTGGATAGCAGATTAGGAGTTAAAGTCACAAAGGGAGGAACGACAGAATGAAGGAATGAAGGAACAAGGGCTATGGGCATAAAAAGGGAGGAAGACACGGAAAAAGAGAGACACAAAAGAGTGAAGGAGTGATCCAGTGAGATAAATAAAGTGGAGAAAGAGAGTGAGCGACAGGAGGGAGAGAGGGAAGCAGACAGATTCAGAAGTGGAACGCTCAATAGATCCACAGGGAAGTACGAGTGTGAGAGCAGGTAGCAGGCTGGCCAGATATGACAGACGGACAGGTAGAGAAAGAGACAAAACAGAGAGAGAGAGAGAGAGAGAGAGAGAGAGAGAGAGAGAGAGAGAGAGAGAGAGAGAGAGAGAGAGAGAGAGAGAGAGCATCTACCTCGCCGTAGTGCCTCTCCTCAGACGGGAAGCTGACGTAGGGCGAGTAGGACAGCATGTCCGGACGGTCGATGTTGTAGATGGCCTTGATCTTTGGAAGAGCCGCCAGGTTCTTGTAGTCCAGCATCTCCTCACCAAGCTTGGCCTGCACAATGGGATATCAACAGAAACAGGGAGGACGCAGGGTGTGCATTAAAACTGCAAACTCAATAGTGCAACTATATTTAGTAATAATAATTCAATGAATTATTACGAATGGGGTATTTACTCTGGTTTACGGTATTGAAATTTTTCACATACATATCTTGTTGGCAATACACCCTAAAATGGTATTTGAACGTAAAAAACTACTGACTTTGCTGTATCTACTGGGTTGAATCATTTTTTTGTGTGGTCCAGCTCTGCCCCCTGGTGGAGTGTAGAGGAGGTACTTACATAGATGACCCTGCTGGGGGAGCCAGAAGCACTGGAGGCCGGGACCGAGGTGATGCTCTCTGAAGAGGTCCTGGTCACCTGCAACACACACAGCACTGAGTCAAACCCGGCTGGCTGGTACAGAGGTGACGGAGAGAGAGAGAGAGAGAGAGAGAGAGAGAGAGAGAGAGAGAGAGAGAGAGAGAGAGAGACGGAGTGGGAGAGGGAGAGGGAGAGGGAGAGGGAGAGAGAGAGAGAGAGAGAGAGAAAAAATGGAAGTTCAGAGAGGACAACTTGAGGTGTGAAAGGTTATAAACACTGACTTTAGAATTCTACAATTAAAAGCTCATGCTTCACCTTTACATTGTGTGTCCGGCGTGTCAGCTGCTACATACACACCCACACATTCAACTAACTGCTACCAAACAAAATGGTCTACAGTGGTAGCACAGCATTGCCTGTGGTGAGAACTGAGGAGTCTTTAGCGACACGAACGTCCCGTATCTGTGACCCAGTACGGTAGGTCTTGAGGGAAGCCAGGTCATGTGGGCAGGAGTGATCCGAGCCAACCAGTCGTTCATGTACTGGTGGTCAACACTGGAGTCCTGGTGCAGTGTGAGGAGAGATACAGGGTGTCTGTACATTTGGCCCCAGCTCAGCATTAACACATTTTAACCACTTAGTAACTAGCTTTTGTTAAATGAGACTTGGGAAAACTAAATGTGATGTGAGCTTATGTCATGCCCAAACAGCTGAGCAACATTGTGTGTGTGTGCGTGCCAATTTGACCTGTAGACGCACACCCTCTACCTCTCCATAGCAAGAGCCAATGGCATTGCTCATGCTGCTACAGCGTCGTCAGCCAGTGACCAATCGCGCCCTCACTCCTACGTCACCTGACCCGACCAATCAAACCGTTGCGTTTCTGTGAGCGGCCTAAGGGTGTGGCTTGCAGGTGCCCCATGGGAGCGGTGAGGGATTGTGAAGCGGATGGGGGGGTCAGGTAAGGGGAGTATAGGGTAAGGGGTCAACCCATGCGGAGGCTGGGGGCAGGGCGGGTCACAAACCTGGCGCTCGGGGACGTCATTGAGCTGTATCCGCACCTGCTTCTGGGAACAACAGGGATTATATTGAGGAAGGGCAGGAGGGCAGAGGGGGGTGGCTGCTGGAGGGTGGTCCACAGGGACACAGGTACCATTAGAGGCACACACGTTGAGACCGTAGGTTTATTTCAATGGAAAGAGCATGGACGGTTGATATCTTTTAGCATGACTGGCAAAATGAGATGACCCTTTTTACTGATCTCTCACTAGTGTTGTTGTGGCACAGTATTTTCCCATTGGCCTCTCCGTGAGGTGCACTGTCCACTCACCTTACTCTTCTCCTCCTGTCTGGCAGCTTGTCTGCAGGGAGGGTGCCAGATAGAATTACCTAAAGTCCCAAAACATAGCACATAGCACATCAGCGTCAGAATCGACCATGCAGATCCAACAAAGACACTTAACCTTTTCCCTTCGTTTAATAATTCAGAGGACAATAAGAGCAAACTGGGAATGACTAATCAGAAATGTCCCTCTATACCCTCTTCATCAAATACGTGAGTCATGGTCGCAGGGAATCGATTTCTCCCCCAGTAGGAAACTACAGCTTAGAAAAGTGCAGCGGTAAATCACTGGGGCTGTGGAGTTTACGACTGTTGTTGCGTTATTGACGAGCTTCAAATAACAACTGTGTGTGCGTGCGTGTGTGTGTGTGTGTGTGTGTGTGTGTGTATGTGTGTGTGAGCGCTGGTATTTCATTCATAACACCGTTGCTAGAAGTGTACCTATGAACAGAATGTACGGCCGTTGTTGTTTATAGGGGTGCATGTTTCTGTGTGTGTGTGTGTGTGTGTGTGTGTGTGTGTGTGTGTGTGTGTGTGTGTGTGTGTCTGTGTGCGTGTGTGTGTATGATTCATAGTTGTTCATTCCCCAGATTGCTAATCCAATTCATTACTCCCAGACAGATCCTCTGTGGCTCGATGGCAGGAGAGCAGTGAGGCGTTATTACAGAGCTAACTCAGCCATGATATACTGCTGCTGTCACTCTAGTCACATAGCACAGGATGTGAGAGGGGAAGGAGAAAAAAAAGAGATAAACACAGAGAGAGAGAGAGAGAGAGAGAGAGAGAGAGAGAGAGAAACAAACAGTGTGGGGTTTACCTTGCAGGTACATCTCCTCTCCCTCTCCAAACATCTGCTCACACCTGGCACAGCGGGCACAGGAAGGGTGGTAGTGTTTCTCCCCAGCCTGGTGGGCGCACGCGCACACAAACACACACACACACACACATATACAGGTGAAGAATGTCTAATTTTCCAGTAAAAAGATAAAATGTTTGACATTTCAGAGGCAGAATTCGTCTGCGAGCCTTAATTGATTCATTCAGAAGGCAGTGGTACATGGCCAGTGTGTCTAAATGAATTGGACTTCAACGGACCCACTTAACATTGGAGCCAGAGGCAGCTCTCAACAAAGGGGGCGCTGATGTAAAGGAAAGCCCATATGCTGCTCTTTGCAGTGAAATGCTGCAGGAGGGCTATATAGGCTGACTCACAACAGAGCAGCTTCCTGAAAAACCTTTCATGACCTTTATCAATAAAATATCACTGCAAGTTACATTACAGGATCTGACCAGTCACATAGTAACCCGCCGCGGCCGTGTTTATTGGACGGTGGCCATATTGGCGTGCCCGTGCCGTTTATGCTAGGATATTTCACTACTGGCCTCCGCAGTGGCGGGGAAATGCTCTCCCTGGAGGGTGGGTTAAATCTCACAGGGCAGTGAGGGGTAACAGGTTGGAGGGTGGGTTAAATCTCACAAGGCAGTGAGGGGTAACACGTTGGAGGGCGCATGTGTGTGTGATACTTGGATGATATCACCAGGTAAAGTGTAGTCAGCTTTAGGGAAAGCGGTGATCGGTCCACGGTGGGAACTTGACGTTTTGTAACAGGCCCAACATCCCAGCCTGAGGGCTTTAGTCTTTTCTCTTTCTTTACGTCTCACACTCTTTTTCTCTGTCTAAGTCGGTCCCTTTCTCTCACAGAGCCACTTTTCTTTACCCTTGTGTCTCTTAGTCTTCTCTCTCTCTCTCTCTCTCTCTCTCTCTCTCTCTCTCTCTCTCTCTCTCTCTCTCTCTCTCTCTCTCTCTCTCTCTCTCTCTCTCTCTCTCTCTCTCTCTCTCTCTCTCTCTCTCTCTCTCTCTCTCTCTCTCTCTCGTCTCTCTTTCTCCTAACCTCCCTCTCTCTCTGTCTCACTCAGTCCTACGAGCCTGATCTCAGGAGCTCTAAATCTGCCAGAGCTGTCCCATCATGTCTGGGTTGAGGCCTGATTACCCAGCTCCCTCTGGGACCCCCCCCCCCCCCCCCCCCCCCCCCCCCCCCCCCCCCCCCCCCCCCCCCCCCCCCCCCCCCCCCCCCCCCCCCCACGCCGCATTCTGCTGAGCCAACGCCGCGGTGAAGAGACAGCAGGAAATAGAATATCAACCGCTTCTTCTCCTGGATCACATTCAGGCACAGGCTTATCTCTGAGTAGCGGAACTTTAGGGAGCCAGGGAAACAGAAAGAGATAGGAAGAGAAGAGGGAGAGTGAAAGTGAGAAAGAGGAAGAAGAGAAGAACAGAGTGAAAGAGAGAGAGAGAGAGAGACAGAGAGAGAGAGAGAGAGAGAGAGAGAGAGAGAGAGAGAGAGAGAGAGAGACAGTAGAGGAAGAAGATAAAGGGTTCTTGGAAACCTTGCTATTGAACGACAGGAGACCGGAATGGGATTCAAATTCCAACATGGAAAGTATTTCAGAGCAGGAAGGGAGATTATAATTCTGAAGATATCAAGGACCTGCTTTGTGAGCGAGGATACAAGACAAGAATGGCCGCTTTGAAAGTCGCAGGCAGCCTGACCCATCTAACGTAACAGGATGAATTGGTGCAATGTTGCTTCTTGTGTTGCCAGGTTTGATGTTTGAGTGGAGAGTGAGGGTTTGGTGTGGCTGTGTTTCTGGTTGGACCTGTTGGGTTGGTGAAGATGGCAACCAGGTGCTGAACTGCTGAGGAGGCTAAAGGGCATGGTGAGGATCACACAGCTTCCTCCCTTCAGTTGCCATGTAGCCAGGAAACAATTCAATGTTTCTTTCTTTCTCCTCCCTCCATCTAACACCTCCTTTCTCCCCCTCCTACACTAGCCAGCCCTTTGTATTTAAGAATTTAAGTAAGTGGTTGATTGAAAGAAACGCTCTGTAACCTGTCTAGCGCTTTATACAAAGTAACCGTGACACACTACTAGTAAATGGTTGATGTCCCTCAAACACTGACACACACACACACACACACACACACACACACACACACACACACACACACACACACACACACACACTCGGCCCCTCCTCAGACCCTTTTGACTCCTGGTCCACGCTCTCAACAAGCCTCCTTCTCCAAACTCTAACCCTGACCCTATCTGCTCCTCTTTTGTCTTCCTTCACCATACCTGCGTTCTCTAGCTGCCTTTCCTCCCCTCTCTCCCCAGGGCCTGGCCTCCCTCTGGGGGGCTCCATTGACCCGAAGCCCTCTTTGATCCCAGTCAAATGCCACAGCATTCTAATAGCAGCGCTAAAGGCATTCGGCCCCCTGCCAGGCGGGGGAGGGCAGGATACAGGTGGACCGACGTGGAACGACCTCACTATGCGGGCCGGGTGTTGGAATGGGAATGTTACTGATCCGGGGTTCAAAGGGGAGGGGGGGTGTAGAGACAGGTGGACCGTCAGGAAGCTGTTTTTGGTGCGGCCATAAGGGGAGGGGGGGGGGGGGTGGCTGACCCCACGGGGTCCACTAGGATGGCATTGTGGGGGGGTTGTTCTACTTACGCGTGGGTGTAGAAACCCCTAAAACACGCGCACTATCGGGGCCGATGTGTCTGTTCGCTGTTACAATTCGTAGCGATACATAAAACACAGACACACACACAAGCACATAGTCATCATATTTCTTGTGCTTCCGCCGTTCTCTCTAATCCTCGGAAGCGGAGACGTGTTTATGAAAGGGGAGAGCGGGCGAGGGGGAGAGAGAGAGGGGTAGAGGGAGGGAGGGAAAGAGAGAGGGGGAGAGGGAGGGAGGGAAAGAGAGAGGGGGAGAGGGATGTGAGGGGGGCATTGTTGCTCTCTCCCATAACTGTGGTCTGTTGTATAGAGGTCACGGCTGGACATCCAGAACAACCCCCCCCCCCCCTCCTCCTCTAAGTGCTTTCTTCCTCCTCCTCTCCTCCTCTTCCTCCATCCCTCCATCCACCCCAGAAGGTATCCTGTGACCACTCTCTCCAAGGCTGTAGAACAACGGCCCTTTCTCTCCACTCAGCTTCCACTTCATCGATTCCTACCTGCTCTCTGGGCAGTGCTCTATTCTGACCAGCACATTGGTTTTCCTCTCTAACACACATACAAACACACATGCAAACACACACACACAAACACACGCACACGCACACACACACACACACATACACACACACACACACACACACACACACACACACGATCGTTCTCGCTCTTTGTTTTCTCTCTCCCCGCCTCTCTTTCGTTCCAACTACGATGGTCCCCGTTCTGCCTTCGGTCCGTCCGCCGCTCTTGCTCTTCATCTGATTCTGTCGTTCTCTCCCTTGGCCTTCCGAAAAGCGGGGAGGAATACGGAACACTCCTCTCTGCGGTTCTCCAAAGCAGCTCCAACGACTGGCCTGGGCTAATGCCCCCTCGCTCCCCTGTGATTACATCATGGCATCCTATTCCCCAGCAGAGGATGTGATACCCACGGGATGACGTACAGGCAAAGGCCTTCTCAAGAGCCGCCAGCTCACATTGTCAAGCCGGGGACGGGACAGAATGGGTGCGGTGTGGAATATCGATGCCCTGAACCACAGCGTGAGGGATGCCTTCCAGTGCACCTGGGTCTCGGTGTCAGGTCCAGGGCCCTGTCCTGGTGCCGGGGAAACGCTCCGGGGCCACCTGACCCGGGAGCCGCTGAAGCCGAGGGGGAGGACGTGCCCGAGAGGAAGAGGAGTGGGGAGAGGCGGTGAGGCGCGTTTTTAGGTGGAAGTAGCTACATAATAAATGTTTTATAGAGAGATGTTTTTGTGTGTGTGTGTGTGTGTGTGTCTGTGTGTGTGTGTGTGCGTGCGTACATGTGTGTGAGTGTGTCTTCAGGCTTCGAGAGCGGGAGGTCAGACCATTTGCCCGCCATGGAGAGGGAACGGAAGGGGACACTCCGGAGGAAGCAGAGCGGCTGAATAACCAAGTAGCCCTCCGACCACTGACCCTGGATAAGTGTCTGCTCCCTGGGGACTGCACACACAACTCAATAGGCTGCTCATGCATAATCCAGACCTTCTAAAAGCTCAACTAGCCAGGAAACGCTGATCTCACACCAGATTCCACTTTCCTTTTTGGAAAGCCACGCTTCACGCTACGCGTGGGTCGTTTCTCCTATACTGTCCTATAGTTAGCGTTCTGACCTCTCAGCCAAACTTGTTCCATAACATATTCGTGCGGTACGGTCGGGGAAAGGGCCGGTAACCCAAGGGAGTGGAGGAAATGTAATATTAGCTGCTCCGTGCGCTTCAGAGGCCGGCGAACAATCGGAGCGTTGTTGTTGTCAGCATCTATTCATCCTGGACGCGGCGGGCTCTGCTTCTCATCTCAGGCCTCCTGCCATTCATAGAAACTGTTTGCTTATGGATGTGTGCTAGTCGGAGAGCAGGAGGTCAGGCCGCTCACGCTCTTTCATTTATTTATACATTCATCTGTTTGAAACATCGTTCTTTTCCCATTATTAAATTGGGAGGTTTGCTGTAAAATGAAATAAATGTGTTTTGAGAACGGTTCTCGTTTGTTTAAGTTCATTACCAAAACTGAAAAAGCCTCTTTGGCTTTCAGAAAAGGGCTATATGAATAAAATGTATTCTTCTTCTTCATTAAAAAAGATTTCATAGGTATTCCATGAAGGGCATTCAGTACCACTGCCATAGATGTGTCATCCTAGTCTGTTACGACCTGAGACGTCTTAAAGGTCAATCAAAGAGGTTACAGAGGTGCGACACATAGACAGGGTTTGATTGACGGGGGGTGTCCTAGAGGTGACCCCTAGGTGTGTTTCTGAAGGGGGGAAGCTGAGGACTCATAGCTACCTCCAGAACTTTCCCGGTGATGTACTTCTTGCAGCTGTCACACTGAATGCCGTACATGGCGTGGTAGTCCACCTCGCAGTAGGGGATCCCGTCCCTGGAGCACACACACACACACACACACACACACACACACACACACACACACACACACACACACACACACACACACACACACACACACACACACAGGTGGTCAGGGAGAAGTACACTAACACACACAGTAGTAGACATTCTCGGCACCAGACATGATCTATTTATGTCCCTCCTCTATGTGATGAGTGTCACAGTGGTTTGGTGTGAAGGGTGTGTGAGGGTGTGTGTGAGGGGCTGCAGTAAATTGGTGTGAGGTGTGATAGCGTGTGAGGGTGTGTGTGTGGGGTGAGGCGTGTGTGTGTGTGAGGCTTGTGAGGTGTGTGTGTGTGTGTGTGTGTGTGTGTGTGTGTGTGATGCGACCGGGGGCCCCTTACTTGCTGATGTACTCCGCGTTAAGCACCTTGTTGCACACCTTGCACTTGAAGCAGCCCAGGTGCCAGTGCTTGTCCAGTGCCACCAGGGACTGCTCGTTCTTAAACTCCTTCCCACAGCCACAGCAGTCTGACCAGGGAAGGGAGGAGGAGGAGAGGAGGAGAGGAGAGGAGGAGAGCAGGAGAGGAGGAGGAGAAGAGGAGGAGGGGAGGAGAGTAGGAGAGGAGGAGAGGAGGAGGAGAAGAGGAGGAGGGGAGGAGAGGTTCACACGATGGAGGGATTGAAAGAAAAGGGTCAGCGTTGTATCAAAAGACACACGGTATGAAAAAGAATACAATGTCAAAAGGAAAGAGAGATGAACAGGGTGGATTCTTAAGTCCTTGAAACAGTGGAATGGGTTAGTGTGTGTGTGTGCGTGTGTGTGTGTGTGTGTGTGTGAGCGTGCGTGTGCGTGCATGTGCGTGTGTGTGTGTGTGTCATGCCCACTCACTGTGGACAGCCTGTATGGGGGCAGGGCTGTTGGCAGGCAGGGGGTCGGTGCATTTTTGGCAGATACACTCTTTGCCGTTAAACGTCACTCGGTCCCCGGCAGGAAACGGCTGTCTGTGAGCGGAGAAACTCGTAAAGTCACGTCACAACAAACAACACGGTTTAGCACTGATCAATCTGAAAACAAAACATACCAAGGACAAAGACCTTATTGCGTTTTAGCATATACGTGATTCCATGAAGTATTGGTATCTCTTGGTGTGTGATGTTGTGTGTGTGTGTGTGTGTGTGTGTGTGTGTGTGTGTGTGTTAAAGAGCCTTAATCTGTCTGTCAGTGTTGTAACTATAGTCGATGTGTCAGTGTGAAAGCATGGGGCAGATTTCCCCGCCATGTTTGGCACCCACTGGTTGAGAGTGGAGCCTCCTGGACACACACACACACGATGTCACACCGTCACAGCCAACAAGCAGGACACCCTCATACACACACACACACACACACACACACACACACACACACACACACACACACACACACACACACACACATGCGTGCGCTATGACAGTTGTTGGGGACACATTCTAAACAGGCAGGCAGACAGATGGACAGAGTAGACGGACTGCCAAAGAAGCAGACACAAACGTCGGACTGGCAGCCGACACTGAGACGGCCTATGGGACCCGAGGCCTTTTGTACTCTGACACACACACACACACACACACACACACACACACACACACACACACACACACTGGCCATCCTCAAACAGCCAGGCTGAGTGTGGGGGTCTTCAGTCAGACGTTGACGAATCATTAATGATAGATATAGGGCACCAACCCCCCTCCCCCCTCATCCCCCACTGAGTCCTCACACACTGCTCCACAGCTGCACGCTCCTCGTACTTGAGACTGCGTGCGCGCGAGTGTGTGCATGTCTGTGCGTGCTCAGGCTTTCTGAACACCCCCGGCGAGTGTGTGAACGTCCCCGGTAAGGGTGGGGCTCTCTCTTTCCCGGTGTGCGGTTGTGGCTGAGCCCATGTCCAGGGCTGGGAGGGACCGCAGCCAGGCAGGGAGCAGGGAGAGGAGCAGGGAGAGGAGCAGGGAGAGGAGCAGGGATGCAGCCAGGAGGGGTCCAGGGAGAGGAGCAGGGATGCAGCCAGGAGAGGAGCAGGGAGAGGAGCAGGGATGCAGCCAGGAGGGGTCCAGGGAGAGGAGCAGGAATGCAGCTTGTATTGCAACCCTCACATCCCACACCAGAACACTCTGTCCACACCACCACCAGGGATCACTTGAGCATGATAGAGCAACAAACACACACTGTTTCTCCTCTCTCTCAGACACACAAACACACACACACACACACACACACACACACACACACACACACACACAGGAGGCTGACATTGAACACCGCTCTGGAAATAAATGCCCAGCCCCAGAGTTCTCTGACCACACATTCTTTTCTCACCGAGAGGTCTTATTACATTCCTGGGCCTGGTAAACACTGGGGAGAACACACACACACACACACACACACACACACACACACACACACACACACACATGTAGCAGAGCCATGCTCTGCCTGGGACTTCAAAATGTGTGTAAGTGTTAGATCGGAATGATTCTAGTTGAGTGTTTCTATGACCCTGTGCGTGTGTATGTGTGTGTGTGTTAGTGTTTGTGTACGTGTGTGTGTGTGTGTGTGTTAGTGTTAGTGTTTGTGTGTGTGTGTGTGTGTGTGAGTGTGTGTGTGTGTGTTAGTGTTTGAGTGTGTGTGTGTGTGTGTATGTGTGTGTGCACGCAGCCTCACTTGCAGGTGGCACAGACAAAGCAGCGGGGGTGGTAGGTCTTCCCCAGGGCGGACACCACCTCGCCCTCGATGAACTCCTGGCAGCTGAAGCAGCGCGTGCCGTACATCCGCTGGTAGTCCACCGTGCAGAGGTAGTCTCCCTGCCGCACAAAGAAGCCACCCTGGGCCAGGTCACAGCCACACACTGGAGACACACAGAGAGAGAGGGGGACAGACGGTTAGGAGAGGTCAAGAGAGAGAGATGGGGACAGACGGTTAGGAGAGGTCAAGAGAGAGAGAGAGGCACAGACGGTTAGGAGAGGTCAAGAGAGAGAGAGAGAGAGACAGACGGTTAGGAGAGGTCAAGAGAGAGAGAGAGGCACAGACGGTTAGGAGAGAGAGAGAGAGAGAGAGAGAGAGAGAGAGAGAGAGACAGACGGTTAGGAGAGGTGAAGAGAGAGAGAGAGAGGGGGACAGACGGTTAGGAGAGGTCAAGAGAGAGAGGGGGGTGTGAGATGTTGGGAAAATACATGGTGGTGAAGGGGAGGAGAAAGAGAGAAGTATTTCCAGGGGGGAGGACAGAGGGGTTAGCCTGTTTTAAATGTATTGCGATCTCCATCATATTTAATATACCTGCCTACAGAAGCACACAGACACAATGACACACACACACACAAACGTAAACACTAAAGTTTCGGACTTTAAGAAAAAAACAGTCTCTCTCTCTCTCTCTCTCTCTCTCTCTCTCTCTCTCTCTCTCTCTCTCTCTCTCTCTCTCTCTCTCTCTCTCTCTCTCTCTCTCTCTCTCTCTCTCTCTCTCTCTCTCTCTCTCTCTCTCTCTCTCTCTCTCTCTCTCTCTCTCTCTCTCTCTCTCTCTCTCTCTCTCTCTCTCTCTCTCTCTCTCTCTCTCTCTCTCTCTCTCTCTCTCTCTCTCTCTCTCTCTCTCTCTCTCTCTCTCTCTCTCTCTCTCTCTCTACAGCCCATTACCCAAAGAAGAAACAACACAATAACTGTGGTAACCACACACACAAACTTAGCCATGACATCATGTGGGGCTGAGTGGACACACCCGAGGGGAAGCCTTGCTCCATGTTCCCCTCCTTCAATAAAAACAAATATTCTCATTCTCTCTCTCTCTCTCTCTCTCTCTCTCTCTCTCTCTCTCTCTCTCTCTCTCTCTCTCTCTCTCTCTCTCTCTCTCTCTCTCTCTCTCTCTCTCTCTCTCTCTCTCTCTCTCTCTCTCTCTCTCTCTCGCTCTTTCTTTCTTTCCACAGCCCCTCTCAGGGCTCCCCTCTGTTTCCTCTCTCTTCTTCATGGGAGAAAGACGGCAGAAGTTCACGCTGCTGCGTGTCATGCCTCGGTGACCTTGACCTTGTATTGCCTTCGCGAGGTCACACACACCCACACACACACACACACACACACACACACACACACACACACACACACACACAGGCAAATCAATGACTCAGGGCTATCTGGGCCTCATTAAGGTCTCTATGTAAACTAAGCTGTCACCTTGCTGCCAGACAAATCCCAATGAAACACCCATAAAACCCGCTCCGGCATGTCCTCCTACAGAGACCACTGGGGACAGCCCAGCTGAACCCTATCCATCATTCTATAAAGTCTACAAACTCCCTTCCTACATACACAAAGACTCCAGTGGTGCTCCGACACAAAGAGAGACCGTAGCCAGCGCCTTTTGAAACGCCCCAAACACAACGCCTAGTTACCGGCAACTCTAACCCGAGCCAGGTTTTCTTACACCTCGGCCTGGTTAACAGGGGAACGCTCCCACAGGTTGGTCCCCCTGTAAAGACTTTACACAACCACAAGACAACCTCACAGCCACCCCTGGCCACCGCTCCCTCCCGGGGGAACGCCAGTAAAAACGCCAGACTATCCACCCTGGAATGTTTGTCAGGAAGCGGAGATATTTTCCAGCGGCTGCTCCCTGCTCGCTGGCGGCGGCCGTGCGGGTGACATGAGCCAACCGGCTTCCTTTTTTCCGGCTCGGGGGTGTCCGACATTGTGTGAGCCGGCAGCGGAGAGAGATAACACATGGAACCCCCCCCACCACCATTCCAGAGTAAACAATGGGAGCATGGAACGCTGGGAGCAGGAGCGGGGCTGAGCATGTCAACGTGAAGTACTCCACGGGGGGCAAGGGTTGTTTTAGGGCCAGCATCAGGGGGTTGGATGAAGGGAGTTAGAAAGAGAGAGAGACCAAGAGAGAGACGGTTTGACAGTAGATTTGGAGACACTGTGTATCTCCACCCAGAGGACTCTACACCTGTAGGAGACGGCACATAAACCACTGTAAGAGGAGAGCCACTGTGTCTTTTTATTTGTCTAATTTGCGCTCTCTCTCTCTAGGTAGGCTGACATGGACGGCAGCTTTGGATGACAGTAAGTATGAAGCATCACGTTCTAATCCATGGGACTCTTAGCGAGACAGTGCAATGAAGTATTACAGTATTACACTTCCAAATGAGACAACTAGGAGGGTGTGGGGGTGAGATAGACGCAACAAGGGAGCAGCATATTAAAGAAGATTAACTGAAGACCGAGATGCTCTACTTTTATGTGTGTGTATGTGTGCGTGTGTGTGTGTGTGTGTGTGTGTGTGCGCACACGCGTGTGTGTGTGTGTGCACGCGCGTGTGTGTGTGTGTGTGTGTGTGTGCACGCGCGTGTGTGTGTGTGTGTGCACGCGCGCGCGCGCGTGTGTGTGTGTGTGTGTGTGTGTGTGTGTGTGTGTGTGTGTGTGTGTGTGTGTGTGTGTGTGTGCGCGCTTGTTGGCTTGAGCAGAGTGGATTACGTAACTGAACCTAGTTTACGGCCACCCCGCCGCACACAAGCGGATGTGTCTGCTTCTCTCATCCTTCTCTCTGGGGCTTATGGACATGGTGGCGCCGCCGTCTTTTCAACCCTCCTCGTGTCTCCTGGCCCTCCTTTCATTTAGGACGTGTCGATGCCCCCCTGCCCGCGCCGGCACTCCATAAGTCCCACTCAATCAGTCCAAGTGTGCCTTTCATTTCTTCATCCCCCTACCAACTAAAGGGCAGTGAAAGGCAAGAGCTTACTGAGGAGATCAAGGGAATGGAACGGGATGTGGAATCGACTGCCATTTCATTAGCAATCTGTGTGTGTGTGTGTGTGTGTGTGTGTGTGTGTGTGTGTGTGTGTGTGTGTGTGTGTGTGTGTGTATGCGTGCATGTGTGTGTGTGTGCATGTGTGTGTGTTTTCACTGCCGTAAAAGACCCCTTGAAATCCTTCCCAACAAAGACTTCATCAAATGAAGTGCCTTCCTCTCCTCTGAGACCCGTCTGAGTGATGGCAGACATGGCGATTAGTCTGTTGACTGGAGGGCTATGGCCGTGGGGTGTGTAAGGAGCCAGCGGAGAGGAAACCCAAAACCCTTCAGGTCAAACGGGCTGCACTGGTAGTGGCACTCCTGACCTTTTGAACTATGCGTGTGCGTGGCTCGGCCCGAACGTGTGTGTGTGTGTGTGTGTGTGTGTGTGTGTGAGTGTGTGTGTGTGTGTGTGTGTGTGTGTGTGTGTCCAGTGATAACGAGGACGTGCCAACGTCGACCTTACGAGAAAAAAGGCTGTGTGCTTTCCTGTCCTCGATGCTCGCCGCAGCTTTGTGTAGGGGACCCATAGACTAATATAATATAATATAATATAATACAAAATAATATAATATAAGCCACATGCACTAACCAGCAAAGAAGGTTCTCCCTGGAAGAACGACGGTACACGGTTTTCCCCTGGAGCTAAGTGGACCCACTCAATGGAACATACCCCTTCCCCTTCCTAACACTGTCCACTTGATGACAGTGACAGTGCACTTAGCCTCTTCACAGGAATTAAGAAACAATGTAGGGATATGCAAAGACCTGTTAGAGTAAAAATAGTAGTAATGGTAGTAATGGTGGACATTCAAAAACATCGCCCTCTCTACGCAAGTCCCCTAGACCAACACAAAGGCCCAGAGGGGCGACGTCTCATGAATTATTGCCTGTGGAGCATTGTGTGTGAGAGGGACATTAATATAGATGGCTCAGACCTGGCTGGTGGCAAAATCAAAACAGGAAGCTGGGAGGAAGCCAGCGCCACGCCAGGACAAACACACACACACATACAAACACACACACACACAAACACACACACACACACACACACACACACACACACACACACACACACACACACACACACACATATAAGCACGCACACCAACAGACATGTGCATTGCACAAACACACACACACGCGCAACAAAACTGCGTTGCATGCAAGTAAGGAGAAAAGATGACATTCTACGCTGAGAGTACGATTTCCTGGCCTTCTTAAAGGCTCCCTGGTGTACGATAGAACCCTTATATAATAAACACACTACAAATGAGTATAAGATGTCTAATGTCCGCGCAGCACTGAGTGCCTTTGCCAAAACAAATGGTTCTTATTCCTGCTGAGGAAAACACAATGGTTTCAATGTTTTGGCTTTCTGTCTACTTCATGACTTGGTTCAAGGCGGAACCTACAGCCAGATGTTAAGACGATGGGACCACTGGGCTGCTACATTCAAAGGGATTTTTCTGTTATAGTTAATTCCACAATGCTGGCCAAGAATACCAATACTTCTACTTGTTATGTTAATAGTTGTATGCGTACATTTTAGGTAAGTGTAGAGGTTTGCATGTGTGTGTCTGTGTGTGTGTGTGTGTGTGTGTGTGTGTGTGTGTGTGTGCGTGCGTTTTTTTCCCAGCGGAACCACACAGATACAAAGCAGATACACAGGCTGCTCCATGGAATCCAATTTGCATGTAATTTAGATGTGATTTGGACTAATCGAATTGCACCCCCTCGAGCCTGCAGTGGGGAAGGAACAGGGACATCTGTGGAAGGTCAGAGGTCACACCCAATGACCCTCGAGAACTTCAATACGCCACCAGATAGAATACAGATGGCCTCAGCAGTGTAGGACGAAACGAAACGCTCTCCGACCTTGAGTTTGAATGTAATATATCGATGAGGGTGTAGGTCTATGTCGAGCAAACCTATATATATGTATATATATATATATATATATATATATATATATATATATATATATATGAGAGAGAGAGAGAGAGAGAGAGAGAGAGAGAGAGAGAGAGAGAGAGAGAGGGAGGGGGGATGCAGAGAGACAGAGATAGACAGAGGGAGCCATCTTGTCTATTCGTGTTTGGGGTGCCCATGTTAATGCCGATGTGTGTGTAGGCTAACACCCAGGGTGGTCTAATTCCCTTCAGTCCAGCAGTGACCTTGAACCTCCAAACCATGTCAACTGGCTTGGATTGTTAGGCCACCAAGGAGGACTGGGCCTTCCGAAGTCCACGGTCGATACTGCAGAGAGAGGAGAGGAGCGGTTGCATCGTGTCCAAGGTGAAAGCTCTCTCCCCTGGGTAGAGACCAATTGACGAGCAGGGTTTTTAATGAGGCGATAGTCCAGGGCCGTGCTCTGCTGTGGGGCTCCTCTGATGCACATGGGTGGGTCTAATAACACGCTGTGCCTTGTGCTGTGCACTCAGATAAGACTGGCTGACTTTGTGGCCAGTAGATTCTAAAAACTGTCCACAAGGACTGGCGCAAATCAATATTGGACCCATTCCTAGGATGTGTGTTTGTAAGTCTGTGTGTTTTTGCATTTCTGTGTGTGTGTGTGTGTGTGTCTGTGTATGTGTGTGTGTGTGTGTGTGTGTGTGTGTGGAGTTAAAGAAAGATAAAAAAGAGAGCAGGGTTTTTGCGCAATACGCATTTTTGAAATTTTGCTTGTCCTCTTGAGTGCGTCCACACTCACTTTAAATCACACACACACGCCATCGCTGAGGTCACCATCCCTGACTGACGAAACAAAAGGGCCCCTTGCTTTGTCTTCCAAGAGGAGACAGTCCAAGAGCCAACACCCCGCTGACAACATCCAGACCCAGCTGCTGTTGTTTGAAAGACGTCCCCCCAAACACCACCACCGTCCCACCATGCTGACTTACAGGTCCTGAACATGCCTGTGCATATGTGTGTGTGTCGGTGTATATTTCCATCTCTAGGGGTCCTATGTATAACATATGGTAAGGTTATAATAATGGCACAGGGACAGATGATAGATAGCTCTTAATAGTGTTTATAGACAGATGTATATCTTTCATATTCTCCATTAGGTCATGCAGTATATAGACACTGCATGTGTCTTTCCATACCGTACTGTACTGTATGTGCAATTGAGACTCCTAAAGTGACTTGTGGGGAGCTTGACTAGACCATTGGGGTGTGTCCACAGTTTTGGCTGGCTCTCTGCAGTACTCCATTGCCCTGTAATGAGCTTGGGGCCATCGTGAGACCAAACTAGAGGTTTTGAAATATCTGACAGACACGGTCTCCTTCACTGCAAAGATGACTGGAGTGCTTCAATTCAGACATTCCTCACTAGGGAAGAATCTGACATAAAAAACAGACATTAGAAAAAATCCCTTTTGCCAGTGGGGACAGATTTATGTACTTGTTTTGAATAATATGTGGCCATACATTTTTTGTTTTTTTTCTCTTAGACTGCTTTATCATTTTAATGTTTTTTGTTGCTTGTTTTATTGTTTCACGTCTGTTTTAATGGTTTATGCTGGTGGCTGCTGCTTGACCAGGGCTCCATTGTAAAATAGATAGGCTATCTATTTCAATGGGACTTGCCTGGTTCAATAAAGGTTGAACTAAATGGAAATAAATGAACATAATGGCGCATTTTAGGTTAAATTAAATTAAATAAATAAAAATATCAGAGCATTTTCGAGCCAGACATTTCTTGGAAAAACAAAAACACTTCCGTCACAAAACAGCTGTGGGTTGATACCATTGTTATGAAAACTGCAATTAGTGCTCGTTTTTGACTGCAAGGCTAAACCACATAAGGGATTCTGTTTGGAATTAGAGAAGGATGTTTTTAGGCAGACACTAAAGGTCTTAGATTAATACAATACCCCTGTGAAGCCTAGTACTAATTACAAAATCGCTAGCAAAATGCTAGTGGCTACTGCCCTTTCACAAGCGGCACTATTAGCCTTCTGGCTAGCACCCAGGCTAACTGTAATTGGTGCTAAAACAGGCAGAGGTCTTTAGCTTGGTTCTCTTCCAGGTCAACTTGGATACTCATTGATGGGTTTGTGAGGTAAATCCTGTTATGGAAGGCTGGACATTGTAACTATACTGTCTATACCGGGTATAGCCTGGATGTCTAGGTTAGCAAACAGAAGGTATCTGCTGGGGGGGAAACTCCACCTTACAAAACATGCTCTATCTTTCAACTGTGACGTGGCAATGGCCACAATTGTACTGGTTTATGTTTGGCCATTAACACTGGTGCAGAGAATGATAACTGTTAGAGTTCTTTCCAGTTGAACGTATGGATATGGGGTGGGGACGGATTGTCATCTGACCCTAGATAACTATATTGAAGGGTTATTTAAGTTCAGCCAACCAGTCTGTCAGTTAACTAGTCAGTCAGTCAGTGAGTCAATCCACAGGGGTTACCGTCAGACTCAAGTCCTCGTAATACCGGCCCTCTATTGGCACTGTAAAATGACAGAATTAAATCGAATTGAATTCATGTATTCCTGCCGTGGAATTTTTTAGAACGGGGTTTCATTGGGACCAGAAAGGAGAGTGTGTGAGTGTGGGTTGTGTGTGTCCAAGCATAGCTTCCGAGGGGAGGTTTTTAATGCTTCATCATGGGGGGGGGGGGGGGGGGGGGGCGTTGCGAAGCCAATCCCCACAGTGAGCATACCTCCGCTCCTCAGTGATATTATTACACCCTTTAAATATCTGACTGCATTTCATCAACACGCCTCAAACTTCCTAATTAAGCCCCCTAACGACCTGGGACACAAACACTCCCTTGGAAAAACAACCCTAGCCGGGAGAAAGACACTCTGTGTATTTACCGTTCCACAGCGTTTTGTTTCGGAATAAAGCGTTCAAACATCATCTGATAAATATGTACGGTATTAACCAGGAATGAAAGGCGATTGGTGCTGTGCTTTGAAATGAGTGTAATTTAAGACGCGTGTAGGCTAATCTCCACATACAGCTTGAGGGCCCCTGGGGGCCGACTTAATGGCGCCCCGTGAAGCAGGAAAGCCCTTACAACTCACAACACAACACAAAGGGAAAACACACACGGTGGACGAGAAGACGGACTACTTAGTCACAGTCCGAGAAATCCCCTGGCCTTTTTCATTTCGTCTGACACTGACAGAGAAAGGTCTCAGTTGTTCTGTTATTTATTCTCGCCTGCCTTGTTTTCGGGGCAGATGAATGTGTGTGGGGAGGGAGTCCAGTGGCATTAGTTACTGATGTAAGAATAAACGTGATAAACTCTGGGAAGCGCCCGACATTGCAACGACCCTGCCTGTAGCCTAGCAACAATCGTTTGTGTACAACATAACAACATTACTCTGATAAACAGCTCTTGGTGAGAGACTAGTGACTGGGAGAGGGGTGGGTCCGGGTTATCCACAACCCACATACACACATACACATATTGGCACAAACTGGGCTGGATATTGGACACACAAAAACAAACACATACACAAACTCCCTTCCCGTAAAATTCATCTGATATGATTTCTGGATTGTGGTAATTAATGGGTGAGTATGTTGAATTAAGGACAGCATACAGGCCAAGCAGTTCACTGAATATTGAGGAAAGCTCTCCTTAGTATTGTCTCTGTCAGAATAATCACCAACCACAACAATTAAGCAGCCTACATTAAAAATACTAATGTCAAATACATTTTTATATGTTTTAGTTTCCAACCAGAAATCAACATGTTGACATCAGAGGACAAAAGGTCATAAGAGGTCAAAGTTCAGGGGTTAAGGTCAGGAACGGAGGTCATTACCTTTGCAGACAAAACACTTGATGTGGAAGTGCCTGTTCTGGACACGGAGCACCTCCCCCTTGCAGGCCTTGCCACAGTTCTGGCAGGGGACAGGGCCCCCACCTCCTCCTCCTCCTCCTGCTCCTCCTGCTCCCCCAGCCTGCTTCTGTTTGCCTGGCTCCAGAGGGCTGTGCACCGCCTGCTGCTGGAACACTGCCGAATGGAGGAGAGGGAGAAAGTCACATAACCACACAAAATCTGAAGGTAGGACACTCACATACACACAAAACTCTTAGTTGACTTTTTAATCTCTCTCTCTCCGCACCAACAAACATAAGTAAAACATGGGCTTGCGTGGTGCGGTGGTTGTATAGACCCTAAAGTATTGTCTGAATGTCAGTCGGCCTCTAGACCTCCGACTAAACACGTTGTTTTTGGACAAACAGGCCCGGCTGCCAAGCGCGATTCCCAGCCCTCGTGATGTAACAGGGAGCCTCCTTCCAAGGTCTCTGGGGCGACGCAGAGAAAACACAGAGAGCCGCCACCACCTCAGCCGTGCGGCCCTCTGAGGCTGCCGATCATCGGCTTGCTTTCCAGGCACCGCGCCCTTTTCCCTTTTCACCGCCACACAATGTGCTCGCATGCTCATTGATTCACGTCATTGCCTTCGATAATCAGCACACTAAGAGCCTCTTTGTTGCTACCCCCCCCCCCCCCCCCCTCTCCTCCCTCCTTCTCCTCCCCCGTTGGTCCCAGTTTGGGTTTGCCCAACAGGTTTCATCAGAGAGCCATGGCTACCGCTAATTGGGGTTCAAATAGGGGGCGTTCGTCTTGTAAATAATGGATTCCGAAACAGAAGCAGACAGATTGTCTCTCTGGCTAGTACAGTCCTTGTACATGGTCTTTAACTAAGAGACGGTTTCTCAGTCCCACCTCTGTCTCTCTCTGTCTCTCACGTCCATATCGTCCACCCCGCTTACTGAGTCTGCTGTCTCTCCCTGCATCCCATTCATGGCGTCCCCACTGTTTCGACACTGTCTTTTGAGAATTTGAGGCTGAATTGTAGTTTAGCTATACATTAGCACTACATTTAGTGAAAGGCTTGTTAAGAACTCGACAATACTCTCTGTGTGTTTGTGTGTATGTGTGTGTGTGTGTGTGTGTGTGTGTGTGTGTGTGTGTGTGTGTGCGTGTGTGTGCGCGTGTGTGTGTGTGTGTAAAGCAGGTATCATAGACGACCAGCTGCAGAGGGTAAAACCACCTGGCAGAGTGCTGATGAACCCGTTGAGGTGTCACCTTCCCTGAGACCGACTACAGGCTAAAGAAGGCTAACTGGTAACGTTTACTACTTCTGCTATGAGTCCTAAGCTAGTTTTCCATTTCATAGAGCGGAAGGCCAAGCGCAGTAATAAGAAAGAGCTCCTGGGTCTGTACGTGCAAGATCACATCTATGTGGGTGTGCTACGAGGGTGTGTGTGCGTGTGTGTCCAGGTCCAACTCAGCCTTGTGAACCTCCACAGGACTCTTAATGATGAAAGAGCTGCTGTCTGGCGTTCCAACCGCAACCCCATGGGAAATCCCCAGCTTCTTATCTGGACCTACAGTATGTTCTATCCATGGAGAGGGGACTCATTTATTCTAAAGCAAATAGAAGCAGGGTTTTAGTTGGACAAAATTACTCCAAGAAACTTTTCCTGAGGAAATATTCTATGGCTTGCACAGAAACGCAGAACGAAAGTAACACAAGCAACAGATGCGGTATATTACCAAGATTGTTAGTTGTTGGTGCGGCATCCTCGTAAAATGGTCAGAGGACCATTTTAAACGGGGCCGACAATTATAACCCTGCCGCTGGTGAGAGAGAGAGGCCAGACCTGCATGCACTGCACAGCTCCAGCACGGGTCGGAAGGATCGTGTGTCTGCTGCTTCCTGTTTAGAGCGCTAATATTAGTGGAGACGGGTGGGTCCAGGGTGTGCTCTGCTGACCAGGTATCAGAGGGAGGGTCCCTAACCGAGAGAGCACATTTAGACCAGCCAGTAACTAGGACACTGGGGAAAGGGGGTGACGTGACTGGGCTGGTAGACTTCACTTAGTACTGAAACTCACCCTTTTCTCCCCTATATGTTCTATCTATCTAGATATGTGTTTTCTCTCTCTGTCTCTCTCTCTCTCTCTCTCTCTGCCTGGCAAGCAGTTGTCCACATCATCAATCATCCACTGGCTCTCTGCTCTCCCACTGACGGACACAGACCCAGGGCGTCGTCCTCTGAAAGGTCAGAGCTGGGGAACTATCTGAGCTATGCACCACCGAGACCACTGGGACCACTGAGACCTGCTGCACTGGCATGGAGCACACGTACAGACACCCACACACACACACACACACACACACTTGCTCGCAACCACATTACACGTGGACACATTCGTACATACACCCTACTCGGCAAGTAGCATATATAAATACATAGTGTAAATTCAGAAGACACTTGGACATGCTGATAAGCAGACACACAGGCGCACAGACACAGAAACACACACACACACACACACACACACACACACACACACACACACACACACACACACACACACAAACACACACCCACACACACACAGGCATGGACACACAAACATACTCCTAGTTACAGAAAATAATCTCCATGAACAGTTAGTCAGGTATTCCAGTTGTACAGTGGCAAAGATGAGCTGCCATCTTGACATTCCTGTTCCAGACGCTAGGCGCTCCCTAAAAATAGTCTGCTCCCTCAACTCACTGGGATTCCATGGTGCTCTGCAACATTCCGGCTGTGAACCATCTGTGGGGCCGGTGCTTGGGCTGATGAGAACGCTCCCATTACCAGTGCAGAGGGCACGGGGCCTTTTCCCTGGTGGCCTGGAGGGTGACCTTGAGGGAAATAGCTTTTTTTATGGAACCTAAGTGACACTGAGCTCCTGTGTCTTTTACAATGTATTTGTATATCTATGTGATGACATTTGTTCCAGATGAATTCAGACTTGATGTTAGACTGAGATGAGAAGGATAGAAGAAACAACCGTACTTTAACGCAACATCTAGACTCCTATCTACCTAGGTATTCCAATTGAACCCCCCCCCCCTCAAGCTATCAACCCGACCCGACAAACACCTGACCTAAGTCCACCAGGTCAAGTAGCAGAGATAACTGCTCTCTGGCCTACAGGGTAACTGACACCAAAGACAATAAAACATACCTTGTCCTAAGGCTAATCCTTTGCTGAGACTGAAACCACAGGTGGAGGAGAGTCAGCAATTAGACAATGAAGGAGATGCTCCTCCGCTTAAAACATGTGACGAAAAGGAGAACTTATTATATGGATAGTGTAAGGGCTGAATGTGGCCTAACGGGTGTTCAAGTCTGAGCTGTTGTTCAGATGTGAGGGAAGGGTCAGAGTGAAGGCCAGGTCACCAAAGAGATAGCATGAGCCTCTCTGAGACACTTGTGTTGTCTGTCCTTTGCCATAGCATAATAGTAGACATACGTGTCCTTATACGCATACGCGTCTTTTTCAATACTGGGATACATGTGTGTCCCGCTTGACCAACGGAATGATGTGTTTAGTTTAGACCGCTCATTTTAACCTTGTCAACAAATCAGAACTTGTTATGTGGTTTGACTCAACTGACAGTCATTTCTCAGTGCAGCTTTCTGTACTTTTTAATAAAATTGTCTCCCTCTTGTTCAATTGCTTATTTTTTGTGGTGAACTGGTAATATCCATGACCATATCCATTTCTGGAATTCTCAATATGGCCTGTGTTTGATGGGATAACTATTTCCTTTTGTGTGTTACGCCGCAGGAAAGACAACTGCAGTCTTCAGCCAGCAGCCCAGGGATTCCACATTGTTCCTGCAGCCGGCCCTGCCGGTGGAACGCTGTCGGTTTCCCCGTCAAGTCAACTCTCTCTTCAAAAAGACGATGAGCACACTCAGCACGGTCGTGTCTCTGTCTCTGTCTCTGTCTCTGTCTCTGTCTCTGTCTCTGTCTCTGTCTCTGTCTCTGTCTCTGTCTCTGTCTCTGTCTCTGTCTCTGTCTCTGTCTCTGTCTCTGTCTCTGTCTCTGTCTTTCCGAGAGCTCAGCTGAGTGATGCGATAAGGTCGTCCAGTAACGTGACTAATAGAATAGATAAGGCACATGGCCCAGCATGGCAGGCAGTCCCATTCTACTGCATGGCTTGTTTGTGTCTGGTTCACGATTGAAAGCACAACGTGCCGATTTGTACGTTGCGATAAGCGACGGCATGGCTTTGACTTTCTGCTTTTGGTTGCTGCGCGTGAGAGAGACAGACTGAGAGGAGTAGGGGTTGGGAGAGGAGGAGAAGAACAAGAGAAGACAGTAAGGAGAGGAGGAGGAGGAGACAGAAGAGCGGAGGATGAAGGGGATGGGAGAGGACGTGCTGCTTAGATAATAACTGGAGTCACGTGATTCTTTCACAGACACCTTGAGGCAGCAGAAAATTACAAATTGGAACAAAAGGGTCCACACAACGCACATAATTATTTTCTCGACCGAGTGCAGTGAGGGAATAAGAACCAGAAAGCGAGAGAGAGAGAGAGAGAGAGAGAGAGAGAGAGAGAGAGAGTGTGTGTGTGATGCCAAGCGCCTCTGTTTGCTTCCACTTGCGAGGAACGACGTGACTCAAGAGGTAAACATGTGTGAAACGGTGTGTCAGCACTTTCAATCCGCACTGCTGGTGCAGAAGCCCTGGCAGATGCCAACGCAGGGTTAGCACTCGGGGGAGAGAGAGAGCCAAACACTGTGCTGACGGCCTGCTGCCTAACACACTACCGACAACCCATCTTCTCATAAGCTGCTACCAAGAAAATGGTTCTCATCACATGCAAAGTACAAAACGATGCTCGTGCCTGTCATGAGAGACATATGCTAATCCTGGATGTCATGATGCATGGAATATGTGTGAGAATTGTGCTGCTACTCACTGACAAGGCTTAGTAAAATGGAGAATCAGCATAAATACAAATGATCGCTAGCCAGGAAGTATGCACAAGGCCCGTGACGAGTCAACTACAGATATGTCGGCTAGTTTAACAAGGAAAGACCCTCATCCACATGAGGCTGGTGACGGAAGGGAACTATGCTATGGAAATCCATTTCTGGAAAACCATCCATGAAATTCTCAGTCTGGTGTGTGTTTGACGGGATAACTACTTCCCTCTGTGTGTAAGGCTGCGGGTAAGACAACTGCAGTCTTCAGCCAGCAGCCCAGTGAGCGCACATTGAGCCCACTGATGTATTTATTATAAATGATAAAGCGTAGTCGGATTCCGAGCAACTAATGACACGCTATGTCAGCGTTCATACAGAGGGGTGGCCCCCGTCTCATGGCAGCAGCGTGAGTCCTGGGGGGGGGGGGGGGGGGGGATCCTCCCGTCCGCTCCTCACGTGTGATGGGCCGATGTGCAGATGGACGGACAGCAGGAGTTTGTTTACAGGGCATGAAGGAATGAAGGCGTCGTGCTGGCGACTGGGAGAGAGCCAATTGTTATATCACACGCCCAGGATACACTGCCCTTGGTAGTGTGTGTGTGGGTGGACTCAGAAAGAGTTTGGTTGGTACGCAAGCTTGTACAAGACAGCATTGACTGAAAATGCGTCGATAAATATGCAAATGTGCAAAGTGTGTGTGTGTTTGCGTTGACATTGCGATTTCACTGTACACATTTTGCACCCACCTCCATACAAACTGGTTCTCTACTTATAATTCTCCGAGACGTAACTGGCTTTCTAAAGATTTTGTCATCAAGTACTGTATTTGTTGGTTTGGTTTAAGGGAGAAACACGGGCATTGAAAACTCTTTACTGTTAATTATAAAAATAACAATAATAATGTAATATAATATTAATAAAATAGAGGATATTGTGGTATTATACCTGTATGTACAGCTATTTGGTTGTCTACTGCTGTACAAAATGTCACCATCAGGGGTCAATATGCAAATTGAATTATGTTTAAATATACACACCTTATGCTTTATAATCGTGAAATCAAACAGCTTGTTCTTCTATCACTGCTACTGGCTGTCATGCCCTAAATCTGACGCACAACTGCCTGAATCTCTTCATTCTCTTGTGTGCCAGAGCTTCAAGCAGGTGCCCAAAATTAAGGAATGTTGCCAGGGAACTCATGGCATGCTGCAGCATATCTTTCTGTGGATGTTCTTAACGTTATCAAACAGAGTTTAAAATGCTATAGCTTGGTTGCTACATAACATTTCTCATTGTATTCTCTAATATAATTTTTTTGTCAAAAAGAAGGACAAATATAAATAGTGGATAATAATTTAGTTTACGGGCTAATAAGCGTTTCTATTGTCAAACACTGCATAAAACGCATTGGGTCAGAGAGAGAGACTACGTTAATGCACAGGTGCCGAATTGGGGGCTAAGTAGTCTTTTTCTAAGGACCCAATCCCCAGTCGGCTGGTTAACCTACCTTTTTCCTCTGGCATTGTCGTTCCGTAAATTTTCCTTTCAAAATGTGTATCTTCTATCACAATACTTCCGCTTCTTTAATAAATATCCTGTCTTTTAGCTGTTTCTGACAATGTAATGCATCTCGAAATTATCTCCCTTGGCGACTTCAGGATTTGACGCGCTGTGCTTAGGAAGAGCGGACTGTTTTCACTGAGAGGGTATAGACGCGATAGCCCAGGCGCTCTCTAGGTCACTCCGTTATCTTGGGAATGAAAAGTAGATCATATGATTCCAGACACACTCTCTCTATCTCTCCCTCTCGCTCTCTCTCCTGTGGACAAGAAGCGTAGCCCGAGTAATGCTGGAGCTATCGCAGCTATCTAATATAAATAGAATATTCTAGCGCTTAAAAAGATGACACCACCGCTCGGAAATTTCTCACAGGGCGTTTACCTCAGTCAAGCCCCAACTGAAAGACGCGAAAGCTTGGGGATGCGCTTTCAAGTGAATGTATTCAGTTCGCAGGAAAGGCGATAGCCGCAGTTTACTAAATGAAAACACATTTAATGAAATGATTATGGACTGGGCACCACGTATGCAGTCTCCACTGTGCAACATCTGAACGACCAGCAAAATAAATGTTAAGACAGCCTTTTAACAGAGGGGGTAGTGGCACTTTCCACTGTTCTGCCACTGGAAATGGTTTCAATTATTTATGTGCCCGCAGTGAATACTAGGAAAGGGCATCCGAGTGGTGGATAAAGGAGTGAAATGAGTAAGCTAGTCTTGCCCATGTGCGCACAAACAAATAAACATACACACTCCGCGGCGCAGAGTACGGGGGGTGGGGACCTACTGGACATTGTAAATATGTTTAAAAAATACGTCGATTTATTCTGCGCAGTGATCAAAAAAGAAAAGACGGTCCCAAAATATTATTGATTGAAATACGTTACATCATCATTTACTTTAATTGCGTTCAATGCCTTTAATCAAATCAGAATATTTCAATTTATTCATCATTTGACTTCGACTTAATTTGACTGCGGCTTGCTGCAGTTACACCTATGCTGTATTATGTAGCCATTCATGATGGGGTGTCGGTCTCTTTTGCTCAAATTCTAGCATCAGGGCTCCATTTTAAAGGTCGCCCATGAAAAGAAACAGCCTAATGAGAGTCGTTGGAAAATGAATCATGACCTGACAGACCAAGCGGACATTCAGCGAGAGACAAACATTTTGGTTAGTTTTGCTCTCTGGCTTCTTGTTTGTGTCAAGCGTCACTCTATTCTGAAAATGTTCTCAATTATCAAACAATCAAAATGTTCTCCTGTCTACTTTCTCACTGAGAAAGAATACGAATTCATGTGGGCTGTTGAAGAGAAACCTCTCTCTCTATAAAGCATTATTGAAAGTGGGATAGGCATTCCTACTACAATTAAAAATGCACCACACAGTGTGAGCATGTGAACAAATGACACACACACCTGACTCATTAATCCCCAAGCAGCGCCTGATCGCCCGCCTTTTAACGGCATATTGATGTGCCCGATATATGGCCTTGGTGTCCTGAACACCTCGACGCAAAGGCTGTGTTGCTATCGGGTAGCTGTATCAGTCTGTGCAGCAGGGCATGCAAAGTTTCACCGTTCTTCGCAGTGTTAAACGACCTGCTCAAACCAGCTCAGTGCGGGAGAAGAGTGCTTATGTTCAATGCATTCCTCGAATGGCCAAATCGAACCAATTACACTGTAGTGTTGTCACTCCCTATGATATTACATACATTAGCTGTGTCGACACAGCCAACACACCATTCAATCGAGTCATTTCTTGATAAAGGCCACTACACGGAGAACAAGGCGTTATTCATGAAAAGGTCTCCTCAGGCTGAGGGCTACGATGTTGGCTCAGGTCCATCGAGCCGGGTCGACGGTGAACAATGGCCACAGCCCTGACCTGCAGCCAGCCTTACTCATTAGGCTCCGGTCCAGCCATTCAGAGAACGACTGACCTCACACAGATCTGCACCCTGGATGGCTCTAATTAAGCCCGGCAGCCCGGCTTTGACGAGGCCGTCCAGGAATGTGGGCCCGACATCGGTAAAACAGTCCGGGACAAGCTGATTGGCGTGCAGGGAGTCGACGGAAACATTTTGAACCTTAAGATCACTTTGCACTTCACAGGTAGAGATAAAACATGTCGATCCTCCTGCTGTCCGTCTTACTTCCACGGTCAAATATTTCCCCCCTCTCTCTCTCTCTCTCTCTGTTAACTCTTGAATTCACTTTCTTTCTCCCTCTCTGTTGGTGAGCGTAGGAAGGGAAAAATAGGAGTGAGGAGGATGAGGGTGGAAGATGGGACGAGCATACTTGATAGGCCCACCTACCCTGTGGGGCTTTCTCCTTACGGCAGGATGTGACACAGCAGTTCACACTGGATGGCTGTGTATGTTTGCACGTGCGAGAGTGTCCGTGTGTGTGTGTGTGTGTGTGTGTGTGTGTGTGCGCACGCGTCTGTGCGTGTGTGAAAGAGAGAGGGAGCGAGACAGAGTAAGAAGACAACAAACGCTGTGTCTGCATTGCCAATGGACCAGCACTGACCCAGCCAAGCCGCTACTGGCAGTGACACTGCACATCCAGCACCACAGCTCTCTAGTGGCCCTCTAATACCGTCAGTCAGAAAACAAAACCATCTGTTTGACCAGAATTTTACTGTATGACCTGTGTGAATGAAACACTGCAAAAATAGATCTAGAAAAATGTTGCCATCCAGTGTTTATTAAACTCAGTTTTCAATTATTTCGACTGTTCAAATGTTTCCTGGATGACATCAACGGTAATCTTGCACGCATACACACACTGTCTCTCTCTCTCGTCCCACACGCCATGCCACCCCTCCCTCTCCCCTCTCTCTCCCCTCCCGCCCTCGATATGTACAAGGAGTACAGTCGGTCGCCCAGGCAGATTTGTGGAGGCTGCAGGACTTGTTGCCAGCTTAATCCGTCATCCAATATGTTGCATGTTAACATCGTTCTAACAAGAGACACCGTGAAAGAGAAAGAGACCAAGGGGACCAGAGGGAGATAGAACGAGACAGGGAAATAAAGAGAGAGCGAGAGACAGGAAATAAAAGACAAAAGCAACAGAGGGCAAGAGAGAGGAGAGACAGGGATGGAGCGAGAGACAGAGAGAGAGAGAGAGAGAGAGAGAGAGAGAGAGAGAGAGAGAGAGCAATGCATTTCTTCCCAGACCAACAGTCCCTAGGAGGAGGCTGCCTGGTGATTCATCATGAGAACCTGACCTGTAAGAGAGACAGAGCAGGCGAAAGAAAAGCGAGAGGGGGTGAAAGTGCTGCAGTATGCGTGGAAAACAGGAAGAGGAGGAGGAGGAGAAGGAGTAAGCGATCTAAGTGGACCCGCGTTTTAAAGTGAGATGCGAGGAAGCAGGAAGCAGGCGTTGCCAGCAGGAAGTGGAAAAAAACAAACAAGGAGGGAAAAGTTTAGGGACGGCAGAGTTGACGGAGGAACACATGCGATGACATCACGTAAAACACACGATTTCCCCAACACTGAACACGAACTCTTTATCATCCAACTGCAGCCAGACCCAAAAGTCCCTGGCCCTATCCACTGAGTCACGTACGGTGGACTTAATAAATTGCGGCCCACCAGTCCGACTCTAATAGAACCCACGGGGCCATGACTGGGAAGGTTAATGAAGGAATGCATGAAAAGCCTGAGGCAGGGAATTGAACAATGGGAATGGTTGTCCTTAAAAGCCCACTTCAAAGAGGACAGCCAGCGATGTGTGCCCACATAGGGTATGGGAATATTGGGAAAGGGATATTGGATTAGGGATTGGGAAAGGGATACGAGAACCGAGAGCTCACCACGAACTCGGAGACGGGAAAGGATTATGTGTGTGTGTGTGTGTGTGTGTGTGTGTGTGTCTAGGTGTGTGTCTAGGCGTGTGTGAGGATTTGGGATCCACAATGCACCATCAAGCTCACTCATCCTAACCCGCCTGTCCTCATGGTCTGAGAGCTGATCCAAAGACCAGCAGGGACGGAAGGGGGCACATTGTGCTAACAGAGACCCTAGCACCAGGCGCCGTATATTCCCTGGAGCAGATACTGATAAATCGTGTGTGTGTGTGTGTCACGTTTGAACTCTGCAACTAGGTATTCGCAAGCAGCTTAGCCAGAGTTTCTTCAAGGGGGTAGCCATCTTTAAAAGGTTAAGGCTTTAGTTAACGAGTCCACCTTTAATTCTTATTTAGCTAATCAAACTTGGCTGCTCATTTTTTGTGCACTATGTCTACTGTAAATCAATCTGGAAAAGAAGAGAGACCAATTCAAACTAATCATTGTGGGATCTGTTGGGTTCTACTGCTCACTCCGTTTCCAACTTTGCCATCATTCTCAAACAACCCTGACTCAAGCGGAGATATGTGTGTGTACGTGTGTGTGTGTGTGTATGTGTGTCTGTGTGAGTGAGTGGTTTAGCATATTGCACAAAAGGGCAAACACACGTACACAAACACAGACGCAGACAGCTCAGTGAATTCACATCAAATTCAACAAAGCTGCACTAGTTCCTCTGTCCAGCATTAGTAGCCAAAACTCATTGAGACATTTTGTAAATCGAGTCCAATAGAATCAATCATTTAAAGCACCCCGACTCACAAGCCAAGTGAAATAATTGGATGCGTAGCGTAAACTTTACTCCCAGGGCAACCTGGTCCAATTATTCAATCCATCAAAGCGTCTAAGCCTCTGCTCCCCACTGGGAGAATAAACGAGGGTGTTACCCATGGCAACCGGAGAGGGGAACAACGAAGGAAGATGGGAACAATAGAGGGACATGCTGGAGCTGCTGCTTGGACAGCATGTCCTGAAATGACACAGACTGTACAGACCCTTCTCTCTCTTTCTTTCTATCTTCTGCTCTTCTCCCTCCCTTTATTTGCGTTCCAGACTGGCGTGTGTGTGTGTGTGTGTCCCCCGTGCTGCCACATGGGCCGATGTGTTTGGTGGAGCGTCTGGAACGACCCAAAGCCAATGTCTCACGCGTTCATGGGTGTTGTGGGGTGGGGTGGTGGGGGTGGGGTGGTACTGTGTTCCCCACTGCTTGATGACGACCATTGAACTCATTCCACGGCCAAGAACCGGAGAGGAGACCAATCGGAAGCTCAAATCTGTCCACTCTTCTGAAAGCGTCAGGCTGAACACTACTGTCTCCTGACCCAGTTTGCTAAAGAGTATCCTGTGTGCATCCTGGTGCATGGGTGCATATGCATGTGTGTGCGTGTGTGTGTATGTGTGTGTGTGTGTGTGTGTGTGTGCATGCACTCGCATGTGTGAGCACGATTATGTTCATAAATGTCTCTAAACGAGGGGGAAAACACGGGACAGTTCAAAGATCTAGCATAACCAGACATTGCCTCCAACACCCAATAAAAAACTAACACACACACACACACACACACACACACACACACACACACACACACACACACACACACACACACACACACACACACACACACACACATCCAACCCCACACTGTATTGCTAAGTCTGATAGCAGAGCTTCAGCAGGGAAAATCCCTTCACCGCACAGGCAAGCTGATGTTCAGGATTAGCCCAAACCAGCAGAGATTGGCCATGGAGGCTGGGGGAGCGCGACGGGAAGCTAATCTGTCTCTCCGCAACTCTTCCCCAGCCTGACGCTAAATACAACATTACTAAGCAGACACTCTGTGACCCACATTCACATTCCAATGTGCACCTCTTCTAGAGAACGCAGGGCGGAATGTGATCATGCTAATCCAGCCGATTCGCTCGTTCCGTGAGGAATAAGGAGGCTTCTGGAAGGTCATGTTTTTCTTTGGCTGACACAGCAGTACTGGGCCATTGGCGCCTTGTTGGTGTCGGCCACACAGAAGAGAGAAGATAAGAACAGTGCTGCTGGATCCCCCCTCCTTCACCACCACCTCGCCAGCGCTGGGGCACGCACAGCGAGGAGTCATCATGGCCGTCCACTGGCTCCGTGTTGTGTCAGTTATCATCCCGTTTCTTTACCTCATCTGTTTTCTCTCCCATCACAGGGATACAGGGACTGAAAGGGATTAATAATTCACTGGAGTGCATTGATCTTCACTCTCCCTCTGCCTGGCTCTGCCGGTGTGTCCCTCAGTCCACGGTAACCTGAGCTGGGTGGAAAGCAAAGGGCTGGCTCCAAAGTGGGTGAACATTCCACTGCACCCTCCGGTCAAACAACTGTACCACATTGAGGACAAACTGTCTTGTTAGGTTTTCAAGCAAATTACCCACCCTTACACTAAAAATGAAATGCATTGTATTTATTGTATTTAAATGAAAAAATTAAAATAAAATAAGAAAATAATTCAAAGGATATCTGTTATCTTTGCAACTTGGTTTATAGTGCTTGTGAGGTTTGACAGGGGGCTATGTTGCCATGACAGTAGCCCTTCAAAAACAACAAACACCAGTCAGTCCGACCGCAGTTCATTTTCTTTATGGCCAGTTGCTATTTTGAATGGAGGTGCTGAATTCCTGCGTATGGGCCCGTGGGTCCACGTGTGACTTGAGCTTTTAGGGAGGAGTGTATGGTCCATGTCCCAGGTGTCACTTCACTGTAGCATTCCACACCTCACTTCTCACATGCACAGCTAACATGTCTGACATGTCAAACCATAAAACTCACCGCCCCTGACTGAGGCGAGGCTAGCTGGTTAGCGAAAGCTTTGCTACTCACGTAGAGAATAATCAAGTTATTCTAGCTAGCTAGCCTAGAACTTCGGAGTCAAAAGTCTTTGACAAACTTTGAATTGATGCAAAAAGTTAAGCTGGAAAGTTTCCAGAAAGCCCTGAAAAATGAAGGTCCTCACATTTCTGAGGCTAAAAGTTGCACGGTCTGTGTTTTCACATTTGCCATTTGACCTAAAAACAAACGTCAAAGACCTACTAGTGCTCCAAAAGGTACGTACGTTGTGTAATGCCATAAAATGTTATTGCCTGTTGCGTACTTGAGAAGTGACCTTTACAACATGTGAAAATCTCTTTAAGGGACAGGAAAAGCAGGGGGTTGTGGTCTTATGCCCTCTGACTATTTGTCCTACTATTCTTCTGAACATTGTGTTTTTCTCTTGCCACAATTTGACCTCATATTCCTACTCTGGGGCGCTCTGAACCATAATGTGAGTGGGTTATTTATTTCACTCACATAAAATAATTTATAGTTTGGGCCTGACTTCTCAACACATTTATCACAGAGAGATGAATCCAAGCTGGTCGTGTATTGAAGTCTTACCCTTTGGAGCTCCCACATGGACGTTTAGATGGCCTGTCTGTAAAGCTACTGCTGATCCAGATTTACAGTCACCTGAAATGCTTTGATAAAGAGCATATTTATATGAGCCAAATCTTTGGCACATAAAACAATTGCATGGGTCTGAATGGAATTAACTGATGTATTTGGGGAAAAGGTGAACCTTTATTTGTGTTTTGACAAACAAGGTCTCTTTAGAATCATTTCACCAGTTCAAAACATTTCTGTGTGTGTCTGTGAGAGATTGTGCCTATGTACCAGCTCATTGCTGTGTGTGTCTGTGCCTATGTCCCAACTCATTGCTGTGTGTGTCTGTGAGAGATTGTGCCTATGTCCCAGCTCATTGCTGTGTGTGTCTGTGAGAGATTGTGCCTATGTACCAGCTCATTGCTGTGTGTGTCTGTGCCTGTGTCCCAGCTCATTGCTGTGTGTGTCTGTGAGAGATTGTGCCTATGTACCAGCTCATTGCTGTGTGTGTCTGTGCCTATGTCCCAGCTCATTGATGTGTGTGTCTGTGAGAGATTGTGCCTATGTCCCAGCTCATTGATGTGTGTGTCTGTGAGAGATTGTGCCTATGTCCCAGCTCATTGATGTGTGTGTCTGTGAGAGATTGTGCCTATGTCCCAACTCATTGCTGTGTGTGTCTGTGCCTATGTCCCAACTCATTGCTGTGTGTGTCTGTGAGAGATTGTGCCTATGTACCAGCTCATTGCTGTGTGTGCTCTGGCTCTGGATTTTAACAAGCTCCAAAATGTCTAGAGAGAACTGAAAGATTTGCAAACTCACACACACTCCACTTTGCAGCACAGCATGCAGGCAAAACACCCCCTCTTACAACGTACAGGCCTTTGAGGTGTTAAAGGCAAAAGCTTCTGTTTCAGATGAGAGACCATGAGGTACAAGGGAAGGAGTTGTTAATCTGCTTACTTTATCCTTCATCAAATTGAGTAGAACTCCATTGCCCAGTCCCTTGTATCAGCTGACACTGTGGAGATGACTCTCTTGTGAAACTCACACACATGTGCGCACGCACGCACAAAACACACACACACACACACACGCGTTGTTTAAAGCTATCAGGTAGATGCAACCGGTCGCTGATTATAAATAGATGATTGCCCTGGTACTCTATTGTTCAGTAGTTTCTGCAGTACACAGTACAGTACATAGTATGTACACATCTGGCTGATCAGACGGATATGCTGCAACCTTCAATACCACTGCATCATGCTTGCATGTTTTCAAAACATTGGGACCCATAAAAAACAGCTTTAAGACACACACACACACACACACACACACACAAGCTCGAGTCACGGGGTGTAAGTAGCTTTGGCAGATGAGCAACAGAGAGCTTCCTCCAGGGAGAGCTGGTATGAACAGAGGCCTGTTTTGCATGCAGGCTGCAGGGAGATAGCTAGCCTCGCTGGGGAGCGATGTGCCCGGGCTGGAACAAACAAAGAGAGGGCTTGGCAGAGAGCAGAGGCCCTCACACCGCCACACGGCTCTCTGCGTGCGGAGCATTGAGGACACATGAGTCACCAGAGCATGGGAGAGGTAACGTTAAGCAGGGCTTACCCCCGGGCACCTGGGGTAAACCACACTGGAGCACCTGTAAACAGGAGGTAAGGAACTGATCCTTGGCATGACAGATGTGTTTGATTGTTTTTGAGGGTGTGTATGTGTGTGTGTGTGTGTGTGTGTGTGTGTGTGTGTGTGTGTGTAGGTCCAGTTGGAGGCCCACGTCCGCCCGTCACCGCGAGTGACGACGGCACCTGCACGACCGCAGCCGGGGGTCTGGGCCCGCTCGTAACGCACCGCGACCCTCCCGAACGCCGACGGCCACACGCCCCCAGCGACCTCGGAGCGTGGCTTGAAGAGAGAACGGGCGTGGAACGCGCGAGCAGCCCCCTTGAAGCCGCTGCCGCGCCCAAATGTCACAGCTCAGCACGTCGTGCCCGCAGAGCACTCCATTAACTCTGGCCTACTCGGCATGTGGCACACGTGTTAGGCACGGGGGGAGATGGATAAGTTATGTTTCAACGCTGATAAGGAAAGCCTCTCAGCTCCTAGTCTCGGGCGTGAAGAGATAACCTGGTGCCTTTTTGACCTGCGCCATGATGAAGATTTTAGCATGAACAAGCTGAGCCAACAAATAAAAATTCCCTGTATTGACTAACAATACATTGTCATCCCTCATTTGACGGGTGTCTTTAAGTAGGTAGTAGGCCCAATGAAGAGAACAACAGGAGGAAATGTATCTTCATGCATGCTTTCGAAGAAAAGTCCAACATAAAAATCTTAAGACTTTTTGATCAGGCAAAAATGATTTATGATGGGAAGGTGCTTTACCATGCAGGATAAAAGCGACATGGTCCAGAACTAACTGATTCAGCCACACAAAGTGCTAGCTGATCAATGGGCTCATCAGAAACACACATGCCGGTCCCTCCCTCTCCCATCCAAGAACCAAATAAGAACAAGGGTGGAGTTAAATGTCACAGGCCAACTCCACATATCAGCCATAATTATCACTGTGCATGTGTGTGTGTGTGTGTGTGTATGGCTCTGTGTGTGTGTGTGTGTGTGTGTGTGTGTGTGGGTGGGTGGGTGTTCTGGGACCAAGCGGGGGCTTAACACCAGTGAGATCAGCCATTATTTATCACCGCTAAAAGAACAGCTGTGGAGAATCTCCCAACCAGCTCTGCCTACATCAACTCCCTTTCAGTTAATGCCAGTACACCCACGCACACACGCACACACGCACACATGCACACACGCACACACACAAAGACACATAGAAACAAACACACTTTTCGTAGGGAAAATCTGTGTGGCGTGTACACGCATCAATAGAAGGCATTATTCTTTGTATTCTCTCGTTATTCAGCTCACACACACACACACACAAACACACACGCCATGAAATTGTGTAAACATGTGTACACAATACATCATCACAGACAAAGCACGTGGACTGAGAGATGCATTCTTATCAATGCATGCCACCATCTCTGTTAGAGTAGTGTTTGACCTCTGCCCTACACTCAGTATCCACCCGAGCGTCCAAAGCCTCTGGAGACAACCGTTTCTCCAATTGTCACCCGCCACAAAAAAAGATAGTACTTCCTGCACAACCTATGCAGATCAATAACTAGGACCACTTAACTACCAGAATAACCAGCTAACAATACTGGACTCTCCTTCTGGAGCATTGCCAGTAATTCAACCTATGGCGACCCTGTAGTAAATAATGCATGATGAACCTAGTGTCACCTGGGAATGCGTTGAGGAATCCACACTGGTACTAATAGGTAGAATGTCGCTATTTTCAAACGGCAGCTCCACCAAGTCACCAGACTGAAGTTGTCTTTTCCCTTGGACTTCGAGGCCATTCTTTACACCGTGCACACTGAGACAGACTCTGACCATTGGGTCCCTGGTTCAACTGACTGGGCTTTTCGTCAGGAGGAACTGGCGGAGGAGACCGCCTGGTAGAAGCAGACTGGACCGAGATCACTGAACTCAAGGCCACCTCATGCAGCCCACTGAAGCGGTTTGCTGGTGCTGTTGGTAGCAATGGGGTGTTGGATTCCAATAGTTGTCTGGTGATTTCCTATCACGGATATACAAAAGGCTTGTCTGATGATTGTGTATCATTTGCAATGCCATTGAGAAAAAAGTAATAGCACATTTCTCTATTGTTTGGTAAGGGGTCTCAATGCCTTCTGTAGCTGTTAGGAATGGGTATGTATGCTTACTGATGGTCTTTGGACTGGGAATATGGACATTCCATTCAATGTCCTTTAAATGCTAACGAGGCCTACCTGTGGGCAGTTGGCAAAAAGGTCGACAGCGTCACATACTTGACATCGCAATGCACAAGGAGAAAACAACTACAGCCTGGCTAGAAAGCTATTGATCCGATTGCCTCTCCTGTAAAACTGGGTAATCTGAGAGCAGGCTAGTCACCGTTCATTCAACACTTTGACTCACTGATGATGATCCCTCCCTGAGGGCAGCCGTGCTTGCTAGCACCCAATGCTAACTGTCAATGAGCTTTGGCTGAGTTTGTGGCCCAGCTCTGAGCTGACCTCCAACGCATGTAATCTGCAGTGCTGGCCATGTACCATTCCACTTGCCTGATGGACAAAAGTAACACAGAAACTCATTGATGAAGTGAGGGTTAATAGTATATAGCCCTGAGTTTTTCTAGGCCGTCTTCAGCAATATTACAAAGAGACACAAAGAGCTTTCTACAAAAATGCAAAGGGAGTGTGCCTTTTGTTTCCACCCAAGAATGTTTTCCGACACAGCAGCCATGGATACCAGTTGTGAAATGCGTCTGCAGTGTTTGATTTGCGCCAGAGACGTTTATTGGAATAGCACCGAATCTGGCACACACCTGCCACAGTTTATCATGAGCATCCCCGCCAAGAATGGCTGATTTGACACACATGTGGAAGCCAGGTGAGAGCAGAGTCACAGGCAGGCCACCATTTTGCAGTTCATTTCAATTGGACCACACATGACTGACGTCCAGTCAACATTCCTCAAAGGTGAAAGGTCAAATGTATGAAAGATGAGTGACACTACAGACAGAGAGACAAACATTTGACTAAAAAATGTATTTGAAATCTGCAGTTTAGAGAAACGCGCTGTAATATTCCATCCTGTTTTATAACAAACTCAAACAATGTCCCAGTAAGAATTTCCAACGTATGATGGTCCGTGCTATTGATCTTGCCACCTCATTGAATCTATTTGCTCATGTTGGGCCCTGCTGGTAAACTTTGGCTGTAGGCCCAAAATTATATGAAAGTATTGGAATTTTGGATCCATTTGGCTCTGCCCTTTTCTGCGGTTTTTACTTTCTTAACCTGTACTCTTGTGAAGTCTCATCAGCCATCTGAATTTCAGTAGTTCATTTTTTTTAAGTCCTTGTTTTCATATGCCATCAGATCCCCTTCACACTATAGTCTACTGTATTTATATTAATAATAGTTTGTGTGAAACAAATGTTGAAACGATATACACTATACAACAAGTGTAGTAGGTGTAGAGGGAATTGGTAGGTTATTATTGTGCTTTAACATTGTGAAAAGCTGTTGATAATACAGTTTGGGTGTAGAGGTAAATGTTTGACAAAACAAAAAAGCTTTGAGAATGAGGACTTGACAATCCTGATCTCACAGAATAAGCTTTCAGACAAAAGTCGTGCCACTGGACCTGGAGTGACCGCATTGCAACACAATAATATAAAGGCAGGTGGGCGTTTCTACCGAGCCATATCATGCCATTTGACAAAGACAAATAATGCAGTATGTCTGTTGTCAAAGACAGAAGCCGTAAAGCATGCAGTTAAGGAAATTCATAAACGTTCCTGAAGTACACTGTATCGCATGTTGAAGACAGTTTACCCTGAATTGCTGGTAATTCAGGTTGGAACAGGCAATAATTCCCGAGAGCTAGTACAATACGCCAAGGCCACTTTGATAAGCTTACCTGTGCTGCTCATGCTAATCCTCGGATGTGTTTATATAGCTAGTAGACGTAGATGTAATCCTTCTTACTCACTGGACGTATCTGGAAAGAGATATTGACTTGACAATGATGAATTCTGTCGCAGTCTCCCGAGTCTCTGAAGGATGAATAGGACAATGTTGACGTGCTCTCACGAAAAGAGGCTAATTGTCGCGGACAATTATGAATCTGTTTTGATTTAACAAAGCTCTAACCAACGATAACATCATCTGCTCTGATGCCGCGCTCCCTCTCCGGCCGACAGCACGGGATGGGTGTGGGCGGGTGATCGGTCAGTAAAAAAACACTTGCGCCGCTGGTGCAGCATCCCCAGAACCAGGTGATAAATACCGCCTCCAACTGCCCGATTAAGGTCATTGCATTGCGTGTGTGGGAAATGTAGTCTTTATTAAACTGAATATATGTGTGGGACCAGTTAAAATGTTACTATTCTTGGACTACAACTGCCAAGTGGGCTTTTGCTTGAGTAGGCTAAATATTGCGATAGCTTACCACTTCTTACAATCGCATCAAGAGCCTTTTTTTAGGATGTTTAAACTTTTTTTTTTTAAATAAGAGAGCATGAATATAAGACCTACAATAAAAACGGTATTCAATAATACACTTTGAATAGCCTATGTATGCCTACATCAACAGAGTGTTTATCATCGCATCAATTTAAATTTAAAATTAGCTGGTTGGTCATAGTAATAATTTGTTAAGATTTCTGAATAGTCCTATTTCGATAACCTAATAGTACTTAATAATGTAACACTGAACAATAGGCTCGGTTATTTTGATCCAGCAAGTAACATGGACTGGATATTCATTTAGCTTTTAGTTTTTTACACCATTCCAATGCTAAAACGTGTCTCAAGGAAACATATGCAAGAAATATCATGTTGCCTACATTATCAGTACTAAAACGCGTTCGGCCGTAGTGAAAATCAGGCCGAATGTGCAAATTGAGTGACAATCTTCAGACTGTATTTGTTTTGCTGTTCTGCCCTCTGGTGGTGGACATATTCTGACACAAGACGAGGGTGAATTACTGGAAACGTTTACGTACAAGGGTGCAAAATTAGGTTTTTTAGTTGGCTACATTTGTAACAATATTATAGTTCTTACCTTGAAAACATTGTAACAGACAGGCTGTTAGACTAGACAAGACCCAAACCTCTACGTCATGTGTGTGCGACATGCAGCATTGAGCAGCATGGTTCACTCACTGGTGCTCTTACGGGACACGCATTTAATGTTTTGATTAGGCTGGTTATCTAGTGATAATAAATAGCCACAAGCTAAATAAAGACATGGACGAAACAAATGATGAACGTTTTACTTTGGAAGTCATACCTCAAGATGGAGAAAAAGAAGCACCTTCCTGTCCTCATGGTAAAGTTTCAAATGCTAAAAGTTAGCAATCATGCTAACCTAAGTAAAACGGCCTGCAATAGCCACATTTGATTTATTTACACGTATTGTCTGTTGCCAGGTCCTACGCTTTTATTTGAGAAAGCCAGCAGAGGAGACGAAAAAGGCAGGAGGTTCTATGCTTGTTCTGCATGCAGAGATAGAAAAGACTGCAGTTTCTTTCAGTGGGAAGATGATAAGGTTGGCTATCCATAATATGTAATTGAATGTCGCCTTTTAACTTAGCGTTCATATATTGAAATCGAATGCCATGTATTATAACGACGAAGTATGACCAAATACTGAACGGTTGTTATGTATTAGGTATCTGAAACAAGGCTATTGGCCAGAGAGGAGCACATTAAGTCTAAGAAGCCTCCTATTACCCATCAGGAGTATTGCAAAAGGTAAGCAGTCTTTTTTTTTTATTGTATATTCTACCGCCATTTTAGTTATTATTATCATTATTTCTGTCATTATTGTGGTTGACCTGCCCCTCAGATTGAGCAAGTTCCTAGCCCTTCCTGAGGACCAAAGGAAGTTCTGCCTGGACTGCCAGGCGCTGCTCCTACCCACCGAACACGGGGCCCACGCCTCTCACAAGTTGCGAGGCAATGGCCTCACAGCGTCCCAGCTCCAACTGCCCAGCCGGCTGCTGCGCCCACTGGAGAACAAAAACAGTAACGCCCAGTACCTGTTTGCCAACCGCAGCTGTCAGTTTCTCCTGGACATGCTGGTCGGACTAGGCTACAAGAAGGTGCTGTGTGTGGGCACCCCCAGGTGAGAGGACACGGCGTAACATTATTTTCGGGGTGAACAAACGGCATTTGAGCGATGTTCCATTCATGCAAATGAAATGCAGGTATTGAATTACCAGACACGTCAACGAGTGTCAGTAATGCATCTTTATTAAATCATGGTTATAATTATTTCTGACAGACTCCATGAGCTGATCAAGCAGCGCAACCAGGAGAGCAAACTGCAGCAAATGAAGAGTCTCCTTTTGGACATTGATTTCAGGTTAGTCAATACTTCTAATCAGGTATAGATAACAAAATAATACAATTATAATAGATAGCTCTGGATATAGACATGCTCCATTTCCTAATGTACAGTTATAGAAATTAGAAACTTGTTAAGTTATAATGCACTGAACGGATAACACAGTAATGACCAATTTGAAATGAATATGGAAGGATTTGAAACACGGCGTGTGTCACAGAGGCTTGAGATGGCAGATCTCCATGTGGTTGGGCCAAGCCTGGCTGGCAGGGGGTCTGAGGAGGCGGACGGCGTGGTAGAGGGGCTCTGTGAACTGGTGGTGGACCCTGTCGAACACCGGCATCACGGCTGCCGAGAACTCCTGCAGCACCCTCATTGTTTCTGCATCGTAGAACGTCAGCTGCCCCTTCTCGTAGTTGACCCACACGCCCACCTTGCCTGGGGGCGCCCGGCCAGGGGCGTTGCAGGGCATGTACTTATCGTTGTGCCAGGCAGAGAGACGGCCCTCCCAAAGCTCTACGCACCACGAGTTCCTGTTGCGCCCGAGTTTGGACCCTTTGTCCCGCCCCTTCCGCTTAAGACTGCCATAGGCCACACCCACAGCCCAGGCCGTGCAGCACCGCATGTCTGCCTCCCAGTAGCTCTGTCCTGTTGTCACGGCAACTGAGCCCAACGCGCAGCAGACCTTGTCGAACTGGAGAGGGTGCTCTTGGCAAGTTGGGAGCGATTTAGTGTAACAAACGCCCTGTCCCTCTGCAGTGACAGTCAGTTGAACATGGCAGGTCTGCTTGTCAATCATCACTGGGGAAGAGTCTATATTAAAGAAAAATAGCACATGGTCGATTAGATTTGGCCTGTAACCCTGTTAAGCCTAGCTTTTCTCGGATAGTATATTATTATGAGCTGGATGACATAGGAGTGCTGTGTTTTTTTACCCAGGAGTAGAGTCTTTCTCACAAGCTTGGCTCTTAGGTCTTTGCAGGTGGCACGGAGCATTTTTAGAAGTCTCTCAGACCTGTCCTTATTCAGCCTGATGGCTTCCTCAGAGTCGTTGGGCTTCTTTTCACTGTGTAAGGGGTGGAACAGAGTAGAGGGTGATTTGAGTCTTGAGTTACTTCAGTAGACCCAGGGATGTACTGTCATTATGTCTGAAGTCTTAATTATTGAGTCCACTCTTAGTAAACTAATACAAATGTTACCTGAATTTTTCAAGCTCACCCTGTTGGAAAGACATATCGAAAGTTAGTCAGACAGTAAAACAAAGTGATGTCGTTTTTGAAATTTTATTCGATCCATAAAGTAGTGCAAAAACCCCGGCCAGTGTTTGAATCCCACCTGCAGATCTCCCTCTGCTCCTCCACTCTGCTCCAGGACTTTCTGCGTGGCTTGTATGGCCCTGTGAACATGGCCCAGGTGCTGGTCCCAGTCCTTGAGGACCTGGTTCAGTTTGGTGCTGGTCTCCCTCAGCTCCACGTCCAGCGAGTCCAGCACCGCCTCTTCGTCGGCCTGCAGCACCGTCCGCATGGCCTGGAACCTCTCCTGCACCTTCTGCTTCACGACCTCTGCACTCCTCTTCGTCAATGGAATGGGAGAGGACGCAATGGAAGGTCGATTATGTCAGAGCCAGGCCTCGATCCCACTGAGCCATGGTGCATTATTAATCAATGAACGCCTAACCAATGGGATCTCCGCAATTACTACCGTGGACGATGAGGACACGGCAAAGCTCATTGGCCGTGGGGTGCACTTACGGTGAGGTCTGTCCTGCGCTTCTTTAAGGACTGGATGTGGGCCGTGGCCCGGGTTCTCTCTGCCTGCAGCTCCTCCAGACGCCTGGACAGCTGTTTCTATGCAGAAGAACCAGACACATGCTTGAACAGATTATTTCCCTGCCTGTCCCTTTCAGTCCGGTCGTCATAGTTGCTGGCAATTGATAAAAGGTAGAGTGGCAAAGGTCCATCGTCCAACACGCCTACCTGTGTGAGTTTCCCAGCTTCGGCCATTTTGCGTAGCAGTTTGGGAGAGCGGGGATAGGGCTGGGAAACGCCGTCCCCTGTGGGATCCAACAAAGTCGGACTGGGACCACTGTCCTGTAGTACCACCAGGCCACCCACAGAGGGAGCTCCAACGTCGCTCTGGGCCGCTGGTCCCTGACCTACCAACAAAGGCCCTTCTTGTGCCATGTCTGAGGAAATGCAGAAGGGTCATTTCCCCTTGCTTCTGTTGCAACCCCTTGTAAACATGTGTTTGAGCTTGTTAATGCTTTTAATATGGCTTTAGTGAATGTGTCTTGGAAGAGGACTGGTTCTGCAGGGTTTTTTTTTTATTTCTTACTCTGTCAAAACTTGTCTGTTCTGAGTCAATGCCATGCTTTTTAGCGGGCATGTAGCTTGGTGTAGTCCAAGTGAGCACCTATGTGAGCCAATTACCAGCATGCATTCGAATATACACTGTAGCATTATAACTTCTCTTTATTTAGCCTCTGTATTTCTCAAAGCATTTGAACATTCTCCTAAATTCCAGTGAATTCTTTAAACTCCTCTTCATGAAGTCGATGAAAGCCCAGGATTATGTGCAACTAATGTGCTACTAATGTTCGCAATGCCTATTTTTTTTTTTTGCAATGGGTGCAGCCTTTCATGTAGTCTGCACATTGATGTAGTTTGTAGAAATATATTTAAGCTGTATAGACTAAATGGCATAGATTCTTACCTCTGATCCACTTGCGTGTTGTGAGTCGAGTGCCAGGGGGTAAAGAATGTGCCTGATCGAACTGAAGAGGGTGTGTGCTGTGAGGTAGCAAGCTGCAGCCTGCACTTTGCAGAAACACTTTAGTCTTCTTCAGGCATTTGCTTTGCGGTTGCCTGATTTGCATAAAGGGAAATGGTCAATCTGAAAGTTTTGACAGTATGAAGCAGCGTGTTAACATCCTGCCTTGTTGTACGAATGCAAAGCAGTCGTCCCAAAAATGTATGGTTACACGTTAAATGGAAGGCTAATATGCCAATATGTTTTCTTCTAGATTTGCCCAGTTCTATGGCAATGACGAATTCTGCCACTACAACATGTTCAACCACCATTTCTTTGGGGTAGAGGTAAGAGTTGCTGCGTTGACATCATACAAAGCTCTGTAAACCCAGTGGCCTGATATTGTTTGTTTGGCATCCCACAGGAATCCAAAGGTGTACTGCAGGCCTTTCTCACTGAGGAAGACGGGGGGAAGGTGGTGATGGTGGCCGACCCTCCTTTTGGGGGCCTGGTCAAGCCCCTGGCCCACTCCTTCTCCCTGATTTCACAGACGTGGAGGGAGCAGCAGAGCCTCGGTAATTGTCAAGTCGTAACGACTTTCACTTTTTTTGGTCCGTATTATAGGATCATTGTTATGAAAGGAACTGGTGTTGTATGCCTAAGTGCTGTGTGATTCTCCAGAGAGCGGCAGTGTGGAGATGCCTATGATCTGGGCCTTCCCCTACTTCTTTGAGCCTCGTATCCTGGAGGGCTTCCCCTCCTTCACCATGCTGGACTATCAGGTGCCATAGCCCTCCCAATCCAAGTGTCTGGAAAATGAAAGGAACGTCCTATTGCCACTGTCTGGTTTTATGAATCTCTTGCAATGTGATTCACCTATGGCCTGATCTGTGGAGAAAGAGGACACATGATTGACTCTGTCTCTGTCTCCGGGCCCCACCAGGTAGACTACGAGAACCAGCCCATTTACAAACACGGGAAGACGGGCAGGAAGCAGACCCCAGTCCGGCTCTTCACAAACCTGGCTCCACAGGACGTAGTCCTTCCCAAAGAGGAGGGCTACAGGTAATGCTCTCCGGCCTAACGGACATTCAGAGATTTCACCTTAAGGCTGTCTAGCAGTGGGTTTTGTTCTGGTTCTGGCGGGTATAGCAGAGTTTCAATTAACTTGTGCTTTCTTTGATACCGCTTAGATTCTGTTCAGTTTGTCTGAGATATGTGGACTCCCTGAACAAGCACTGTGCCAAGTGCAACATCTGCCCCTCCAAGGTACACATATGGTCACCCGTGCCAGATGAAAGTACATTTGTGTGGCATGCTTTTTAACCATGTTCCTGAAGTCAAATACGCTGGACGCTTGTCTCTTTCAGGACGGAAGGAAGTGGAAGCACTGTGACGTCTGTGAGAAATGCGTGAAGCCATGTACGTTCACCATGGTTTGGTCATAGTAAAACATCATTCCCCCAAAACTAGACTTTGCCGAAGGACAACGTGTTCTAATACCCACACTTCTCCGCAGCCTGGCGCCACTGCTCCTCGTGCGCCCGCTGTGCCCTTCCAGACCACCCGTGCGGGCAGTACCCGGACCAGCAGGGCTGCTTCAGCTGTGGCAGCCTGGCGCACAAGCGCAGGGGCTGCCCGCTCAAGCACCAACATAAGCCTAGCAACAAGTGGGTTCTCCTGGCCGTCACATACACCTACAGTGCTCTGTCAAAGAGGAATTTACATGATTTTATACTCGATTAAATATAAATAGGATTCGTTGAATTGCAGAGAGTTTTTCATGCCACTTGAATGTTTTTTGTGTTTGTGTGTATGTGCGTTTTTGTGTGTGTGTAGATCAAAGGGAAAGAAAGGTAAGCATCTGCACCAACATCAACCCAATAAAGCCCAGTTGAAGAAGCGGAAGTCGGGGGCTGCTCGCAGAGCTAAGAAGAGGACCGCACCTGGCTCGTCAACCTGACCCATCCACCAGCAGAAGCATGAGAAAGTTGACCTTCAGATTTTTTATGAGCTGTCAGATGTATCCTGTGTGTTTTATAAAGATCATATCAGTCAAGTCATATCATTTGACAGAAACAAACTGCTATAACGTAATAATACCTGTGATTAAATGTAGTTCTGCTACAGTGAAAAGATAAATGCTTTGGAAGAGTGCGTTTCCCTATTTTCATTCCATCTGCCTCTTGACCTCCTTTATTGCAATTATTTTCTTTGCTGGGTTGTTATTTAGCATCTGATTATTGAATTATTATTTTTTTCTATATAGGCATGTGTCTTTATATACTTTTGTTTAATGCCTAAGGTGAAAAAGATGATGTCGACCAATTCCACTTAGTTTAAAAACAACTAGATATCAATAGCTGGTCCGTTTGGATTACCATCTAGCAAATACACAAGGCTAATACAAATAACTGACAAACTTCAAGTACTCTACATGTACCCAAAGTAATTTATCTTATTAGTAACTAATCTTTACAAAATTATATTAATAGGCTATAAGCATTTATTCTTTTTCCCAAGGGCCTTGATATAATTTAAATACTTATAAATGTATTGCAAAAAATAATTCGACAACACCAGTTTTTCCTGTTTTTTTTACCTCAGATTTCTCCATGACTAATTATCCCCCAAAATATGTCACCCTGCTTAAAGTAACAGTTTTATATCAGTGTTAGAGGATTTGAATACTTATGTTTTTGGCAACATTCACTTTTATTTTCACTTTATTGTAGCTATTTTAGACATGACTATTATTGGATGAAACATTTTTGTAATGACAGAAGCTGTAGATCTAAAATATGTGTAAAAATGAATAAGAAAAATGGTCATAAATGGTCAAAAATTTTATTAAATTTTTTATTAAGCAAAATAGTGCTCAATGGTCTTTCCAAATGTATCCTCCGATTATGGCATCAATACGAGACGACACTGGCAGTGAGACCAGTTTCGTGACAAATCGCATATTCAAACTTACGATCACATATTTTCTCATTGCAACGGGAAGATCAGAAATCCACTGAATGAGCTGTGGTTTGCTTCGTCGTCAAAGATTTGTTTGCCGCTCCACAGTTTCATGCAGACCCGATCTCCCATCACCAGTTCAATTGTGACCCCGTTAGACGCATTTCCGCTCAACAGGCCATGCTGCTCATCGTACACTGAGAATATACGTTCGTCGTTTTTAAACAGGCTCATTGCCATAGTGCGAGACGCTTGAGCATGGCCAGAGAACCTGAAGTAGTAGACTCCTTTCACCGGTGCTGTGAACACCCCTAGATCAGATGAATCAGACAGAGGTCAACACAGAATTCCGAGAACTGTCAATTACTACTTAGAAAGTGAACTTTTTACCTGTCTCTAGATTGTAGTGGTTGCCGACGTTAGTTATGACGTTCCTGAAGACCAGCGTGTTCTCATTTTCAAATGGTCCAATGTGTCTACTATCGAGCTTTAGCAGAGCGGCAGAGAATGCCACCTTTGGTGTATCTTGAAGTGCCTGCACCCTGGAAGTCAGTTCTTTCAGCTGTATTAGGATTTCCAATGTTATGACTGATTCTTGGGTCAGTCCTAATGCCAGACAGCACAGGAATATCAACTGGGTCAAAGCCATCGTCTGTCTGGATAATTTCCTCTTAATCTTCTCTCTGACTCTGGATTGTCAGGTCTCATTTTTGTACTCTATGCCAGCGATCTTTAACCCTTAGCCCCTTCCTTAGTCTGTAATTATTTAGGTTATTTACTTGCCTCCTCCCCTTCATCTGTCACAGGACTAGTATATGGCATTGTTTACCCATGCACATTACAGAATGTTGCTGAATTGTTTCCGCATATCATACAACATTTTTGCTGTATTGAATATCTTAAGATGTTTAACTCTTGGCTTCATAACACAATAGGGAATTTTACTGTCTTCGTTTTTTTTTCCTTTAAAGGACGCGCGACCCGATCGGATAAGCGGACGAAGATGATGATGATGATGATGGAAACTAAAAAGTATAAACTAGGTGGGCTGACCAATTTTGAGTGACTAATGCCACAATCAATGAGTCATGCTATACTTAATCTAGCTGCACACTATAATTTATATCATCTTAGTTTTCTGTTTTCAAATCTGCAATGATTTTTGGCTTCTCTTGTAAATATCACCTATCTAATCAAAATGCCATCTTTAATCATACACTTCAGAATTCCTGGTAAATCACACGGCTAAGTATTCCCTTTTAAATCGAATACTCACAAATACGTTGTATAAATATAAACTGCTGTGTGTTCCCAATATATTTTCACTGATCAATGTCCAGATTTCCTCAAATATCCCGCTGTATTAGAGACACTGCAATGAAAAGATCAGGTGATCTAAAGTGACCCTTTTGTTGTGAAATTAGTGTCATAGCTTATGTGAACAGGAACAAGCAATATGTTTTAACTTTTATCTTCTAATATGTTGTTGATTTCACCTACAATGAAAACAAAGAATGAACACGTGGATCACCCTGGTGTCATTTTAGTTTCTTCACTCAGGTCAATGTCACGGAGGATGACGAACTTTTGATAGATTTTTCAGAAAAGTCAGTGTGCATTAGGTTGTTGGCTCTGCTGAACTTGGACAGATATACACTTTGTAGCTCGGGTGCCAATTGACCTTCCAGCTGCATAGGCCTACTCAATAGGTGCAACACACCCTACCCTAAGACGAATACCACACAGGTCCGTATTTACCCAGACAACACAACCCAATGGGCATTACTCTGAAATCACAGCCCAATGGTCAGATATCTGATCAAAAAAGCTTCCAGCACATTCCTAAAACTACACGTTGGAGTGGAACTAAATACCAAAGGCCATTCTAGTTTACATTTCTTATATAATTGTTATTATGTGTAATATGTACCTTTACAGTTACATTTCCCATTACAGTTTCTGCTGTTGTTAGTGGCTGGCTGCTTGACTGAAGATACAAACCCTCTGGTCTCAGCTGAAGGAGCTCAGAGACATGGTGGTGGAGCAGACGGTTCATCTGAAGAAAACCCAGACAAAACTAGCTGCAACAAAGGATGAGCTGGGGACCACAAAGCGGCCACTGGGAACAGTGGAGGCCAAACTGGCCACTTTCGACGGCCAGCTGAATGAACCGACATCAATGATATGGAGCCGCTGGGCTCAGCAGGTAATAGTCAAATAGACTCAATGTTTACTCAATGTGATCTTACAATTTATACAGAGACACTTAGCATGTATCTTATACAATTATACATGCACATAGTGATGTGAGAAGTCACTGGTCCAGGTCACTTTATTATGAATATTTTTTCTGTAGTTTTGAAAGTGAACACTTTAGGTGCACTTGCATTAAACCCCAAAGAGTTTGTCAACTTTGAAGTCGCTTTAAAAACAGTCCGAACCAGCCCCCAAATACCAATAGTCAAGTCTGCTGGGGTGAGTCAGAACGTGGTCAGATATTAACTTTGTACTTCACTTTTACAAAAAAATAAATAAAAAGGGGAATTTCCATGTTTCGTGAGTAACTGCACGTCGCGTGGGCTCACCACCTGCGGGAAGAACCAATGGGGTCGGGTGCACTGCCAGAAAGGTGGTAGTGAAGGTAGAGGGTCTCGACGGACCAGACCTGGGTGGCAGAGGCTGGCTTTGGGGACGTGGAACGTCACCTCTCTGGGAGGGAAAGAGCCGGAGCTTGTGCGGGAGGCGGATCGCTACCAGTTGGATCTGGTGGGGCTTACCTCTACGCACAGCCTCGGCTCTGGTACCTCAATCCTGGACAGGGGTTGGACTCTATTCTTCTCTGGAGTGGCCCAAGGTCCGAGGCGCAAGGCGGGAGTGGGGATACTTACAAGTCCCCGGCTGAGTGCCTCTATGTTGGAGTTTATCCCAGTGGATGAGAGGGTCGCCTCCCTACGCCTGCGGGTCGCAGGGGGAAAACTCTGACTGTTGTCTGCGCCTATGCGCCAAACAGTAGTGTGGAGTATTCGGCCTTCTTGGAGACCCTGGATGGAGTCCTGCATAGGGCTCCGGGTGGGGACTCCGTAGTCTTACTGGGAGACTTCAACGCACATGTGGGCAATGATGGAGACACTTGGAGGGGCGTGATTGGGAGGCACGGCCGCCCGGATCTGAACCCGAGTGGTGGCTTGTTATTGGACTTCTGTGCTAGTCATGGATTGGCCATAACGAACACCATGTTCGAACATAAGGATGCTCATAAGTGTACTTGGTACCAGAGCACCCTGGGCAGAAGGTCAATGATAGATTTTGTTATTGTGTCATCGGATCTGAGGCCCTATGTTTTGGACACTCGGGTAAAGAGAGGGGCGGAGCTGTCAACTGATCACCATCTGGTGGTGAGTTGGGTCAGGTGGCCGGGGAAGCCTCTGGACAGACCTGGTAGGCCCAAACGTGTAGTGCGGGTGAACTGGGAACGTCTGGAGGAGGCCCCGGTACGGGAGGCCTTCAACTCACACCTCCGGCGGAGCTTCTCTTGCATCCCTGTGGGGGCTGGGGGCATAGAACCAGAGTGGGCAATGTTCAAAGCCTCCATTGCTAAAGCCGCGTCTGAGAGTTGTGGTCTCAAGGTCTTGGGTGCCTCAAGGGGCGGTAATCCCCGAACACCCTGGTGGACACCAGGGGTCAGGGGAGCCGTCCGACTGAAGAAGGAAGCCTTCCGGGATATGTTATCCCGGGGGACTCTGGAAGCAGTTGCAAGGTATCGACAGGCACGGAGGACTGCAGCCTCGGCGGTGGCAGAGGCGAAGCAGCGGGTGTGGGAGGAGTTCGGAGAAGCCATGGAGAAGGACTTTAGGCTGGCACCAAAGTTGTTCTGGAAAACCATCCGGCACCTCAGGAGGGGAAAGCAGGGAAGCATTCAAGCTGTATACAGCAAGGATGGGACGCTGTTGACTTCAACTGATCAGGTGATGGGACGGTGGAAGGAGCACTTTGAGGAATTCCTAAACCCGATAAATCCCCCCTCTATGGTTGAGGCGGAGCTAGAGGATGATGGGGGATCAACGCCAATTTCCCTGGTGGAGGTCACTGAGGTAGTCAAACAACTCCACAGTGGCAAAGCCCCAGGGGTTGATGAGATCCGCCCTGAAATGCTGAAGGCTCTGGGTGTTGAGGGACTGTCATGGATGACACGTCTCATCAACATTGCGTGGAGGTCAGGGACAGCACCTAAGGGGTGGCAGACCGGGGTGGTGGTTCCCCTCTTCAAAAAGGGGGACCGGAGAGTGTGTGCCAATTATAGGGGCATCACATTACTCAGCCTCCCCGGGAAAGTTTACTCTAGGGTGTTGGAAAGGAGGGTCCGGACGATAGTCAAACCTCGGATTGAAGAGGAACAATGCGGTTTCCGACCAGGGCGTGGAACAACGGACCAACTTTTTACTCTCGCAAGGATCCTGGAGGGGGCCTGGGAGTATGACTATCCGGTCTACATGCGTTTTGTAGATTTGGAGAAGGCGTATGACCGGGTCCCCAGGGAGCTATTGTGGGAGGTGCTGCGGGAGTATGGGGTGAGGGGGTCACTACTTAGGGCCATCCAATCTCTGTACTCCCAAAGCGAAAGCTGTGTCCGGGTTCTCGGCAGTAAGTCAAACTCGTTTCCAGTGAGGGTTGGTCTCCTACAGGGCTGCGCTTTGTCACCGATTCTGTTTGTGACATTCATGGACAGGATTTCAAGGCGCAGCCGCGGGGGAGGAGGGCTGCAGCTTGGTGAGCTTGGGAAGCTTCTGCTAGAAGAACTTGCTGCTTTTTGCGGATGATGTGGTACTGATGGCGCCATCAGCCTGCGACCTTCAGCACTCATTGGATCGGTTTGCAGCCGAGTGTGAAGCGGCTGGGATAAAGATCAGCACCTTCAAGTCTGAGGCCATGGTTCTCAGCAGGAAACCGATGGAGTGTTTACTCCAGGTAGGGAATGAGTCCTTACCCCAAGTGAAGGAGTTTAAGTATCCTGGGGTTTTGTTCTCGAGTGACGGGAAAATGGAACGTGAGTTGGGCCGGAGAATCGGAGCAGCGGGAGCGGTATTGCAGTCGCTGTATCGCACCGTTGTAACGAAGAGAGAGTTGAGCCAAAAGGCAAAGCTCTCAATCTTCCGGTCTATCTTTGTTCCTACTCTCACCTATGGTCACGAAGGATGGGTCATGACCGAAAGAACGAGATCACGGATACAAGCGGCCGAAATGAGTTTCCTCTGGCGGGTGGCTGGCTTCTCCCTTAGAGATAGGGTGAGAAGTTCAGTCATCCGGGAGGGACTCGGAGTAGATCTGCTGCTTCTTTGCGTAGAAAGGAGCCAGTTGAGGTGGTTCGGGCATCTAGTTAGGATGCCACCTGGCCGCCTCCCTAGGGAGGTGTTCCAGGCACTACTACCTCCGCGACCCGATCGGATAAGCGGACGAAGATGATGATGATGATGATGTGAGTAACTGCAGTTAATGTTTAACAGAGAATTGTATTTAAGCAAAGTCTGAGTTTGAGAATCTACACAACTGCAAATATCTTGTGACTATGACAACTGTATTTTTGCTGTTTTTAGTGGCTGGTTACTTGACTGAAGCCCAGCTTCAGAATGATGCTGGTAAAGAAGCAATTGAAACCGACATCAGCACGCAGGGACAGACTGAAACGGACTGTGTTGATATCCCAATACAAACCCTCTGGTCTGAGCTGAAGTAGCTCAGAGACATGGTGGTGGAGCAGAGCGTTCATCTGAAGAAAACCCAGACAAAACTAGCGGCAACAACGGATGAACTGGGAACCACAAAGAATGAACTGGCCGCTACTAATCTGCAACTGGGAACAGTGGAAGCTAGACTGTCTACCTCTGAGCACCAGCTGAAGGAACAGACATCAGTGATAGAGCATCTGAGCTCTGCAGGTAATACAAGCAATGAAACTGTAAGGCATACACTGTGTAGAGTTAACTTAATGTTGACTCAATGTGACCTAAAATGTGTGCACTTTAACCCTTGCATTTATTGGCTTAACCTCTTAGCAATATTGTAAAAATAACAGCGACAGTACCTCAATTTCACCAATTTATTATTTTATTTATTGATATTTTATTATTTAATATCAGCCTTCATCAGAGTATAGCAAAATGGTTCTATTTTACAGTGTGTAATATTCTAATTCTAATACCTTCAAATTTCTATAGGGGTGCTAGTTGTTGTGTTAAGACAAATACATTGCATGCTGTCCGCCCCCAGGCAACGCAAGTAGCATGAAGACATCAACATTAGTCACATTAGTGGTGTGATCTAATCAAATATGCCTCCAAAATCGCAGTTCAGCTTTCAAAATAAGAGTTTGCATTTGAGTTGAATCTGTCACCACCAAAATGAAAATGAATAATCATTTTAATCAGAGGACCAAACACTTTCCACTATAATTTTCCTACAAATTATGAAATAAAAAGTATAATTCTCAGATTTGTTAATGTAGTGTAGACCGTTTAAATTGAAGGAAAACCATACTTTGTCTAAGTATTTGCATAGTTTCATAAAATAAAAATACACAATCTTTCTATATTAGTTCAAAAGGCTGGATTTCAAAGGTCTACTGGTTTTCGTAACAAATTAACTTATTTTCTATTGACCCTCTGCTTACAGTATATGGAACACAGATTTGCGCAATTGCACAAGTGATGGAGGTTCAAAAGTCAAATATGTTTCAAAGTCTGTAGAAGGGTGTCATTACATTAAACCTCTTTGATCTATATGAAAAATAGAAGATGTATCAATTAAACTATATATTTTCCCTTTCTTTAGACCCTCTGCTTACAGTGTGTATTGTATACTGTACTGGTTTACATATTTCTTAATGCTAACAAGACAAAGTAAAAAAATATGCTCATTAGTGCTGTACCGTTTTTTTTTTTTTTTTTTTTTAATAACTGCAATTGGAGACTGGAGATCTGGAGATGAGATGGATATAAACTTGATCTTGTTTTGGTCGTGGTTTAGTATATCAATACGCTGACACAGCAAGTTTCTCGTAACAGCTTGTTAAGGCAAAATTCATTTTATCCCACTACAATTACCATGGGCATTGATTGCTAAAATGACGAGGGTCTATACTTTTGTTACACATACCTTCCATGTAGACATTTAAGTTACTTAATAGTGCCAATCCTTAAAAAGTACGATCATAAGTCATCAATCATTCATAAAAACTACCATCATAAAGATACACATTTTTCATATAAAGAAGATCTAAAGCATTTGCTTGTTTCCTTTCATGTGTTCTCTTCAGGCAGACACAAGGTGGCTTTTGCAGCCTCACTCCTGGGGCCGGAGGAGTCTCGACACATAGGGCCCGTCACGACTAACATCGTATGGACCTACAGAAATGTATTAACAAACATCGGCAATCACTACAACCCCGCCACAGGTATAGTAGACTGAAGCGTGCCTCTCTGTTATCTTGTCACAAAGGTGTGCATGTTTACAGTTAAATAGGCAGCTGTTTTCACATGGATAAACTTCACAAGTCTGTGGTTTCTCTTTTGCATTTGCCGTCGTGCAGGGATCTTCAGAGCACCAGTGCGAGGGGTCTACTTTCTCCGGTTTTCTGGGCACGGACAAAGTGCACACACCATGGCTGTGAGCTTGTACAGAAATGAACAGCTTATTGCCTCTGGGTATGATGGCAAATCAGGAGCCAACGTGAATTCCTCTAATGGCATGACTCTTCTTCTGGAAGAAGGGGACCAGTGCTTTGTGAAGCTCTGGTCAGGCAAATATATATTTGATGATGATGGAAATCACAGCACTTTTAGTGGGTTCCTACTCTTCCCTATGTGAAGAAATACTGATAATGGGTGTCTTGTTGCAAATGGCATCATGTAAATGACCAGAGTTTACATATTAATTCATTATATATGAATTATGATAAAATACTAATGATAAATTCTCTCCATTATTACTAAATTGTTATGTCTCTTTTCTTCCCAAAATGTTCACTACTACTACAACAGCAGAGCTATACACTTCAAGTGACTTGCCTATTTTTTCTAGGTAACCTAAACAGGCATTCGAATTACTTAAAGTTGTTTTTTTAAGTGCATCGCTTGTATGCTTTTGAATGAAATTAAAAAATTCAACAGTTGTTTGGTTTTGCTGATATTAACTGCTCTTTTCTAACTTTCCTGTTTGCCTTTATCCCCTTGTCTAATAAGATCCCCTTGCCCATCAGCCATCAGCTTCTTCAATGTGGTAGTTCTACCCCATTTGCCTGCCCTTCATTTAGTACCATACTAGATCCACTAATCCTTATCGTTCTTTACCTCTATTGGCATTTTGGTAATTTTCCTCTTTGAGGACTCAGATTATTCAAATTTCTTCATATTCAACTTTCTTTGTTTTACCTAAATCCATAGCTATCCCCATGCTATCCAGATGGTGGCAGTATTGTACAAGTTTCAAAACAGCTCACAGACCAAATTCAGAGACCGCTTCTTTCAATTTTAATGACATTTCAAGTCTGTCGAGTTGCAATCCCTAACCGGTCATCAGCAGACAGACAGTATTTTACCTTGTGCTATCAGACATTTTGAAACAGCCCTGCTGCTATTGATGAAATTGATTTATAGGTGAGAGTAAATGTGCAGATCCATAGTATAAAGGTATGGATCTTCAGTAGGCCTATAAAGGTACGGATCTTCAGTAGGCCTATAAAGGTATGGTACAGCTTCATACCACCATATTAACGTTGTTGGATCATGGTCAGCTGGTCAGCCTGCAGCACTCAGCTTTCTCAGGAAAGCAAAGTGCATGCAATTCCACCTACGTTTCAATTTTTCATCTAGAGAAAGCCTCAATAGACAGATAAAGGTACACAGCCACCTAGCTGGTGACAGAAAGGGAGAATAAAAACCAAGAGAGTGAGAGGAAGGAGACAGAATCCAGCAGATTGTTTGAAGCCATGCGGGTCCTGACTCGCGATTCAAATGCAAAACAGAAGATCTGTATCTGCCGTCTCCCTCTCCATGAATTGGAAAATTTGTGTGGGGAGGGGATGAAACGTAATTAGATTTGAGATTAACTGTGGAAGAATGGGCCCTCTTTTCTTCTTCTCAATAGAAATATCCTTTTTTTCCCCCTCTGACACATCAAACCCTGGAGTGGCTGGTGACACCAGAGGGAGATGGAGAGAATCGGAGCGGTGGGCCGCCATCGCCATGGAAATGAAAGAGAAGGTCCGGCCAGGGTCACACAAGCGCCTGCAAACTCGCACTCACACACATACAGACGCATCCCACGCAAACACATATGCCTAGAGTATAGCAAGTCAGCGAGCTCACACGTATCCGCACAAATACACACATTTCAGGTCTGTCACCCTGCTCCTCTGCCATTTTTGAAAATGACCACTTAATTAGTTTTGCTATTAGGAGCTGGACGATCTCCTTCTGCAAAGAGCCCCGTTTTGTGCAGGGCCTTGATCCTATCTCTACGGGACAGCCCTGTTGACAGGCCTGCCACTGCAAGATCATCAACATTTTTCAAACAACTCCATTAATCTCCTCCATGGCTACCTCTTACCCACAACATATTTTTCATTTACATAATTTAACAACCTGAATGGAGGCCGAGAGCACAGACGCCAAACTGTGTGGCTTGTAAACAACAGCTGTGCGGAGCCCATTCTGGCTCGCACACGGACAGTTGCCTGCCTGAGGCTGGTGAACGACGGCGACTAATACAGCCGATCAAAATCGCAGCAGTGGTTCGTCAGAGCAATCTGTGGATTTGTTTGTGTGGTTTTGAGTGTGTTCCCTCTCAGGTGAAGTTCTCTGTATGTTGCTGCTGCAAAGATTGACAAACCTTTCCTAATCCTCAGACATCATGCCGCGTTGTAATGCGAAGTTGCCTGAGGTGACCATGGAGTCGTTTGAGCGAGCTATGTTAAAGTCAGAGAACTTGTTGTAGCGAGTGTCTCATATGTGTGGGTGTTTGTTACTGTGTGGATTTTTGTGTTAGGGAGTGCTGTCTGTGTGTGTATGCACAAGGTTTTGGAGTTTACCAGATTTTTTCCGCAGGGAGTAGCAAATGAGACATTTTGTCCCTGTTCTTTGGCGATTGGCATTTTGGGTAAACATTTGGATCAGGATTTGTTTTTTTTAACGCTACTGAAATGGCTACTGGAGAGTGGCCCAAATAACTCTCATGCTAGAAAGGTGACACCAACGTGTTTTGAATATTTGAAAATAAAAAAGTACTATTCAAATATTTATTTTATTTTTTTGTCAGTGACAGTGGATTTCACTACATTTGATGAGTTAGTTCAATCCTACACAACACCTCAAAGTTAAAAAAGGTCATGCAAAAAAATAACCCTAAATGGTGTTCAAAATGTCTGCCTTTGAAAGCCCATGAAGATAATTTTAAACAAACCTTCAAGAAGGGGTGGGTAAATCTACGTGTGAGACTACGGGGGATTTATGCGAGCATCCGGCCGTCTTTTGGAGTGTGTGAAGCTGTGCTTGAATCACCCTCAGAGAGGAGAGTGTTGGACCTTTGAACCTTCCATGACCTTTGAGGCTGTTTTTCTATACCACCACCTGCTTGTCACTTCTTTCATCCACAGAAAACAAAGCCTGAAACACTGCGCCGCGGGTGACACACACCTGCGTCGCGGGTGACACACACCTGGGATCTGACATCCAGCGGCACACAGAAACACACCGTGCACACGCAATTATGTTCATTGCAAACTCTTTTCTCTGTTGTCAACAACTAGCTCTTGTCTCAACTCATGGGGTTGAGTTTCTTTGAGGTGTGGGGCGGACGGGTTGAGAGGCATCGAGGGAAATAATAACCACCATTGGTCTTGTCGGCTGTACTAGAGTTTTTTTTGATCCCGCGGGCCAGTATGAACCTCAGGGGTGACTAGCAAGATTTAGAATGTCTGAATGGAGAGAGAGAGAGAGAGAGAGAGAGAGAGAGAGAGAGAAAGAGAGAAATGGAGGGAGAGAGGGGGGCAGAAGTAGACACAGAGAAATGGAGGGAGAGAGAGGGGTCTCAGTCTGTTTCGTTTCCCTATAGGTCTGGACTGTCTCCAAGCTAGGGAAAGAGGGAAGGCTTGATGGAAGGAGGGAAGGAGGGAGGTGGGGGCCGGCAAAGTCTTCAGCGGCAATTACTGTATTCCCCCCTCACGCTCCCTCTCCATCACCTTCATTCTCCATAAAAGGATAGATTTTAACAGCCAGTGTGCTTGCCACAGTCAGGGAGAAACTTATTGTGGGAAAAGGAAGAGAAAGAAAGAGAGAAAATTGGAAAAAGGACGAGAGAAGAGGAGCAGACCCACCCTCTCATCAAAGTGCGTGTGTGTGTAGCAGCAGTGGTGGTCTGAAGAGAGAGAGAGAGGACATTCCTTCACCATGGGGTGAGTACTACTGTGCCCATGAGACTGCAGAAAGATTCAGCAGAAACTCTGCTCTACTTTAGATACAGACCGCAACCACATTTGTCTGTGAGAGAGTTTATTGTTCCCATCTCTTGGTCTGCATACGTGTGTTAGAGGGAGAGAGAGTGTGTCTGTTTGGGTGCGTGCGTGCGTGTGTGTTTGTGTGAGAAAGAGAGAGAGAGAGAGAGAGAGAGAGAGAGAGAGAGAGAGTGTTTGTGCACATAGCTTTGCTTTGAGGGTGTAACGTTTGAGGGACCATAATTGAGTGGATAATGGAACAACCATAACTCTCCAACCATAACTCTTTCTAAGTTTTACTTTAACACCCGGCTGGCCAAAAAGCAGGGCGGACGAGAACATTAATCAAGTGGCCTGCTGCCTCAGAGCTGTGGACACATTCACGTCCCTCTGATTTACGTTATCTCCTTGGCTTGTTTTCCTCACCGTAGCCACACTGGCATGCGTTTGTGTAACCACCCGTGGCATGTCTAGTGTCCCGCTTTGACAGCCCTTCTAAAATATTCCCCAACTCACGCCCTCTCGCGTGTCACCGGCGCCCATGGTGACGAAAACAAAACGCTCATCATCATCTGCGTTAAATACGGCGGGCCATCATAATGGCCGTGACGGTTGTGGCGTGCATGTGCAAAAGCTTTTGGGGTTGTGGGACTTGCGGATAGAGGGGAGTCCCCCGCACAGACATCTGGCCTGAGTCCCCTTTGAACTTCTCAGAGTGGACTATTCCCATAGGAGCACAGGGAGATTCAGCTTGGAGTTCGTCGGCTGGTCAGTTTACTTTTTTTGGAGCACAGAATGCTTGCTTTGGTCTGTTTTACTGTCTAACTTCCCTGCACACCAATCTGTGGGTCTTTGTTCTTTTCCTTCCTCCCTCTGTCAGGTTCACTGTTGATGAAAACTTAATTGGCGCCCCTGGGAAGGTTTTTCCCCGCCCAACCACAGCCCTTCGGCACGTGCACATGCGGTGCGTGTTAAGACTGAGTTGCTCAAACTAACGGAGATTCTTGCCATTTTTTGCCTGTTATCTGTCTAAGCACCTCTGCGACTCGGTCGGCTTATCAGTGATGTCAACGGGCCGGCTAGCGGAGGTTAGCATCACAGCTCGGGCTAGCGGAGCCTCAGGACCAGTTTGTTCTGACTATATAAGGAATGCTTGATTCTCCCTGGCCTGGTCTTCATTCTCCACGAAAACACTGCAATCTGGCCTCTTTAACTGTGGAAATGTCCGGAGGGGGGTTCTTTCTTTATGTGTGCTCCCTAGGCCCATGGGATTGCAGAGGTTTATCTCAGTTTTCATTGGCGGAGTCTGATAAATTGTTTTGATGGTCTCAGAGGAAAGACGGGGGGGCGGGGGGGAGTAACGGCTTTCTTGATTTAGGAGGGAGATCTGTTGGTTACATGAGACAACTGTGGGTTGCATTGGTATCGTGAACTTGATATAAACTACTTTTCAATATGGTAGGCCTCTTTAAAAAGGAAAATTGCCTTCATTTATTGATCTGTATATGTATATGTTATGTACAGTATGTTGATGAGTTAAGAAAGTTGATCATTGGATCTTTTGATTAAGAAGGTTTAGCAGGAGTGAAGTGCGAATCATAAAATGAAACAATCCTGTGCTCTGGGTCAATGCATGCGCTTCCAACCCTGCCCACATGTGACTGAATACTGGCACTGGTTTTGCTTCACATTTCCTGCTCTAAGAACTGGCCTTTCCCCAGAACACAATAATTGTTATCCAGAAGTTCTTTTCATTACTCTCCCAGATAAAGAATTGACATTTCAAGGACCTTTTTCTATTTCTCATGGCTTTATTGTGTGCCTTGAGCAAAGCTCGTTCCAAACACTGTTCCATTTCTATCATGACCAAAGTCTGTGAACCCACCTTTTAAATTCCTGATTAGATGCACTTACACTGGAGGACAACGGGTGTTTATAGAGGGATATTGGCTCCTTCTCCGGCGACAGAAAACCCCTGGGCTTGTAACAGTTTGATTAATGGCCCGGCCGCTGGCTTCATTTGGATTAGGGCTGCGAGCCTCGCTTGGAAGTTATTACTTTATAATGGGAAAATGTAAGCAAGGGCCATGTGCTTTTCATCACTCGGAGGACGACAAGCGCCCTGTAAACAAAACAAACCCAAAGGGCAAGACATGCATTTTTGATTTATGAAGACAGTGCAGTGTCCCCTACACTCCCTCCCTCTCTCTCTCTCTCTTTCCCTGTCCCAAATGTCTTTGTCTTTTGCTTTCTGATAGTTGCACATACCTTTGGTGTGGTGGCGGACATGCATGTTGAGGTTTCATGAGTCACTTAGTCCCTGAGGGGTGATGGTGACAGAGCCAAGTTCCCATAGTGCTCATCCCAAATTTCCATTTCAGGATTTGAGTTATTCCAAGCCATACTTTACTAAAAATAAGCTGGAAGTGGACTGTGTCGAACAAAAGGGAAGGCGAGGGGAGGAATTGAGTGATCAGATGTGGAACAGTCATTCTGTTTAGTTACGCTTATGCTCTGCTTGGCTACGTTTATAATTGCATTATATTAATATAACCTAGATGTCCCAGAACATGGTCAAAACTGTTTTCTTGGCCAGGGCACCGGATTTTTTTTAGATGCAACACGGTTGACCGTGGTTCAAGCACAGCTGAGCTTTGGACCTTTTTGTTTTACACGTTCACACCTCCTTTCTGGGAAGCTTTGACTCTGGGCTACGGAAAAGACGGTGACGGACGCACCATGTCCAAAACTTGATTTACACTGCACAGACCTTCTATTCCACTGAGTGCCTCACATGAGCAATGATAGTAGGACAGTGTCTGGCTAGCAGGCTAGCGTGCTAAATCTAGGACACATTTCCGTTCCAGAGGCGAGTGCTAGTCGACAGGCGCCTGGACGTTTGTGTGTGGAGTGAAATTGATTCCATAAATCTCTGAGTGGGTGAGAATAAACAAACAAAAAAAAGGCAGTAGGAGGAAGATTAATATTTGATAACTAAATAAGCCAATGGCCCGAGCTGTCTCCTGCTGGTTAGGGTTGGAGGTTACGGTCTGCCATTCTGCCGTGATTAAACTAACTGACATGTTATGTTCTGACAAAGACAGGTGTTCAAACATCCTCAAAAGAATTCTAAGGTCAAGCAGGAGGCTAAGACTATGTTTAACTTCCACTCACATGACCCATATTTTCAAATAGGCCTACATACTAAGCCATTGGAAAAACAAACAGCTGTGTTTAAAGACAGTTCTCTCAAAGAACCCTGATCAGAGCCTCTTGTAAGCGACGTTATGCGTTTACGGCTTTGTCCTTTCTTTCACCTTGCGCTGAGGCGGTTGGCTAAGTGGTTGGCTAACACCAAGGACAAACCATTATTACAATGTTTACCGGCCTCTCGCACGATCCAGCCACATATTAAACTTGGTTTATTTACGCTGTGACAACACCATTCATATCTGTTACCCATAGCTGCCAATACCCTCTGTCTGAGGATAACAGAAAGACAGCAGTGGGTTGGCTAGCGCGAGTTGGCAAGTCGCTAGCCAGACCTCCCTGGGTGATGATGATGGATGCCCTGGAGCCGCACATGCCCAACACCCGGCACGCGCCTGATGCCCCCTATTTATCAATAGGCCCCACATGGTCGACACACAGGTGCTGATTTGGTTAGCGTCGTGGCGGCTAGCAGACTGGCCAACGAACGGGAACTCCAGGTGAAATAATGGGAGACGCATGTTTTTCAATTTAAACATGAGGACTTATTTTTACGTATTGCTTCTGTTTTGGTCTGTGAATGCCATGGACGAGACAGCTGTTTACCCTGTTTGCAGTATGACAATCCAAACTACCTGGCAGAGCTTAGAAACGATAATCGACGCAAGAGAAATAGCATGACTTTATTCATCCAACATCAGTACCTCCAAGGATGTCCTGATGATCCATATTAATTACCAGAGAAGCTTCTAACTCGATACGTGTTTCCATTTATCTCTGGACAAACAGCTACAGGCAACTGTTAATATGACTGAATATATCTCATTCGGTTACCTTTCCAGCGTCATGTTTGGATGCTATTTAGCTCTGGAATTCACTATCTGAAGGTTAGAGTGGGCCTGAGGGAAGTAGCTGGTTATAGGTCAAACAGTGGACTGACGCTTTATAGTAGATAGCATTATGGACTAGCATACACCTCAGAAGCATTGTCAACAATGGTAAAAACGTCTTCAAAGTTCAAGGTTCTTTCTAACACGTTGCGTTAACTAAATAATGTCTAATCCATGTTTTAATAGTACCACGAACTGTGGAAGGAGATCAAAATCAATTCTGAGAAACAATTGCGATAATTGTGTGCTACTCAAAAAGTACTTGGAAAAAGTAAACCCTAACAACTTTCCAAACTGGTGATTTTTTAATTGAGCAGTTAGTTTAAAAAGTCTTTTAAAGTAATTGACCTGTACCATTATCGACCCTCCAATACAATTATGTATGCAGTGCCAGGAAAACCTCCCGTAAAGTTTATAATGCCATGCCTCCCTTGGCGGGCTCTGTAACAAGCTATAGACAGCTATCTGTCAGCCTCCTTCAGTCTCCTCATGAGAAATACACATCGGAGATAAATGAGGCGTCCTCATGCCACTGATTATGCTTTCCGAACAGCCCCAGCAATAAGACAAAGGCAAGACTAGCCATGTTGACACCTCCTGCTTGGTTGCCAAGCAACTAATGACCCTCAGGCGTCTTCTAATCTACCTATTGTGAGTCTGGAAAATTGAATAAGGGTTCCTGTGTGCTCAATGGATCATTGAAAGTACATTTTACGGATAATGGAGCTTGGGGGCTCCTGAACTTCCTGTATTTCTCGAGAGCAGAATATTAATATGAACAATGAGAAATGGATTGGAAAACTCGACGGAGCTATTAAAAGTTATAAACCCATTTCACGTGCTTGAGGATGGATGTGCAGTATGGAAATGACAGATGACATGATCACATGAGTGAAAGTAGACAATGTTTTATTAGTAAGACAAACTCTTTGCCATTTTACTGTAAAAAGATATAAGCAAATGTAAGATTTCTTTGCAGAACCATTTCTGTCTTTGTATTTGGTTAGCCTCTCGTGAACTGGTTATCTTTGAGTTGTAGGCTTCTAAAGAATGTACATTTCTTGCCTTTGGACTGGCCTTATCCGCTTTACCATCTACAGATTACAGCCATCGTCTATGACATCATTTGTTGTTGTTTTGTGTGAGTGTGTGTGTGTGCGTGTGCGTGTGTATGCCAATTGCTGCAATATATTTCCCACATTGCTATAAACACACATCAATATGTTATGTGGAGCAGAATGTTTACCTTGAATAATCCTCACCCACTGTTGATTAAACACTCACATTGGTGCCTATAACTTCTCTGGCGAGGAGCAAGACAGAGGCGGCAGTAAAAAAAACTGCTCTATTTAACAACAGGGACGTGTTTTGACATTGCTACCTGATGTGACGGAAACAAAGTGGAGGGATAACAGCACCGCTGAGGTTTGCCAGGAGTCACACCTAATGGACCTGTTGATCCACCACAAGTCTCCTGTGAAAACCCGCTGATCCCTCTCGGCTTGCCAGGCCTCAGACTGAATACATGAGGGCACAGGGTGAATACATGAGGGTCCAGGGTGAATACATGAGGGTACAGGGTGAATACATGAGGGTACAGTATGAATACATGAGGGTACAGGCTGGATACATGAGGGTCCAGAGTGAAAACATGAGGGTACAGGGTGAATACATGAGGGTACAGGCTGGATAGATGAGGGTACAGAGTGAAAACATGAGGGTACATGAGTGTCACCGCAGCAAGAGAGGGCTGTCTGTCAAAATAACAATCAGATACTTCTGCGCTGTAATAGGGACCTTATTGACGGAAAAGCGTAGGGACATGTTATCTTGGGATTCTCACAGTGTGGCCGGTGGGACCACAGAGTCCCATGACGGGGACAGGAAAGTGCCCTGTAGGAGAGCACCGTGAGGGGGACAGACAGTCTGATGTTAGTGTTGATCAATGTTCTAGCCTTAAAGACTGGTGACTCGTGTACCTTTAGGTGTGTAGAATTGTGCAATCACTAACGTACTACTGAGACATACATCGTTCCTGTGTGGGCCGAAGAGAATTGCAGGAGAGACGGGATCAATGTGCGTGTGTGTGTGTGTGCGTGTGTGCGTGCGTGCGTGCGTGCGTATGCGATGTCCCAGGGCCGTGCTCAGATGGTGTTTGGTTATCTAAGCGACACACAACTTAATGAGTGGGTTTCCACTCCCCGTTTCTTTGCCCCTGCAGCACTTCCGCCGGGCGATTTTTCCACACACATGAACTCGCTAACGCTCGCTTAGTTACACGCACACATTTGTTTAAACACACACAAGAAGAGCCACGACCACGTGTGCACACACACACGCACCTGCTCGCACTTCGCCTGTGAGTCAAGGAGGACAGAGAAACTCAAATCAAAATCTTCTCGTACGACAGAAATCCCCATCCTTCAAGTGTGCATTGGATCTGATCTGTAGCCAGCCATCCCTTCACATAACAGCGTAATATTTGAAGTAAACTTTAAAGTTGTAATTGACCTGGATCCTGTTTAGATTCACTGTCAACGTGTAGTGGTGAGTAATGAATGTGTAAGTCTACATAACGTACTGCAGCATACCTCGGTTCTGGTTGTTTTGGTCAAGCCCCTCAGCCCATCCCATCCCCACAAGGCCCTATGGGCTTCTCCCAGGTCCCAATAATGATTCATGGGACACACGGCTCCACCTCTTCCACCCACAGGATCCTTCACCAGAAACAAGCGACCCACATTTCAGATGAACTGGCCCACAGGGCCAGTAGATGGGATTGTCCCTATGTCTGGACTAAGGCGTGAATCTATTGCCCCTGGTGGAGTGAACCGCTACGACAGCGGTGATAGCATTATAGGGGTCGATCTAGACCCATTGCTCTGCTGACTGATGGATGCGTTCCAGCTGGGGTCGTCCATGACGGGAAGGGATTGGTGCAGAGATTTGGCCTTCTCTCAAACCTTCGAAAGTGCCATACATCTGGCCTGCGATTGGGATTCGGACCAGCGACTTTCATCTTGGCTGGATGAACAAGCAGAGAGATTGAAAACATTCCCAGACATAAAGACCTAGCGTTCCCAAGCAAAATGCTGCTGATTTACAAATGAGAGTAAAGAGGCAGTTGTTTGATAGATATTATTTGCTTTAAGATGCCTTCAAATGGCACACTGAAATACGCAGATGTATTAGCTGAATAGAACTTTGTTTCACGACTTCAGGAAAGAATCCGAAGAAAATAGGGCTTATGAAATGAATGTCCATTGCACATAGATGCAAAGACATTTTCTTGTCGTGTCACTGTAGTGCCACTGTTCTGTTTTCACAGGCCATATCATTATCACCTTCTCACCCACACTTCCTTTCAGTACAGAGAACAACATCCAGTACTTTTTCAGAAACATGTCTCATGCATACATAACTCATTCTTCTCAGGCTTTCTACTTGCTGGTCTGAAATAAAGCCGTGCCCTCAATAGGCCTTAATAAGTGTTATAATCACAGTGACGGGTGAACCTCCTATCATTCAGTGGCATTGTCTACCATTTCACACAGGGGAAGATCGAATTCTGTCCGCAGAGATATGCGTACATATCTAATGCATTGCATTTTTTTCTAAAGTTCCTGCCAATCAATTGCAAGTGTCATGACACCCAGCAATGTGAACAGCGCTCCCTCCTCACGTGTTAAGTGAACTAACAAACTCCACCTGTCATAAACAGATTCTTCCACGCCGGGGGAATCTGCATAATGCACATCAGGAAGCTAAAAGGCCATGCAAATGTATTCAAATGTGCCGGCAGAGTGCTCATCGTGCCCCATTTATCTACTGTGGGGGTGCAAGAGCAATTACGGCATCACTCAAGAACTGAGTGACATAACTCGATGTCAAGTTCACAGGGTGCTGAGGATTTGAACTTCGTTAATGGGACTTCCTTTTCTTGCTACACGCACGCGCGCGCGCACACACACACACACACAAAGGTTATTAGAACTTTTCAAGGCTGGGAGACAAGAATAGGAGACTCTAAACTTTCCATTTCCCCTGAGCAATCAGGAGGATCCATCATATCGCTAGTTGTCTTTGCACCCCACAGCCATGTCATAATCCGCAATAGAAAATGCAGTGCCTGGGGAGTAATTGATATTGCAAAGCAATTGTAAAATGCGTTCTCTCTCTCTCTCTCTCTGCCGCACATCAAGCTGCGCTCGGTGAACAAAAAACAAATGGAACCACCGCTGACAGTGGGGCCCTCCATCCCTGCTGTTTGATGAAAAAC
>CM030188.1:11805575-12000575 GCA_017639675.1 Aplochiton taeniatus | reverse complement strand
GTGTGTGTTTGTGTGTCGCCCACAGGACCCCAGGTTCAATGCGGAGGTGGACCTAATCACCGGCTACAGGACCCAGAGCATCCTGTGTCTGCCAATCAAGAACCACAGGGAAGAGGTATTACGCAACAACCCACAGTCCCTACTGATGGATGTCCATACAGTCTGCAACTCCCACTGCAATTTCATAAAGAACAAGAGGAAAAGTAGCACTCACAGGGCCAGATTTACTGAGACTCCAGATACCTAATGGCACGTTGGTTCCAACAGATTGCACGTTTATATTGCACTGGTTTGGCGGGTGATTAACTAAGAGTACTTAATGCGGAAATGACGTCAGGTGCAAAAAGCTATGTTTAAATTAATAAATGAGGGGTTTGCGTGTTTTAAAGTGATTCCAGCTATGGATGATTGTTCGGACGGAAAAAAGAACGACCGCAAAAGGAAAATGAAATTAGATCTGAAGAAGTGGCCAATAAGCATGTTGAATTGAGTTACAGAAAATAAATATATGTAAGAAAGAAATGCCATATGGAAGATTAGCAGTGAGAAAGTCAATGCCGTTTCATCAACAGATAAAATGAAGAGAATATGGCAAGTTAGCCAAAGAACAAAAGAGAAATTGGTTCATAATAAAAGGTCGGCAAATAAAACAGGAGGGGGGACTTTGGAATCAATCCAAAATGGCATTGCTGAATAGGCGATATGTATAAATTATTTTTGCATCTCAGAAGTGTTAACACGGGCGGATAAAACACATTTGTGATGTATTCTTTGGTTATGCCTGCGTCTCCTTACCACAATAAGAGCAGCTATCTTTCCTAATGCATGCATCTGATTCGTACATGCTTATCAGTCGTACTAAATTGCTCATGCAATCACTTCTCCTATAACTACTTTCAGGCTTGGTAAATATTCTTACAGGTGTGAAATGTCTCCCTCCAGTATTTTGACCTCAATTAGAAAGGCAAACATGCAAAATGGACAAGGTGTGTTAAGTTGCATATTTGAAAGATGCCATCCTTCTTGCACCTACTTAGCAGATCAGTTTGGACATCTATTTGTGGTTGCTATGACGATGACGCTTGTTTGTACATACATAAACCTATAGTAAATCAGGCCCATAGTACCATTTCTTTTACAGGATTTATGTTCTGTTTGCCCTATTTCACCCCTTTTTTTATTTGACCCCCCCCAAAATAAATTCATTTCAGTGGGCTAGTTTGTCAAGCAAGGAATAGTAATAGTATTTATAGTTATTTTTTCCACATCTAGTATGTATGCATGTAAAGCCTTCGTTACCTGGTGCTTCATGGAACATGCATGGAGAGCCTTATTTGAAATTCAAACTCAGCTTTGAAACGGTATTTTCCATTTCATGGTTCTGGCTCTGATCTCAGCCTGCATTCTGATTGTCTCCCCGGCCGTTTGATCCACGTTCTGCTCCGTTTAAACCCCCATCCCTCTCTTCTCTCCTCCGTGCCAACCCCTCTCCCTCTGCTTTATTGCTCAGGTGGTTGGAGTGGCACAGGCCATCAACAAGAAGTGCGGGGAAAATGGCACCTTTACAGAACAAGATGAAAAGGTAAAAAAACCTTGAGTTGCTGGAGTTTTGTTACCGATTCTTTGCTCTCACATATTCTCTATACAGTCTCTCTCTCTCTCTCTCTCTCTCTCTCTCTCTCTCTCTCTCTCTCTCTCTCTCTCTCTCTCTCTCTCTCTCTCTCTCTCTCTCTCTCTCTCGCTCTCTCTCTCTCTCTTGTTCTCTTGTTATCTTCTCTCTCTTTCTATCTATCAGTGTCTGTCACAAATATACATACACCCTCTGTTTGGCTTATGAAATAGTATGGGGTTATCAGATTTGACATTTTTTACGTGTTTTTTTCCGTGCAGGATTTCTCCTCCTACCTGGCGTTCTCAGGCATCGTCCTCCACAACGCACAACTCTACGAGACTTCACAGCTAGAAAACAGACGCAACCAGGTATTGTCTGCGCACACACGCGTGTGTGTGTGTTTTCTGTCAGTGTGTTTCACTTTGCGTGTTGTCCCTGTGTATTCATGCGGGCCACGGGGTTGTGTTTGGTGCAGGTGCTGTTGGACCTGGCCAGTCTGATCTTTGAGGAGCAGCAGTCTCTGGAGGTCCTCCTGAGGAAGATCGCCGCGACAATCCTCTCCTTCATGCAAGCCCAGAGCTGCACCGTCTTCATCGCCGAGGACGCCCCCTTGGTGAGAACACACGCACACTGACATACACAAGCCCACACATGTATGCACAAACATATACAAACACACACACACACACACACACACACACACACACACACACACGCACACTGACATACACAAGCCCACACATGTATGCACAAACATATACAAACACACACACACACACACACACACACACATACACACACACATACACACGCACACTGACATACACAAGCCCACACATGTATGTACAAACATATACAAACACACACACACACACACACACACACACACACACACACACACACACACGCACACTGACATACACAAGCCCACACATGTATGCACAAACATATACAAACACACACACACACACACACACACACACACACACGCACACTGACATACACAAGCCCACACATGTATGCACAAACATATACATACAAACACACACACACACACACACACACACACACACACTGACACACTCTTTCAACTCCTCTCAAATACCCGGGGTTATTCTGACCCAATCGCACATTTACGGCACATAACCAAAATGATGAAGTGCATTTCTGCAATAACCGGAGAAAGAAAGCAGGCAGTCCAAAGCCTCCACAAGGATTTTGTCGATGTTAATCACTGCGAACGATAAATCGTGCCATTAAAAGTTGTTCTACGCACAAGGCCTGTTCCTCGCGGGCCTGAAAATTGCAGGTGAAGTCATTCTCAAAGGGCGGCTGGTTAAAATGGGACATCGGGAGAGGTCATGATGGAAAAACACCCAAGAACCACAGCGTGCTCTGCTACTGAACGAGGACAACTCGCTGTGTGAACGCCGTGTAAACCCAAACACAATTCAACGACAGCCTCGCCTGCTCTCGTCCTCCGCCTGTCCAAATAGAAAGAGCAGAGGAGAGGAATCTGTGTGTAGCCCCTCGCACAGAAACAGAATTGAAAGTCTGACTGTGTGGCAAGGCAGCCAAGGCGTGATTTATTGTTGATTGAAGACCGAGCATAAGGCGGCACTCTTTCTCTATTGTTTGTCCTCCTTTCACCGCCTCCCATCTTGATTACGAGTCCCTCCGCGGAGGAGAGTGGATGGGAACGGCTGCGAGTCGGCTGAAAAACATCTCTGCACTTGTGAACCAATTGAAGAGCGAGTCCTTCGTGCGGCCCTGACTCACGGCAATCTTGGGAGAGAAAGGGACAGAGCCGAAGTCAATCACGCAATCATCGCTCTTCTTTCTCTGCACTGCACCTTTGTCAGGGTCCACCTGTGTGTGTGTGTGTGTGTGTGTGTGTGTGTGTGTGTGTGTGTGTGTGTGTGTGTGTGTGTTATACATTATGCTATGCTATGGGAACACATACCTGAAGAACTTAGAAACGGCACGTTGGAATGATGCCCCTTTGCTAATCTTTCTAAATACTGATAGGCCAATTGTCAGGCTGGGTAAAATAATTGTCAAGCAATAGGGGATAGTTATCATTTGGTTACAAAAGGTTTCGTTGCGTAAGTAGATCATATTTTTGGTTGAGCACAGATTTTGTGGTCTTTGATAAACATATTGCTTCGATACTTGCTCCACTAACTGAAGAGGGAAGAGGTTGTTTTAGTCCTGCCACCTAATTACAACCCTGCCAACTGCTTTGGCCTCAAACATGAAGCGCTCTTGGGATATGCGCTTGCTGTGTGTGTGTGTGTGTGTGTGTGTGTGTGTGTGTGTGTGTGTGTGTGTGTGTGTGTGTGTGTGTGTGTGTGTGTGTGTGTGTGTGTGTGTGTTTGTGTTTGTACAGTGTCATTTCTCTTTAAACCTCAGGGTTAGCACACAAGCTACTTCTCGTCTCACCCATCCCAACCCCCTCTCTCTCTCTCTCTCTCTCTCTCTCTCTCTCTCTCTCTCTCTCTCTCTCTCTCTCTCTCTCTCTCTCTCTGTGTTTCTTTATCTCTCACTCTCTCTCTCTGTCTTGGCGTTGTCTATAAGACCAGTGCCGTCTCCTGTGTGACAGCCTCTTATACACAGGTATCAGTCCACACGTCTGCACAGCCTCAACACTGACGCACCGTACACCCTAACATAAACTGAACTCTATGGAGGGAGACCAGTAAACCACCAAGCCGCTCCTAACAAAGCGGCGCTCTCGGGTGCGTGTCTTAGGGGATCCAACGTGGGCCTGGTGGATGGGAGGTCCTGGTCAGGCTGTAGCCCAGTCAACTCTCGTTAAAAAAAACTCCCCCGGGAGAGAGAGACAGATAGAGATCTCTCAGTGGTTCTGTGGCTATCCAGGACACCACTTAATCCTGTCAGCCAAGATGTCGACTGTGTGTGTGTGTGTGTGTGTGTGTGTGTGTGTGTGTGTGTGTGTGTGTGTGTGTGTGTGTGTGTGTGTGTGTGTGCGCGTGTGTGTACAGTTGTTTCCCACTTTCTTTGTAGTTTGGCAGGCAAATGCTTCTCTCTTTTGGTTATTCTGTAAGCCTTTCTCTCTCTTTCTCTCACTCTCTCTTTCATCCTCCTGTCTCACTTCATTTGCTCCGATTTCTTTCTTTACTTTCTTTGGTTTGGTATTCCATCCACAAAGGACGCCTGCGTTTCAACTTTGCAAGTATAAATACCTCTGAATAAATTCTATTAGTGGTTTTAAACGGGCAAAAGATCCTGTCTGGAGAGACACCAGGAAGGTTTCATAAAACATCAACACCTGTGTGATGTCTGCCTCAGACATTTACAATAAGCTGGAACCTGTCGTAGGAAGAGGCTCCTGGACACAGTCACGCACATCCTTCCCTGTCTACAGTTCCTTAGAAATCCAAGCAGGCTGCACTCTGTCATAATGCACTTCCTTTGCGGAAGAACAAAGCTTGTCACTTAGGATAGAAACAGTCTAGGAAGCAGCAGTAAAACATCCAAGACCTGCTCTTCACCTTTGAACTCTAGGCAAGGACTTGATAAATGCAGCATAGACACAGTGAAGCCCTATCAGTGTTAACTAATGGCGCCCAGGCTACGAAGGGGAAGGGAGGGTGTTTCATCTAAAAGAAGATGTTCTACCTTTTGAATCTGCTTCAGAGGACACTGTCATCCTGCCTTGAACAGCCCCCCCCCCCATTGGCCTGACATAAATGGAAAGAAAGGATTGCTAGTTCCTTAAGATCCCGCAGCGCAGGTCGAAAAACAATGTCCCTATAAGGGGACAAACCGTCAGCCCAGGAATGCGGAGAGAAACTCTCCCTCTGGCAGGGCTCGACGACCAATATATCAGCTTTCCTCCATTTTTCCCCCAAGCAGTCGCAGGACGTTTCAAGCTGTCTCTTTGGATACGGCGGTCAGCCGTAATGGCTTAATTGGCGGGAGAGAGGAACCTGATATGTGAAGGAAACACAAACACGTGGAAGGCCACATCGCCTCAGGGCACAGTTTCCCTCCGCGATCTGGACTTCTCTCCGATGCGGTGGCGGCGAGTCCGCAGTTTCCCCCCTCTCGTGCACACACACGCACACACACACTGTCACCGGAGCCTAATAGCATCACGGCCACCCCACGTGGCCCCCTCCACCGTCCCCCACCTCTCCGTCCTCAGTCCGTAATGGCCGCCGTAAGGTACACAAACAGCCATGACTGGCTCAGTCACATCGACGCCAAGGTAAATAACCATCGGCTAACGGGAGTCCTGGAGGCAGCTAACCGTGTCTAATTTCTCTTGCAGAACTCCTTCTCCAGTGTCTTTCACATGGAATACGAGGAGCTGGGTGAAGCCATGGACCTCCCCAAAAGGTAAGGCCTGGTAACCGTGACATGCACACCCCATGGTCAGTGGGCTCCACGGGGCAATGCGTGCTAGGGCTGGGGGGCTTCGGTTACCTGCATGATCTGCACGCCCATTAAGATGGTATGGCTTCAAGATCTAGATGGAGTTGGAATGTAGAGCGAGATGGCCAGAGAAAGAAAGGGGGGAAGGCAGAAAGGATGGAGAAGGGGAGAAATACTCACCTGTGTTGAGATTTGCCTCGCCCCTCGTGCTATCTCCAGTTTGACAGAGCTTCTTTGAAGTAGCGTGGCTCCAACCTCGGTCAATAACCAGACTCATTTGATCCCAACCTCAGTCAATAACCAGACTAATTTGATCCCAACCTCAAAGCTCGCCCTCTTATTTAGGGAGGCCATTTTGGCCAGGCCCCGCTCTCTTTTAAGGAAAATTTGACGGCCCTTCAAACCCAATCTGTTTTTCAGGACCTAGGCCGAGTTTCTTTCCTTTGGCCCAAACGAGGCGGCATGCACGCACACACACACCGTCGTTCTGAGGTTCCGAGGCCAGCCGGCGAGGCGAGCGGCTAGCGGTCGACAGCTGTATTAGTTGCACATGTGAGGCGGCGATTCTTCAAGTTCAAATGCGTGCTGAGGTCTGTTTTTTATTTTTGCTCCGCAGCTGTGTGCATGCTGCTCCAGTTTGTGAAGCCTTTAGAACTTATTGGCCTCCCTTTACCAGTTGTTTTTTTTCTCCCTCTTTATTTATTGTGATGTATGCGTCCAACGTCGGATCCATTGCCGATTGGCTAAGGGGCCGTTTGTTTTGCATAACGTTTGCCGAGCATAACGGTGAAGCAGAAAGGAGGGGAACAGTCCACGTGTTGGGCAAGAATAACACTGTCTAATGTGAGGGACTACATTCTGCTGATGCTGGGCTGAGGGGCGGGAGTCGGCCTTGACAGTGTGCTCTACTTGTGGCCTTCTGTTCACGGCCTTCATGTGATTGGCCATCCTTGGATGAAGTTCTCACGGAGGTCAGACCACACATGGGTTTCTCCAAACATTCTTAATTGGGGTTGGGGGGGGGGGGGTGGATTTGATCAGATGTGAAAGGGAGGTCTGGGATGGGAAGGGGGAGGGAATTGGGGAGGATGTCGAAGGGTAAGGGCCGTTGGGAGAAGATGGAGTAGTGTGACGAAAAAGAGACCTCGGATGAGAGGTGGGAGGTCAGGGAGCATAAGCGAAGGGAGAAACAGCAGACTGGCAAGGAACATCCAACTCCAACTCAAAAGTGATATTACAAGGGCCGATATGGGCTACCGTTCCTTACAATTTATATTTCAGTCTGCACTCTGGGTATTCCTGGTGTGTGTGTGTGTGCGTATGCGTGTGCGTGTGCGTGTGCGTGTGAGTTCGCGTGCGTGTGCGCACTCGGTAGGTCGGGTGAGCGAGAGGGCAACGATAAATTACCGGTCATGTCTGCTGTGTGTACACGAAAGAGTGAGGGCGGAGGAAGGAGAGAGAGAGAGAGAGAGAGAGAGAGAGATTGAATGAAAAAGTATTTTTGAAACTTGACACTGGCCCACAAACCGATCGACTAAGTGTCAAGAGGAACCTACATCTGGTCTCCTGAGTAAAAGCTCCCGTCAACTCCACAATGATTTTTGCAAAAAGTGTGTGTCTGTGTGTGTGTGTGTATGTATGTTTGTTTAAGACAGAGAGATATACAGAGAGCGCACACACGAGAGAGAGAGAGAGAGAGAGAGAGAGAGAGAGAGAGAGAGAGAGAGAGAGAGAGAGAGAGAGAGAGAGAGAGAGAGAGAGAGAGAGAGAGAGAGAGAGAGAGAGAGAGAGAGAGAGAGAGAGAGAGAGAGAGAGAGAGAGAGAGAGAGAGAGAGAGAGAGAGAGAGAGAGAGAGAGAGAGAGAGAGAGAGAGAGAGAGAGAGAGAGAGAGAAGGCTAGTAATGTTGCCTGGAGAGGGGGGCTGCTGACAGCAGTGAAAGAAAACAGATGTTGTTGGGATCCACCGCGACACATCTCCTGCTCCTCTTGAGTCCCCAGGTCTCTGTCCAACTCTCCCTCCGTGATGTCTGTTTGCCATCTCCAGGGTTTTGTGACACATTAAGAGAAGAGACGTGGCTGAGTTGGCTAGCCACGGGCTGGTTGACCGTTGTTGAGGGGGCCAGTGTGGCGTACCTGTTTGTTTATGTTTGAAAGACCGCAGGAGTCACGCCAATGGATTTGGAAGGGCATTCACTGACTGTTTTGATGTGCTCTCTCGTTCTCGCAAACGAGTACCAGTTGATTGGCCTCGGTACAGGATTGCACAAAGGGAACATGTTGTCATAATTATCCCCAAGCCCACACAGTCCGAGCAGTTACGTCAGAACGTCTCTGTGTGTGTGTGTGTGTGTGTGTGTGTGTGTGTGTGTGTGTGTGTGTGTGTGTGTGTGTGTGAGAGTGTGTGTGTGTGTGTGTGTGTGTGTGTGTGTGTGTGTGTGTGTGTGTGTGTGTGTGTGTGTTTCTTCGTATTCTCTGCTCCCAGGGAATGTGGCAGAGAACAGTGAAATCCTGCCTCCTCTGTTCACCTCCGACCTCAAACACACACACGGGCACATGCTTGCTTGCGCACACACATACACACCCACGCACAACTTCAACTTTCGCATGCTTGCTTGCGTACCTACACACCCCATACACACACCATCAACTGGGTTTGGTGTATGATATACTATAGCAAAACAAACATAATTCACAGTTAGCTGTGTGTGTAGGCCAGGGCATGCTGTAGTGTTCAGCCCACCGGTTCAATGGGCCTGGGAGCAGGTACAGGCCGTCCCTTCCCCCCTGGCAGCAGTCCAGTCTGCTGGGCTCACGTGCCTTGGCATCTAGGCGTCCAGACCACTTCCATCAGGAGCAACACTGGCACGCCATCAGCTGTCAGGCCCAGAAAGACGAGGTGCTAACAGAATGCAGCCCAGAGCTAATGAGCCTGGCCACAGAGCAACAGTAAATATAAGGCAGTGTTTAGCTCTGCAGCAGAACAAATCAACACAGAGAAAGCAGTCCCGATTTCTACTTACGTCACATATCCCAGTGCGTGTAATGGGGCTGGGTGTTATTGAAGGGATTACATTTTGTTTGTGTGTGAGTGGAGCGTTAAATGCACTGATTGCTGAAGCCACTGTGAGCCGGTAATGTGGAGACGTTCCCCCAGGGACTGTGACGTGAGCCAGATCAACTACATGTACGCCCAGTACAGCAGGAACACCATGGAGCCACTGAACATCTCGGACGTCTCCACGGACCAGCGCTTCCCCTGGACGGTCAGTATATGAGAGAGCAGCACCTCGTGGTTTTAAAAAGTAATACTATGCTAATAATAATAATACATTTTACCAATAAAGAGCTTTTGTAAAACCCTTCACGTTGTAAACGGCAAAAATTGCAACATACAATGACCCACAAACAGCAAGAACAACCGACAAAAAAATATGAGATGATGGATTGATCATAATAACACAGTTATTAAGGATAGGCCAGAGGGAAAATATGGGGTTTGAGGCGGAATTGAGAAATGTATTGTGAATTATAATAGCAAATTAGCAGGGTGGAGAAACGGTGCTACCCTAGAGAATGCTTGATCACCAAAGTTCTGAAGTTTGAATTTGGAGATGACCAGTTGACCAGCTGTGGAGGATCGGAGAGACTGGGAAGGATGATAGGGTTGGAGGAGGTCAGAAAGGTAGGGAGGGACTCGGTAATGTAGAGCTTTATAGGTAAGGAGAAGGATTTTGAACTTTATCTGCTGAGTGACATGAAGCCAGTGAAGGTCAAAGAGGATGGGTTATGTCCTCAGAGGATTTGGGTGAGGTGAGGAGACGAGCAGCAGAGGTTTGAGCCATTTGGAGTTCATGAAGTGGCATTGTAAGTTAGAGATTGGTCAAGAACGCTTGTGTCTGAGCCAGGTCTTTTTCTAGAATGGGAGTGACAAGCAGTTTTAAAAATGGTAGGAAATACTTCTTGGGAGAGGGATGGATCAAGTTAGTTAGAGAAGGGAGAAGTGCAGCTAGGCAAGATATACACAGGACAGTGGGGAAGAAGACGGGTTGGTTGGTTTAGATACAGTGTTGGATTTTTAGACGTATGGAGTCAACCAGGGTGAATGCAGAGAACCAGTGGGCGGTTTGGTAAGTCAGGGAAGTGTAAATGTTAGTTATTTAATCGCTAAACAAACGAAAGAATGAACTGGCAAGCTAAGTGGAGTAGGTAGACATAGTGTCCATAGTGAAGAAGTTTGCTCACAGTGGAGAAGAGGCTTTGAGAGTTGGAGTCAGGAGCATTGATAATGTCAGAGTAGTAAGAGGAACGGGCAGCTACGAGTGCATCTCTGAGAACACATGGGCTGATGAAGAGATTGTACATGGACAGTGAGTCCAGTCTTTGAGCACGGTTGCTCAAGGCGACGGCCAGTCTGTTTGATATCGGAAAAAATATAAATAACTTTTCCTTGACCATTACAGTGTCCACAGCTTCCACCAGGCTCTCTTATCGTCAGAGCTGTGACACAAATCACAAGTACATTGTCTGTGCAAGGCTAAATTCTGTTTTTCTTTCTTTATCTTTTGTCTGTCCATCTGCCTGTCTCTCTTTCTCTGTATTTTCCCTTTCCCTTGTTCTTTGTCTTTGTCTTTCTGTTATCTCTTTCCCTCTCTCTGCCTATTTTCCTTTCCAATCACCCTCCTGCCCCTCCTGAAGAATAACGTCTTCAACATCCTCCATCTTCTGCCTACAGAGCGAGAATCCAGACCACCCCAGCAACCAGATCAAGAGTTTGCTCTGCACCCCCATCAAAAATGGCAAGAAGGACAAAGTGATAGGTATGGGCTTGCTCTCTCCCTCCCCGATGTACCAGGATGTCCCTGAAGGCACAGCCCGAGTTTGGGAAGCAGGGCTCCCATATGTCCTGCTTTTCCCTAATGACCAGGGTGAGAGAGCCGCAGACACGTGGCCCAGCAGATGCCTGCGCTCCCAGAGGGCATTTCTCTGTGTGCCCGGTCTGAAAGCCCAGACAACTCTCTGACATAACCACCAGCCTCATCCACAGATGGGCCGGATATCCAGAGCGACTCGGGGCAAAGCTGCCACTCGCTCCTCACACTAATTAACCAGTCCAAGAATCCCCCCCCCGTCCGTCCGTCCGTCATTTCATAAATGGTTAGCATAATTAGCTAACGGTAATGTCATTAGCCTGCCATGGGGGGAAGCTAATGATGACCATGTGTCTTTTAATGATCAAACAGAACTGGTCGTCTACGCCGGTCCTCGAGCGTATGCTTCAGAAACGCATTACAAAAACCCTGCACGGATCAGCACACGTGTACCCTAACCAGTCACGTGTACCCTAACCCTAACCCTAACCCTAACCCTGCACGGATCAGCACGTGTACCCTAACCAGTCACGTGTACCCTAACCCTAACCCTAACCCTAACCCTGCACGGATCAGCACACAGTCACGTGTACCCTAACCCTAACCCTAACCCTGCACGGATCAGCACACAGTCACGTGTACCCTAACCCTAACCCTAACCCTGCACGGATCAGCACACAGTCACGTGTACCCTAACCCTAACCCTGCACGGATCAGCACACAGTCACGTGTACCCTAACCCTAACCCTGCACGGATCAGCACACAGTCACGTGTACCCTAACCCTAACCCTGCACGGATCAGCACACAGTCACGTGTACCCTAACCCTAACCCTGCACAGATCAGCACACAGTCCGCCTCCCTGCAGGCTCGTCTGCGCCGGATTCATTATTTCTATGCGCTTCGGTTCTAATTAGTCCTTCCTTCATTTATATTTCCAGTTGTTCATTTGTAGTCAGGCAATGATTTGGCAGACCAGAGAATGTGGTGGAGAAAAGGCCAGTGGAAGGCAGGGTGAAGTTTTAAGCAGCGCGTGTGTGTTTGGAATAGTAAGCAGCTGTACTGGCCGGGGCAGGTGGCAGCTCTGTCTCCAGCCATGCACTTGGTTCTATTATTCATGCCGCCTCACCTTGAGGTCTGGACAGAGATACTGTATATACAGGACAGAAAAAAAGTTTGAGAAGTTAAAAGTCAATAAGGTTTTGTATGTGGATATTTATTAAATTACATCGAGTCATATTTCAGAGACATTAGAGACATCACACTTTGAGTCATCTGATTTTTTTTTTGTTTGTTTGTGTGTGTGTGTATGAATAAGAAGGAAACATTTCATTTGGTTCAGTGCCTTCAAAGCCTTTTTCCCGTCCAGGTGTGTGTCAGCTGGTCAACAAGATGGATGAGGCGACGGGGAGCGTCAAGGCCTTCAACAGGAACGACGAGCAGTTCCTGGAAGCCTTTGCCATCTTCTGTGGCCTGGGCATCCAGAACACACAGATGTACGAGACCGTGGAGAGAGCCATGGCCAAGCAAGAGGTCACACTGGAGGTTGGCAGCACATACACACACATACACTCGCACACGCGCACATTACACAATACACATTACATAACCCTCCGCCATGTACAGTATTGTTTAATCCAATTTTGGGTCTAAAGCAAAATATAATCCTTTCACCACCCAAAAAAATTGCAAACGTTCCCCTATCTCATTTTTCATTTGGGGATTTAGTTCTGTATTTGTATTTGAAATATTTAGTTTAGATATCTGGATCCACACCGTCACGTCACATTCAGATATAGAAAAGTAGTTTTGCTGTTGACATTTTGTTCATCCCCAAATGAAAGGTATAAACGGATTGAAAAATCTGTGACTTTTAGGAGTGTGGTATTTGGGGATTGGCAGTGATGGGCGTACTCTGAGGATAAATACGTTAGGTTTGCTCCCTAACATTTCCCTCTGCGACCCCCCGGAGAACAAAATCTCCTCTAGCCCTGTTCATTTGTCACCACAGCTGATGTCCCTGTCCATCGTCTCAGACGCACGCACACACACACACACATTCAAAATCCATTCCATTTTTTTATTCTCTCTTTTGGTCTTTCACTCTCAGTCCTCAAATGCACACACACACACACACACACACACACACACACACACACACACACACGTGTCAGGGCTGTGGCCAGAGTGACTGCTCTATTCCGGAGCTGTCACAGTCAGCGCTCTGCTGCAGCTGACGCTTGGTCCGCACCTTTACCACAACACTGGGGCGCTCCACGGGGGCTGGAGCGCCGACCAGGGCCGGCCCAGCCCTCACTCCAGGGTGGCCTTGCTCCCCCAATTACCGATGAGCCACACAGCAGTGACAAATGCCAGGCGGCAGGCAACAGGGTAGAGGAGGTGTGAGAGAAGTAGAGAACACAGGAGACAGAGGGAGGAGTACCATTAAGCCTGAGAGTTTAAATGGAGGACAAGAAGGACACCTCTTTGAAACCATGTTAGTCATTGGTGAAAAAAGGGCGAAACCTCTCTTGTTGGGGAGCCAAAAGCCTTTTCAGCCTCAAAGGCAGTTTGACATGGTGTGTGTGTGTATGTATGTATGTGTGTGTGTGTGTGTGTGTGTGTGTGTGTTTGTGTGTTTGTGTCTGAATTGCAGGTCCTTTCGTATCACGCCTCTGCAGCAGAGGAGGAGATGCGGGCCCTCCAGGTAAACACGGTAAATTGCCACCTAGTACTTTGGAATTTCACTCTAAACACTCACACACAAACACAAACAAAAACACACACACACACACAAACATATAAACAAACACACACACACACACACACACACACACGGTAATATGTACAGACGACCTCCTTCAGGGGCAGTGTAAGTCCGGAAAAGTAACTTGACCGTCCAATGCTGTTTCAGCAACTAATTCGGTCAAATCAGCAACTCAGAGTGGCTTCCTTCCCAAGACACACATGATCCTTGGATGCATAGGTCATCAGCTGGAAACATGAGGAACACCAACTCCCAAGTGATTTGTATGCCTGACCCTCATAGTGAAAAGAACTCACTTGATCCCCACTCGGAAAATAGCAAACCGTACATTTACAGATGTTTCCACCTGGATGCCTTCTTTTGTGTGCAGGCTTTTGTTTAACAAACAGAGGTCTTGGAATGGGTGTCAAAACCTACCAAAATCTTTTTTATGTCCTGCTTTTCCCTTTTGTGTGCAGGTTTTTGAATAACAAAACCTTTTTTTTATGTCCTGCTTTTGCTGTTGGTTTTGAAGTCTTATGTCAACAAGAGAAATGTCGCTAACCAACAAATCTCCAAAATGGACGTTTTAACCAAGTGATGGGCCAGCTCCAGTCTCTATAGAGCCGGGGTGGGGACGGGGGGGTTTGAAGCCTCCGTCCAGTGTTCAGTGTCCAGGGTCCAGTGTTCAGTGCTCTACGCCAAAACCTTTTTAGATTCACCGAAATGGAAATTGCCCTAAAAAAAATGAAAAGCAGGGCCTTGGCGATGTCGGAATTCAACGTGAAAGTACGGGTTTGTTAAAGCGTGGAGCGCTGCCTACTGCAGTACTCTCAGTAATGGCCCTACGGACCACAGATTAAATAGAGGCCAGCCCGTCCCTAACATCGTGGGAATACTTCAGACGTCACTCCATAGATCTGGGGGAGAACTCCAACCACAGTCAGTCCTGCCCGGAGGTTAGTTCCCAGCCTCGCCAGTCTAACGGGGTCACCAGTTTAATGGTCACACACTGGTCACCAGTTTAATGGTCACACACTGGTCAGCAGTTTAATGGTCACACACTGGACAGCAGTTTGAAATCATAAGAGGATCGGCGGCCATGACCCATCACTGTCTTTACCATCTCTGTATTTCTCCACTGTGACCTTCACCCACGATAATTCCCACTGACGCCCCGCGTCCGCCATGCCAGGTGGGAGCCTATACATCAAAGGCCCCCCAACCCCTTTCCTCTCCACCTCCACCCCTCCCCCGTTCACCTGACGCCCATGCTGCGTGGCCTACCCTACCTCATCCTCCTTCTCCTCGACGAGGTCGCTACACCCAATTACCGAGGCCCCCACCTCGGGGCGCTCCAGGGAACAGAGCCGTATTTAGGGCGCAGCCTAGTTTAAAGGCCCCCCCCCCCCCAGGCCCAGCCAAGAACACTGCCTGTCAGAGGGGTTCATTTCTCTTTTCATGTGGGAGCACTGTGTATCTATCATATTCATTATTGGCTTGATCCTGCACGGCATAATGTGGCTTCGTTGGCCAAACTGACTGTGCTGCCACTGCTCTCTCTTCAGATGAGATTAGAACAGGGAACTCTGAACGGAGTTTGTTTTATTATACTAAGGTACATTCTCCAACCCTGACCAGTGTGCTGTGTGTTAGACTTTAATCAGTGGAGTAAATACCCCCCCCCCCCCTCCTTTTTGTTTCCACTTTGTACTCCCCCCGAGGCCCTTCTCTCTTATCTACACAGTTGACCAACTCTGTTTTTTCCCAACTGAGGGAATTACAGAGAGGAAGAGGAGTGATAAACGGATAAACGAGAAAAGAGGGTTCATGGAAATGCCAGACGGAAGGACGGGGGAGAGTGCGCGCGCTTTAAGACGGCAGAGAAACAGCAAAGGGCATCATAAAGAAATGCAAGACGCAGAGGAGGGAGGCCATAAAAGAAGAACAAGCCATTGACAACAATGTCGGGAGATGAGGGGAGCCAGAGGAGGGACACCATAAAAGAAGAGCAGGCCATGAAGAACCATGTCGGGAGATGAGGGGAGCCAGAGACAGACTGTCTGCTCTGCTCCTCACACCGGTCTAAGCCAGGCTAGCCCATCACAGAGGCGGACTGTCTCTGTACCTTTTAAGACTGACAATCACAGCTTATCTATTATTAATGCCTGCTACAGATCCTAACCCACTGAGAAAATATGTATGCGCATTCTGAATATTCTTACGCGCATTCATTACCTTTTTGTGTGCGCATGCGGTATAGCGAGGTGTGTGTGTGTGTGTGTGTGTGTGTGTGTGTGTGTGTGTGTGTGTGTGTGTGTGTGTGTGTGTGTGTGTGTGTGTGTTAAGGCATTAAGGCACCGCCGTACTATTTTGTCAGTGAACGTCTATCCTCTAACACGCTCCTTCCCCATTTTATCCGTGTGTGTGTGTGTGTGTGTGTGTGTGTGTGTGTGTGTGTGTGTGTGTGTGTGTGTGTGTGTGCGCGTGTGCGTGCGTGCGTGCGTGAAGGCAGCCACAATTCCGTCGGCCCAGTCGTTGCATCTGATGGACTTCAGCTTCAGTGACTTTGACCTGACGGAGCGGGAGACCACACAGGCTGCTGTCCGCATGTTCGTAGACCTCAACCTGCTGCAGACCTTCCAGATGAAGTACTCGGTAGGCGGGTGTGTGTGTGTGTGTGTGTGTGTGTGTGTGTGTGTGTGTGAGTGGCCGTGTGTGTCTGTTGTAAGAGCTGGAGGGTGTGTTTGTGTTTGTGTGTGTGTGTGTGTGTGTGTGTGTGTGTGTGTGTGTCTGTATATGTAGAGAAGTGGAATGTCTGGAGGGGTTTATGAGTGTGTTTAGAAACGGTGTGTTGGTGCGTGTCTCACATCAGGCTACACACACGCACACACACACATCCACATCCAGCCTCCCCTGGTTAGATAAAGCACCCCCCACCTCACCCCCCTGGCGCCAGGATCCGCCTAGCCCCATCCTCCCCTTGGCTCCGCCAGCCTCCCCTCGCCTCTCTCTCCCTGAGGAGGGCCATTTATGGTCGGCCGGCCCTCCACGGCCCTCCAGCCAGCCCCATGAAGGCGGCCTTTGATTAGAGGAGAGGACAGTTGTTTAACCTCTATGGGTGCTTGCTGTTGACAGGCTGACCACCCGGCTCCTTCATTAAAGACCAGGCTCGCTCTCCGAAGCGCCCCCATGGCCCTAGAGGGGGGTTAGGCTATCAAGTTGTCCTCAGATCAGATGGTATGTCAACAACACAATCAAAATGCAACAGGAAAAGGAACCTGTGGGTTGCATTAGAAATTTGACAGACCATTAATGATAATAATAATAATAATGCCTTTAATTTATATAAAGCTTTTCAAGACACAAAGCACTGAAGCCTTAGCTCTAACGGGGACACCTTCTTGTAAACGGGACCCTGTACGTTACACTGCCGCAGGGGCTGAGACCATAACTCCTCTGTTTGGGGATGGGGAGGGGGAAATATAATGGACAGATGGAATAAGCTGAATACGAGTGATTGTGTTAGAGGGGTGTTTACCTAGTTACCCCAATAGTCTCTGTCCAACATAGGCGGCAGAAGGCTGGGGCTAGCGGGGCTTAGACGCATATCATTTGGATCGGCAACATCATATGGGAATAAGGTTGGATGTTCTTCCGCCGCCTATGCTGTCCAGTGTAGCGTGTGATTGTTACTATTATCTGTTTGTCTTTCCCCCCACTCACACTCACTCCGTCTGCCTGCTTCCTCTATTACCCCTCCCCTTCTGTCCATTTCTGTCTCTCTAAACAACCCTCCCCTCCCTTCTAGGATTTGTGCCAGTGGATCCTGAGTGTGAAGAAGAACTACAGGAAGAACGTGGCCTACCACAACTGGAGGCATGCCTTCAACACTTCCCAGTGCATGTTCGCCGTCCTCAAATCAGGACGGCTGCAGGTCAGTGCAGCCAATCGACAGCCTCCTCCGTAAGGCGGGAGGGTCAATCTGTCCAATCCCTGAACAGCTGGTAGGAGCGGGGCGTGGCTTAACCCTTATATCAGTCATCACAAACAAAAGACAAACTGTCAATATTCTTGTTAAGTTCAGTTTGTGATGACATTTCAAGCTCACATAACTAAGTTACGATGCACATCCTGACTTGTAGCTGTTGTTTATTTGAGAGGGGGGCGTAGGTGGGCTGCAGGTGTTGTTTAGAAACAAGCCGGTGGCCAGAAGCCTCCTACTCAGGTGGACATGGCTCAGTGCTAAGTGGCTGGCCGTTAAACGGCAGCATGTCCAACGAGATGCCGAGGCGTCCTGAGTGCACATTTGCATGATGATTAGACTTTTGCGTGGTTGTTTTTGTGTGCGTGTGCGTGTGTGTGTGTGTGTGTGCATGCGTGTGTGTGTGGGTGTGTGTTTACTGAGTCGATGCCTGTCTTTAGTTTGTTTATAAAGATATGACTGTCCCTCTGTCTGGACTTGGACGCTCTATTAGCATCTTTGTATCATCCAAGCTGTCCGCCACTCTCAATGTGTGTGTGTGTGTGTGGGTGGGGGGTATAAGAGACAGTGAGAAGGAGGGACGGAGAGCAAGCGTCAGTGAATCTGCCAGTCGGTCTGCCAGTCGGTCTGCCACTCTCTGCGTAGCATTGGCCAGTGTAACACTTGACTCATATTGACTCTTCCTCCTCCTTCCGCCCCTCCATCTCTCTCTCTCTCTCCTCTCCATGTCAGAGTAACCTGAGTGATCTAGAGATCCTGGCTCTGATGATCGCCACGCTGAGTCATGACCTGGACCACCGGGGGGTCAACAACTCCTACATACAGAGGTACCCCTTGTGTTTGGATGAGGGGTTAATACTGTGTGTGTGTGTGTGTGTGTGTGTGTGTGTGTGAGAGCAAGTATGCAGTTATTAGGGCCTTCGTGTGTGTGTGTTGATGTGCCTACCTTTGGGAGCCTTTTTAACGGTTTATCTCTGTGTGTGTGTGTGTGTGTGTGTGTGTGTGTGTGTGTGTGTGTGTGTGTGTGTGTGTGTGTGTGTGTGTGTGTGTGTGTGCGCGCGCACCTTTATCCCCCAGGAGTGACCATCCCCTAGCCCAGCTCTACTGCCACTCCACCATGGAGCACCACCACTTTGACCAGTGTCTCATGATCCTCAATAGCCCCGTAAGGACACACACACACTCCAGTCAAGCATTCAACCCCCTGTCAACTCTCTACCTGTTCGTTCATTCACTCACTAAGCCACTATCTATCATTCGGGGTGTCTACTCAGTCACTCTCTCTTTCCCTCCCTCCATCCCTCCCTCCCTTTGTCCTTCCATCCCTCGCACTTTGAAATGTGCAGTCCTCCCATCCTCTATCGCTCAGACAGAGTGTGTAGCATGTAGCTGGTGGCTAGCGGTCCTGTCTGCTTTATGGTCCTACTCACCCCCTCAGGTTTTACCTGCTCTGCTGCTAGCCCGTGAAATAACACCCTAATCGCCAACTGTAAACCCTGAGAGAGGCCGCCCAACACACCCTCCAGCAATGCTTAGTTGGCCCATTGTCTTTCTGAAGGGAACTCATACACACACAGACCCAGTTAGCAGCAGGTACACACACACACACACACACACACACACTATTTAGCCCCTTGGCTAAACCAGTTACTAAGCCCAAGAGACTCACCAGTAAGCTTTAACAAGTGCCCAGTGTGGACAATCAAAAACTTGTAAATGTACACTTGCTGAAAAGCTTCCACACAGACACGCACACATACTCACACGAACACACACGGACACTCAACATAAGTAGGACGAATACAGTTGACTTGTCTTATTGGGTCTGCGGGCAAATGGTTGTCTTGGTAACATGCTGGTGGTTGCTGCAGCGCTCGCTTGACAGGCCACCGTTTATCAGTTCTCTTCTTCACTCCGTCTTTCTCTTCTTCACTATTTCCCCCTCCCCCTAGCCCATTTATTTCTCATGATGCGCTCATACATCCTTCCCTGTATCTCTCCGCTGGTCTGTTCATCTTCAGTTGTGACCTAATTTATTGTGTCATGCTCTCTGTTGGTGTTAATGGAGCGAGAGTTTCAAAACCATGAAACCCATGTTAGTCTCCCTCTCTCTCTCTCTCTCTCTCTCTCTCTCTCTCTCTCTCTCTCTCTCTCTCTCTCTCTCTCTCTCTCTCTCTCTCTCTCTCTCTCTCTCTCTCTCTCTCTCTCTCTCTCTCTCGCTCTCTCTCTCTCTCTCTCTCTCACATTTCTTTTGGCCTCGCTCCTTCTCCGCTGGCGTAGGGGAACCAGATCCTGAGCAGTCTGTCCCTGGATGAGTACAGGGCCACTCTTAAGATGATTGAGAGGGCTATTCTAGCCACTGACCTGGCGCTGTACATGAAGTAGGTACCCTCTGTCTGTCACCTGCAGGTGGAAATACTACCCCCAGAGAAGGAAGAGGGGGTGGAGAGCGTGATGGGTGGAAGAGAGAGAGTGATGGGTGGAAGAGAGAGAGTGAGGGTGGGGGGTCAGAGAGGTCAGTTATTTTAAAGTTCAATGGACACCGTTGGAAACTGCTATTTCAATGTGAATGGTTTTTAGGGTTTTCCCCAATACCTAAAAACATACATTTCATTCTGTAATTAGATTTTGCTTTGTATTCCTGAGGTATAGGATTTCCTCATTATCCTGGTCAATTCCCTGTACCTACCCCTCCTTCGTTCTCTGTCTGTCTGAGTGCTGGTTAGTCTAGATAAGGGGCAATAAGCGGAGGCTGGTAGATATGCAGACAGACAGGTAGTTAAATAGACAGGTAGATATGCAGACAGACAGGTAGTTAAGCAGGCAGGTAGATAAGCAGACAGGTGGATAGGCAGACCAGTAGATAAGCTGACAGGTGGATAGGCAGACAGGTAGATAAGCAGACAGGTGGATAGGCAGACCAGTAGATAAGCAGACAGGTGGATAAGCAGACAGGTAGGCCGCACGTTTACGGCATCTCCCTCTGTCTGTCTGGTTGTCCGTGCCAGGAGGCGGGGGGAGTTCTTTGACCTGACCAAGAACAGCCAGTTTGTGTGGGAGGACGACTACCACCGGGACCTGCTGAGGTGAGTTTAACCTCTGACCCAACCACAGCCCGGACCCCTGACCCAACCAGAGCCCTGACCTTTGACCCAACCACAGCCCTGACCCAACCACAGCCCTGACCCCTGACCCAACCAAGAACCCTTAGCCCTGGACATCAAATGCCCCCAAAGTTGGAGTTTATTTGAAAAGTTATAAAATAAAATACAGTGGGGCCAAAAAGTATTTGGTCAGCCACTGATTGTGCAAGTTCTCCTACTTAGAAAGATGAGAGAGGTCTGTCATTTTCATCATAGGTACACTTCAACTATGAGAGACAAAAATGAGAAAAGAAATCCAGGAAATCACATTGTAGGATTTTTAAAGAATTTATTTGTAAATGATGGTGGAAAATAAGTATTTGGTCAATAACAAAAGTTACACTCAATACTTTGTAACAAAACCTTTGTTGGCAATGACAGAGGTCCAACGTTTCCTGTAAGTCTTCACCAGGTTTGCACACACTGTAGCTGGTATTTTGGCCCATTCCTCCATGCAGATCTCCTCTAGAGCAATCATGTTTTGGGGCTGTCGCTGGGCAACACGGACTTTCAACTCCCTCCACAAATTATCTATGTGGTTGAGGTCTGGAGACTGGCTAGGCCACTCCAGGACCTTGAAATGCTTTTTACGGAGCCACTCCTTCGTTGCCCGAGCGGTGTGTTTTGGATCATTGTCATGCTGGAAGACCCAGCCACGTTACATCTTCAATGGTCTCACTGATGGAAGGAGGTTTTGGCTTAAAATCTCACGATACATGGCCCCGTTCATTCTTCCCTTAACAAGGATAAGTCGTCCTGTCCCCTTTGCAGTAAAACAGCCCCAAAGCATGATGTTTCCACCCCCATGCTTCACAGTCGGTATGGTGTTCTTGGGATGCAACTCAGCATTCTTCTTCCTCCAAAAATGACCAGTTGAGTTTTTACCAAAAAGTTCTATTTTGTTTTCATCTGACCACATGATATTCTCCCAATCCTCTTCTGGATCATCCATATGCTCTCTGGCAAACTTCAGACGGGCCTGGACATGTACTGGCTTAAGCATTGGGTCACACCTGGCACTGCAGGATTTGAGTCCCTCTCGGCGTAGTGTGTTACTGATGGTAGCCTTTGTTACTTTGGTCCCAGCTCTCTGCAGGTCATTCATCAGGTCCCTCCATGTAGTTCTGGGATTTTTGCTCACCGTTCTCATGATCATTTTGACCCCACGGGATAAGATCTTGCGTGGGGCCCCAGATCGAGATCAATGGTCTTGTATGTCTTCCATTTTCTTACAATTGCTCCCACAGTTGATCTTTTCACACCAACCTGCTTGCCTATTGCAGATTCACTCTTCCCAGCCTGGTGCAGGTCTACAATTTTCTTCCTGGTGTCCTTTGACAGCTCTTTGGTCTTGGCCATGGTTGAGTTTGGAGTCTGACTGTTTGAGGCTGTGGACAGGTGTCTTTTATACAGATGACGAGGTCAAACAGGTTCCATTAATACAGGTAATGAGTGGAGGACAGAAGAGCTTCTTAAAGAAGAAGTTACAGGTCTGTGAGAGCCAGAAATCTTGCTTGTTTGTGGGTGTCCAAATACTTATTTTCCACCATAATTTACAAATAAATTCTTAAAAAATCCTACAATGTGATTTCCTGGATTTTTTTCCTCATTTTTGTCTCTCATAGTTGAAGTGTACCTATGATGAAAATGACAGACCTCTCTCATCTTTCTAAGTAGGAGAACTTGCACAATCAGTGGCTGACTAAATACTTTTTGGCCCCACTGTATATGTATGTTGGGGTCTTCATATTCCTGCCTTACGGATGTATCTGCTAATCGGCAGTTTATTTCCTGTCAATCTGTCGCCCCTGTAGGTCAATGCTGATGACTGCATGTGACATCTCAGCCATCACCAAGCCCTGGCCGGTGCAGAGGAGGGTAAGAGCAGGGCTTTCGCACTCCTTCACTGTTTTAAACTGGAACGATGTGAGTTAAACTCTCATATTTCGTTCCCCGACCTTTCCTTTCTGTTTCTTAACATTCCCTATTATGTACCTCTCCTCTTTACCAGACCAAAACATTAATTTCCTCCCTCTTTACCTTTCATTGAAAATCCTGTTTTCTTCTCTCCTGCTGTCCGTCCCTCCATCCCCACGGTGCTGTTTGCTCCTCTGCCTTTGTAAGATCCCCAGGCGTAGGAGAGGGTGCGGTTCAGATGGGATGAAATGGCCCTGGGTGTGTGTGTGTGTGTGTGTGTGTGTGTGTTTGAGTGTGTGTCCATGTGTGAGTGTATATTCATGTGTGTGTGTGCATAGGGGAAGATGCTCATTAATGCCAACAGCTGTGGCTCCGTCCTCTTCCTGTGTTCCTTTAATCCTTAGAACCAGAGGGCACACACACACACATACACTTGTGCCCCCCCACACACACACACACAGAAAAACACACAGAGTCTTTATGTGCCAAGAATATGAAGATCCGCCATTTCCCCAGTTCTTCACCCACCATCATTTTTACATTCTGCTTCCTCCCCATGTCCTTGTCCTCTTTCCCCTTTAGTTTCCTTCATTTTTCTCCAGCTAAACGGCACTTGAGTCTTGGTCCCCCAACCCCAATCAGTTGCGGCAGATGGATGCCGTGCACACTCACTCACACTCACACACTCACTCACACTTACACTCACACACACGCTGATCCTCTCTCTCTGATTGGATTGTGGCCTAACAGGCTGAGGCTAGTTCCATCTCGTTCTACCCATTGTAAACAGATTGAGTCAATCAGCACGGTGTGACTGCTGCTGATTTAGAGAATGTTTCCCTCTCCTTTCTCCTCTTTCACATTTGGTTTGACCTTGCTCTTTCCACCTGGTTGTGGCTGTGTACCCGTCTCCATGCCATTCTGCTGTTTATTCCCTTCTCTCTCAATCCCTCCTTCTCTCTTATTTGGTCTCTCTCAATCCCTCCTCTCTTATTTGGTCCCTCTCAATCCCTCCTTCTCTCTTGTTTGGTCTCCCTCAATCCATCCTTCTCTCTTATTTGGTCTCTCTCAATCCATCCTTCTATCTTATTTGGTCTCTCTCAATCCACCCTTATCTCCTATTTGGTCTCTCTCAATCCCTCCTTCTCTCTTATTTGGTCTCTCTCAATCCCTCCTTCTGTCTTATTTGGTCTCTCGCAATCCCTCCTTCTCTCTTATTTGGTCTCTCTGAATCCCTCCTTCTCTCTTATTTGGTCTCTCTCAATCCCTCCTTCTGTCTTATTTGGTCTCTCACAATCCCTCCTTCTCTCTTATTTGGTCTCTCGCAATCCCTCCTTCTCTCTTATTTGGTCTCTCTCCATCCCTCCTTCTCTCTTATTTGGTCTCTCTCTCAATCCCTCCTTCTCTCTTATTTGGTCTCTCTCAATCCCTCCTTCTCTCTTATTTGGTCTCTCTCCATCCCTCCTTCTCTCTTATTTGGCCTCACTCTCTGTTTTTCTCTTTCCCTCCCCCTGCCCTTTTTTCCCTCTTTCCTTCCTCCATGGTCCGATAAGCAGAGTGCTGGAATTACGCTGGCAGATGGTTTACCCAGTTGGGTTAGGTTGAAGACCTTCATAGGTTGAAGATTGTCTAGCAGACCTTCTGTGAAAAATACCCACTGATCCTACTACCCTGAAACATGTGTGAGAGGAGGCCAGAATCTAAAGCCTGAACGGTATTCTTTACATTATTCTACAGATAGCAGAGCTGGTGGCCACCGAGTTCTTTGAGCAGGGAGACAAGGAGAGGCGGGAGCTCAACATCGAGCCCATCGTAAGTACTGGGCCTTACTCCTACCGTCATGTCTCTCCATCTCTCTGTCTGTCCTCTATTACATTAAGTTGGCATGGTTGGACTCTTGAGAGAGTTAGTCTTCGTCTAATTTCACACAGGACTTGATGAACCGCGAGAAGAGGGACAAAATCCCGAGCATGCAGGTGTCCTTCATCGACGCCATCTGCACCCAGCTGTACGAGGTGAGGAAACGACTCGGCAACCAGGGCAGCATTGCGGTTGACGGAAAAACAGTAGCATTTTGATATTTTGTCAGTCGCTGATAGGATTCGCCTATCACTATTCACTTCCTGTCTATTTGTCTCTGGTCCTCTCCCAGACGCTGGCCGGCATGTCCGACTCCTGCTCCCCGCTGCTCGAGGGCTGCCAAAAGAACCGGCAGAATTGGAAGCTCCTGGCCGAGCAAGGGGAGAAAGACATGGGCAACGGCGAGGCGTGAGCCCAGCGCCACCCACGCCCTAATGCCACCCGCACCTCCATCACTCCATAACCCCCAACCCCCAAAGATGTCAACACTAAGCTATATTTATTATCATAGTGCTTTTTTGTATTATTTTTTTTGCACAAGGTTGACTGCAGAGTCTCCACTCTATAATACTCCCTCTTGGTCTGCGGTCTGGAGGGGAGGAGAAGAGTACACTGAATAGTTATGTGTGTGTGGCACCCTGTGGGTTTCCAAGGCCCCCTTGGGGATCATCTTTTGAACGGCAGAAAACAGATTACAACATGCTTACTTTGACTGCACACTCCTTCCATCACGGTGAAGCTTGTTAGGTAGAACTTAATATCACCACACACACTGACACTAAAAGGGATTGAGAGAACATTTGTATTTTGTAACATTTTTCACTCAATGTCTTAACTATTGTATATTTATTTTTGTTTTATATATTTATTAGAGTTTCTATACTGTAAGGTCAGTTTCGTGTTTCAAGAGCACGCGAGTCTTAACAGGAAATGTAGTTTTATTACCAAATGATCCTCCCACTGCTTGGAAAGATCTTTCTTAGAGAACACTCTTTTAGACAATGTTCATAAATGTACTGTATTAACTAGTATCATTGTTTGTATTTTTGCAAAATGTTAAGCAGCCAAAAACGAGGCCTGTTTTTATTTTTCCAATAGGATGTGGTCGAGAATATTCCACTGCCTTCCTGTGACGCAATAGGACCAGTTCAGTTTTCAAATAACCTTTTTCCATACACTCCCCCCTATCCTAATGGAACAGTCCGACAGGTGTCGCTTTTGTCCTTCCCTCCCTTTCTACATAAAAGACCCCATGACGCGGTGTTAGTTTGAAGTCTTGGAACAGAGATAAATCCGGTTGAAGGTCCCACCGTTTGTTTTACCAAACTATAATTCAATTCATCAACTTTGATGTTGTTAAATAGTGAAGCTTTTAGCAACACTTCCAGAAAAGGAAAGATAAAAAAAAAACTTTGTATAACACACAGCCACCCATAACATGTCATAACATTTCTGAACAGCCACCCACTCTCCACTTTCTCCTAAATCATGAAGGCCAGAGAACTGTCTGAAACAAACAGTACGTCCTGCCCTCCATTCATATGCCTAGGCTGTATATAGACACGTCCATTACATAGGGTTTAAAAGCACACTGTTGTTTGATGTTTGAGCTCTTAAACGGAATCTATGCCCTCAAGTTTTTGGGGCCAGTGTAAACTTTGCAAACCAAGAGATAATAGGAATGCAGTAACACCCAGTCGTTGGTACGTTTGCTTTGATTATCTGGGGATCCATCATCCTGGTTGATCCTCTAGTAGTCCACTTTATAAGTTTCCTGTTCTCACTACTCCCACACACGTAACAGTCATTTTCCGGTAAGTGCGGTGTGTTGACTGGGAGCTACAGGATCTGAACAGCGTGCAAACTATGGCACTTTGCTATCTGTAGACCTTCTGTAAGTAAAGAGATATCCCAGTCCTAAGCGTTTTGTACTTCAAAAAAATATCTGAAGAACTGTTATCTACTCAAATATGTGCCTGAACTCTGTGCTTTTCAAATAATAGAGGTGTGTTGCTTCCAAGTTGCTCCGGTTAGCCAATGCTTAGACCAGATTTGTTATCAATTTCAAGCAGTGAAGCTGTTTTGTTGCATGTAACTAGTGAGGACGCTGTAACTGTGAGATTGAGTTCTGAAACTACAATGGAGTAGCTATGGGAAGATTCGCAACCTTGGCATGGCCTGGCTGCAGCAAACTGAGGATTAATTGGCAGACATGGCCCTGTAGACATCAGAGCATCGCATTTGCCCAACTGGGCCAATGAATCTTATCCCCCGCTGTCCGCAGGGCGAGATGTGGTGCAAAATGGGAACATGAAGGCTTCTATTGACTTACGAACACTGTGAGAGATGTGAAAACAATGTCCCATTAAAGATTACTGCTTCTTTTCTATGAGCTCTCTATTCTGTAGGAACACCACATTGCTCAAATAACTCACAGGAATGTTGTACATATAACACAGAAAATAAAAGCTACAGGCTGCCACCTACTGGCTAAACAATACTGCTATTAACAACTAAATTCATTGACTTGGTGAATGTGATATCCATTTATTTTCTTCAGCATCTTTCCATAAAAGGCAAATACCACTAGTTCTAAAACCGAGTAAATGTATAATAGAGAGATTTGAAAGACAGTAAATTTTTTCAAATAGAAAAAAGTGAACATTTAGAAGAAATATTTACATTATGTTATGCACTTGGAAAAACAGACAGTGGGCATCATTATGCAACAAACAGAAAGGTTGTGTTGCAGGAAAGTACAAAGGAAAGCTGACAACAGGACTACAGCAAGGTAGAGGAAGGACAGTGAAAAATTAGTTTTCCAAATTTTCAGTCAGATCCACAGGTGAAACATCCGAGGTCAAAGGTGAGAGCTACACAGAGTCGGCCCTCTTGTAGGCCACCATGCTGTTCACCTTGTGGATGGAGGTGGTGAAGGAGCGCAGGCGCACCTCCTCTGATTGGTCGATGATCTGCGGGCCTGACTCCTCCCACTTTTCAGGGACCTCTAGGTCCTTGTCTGTGTAGACCAGCAGGTCAAAGGCACCTACAGGGGAAGGGGAGATCAAGGTCAGTCAAAGAAACACAGGGTCTATGGGGAGAGACTGAAAGACGAATGTGGACATTTTCAATGTAAAATCCTTGTCTTGGATACACCCAAAGACTTTGGGTATCCAATGCATGAGATGAATACAAGGTATATTGAAACAGAAATGGTGGCAAAACGCCCTTAGTTATAAAACTCAGTCTAGTTTAACTGAGGGTATGGATGGGAAACAAACATGCATGGTAAAGCAGCCAGCAGACCTCTGCAGTCTTTACAACAGGAAGTACTCACAGGCGGTCTCCAGCAGGGGCAGGAAGGTGACTGTGGCAGTGACCTGCCTGATGACGGAGCGGATCTCATCCTGGATGGTCTTGATTGACTTCTCCCTGGGAGCACTGGGATATGGACACACACACACACACACACAGACACACACACACACGGACGGACACACGGACGGACACACGGACGGACACACGGACGGACACACACACACGGACACACACACACGGACACACACACACGGACACACACACACGGACACACACACACGGACACACACACACACACAAAATCTCAAGGACTGGCCGCGCACTAGTCTCCCCTACGCCAACAACTGTTCTTCTGTCCAAGGTCATATGATAGCGTTTCTTTGTCAATGTAGCAGAGTTATGTGAAAATCCATTAACTAGTAGAAGAGGGTACCATTATCTAGTATTGCGCTGAGCCCCTGAGGCAGACAGGGCTGATTGAACACTGGGCTAATTGAACACTGACCTGATGTCTTTGGCACTCTTGTCACACTCGATATCAAACTGCCATCTCTCCAGCACTTCGTTGGTCTCCAGGCATGTGATCACCAACACTAGTTTCTGCACCGTGCAGTCAAACAGCCACTCTGTCATCGAAAAGAGACTTCAGTTAAGATACTGGACACAGACAACATAGGAACAGCTAGATAGATGGTGGACTGTCTCTTCTCACAAAGCTTTGTGATGTGGAACAGCAGCAAGGGAAAGGTGACCCCATCCTTGGCAAAATAGTAGGATAAAAACATGTTTAACTCATACCTTAAAAAGCTCAGCATGCATATGTTAAAGTCTGCAATGTCGTCATTGTTTTCGCATATTTTCAACACTAAATGGTATCAGACTTCCAACAAAGCTTTCTGTTGAATTAAAGGAAACCTAACCTTAACAAAGTTTGGAAAAATATTGAATTGGTAAATTACTTGTATGACATGATTCCAATGCAAAAAATAATACATACCCTGGACTAAATTTATAATTATTCTATAGGAGCACAACGTGATCTGGGACCAAACTCGTTGCTATTCATCTGTATCTCCATATTCAAGATGTGTAGGCACACACAGGCCATTGATTAACTTACTTTTACATGGACATTGTGACAGCTACGTCAGACGTGCAGACCGAAAGAAGCGATCAAGTACTGGTTGCCTCACGTGCACTAGCCCACAAAAGACGTCTGGTTATATGCTCAATTAACCTCATATACAACGACAATTTGTTTATACCTTTCAGCTGGGACACCACGTTGGTCAAATACTTCTTCAGCTTGGCGTCGGTGGTGAGTTGAAGGCTCATATCATACTGTGTTACTCTGGTGAAGGTCTCTGGAGGGTAGATCCCTCTTTGGTACAGGATGCTATTGATGCCGAAGGCTGGGTGAGAAGAAGCAAAGTTCAGCTGTGAGTTTATCTGACGCCGAGTGGCTAGCCACGGCCAAATGGCAGAGTTAAACGTTTGCTTATGAGTAGAGTGGGACCCTTTGCTAACGTTAGCTAGCTACAGCTGGCTGTCTTTTGCAATATTGCACATGCATCACCTTTAAATTCCCGAGTGTTGACTTTGGCAGGATATTGCTATTCAATTAGCTAGTGCTAGCCGCTAACGCAGTGGCTGCACATCTGATCGGCCATGCATGGCTAGCAGCCGAAACAGTACAAAAACACACTAACCGAGCCAGAGCAATGATGTTCAAAAAAATACTTACAGAAAAACTCAGCTACAAGCTCAGCGCTTCCCTTCAGAGTAATACCCTTGAGTGTGCTAGTCATTTTCGACTATTGTATCGATACGTTTTACAATTAATGTTATTTTTCCCACGTCGTGCTTTTCTAAAAGTACCCGCCGTCAAGTTTGAATCTGATCGAATTGAAAGCTTAGCGCATGCGTAAAAAATTGGGCGCATATTTGATGACGCAACCTAGTAACCAGTAGGTTGTTTTGGATAAAATTACATTGAAATCTAGGCCTGTGAAAAATGTACACTATTATAAAATTACTTTATTGATGCCACGGGCAAAATGGTACTATAATAATAGTCAATCAAATAATAAGAAATATATTTTAGATACAATCACAATGACGCTGATTCATTAAAATAAAAATAAAGGAGAAACAGAAAAATGTTTTGGGCTACAGACGGCTTACAATAACAACACAGTGTGTTTAAAAACAACACCAGTGGTGTTTAATTTCAACACTGCCTTGCGTCTGTGCTCAGGGAGAGCACGTGTCAATTTGGACACAATGCATTCATGTAGACTAAATAATTGTATTATAAGTTATCTAGGCCTACGTTTATATAACTGTGAATTTACGAATCTAATTGATGTTGGTACAAGAGATCGTCGGAATCTTTGAATTGATCACGATGGTGATGGCGTTAAAGCTGGCAATGTTATGACCAGTTACAGAGTTATCGTGCATAATACATTGTCGTCATTCATGTCAATGTTACCCCACCAACAACTTATTAAAAAAGGCAACAAAGTGAACAACAGTAAAAAAAATAAAATTTAAAAAAAGTCCCGGGTTGTTACGTCTGCTCAGAGTGATACAAGTCAATACGGTGTGCAATTGGTTTTCAAACTTTTAAAAGAAGAGTGTGACATGTTAATATTGAAGTAATAGTGTAGGAGCCTTACCTTGGGTAAATGTTTTGTCAGTCTCCGAAAATGAAGCTGTTTTGCTACAATAGACCTTTGTACACTTTTTGTGCTATAGGACTGTTTACAGATTGAACATGATTAGGCCTACCATTCATGTACTTGTAGGATGATTGCCTTAACTATTTGGCTATAATCAATGTCTATGTCCAAAGTTTAGTTAATCGAGCAATAGCCAAAAACTCCCCGCATCACATGGAGAGTGGAGAGGTTTTAACTTTTTGTATTTTTACCTGTGTATTTTAGGCTTCAAAGTCATGACACCATAGACTGTTGAATAAGAAGATTTTAATTTAATGGACTGACAACAGCCTTACAATTCAACTTTGTACACTAGTTGTACAAATAGTTGTAGTAGGTTGAAGTTTAGTTTGTTCGTTATCTGCTGGTTTTCAAAATATTGTAATGTTGACACAGTAAGGTTTTTTTTTTTTCTTTAAATGCAAATGTATTTCTTGTTTTCGTTATTTATCTTAATGGTTCGATTGTAATGAAAATGCATTTGAATGAAATGTATTATTTCATCAGTAGAGGGAGCTATACTATAAGAATTACTAAATACATATTGGTGACACAGATAATGTTCTGTTACATGCTATTCATAAAACTTTGATAATTAAGCCACCCGTCCTCCCTCCTATATGTGTTCATCCCCTGTCCTGTGATCAATGGAAGACATGTCCTTGCCAGTGAAAGACAATCACAGCTGCACTTTAGCAGTGATGTAAACAGCACATCCCAGCAGCTCTCCCTGGACACTGACATGCGTTTTCCTCACCTAAGAAATGGCTTCATACATCATTAATAACAAATTACTAACTATCTCCACGAAACACTAAAACATAAAAAAATAACACAAAAGCCACTTGATCTAGTACAAGATGTATGAGGCGCATGACACACACACACACACACACACACACACACACACACACACACACACACACATAACACAAAGTGCTCTTGTTTTGATATATGATATATGATATAACCGCTCCTCATTTGGTAGCTTGACAATAGCCTAAATAATCCATTGATTAACCATATTTCATCAAGTATGTTCAGTGCTGCTGTAGTTTCAAACGATGCAATGAAAAGGTTGATGGTCTGATGCTTTACCTCTGAAGCGGTCAATAAACCCAACAATCAATTAGTGTTTAATTAGGCTTTATTGTGAACTAGCTGTTTTCTTCAACTAATCATAACTTTAATACAAAACATACAAAATAATAAACTTGCCAATAAACCGTTGAAAGGGTTTCCCATTTCACAGTTTGAGGTTGTCCCTGAAGCTTTTCTATTCATCGATGACCAGTGCTGCTTTGAACTAGTAATGCTGGGACTGGAATACACAGTCAGGTTCTAATCCAAAAACAAGTGTGAAACCCACTGGTGTCATTTTAACACATCACAGATGCTTCCAACTAATGTCAAGTGTGCTTTCATGCATGGACCTCAGCAACAGTATCATATTTCATTAGAAGTATTGGTGGCTGGATTCTAGCCTTCTCCCAAGAGAAAACACTTAGTTTTTCACATAGTAGAGGTGTGCTTTAATGCCTTGGCTTTTTCTGTTTCTAGTAAAAGTTGAATAGAGCAGCTACTCTTTCCATATATGTTTCATGTTCCAATCAATAGCAAAGCAACACACAGTTGGTCATATATTTACTTAGCTTTATTAATGTTAATCTGCTATCTGCATAGCCTAAATAATGCTGGACGTGGCGTTAGAATGCATTACCTCGTCCCAGAGTGTGTGGAATGGGCTTTTAGTAGACTGTCCCAGGATTCTCACTACAACGTGTGAAATAACCCTTTATTGCTTGCAGATGCATTTGGGAAGACGTGTGAGCATAGCATGCTAGCCGAGTCTTGTCCCCATGGCATGATGAACTTGGTGTGTGTGTCTGCAAGCGTCCTACTTGGACCTTCAAATGGCTGCCAGTCACCAAGACTTCTGGATGTCTGCCAGTGGCCCTTCCGTTCTTCGTGAGCAACAGCTGGAGATTAGAGCCCACACTGCAAATGATGTGGATGCATCTCATTCACACACACACACACACACACACACACACACACACACACACACACTTACACACCTAACATACAAATTGAGTGTGCAAGCCCGACCCATCTGACAAAACACAACACCACCCTTTACAGGATGTTTATTGTTGGGCTCTGGCCCTGTCCTGGGGTGCATGTCAATCCCAAAAGCATCTTTCTGATGAATGGATACTGTACACGTTTGGCCAAGCTCACAATGTTAACATTATCAAAAATAAACTCTGTCTCTCTTCAAACATTGACTGTCCGAACCCAGGAAAGAGCTGCATGTGGGATTTGCTGAGATTTAGTTTTGTCTGCATGGCATGATTTTAACTTTAACGTCAACTCGTCTTGCAAAAACAGAAGGTTCTTTATGTTTTGCACCGTACCAATGTAAACCCTGCAATAGCCAGTACAAACAGGATCTAATAGACACAGGGGGACGATGAAACAAACGGTTCTGTGATCATTGTCTGACCACCTGTTGCATGCAAAGCCTTCTCCAACTTCCTCCTCTGCATTTTGACCTTTGTCCCCACAGTGCCTCTCACTGTCTGCTAATGCTGCATGAGTCCCACTCTTATTTTCCTCCCCCCAGTAACGTGATCCTCCTACTGGGTTCCATGCTGTCTCATCCACGCCACGTTGCGTCTCGATCTTGCCTCCTCTTTCCTGTGCCGCGGCTGGGCTCGTCGATCAGGGGACCAGTTTTCAGGTTATAGCTCCATGAATCACAATGTATGTGTGTGTGTGTGTGTGTGTGTGTGTGTGTGGCTGCATGCTGAATTCACAGGTACTGCAGCGGCCCATCTACAGTATCTTCATAGCTCACAGAGTGTCTTGAGTGGCAAGCAACACTTTCCAGTTGTCGCATATTGAAAGGCTTTCACTTACTTTGAACGATGTGTTTTGAATCTGCTAGGGTGTTATAAGACATTGTCTAGGGTATTGCTGGCTACCTTGCCAGACTTACTTATGGACGTAATGCCAAATGACCACTGGTTCACCAGGCCAGTGCTTAACTATCCTGCTACTTTGAACATGATTTCAGCATTGTATATTTATTTGGCAAAACGTCTTCACCACAGTTTCTTTCCCGGTTCCATCGATTTCTTTTTTTTTCTCATTTACTTTTTCTTGAAAGACATAGTATGTTATAAGTCTGTCTCTCTGTGTGTCTTTCTCTGTACCTCCCTCATTTTGTCTCCCCATCCACCTATCCATCTTTAGCAGTCGTCCTTATCACTGTGACTTTCCAGTCTGGGAGCGGATCCAATGCAGTAATCATACATTTATTTGCATGTGTTTCCCATGGTTTGGACCAGATTTATATCCATACAGCTCGTGAATCAGTTGACGGCAGCCGTAAAGGTTTTTAATGCTCATGGCAAACACATCTGCTGCGTTGGGGTCACTACGTTGCAAACAGGAGGGGAGGTACACGAGGAGTAGGTGGTGTTGAAGAGGGGAGGGAGCTGTGCTTCTCGACTCCAGCACATCTGTCGCTCTGCCCTCCCTGCAGCATTGACGCAATGACTCCACACACACACACACTCTCTCTCTCTCTCTCTCTCTCTCTCTCTCTCAGCTGGCTGTGTTTAGCCTCGCAGCATTGGTGGGAATTAGTGGATCTCACGTTGCTCAGGCATTATTTTAAAAGCAGCTCTGGTGCAACATGATGTGATTTATGTGTCATGCCTCACACTGGTATTAGATGAGGTCATGTTGTAAAGTTGAGAACGTAATCCTCACAACGAAAAGTTACAACTGAGCATAATGTTTAGGTCAGGACTCTAAATACCAACCCTGTCAAAACCTCTGCTTTGTCAACAGCTGTATGTGTGTGTTTACATGCACAGCTTGGTGTGTTTTCCGTCAGTTGCCAGACTAACATGTCGGGGCCACATGTCCGCAGATCCATCATCACATGGGGCCCGAAACACTCGTGTTGTGGTGGCTCTATGCATCCAGCAGGAGTAGGACAGGGAGCAGTGGAAGAAAATAAGCTCTATTCAACCGCTCTATGTATGGTGAAAGAAAATCAGTGTGCCGCAATGAAACAGTGTTCATTCATCTAGTGTCAGAGAGACTGAGACTTAGGCCTACACACACACACACACACACACACACACACTGATTGCAACTGAAGCTTACTTAATACACCTCCACCTGGACCAGTACGCACTGGGGCTGCTAAAAATAGCCCAGGGGGTTCACAGTGGGCTTCCTTTGTGTGAGGTTGGGATCTTGTTAAAAAAAGGGGGGGGGGGGGGGATTATCCCAAAGGCCCCCTCGCTGGCCTACACCACGTAACTCCTGGGTGAAGATGGGGGGGTTTATTTAGAAAAATTGAGCTCCTCTTGTCCATTCCTGTTCTTTCCACTGCATTTTCTCTTTGTCATTCTGTCCTTCTCTCTCTCTCTCTCATTACTAGCTATAACTCTTGACTGTCTTGTCTCTTTCTGTGCCAGCCAGTCTTTATCCAAAGTTTTCCCCCTTTCCCACTATATTTCTTTTCCTTTTTAGCCTCCCTTGCTACCTCTCCATTTATCCCTCCCTTTCCCTCCCCAAGTCTATAGTGTCTCTGGAAGTGCAGTGGCAGCAGGACTCTGTCACACAGAAGGGTCTCTGTTTGGTTCAGGGATGGCTGTGCTGGAAAAGGAGGGAGAGAGAGGGGCCTGAAAACGAATGCCTCCCCAGGGAAACAGACCAGTGTCTGGGCACAACAGTTGCCCATACCCCACGGTCCCCCCCATGGTGGATCCCATCCTGGGAGCTGTTTGAGGCGACCCGCTTTCCACTGAACCGGCCATCTACCGCTCAGCACAGAGAGAGAGCAAAAAGAGAGACAGGAGGTTTTTTCAGAACCACAGGATGGGGGATGACAGAGAGAGAGAGAGATGAAGGGAAAGAGTCTGTTTTGAGGGTTAGCCCGCTGACATCCCTGGCGGTGGAACCTCTGACCTCGATGAGGGCTCAGAGACAGGAAGTGTTGGGGTGTCGGCGCTGTAGAGTGACGGCTGGAAACCCAACCAAACATGGAACCGTCGGCGCCTCGGCACGGCACGGCGGGAGAAAGGGAAGAACAATTGCGGAAGTCCCATTTAGGAAGAAGGAAGTAAAGGTCCTTAGAAACAACCCAAACAAACGATCTGTGCCCGCGTGCAGCCGACAACACGGGGACACTCGATGACAACCCCCGCCCCAGCCCTGGGCGCACCGCAGGAGCGATTCAACTTCATGCTGTGGTCACACCGTGTGCACACCACACACACACACACCAGACCCGCGGACCCTTTATTTTGGCTGGGTCGGCCCGCGCAGCCCCTGCTGCTTCTGCAGGATGCGTTTGCTATGAAAGACAACGTCCGCCTGCAGAGATTTGTGCCGTGACGGCCCCGTCAGGCAGAGAAGACGGACATAGTTTGCCGGTGCTGTCCCGGGGTTCTCGGCTGGCAGGGCACGCCATCGGATTCTGGGGGGGTGTTTGTAACCGTTATTTTGCTAGTAATGGTCATCATCACCGAGGGCTCTCAGTTTGCCCCTGCTGATTCAAGCTCCTCACACACTAATCTCATTCTCCTCTTTCCCTCTCCTGCTCAGGCACTGATCAAAGCTCTTGCTCTCGTTATCTCAGCTTAACAATGTCCTCTGTAATTCTATTTGAGTACAGTTTGAATGTACTCCTCTACTCCCCTTCCATTCCTTCTCCTGCCTGCCTGCAGGAGGAGAATCAGGACCCAAGGACCCAGCTGGAGCTGCACCAGACAGCCTCCTCCAGCCAGGAACAGTTCCACTCTCTCAACCATCCGCCACTGCTCTCTCTCTGTCTCTCTCCCCTAGTCTTTTCTCTCCTGGGGCCAATATTTTTTTTACTTGCCCTTCTATTCCTCAAGAGTAAGACAGAGACTGGAGGGAGATTTGAGGCTTCTGAAGAGGAGACCAGAAGCTCTTTTTAGCTAAACCTTAAGGGGACACTGGGCCTAATGCCAGCACTTCTGCTGGGGCTTAAAGGGTGACCCTGAACATTGTCCCCCTATCAATCCATCTCGCACTTTCACTTTCTTCTGCTGGTGGATGTTAAAGTGACTGGCAGTTTTTACCACAGGGAAGCTTGACATCTGTGAAAATGGGCCATGGCACAGTGTTTAGTGTCCCGGCTTCTCAGGGGCCCCTGTGAGATGGCTTTCGAGTGGGCTCTGTTTTGGTGAGGGGGGGGGGGGTCCTACTAATTTGCAGTGTGCAGAGAGAAAAACGGTTTTGTTGATCTAGTCATTGGAGCCAACTGGATAACACATTAAGCACTAGCCATGCTAACAGGGGAGGTGCTCAGGGCAAGCTGTGCACGTGGCCGAGGAAACCACACTGAAATAACAACGGGAGCTACCTAATAGATATCACATAGCCACCGTGGAAGTGATTTACCTGAGCCGTGCGCTGACTTATTCATTAGCCAGTCCATTTTTTTTTTCTCCAAATATTTTGCAGGGTTATCGGTTTAAACTGGTTTCGAGTTGCAGCTCCTAGGATATGACATAATGCAGACGAGAAGACAAGCGAGTTGCTATAATAATAATAAACTTTATGTTTGCTAGTGCTAGCCTAGCGCACCTGTGTTTATCTTAAACACAAGAGTTTCATTCTCTGCTGGCGTCTGACCGGACATGTTAAAAGGTCAAAGGTCAGATTCAGGCTCATATGGTCGTCAAATTGGAGCACACTTGATTTCCTCTTCTAGCTCATTGGAGCTTCAAAATCTTCCTCTTCTCCTAGCCCCCCCCCATCCTCTTTTATTATTATTATTATTAGCTTATGGTTTTATGTCATCATTTGGGGATATGGGGTAACCTATTATTTAAGCTTATTCACCCATCACAGCTCCTCCACATGTTGAATAAGCCGGGAGAAGCACCTTGTGATCCAAGTACTTCCTTTGTCTGGATGAACCTCAGCTATGCTGTTTATAAAGCTCCTGCAGGGTCTGTGTCTCGCCTGCCACGCTTATTGTTCTGATGGCTTACATTGCGTGCCAACTTTCCAGCTGTGTTGTGTGTTGGGAAGTTGAGATAAAGATGCAACAAGACAACCGTATCTCACATAACCTGCATGGGTGTCCACTTAGCAAGGATGACTACTATTCAATGGTTCTTACCTTGTGTGTGGGGGGGTGGGGTGGGGGTGGGGGGGCAGATAGTACTCTGTGATGAGGTCTGCTATCTCTGTCCAACAGCCCTGATATTTTTTACTTTAGGAACTTCTGTTTAGGGTGATATTTTTAACTTCAGGAACTTCTGTTTAGGGTGATATTTTTCAAGCTAATTATTCATGTTCTCGTCAAAAATCCAGTTTTTTTCTGGAGGAATTTGAATTCCTCTTCCTTGAGGTTGAATTCCTAAAGGCTGATGTACTTCAGATTAAAATCACCCTCAAACAATGCGCTTTCCCACCCCTGCAGCTTCAAGCCTCTGTTGAAAGTTGAGCCTGATTGTTCTCATAAGCCATGGCAACGTAATCAAGGCCAGGTAGACAGTGATTCTATCTGCAAAGAATAGCATACCTGAATTCATCCGAGCACGAACAAACAGGGGCTATTCTCTCAGCGCACGAGTTGCCTGTGTTGGGGCATGTCGAACATGCCAGGAGAGCAGTCAGGAGCAGGCTGGGATGGCGATCCAAGATGGGGATTTTAAAGGGAAAATCGTTTCTGTGTCTCATTAGAGCCACTTCTTTCATGCTCTGGTCCCCATCATCTTATTCACCAACAAAGGTATAGTCTGTCAAAATACATCTTACTTATCGAGTGGTGCAAGAGGAAAGGGAGCTTCACTAATACAATGTACCCCTTGTCAGTAAACGGAATAAACTTGTAAAATATCTATGTCGTCATTTCAAAATGACTGGCGGACATGATTGTTTGCAAAATGGCTTGTTGTTGCCCATTCAGGCCTAATGAAACCCAGGAGCTGGAGCCGGCTGAGGGTTTCGACAGAGAACAACACAGTCTTGCGCTCTTGTTTCTAATGACTCTTCATTGGTAGCCTGTAGGGGCTGCTGCTCGTTATTACCTTTAACACTCTCCGTTTGGATTAGTCAGCCATTTTAATTTGGTCGGGATTCGGCTGGCAGGTCAAAAGAGCAGCGAGCCTCAAGGCTCGGGGATCAGCTGACTCGTTAGATTTGTCTGGTGAAGTTACTTCCAGATGGTCGGCTTAATCAGACGCCGTTGCGATAAAAGTTAAGATGTTGACAAGGAAAATGGTGGGTTAAGTACTCTGGTGTACACGTGTTAAACTTTATAGTGATTCTTTAAATTTGAAAGGAATCCTATTAATCACTCCTCAACAACCGCTCTCACATTGTTGTCATTTGGCCCACAGGCTCATATCAGGGATATAGCTTTGCTAGACTTGGCAGCACTGAACTATATACAGCTTTGGAAAATATTAAGAGACCACAAAAATTATCCGTTTCATAGGTATGTGTTTGAGTAAAATGAACATTTTAGTTTCACTCTATAATTTACTGACAACCTTTCACCTAAAGTCCTAAAAATACATTTAGTTAATTTATTTGCCAAAAATGCAACAACAACAAAAAAACATCAAACTGGTCAAAATAACACAAAATGTGCAGTGTTTTCAGACCTCTAATAATGCAAAGAAAACAAGTTTGCATTCATTTTGAAACACAATAGCAAAGTGTTAAATTAGGAGGGGTTCAGAAATCAATATTTGGTGAAATAATCCTGATTTTCAATCACAGCTTTCATGCGTCTTGGCATGCTCTCCACCGGTCTTTCACTTTGCTGTTCGGTGACTTTGTGTCACTCCTGGTGCTAAAACAAATACAAGTAGTGTGGCTTTGTGTGATGGCTTGTGATCATCCATCTTGAATCTGATCAAATTCAAGAGGTTTTCTAAGGGGCAGGTCTGGAGATTGGGCTGGCCATGACAAGGTCTTGATTTGGTGGTCCTCCATCCACAACTTGATTGACATGGCTGTCTGGCATGGACCATTGTGCTGCTGGAAAAAAAAACAATCCTCAGCGCTGGGGAACATGGTCAGAGTAGAAGGAAGCACGTTTTCTTCTTCCTGTATAGGTCACATGATGTAGTTTAACACACCCACTCGGGTCATCTGCCTGTTCTAACTATCTGTCCTGTTTTTATGAGTTTGCACTTGTATAAGTCCTCGTATGTGTCATTGAGTCCACCTGCATTAATTTGTGTTGATTGGTTCTACTGTGTTTTAGTTTCTGTATTTAAGCCTTGACTCTTGCATTGTCCTTTGTGTGTTCAATGTTTAAGGTTATCTGCTTTCAAGCCTTTCGGTGTTCGGAGGCTAAACTACCTTTTCAAGAAACCTGCATTTGGGTACTCCCTAATGGCTGCCTGTGACACTGTAGCCCCTATCTCAAGCTGCCCCACTGACAGTTCCCCAACCCCCAGTGGAATGTCTTGACACAATGAGGAGTCCTGCTGGATGCGCATCATATCACACGAATGTCCAAACGTCCCATGTATACTCAATGTCAACACCTCAGTATTAAGAGCCCTCTCCTTCTCTTCAAAACCAGGGTTATTCAAATGTTTGCGTGGCTAGCCAAAACACTTTGAGTGAGGGGTAACAGAAGAATACAAACCTAACAGACAGGGCTAGCCTATCCAGCATGTTAATTATCTTAGTGTCAGGAAGTCGAGCACAAACATGTGGAAATGTTGCTGTTCAAAGGGCAAGTGTATTAATTGTATCCTGTTATCGAAGACTCTAAATGATGCCAGATAGAAATGGAGTTGTTTTTAGGCACTTTACACCGATTTACACACCTTGTAAACACACAAACAGGAGGGCTTGTTTAATTATGCACTGTAGGAAGAAATCCAGGAATGTGCTGAGTTGATTCTTAGAAAAGAGCATTGGCACTCCCCAGTGTCTGCCAGTATGTGTTGGGTGGTAGTCTGCATGGGCATTTTCCTTTTCAAGTGTCACGGAAATGATGACTTTCTTGGAAGAAGAGCTTGCCATCCGTTCCCAGTGCCCGGGGGGATTTCTGCGCTTAACGGTGCACATTCCCACAAGGCAGCCTGGCTCCTGATATCCTGTGTCATTGCATCAGGATCTCTGGCCGTCACACTCCGATGAGTTATGTGACGAGAGGGCGCAGATCATCTGAACTCGTGGAGGATGTATGAGAGCAGGGGTGTTGACCCCTGTGAGAGGAACGACCGACTCATCGGCAACATCCGCTTCATGAATGGTGAGGGATTTGCAGCCCACTCACACAGTGACTGAGTCACTAAGTGGATGAGATGGCTCTTTTAAATGGGACTAAGTAGGCCAATAGATGAACAGCCACCCTGGTCCCTGGTTAAGTATGTCTTATAAAACTGAGATTTGGTTTAAACTGCTTTCAGTTCAACACGTACGGCTAGTGATGGAAGTTTAAGTATGTATGTTTAAGTATTATGGGGCAGACAGGCTGGAGTCAACTTGCTATTTGCTCCGGTCGTTACTATCTGTCAACTTTGTTTACCGAGCAGAAAATGAATTCACAACCAGCAACCTCTTACTGGGCATGTGTGGGTGTTTGTGTGCAACTTGGGGGCATGCATTAGCGTGACCCTTAAAGTCTCACCTCTGTTTGAGATCTCTCACAGTCACACACACTGTACAGCCCCTCAGACACCTCTCACCCAATTCACTGGCTCACACCAGGCCTCTTCATATGCCAGCTCGGATCATAATACCCAGGGGGAATTGCCCGGTGTAGTCTGCTGCTACTTCACCAAGAAAACAAACACATTGAATCGTATTTAAGCCTTGCTGAATGAGGCTTTTCTCAGACAGTTTATTTGGTTCGTTTAGCGATATAGAGATAGAGACGTAGGTAAGGATCAATACTAGAATTGTTTCTTTTTTGACTATTCTCCAGACTATTTACAGGATAGCTGACCAAATTTACTTCCCTAAAGAGAAGTAGACATTTTCTGAAAAGTAGGCTCCTTTCAGGTAGACCACCTACATGCTGAATAGGGTAAGACAGAATGGTTTATCTTCCAGCACTGTTTTTGCAGGTTATGTGACAGTCTCCAGGGCCAAGTCATTAATCAAATACCAGTCTCCAAAGAAGTGACTGCAGTTAGGATAAACACACTGCTCTTTCCCCTCAAGGTCAACCGAAAACAAATGAATAAAGTTGTACGTTTGTCAATGCTGATTTTACACATTCATAAAGTATCTCCTTAACAACCCCACCACATTGCCTAAATGTACTTGGTGGTCAAGTATTGGCGTTGACATAAGATACTAAGGGTAATGCCTTGGATCGAATGATAATTACTTTCGATGCTGATTTACAGCACATTAAGCCGTAGCGCACTCATGTACCTGCCCCTGTCTGCTGTTGGAATATTACGCGCGCGCACATTCAGTTTTGAGCCTCTGCTCGAGAGGAAGGCTTTGAGGATGACAGCACCGTAGTTTCAGAAGTGTGCAGGCGAGCCTGTTAATTCGTAAGGCTGCTGCTAAATATATATTTGTATATTTGTTACATTAACTACATTCAATTATTTGAAAGATATTTTTGTTTTCTGCCACACTTTTGGACTAACTCAAAAACGAGATCCTCCTCCTGACTTGATGAACGTTAGGCTGGGCGACATGGACATTTATTGTCTGACATATGCAGATACTTGGATTTGAGGCAGCCGAGTAACTGTCATACGAGTCATAACAGAGGAGAATACAGTGGACTACAATGCAAATCCAATTTCCAAGGATTTCTGTTTCGTTGCAACATGTGCAAAACGCCACAGTTTGCACATGTTGTCAGCTTGACAATAAGACACTAGATGTTCACCTACAAAACAGTTGACCATTGCTTCATCATAGGAACAAATGATATGCATTGATCTTTTTTCGGTGCATGTGAAATCGAGATGAAAATGTCGCTCATGTGGGTCCTGGTGAGTTTACTAGCGTTTATATCTTGCAGCCTCCAGGTGTCGGGTTCGAATTGGAACCCCAATTTACTGAACCGAGCGAACGAACTTGATAAACCAACCGCTCAACCTCATATTATTTTCATCCTGGTTGATGACCAAGGGTTTCGGGATGTCGGATACCACGGGTCTGAAATCAAAACCCCGACACTGGACAGGCTGGCTGCGGAGGGAGTGAAACTGGAGAATTACTACGTTCAGCCGCTTTGTAGTCCTTCCAGAAGTCAGTTGATGACTGGCAGGTAAAGGCATATTTAATATCCATGTTCTCATTAGAGCTATGTAGCCTATGCATCTTACGTCACCCCGACGTGAGCAACTTGAGTGAATCGTAGAGTTTGAGTGGTTATACTTTGGTAGGTACGCTGCCTATTTGATGCGTTGGTTCACTTTCATTATTGATGCCCAGTACATCTTTCTTTCACTCACACGAATGCATGAGTATACTAAGAGGAATTGTCACAAACATAAGGCAGAGAAGAGTTTGATATGTAGAAGGCTTGTTGTCCTTTCAATTAAGCAGTTCAACTGGCAACATCTCTGCAACACACATTCATGAAGTGTCAACGCGTTAGAAAAGATGAAGCAAAACCAAGATGTTAAAAGTAAGAGAATCGCTAACTTTACGTGAGACAGCACTTTGAATTTGCAAGTCATCCTTTTGTAGACTTACTGTTTGCAAATGAGGTAACCACATTTTCCAAGCAACTTGGTCAGCAGACGGAAACGATAGAGATGTATTAGAGGGCAATTAAACCATGGGGCTTGATTGTGGTTTCACTTTGTAGTGCTCTTATGTTTTACATCAGCAGTTTTCCTCCTCTTTGTACATGACAGGGTCCCAGAGACAGTCCCTGAACCCTCTGTTCTACTGCATAGGAACATGCATGTTTGCTGGGCGCCCCTTTTGGCAAGCGTCCAGTAAAATAATGAGAAAAGAGAGCCCCCTTGCTCTTACAGTAGAGAGAGGCTGGTAGCTTCCATGTGGAATTGTGCTGTAGGTGTATATTCAATTATGCTTCCAGGTTATTTCATGGAAGGACAATTGCAAGAAAATAGGAGAAGCCAGATTCAAACCAGAGGGTGGTCCTCTGAAAAGGAGATTATAGGGCCTATATACTGTGCGTGTGGAAACGCCTGTGTGCTGCAGTGCACAGCACTATGTGTGTGCATGGATGCTTGTGTGTGTGTGTGTGTGACTGGAGAGTCTGTGTGTGTGTGTGTGTCACTCTTCAAAACAAAAGTTTATTTTCCCACAGCATGTGTTTACCATTATCTGGTCTGCGCTATAGAAAAATAAAGATGTCAAGCTTTGTGTATTGTTCTAAGACTGAGGTTGCTACATTGTTTCCCATATCAAAACAATACCACTTCAAAAGCCTATGCTTTGGGTGCTCTTCAGATCTGTTGCCTGGTTGTTCTGGCAGCCACCCAGGGCCACCTCCACCATATAGGCAAACTAGGCAGATGCCTAGTTCCGGACACCCACCGCGGCGGCAAACAGATAAAACAGGCCTAGTTTTATAGTTTGTATCGTGCTTGAAGCGTCCTATTGGCTAGTTACAGCTCTGCAGCAACCTGATTCTGACCCCTGCCTCGTGCCCTGAATGTAACCACATCTTCGCTAGATTATTATTTTTTCTATTCCGCTGTGAATGACCTCTGTGTGTCACTGTTTGAAGCAGCTTTTCTCAACTGTCAACCAAATGGACAGGTGCTCTTTCCTTATAAATATTCAGCTTAGGGAAATTAAGTACTCTGACAGGGTAAAATAAACACCCTTATAGCCTAGTTACATGCTGACCATGTGTGGTATTGATGTCTATGAGGGTAAATACGGCTGTCAACCCAACTGCAGAGAGAAGGTGAATTATTTATTTGGCTGCGGTAAGAACTAGATTACGCAGAACTGTATCCTGTTGGTTTTTCAATCAAGAACCTTAGCTATAGCCAAGGTACCTTAGTGGAAAGCTGGGGAAATTGAGGAAAAACTCTACCACCAAATTACGATATTCCTCTGAGATCTGCACTGAAGCTGCTTCCCATGAATCAGTCTGTTTAAGCATGAAACAAAGAAGATCAATACCACCCACTGTTATTCAGGTCCCTCACCCCCACAGAGAGGCTTTCATGGGTACAGCACTGATGATTGGGTAGAGTTTGGCTTTCAGGTCTCTAAGCTCTAAACAAAACCCTGTCCTCTTTCACCTCTGTCACTTTTTTCTTCTTCCTGTAACACTACACCTGCTCATCGTGGAAGGGCCTGCCACACTCACACACACTGGCCCACTGTCTTGCTGCCCTCGGCACTTCATTCTTGGTGGTCACTGACCTGTTAGTGGCACGCTCGGCCGACCCCGCTGCACACGTTCGATGTTCACCTCTGTCGACTCACCGAGATGCCCAGACAGAGGTGGAAGGGTGAAGGCGATGCAGACGAAGATGTTCACCTCTGTCGACTCACCGAGATGCCCAGACAGAGGTGGAAGGGTGAAGGCGATGCAGACGAAGATGAGCTTCTTTGTCCTTAGAGACGAAGAGGCCATCAGAGGTCAGACATTTTGCTCCCCCGCAAGGCCCGGAGGCTTAAAACGAACGGATTCACCACCCGACCCCCCCGGCTGGCGGTGTAGTTCAGTATCGTAACCTCTTCTTGGTGTTCTGCAGAGTTTAGAACTGGCGTAATGAGACGTTTGCAACAGCAGTTCAGAGCGGGCCCTAGAGCTGCTATGCTCTTCAACCCCATGAACTTGTGTTGCACTCACTGATCTGGAGGGAAGTTATGCCAAGGAGAGGGCATGAGGTTGCCTGTCTGGCTGCCAAGGTGGCATTCCCTCAAAAGGAAAAATGTGGGCTATGTACGTGGAATGCTTATGTGACAGTGGCTTGAACTGCAAACGAGGTCCCCTGTAAGTTGTCCACTTCAGACAAGGTACTGTGGGATGATGGAGTGCTTCTCAAAGTTTTGCAAACATACTTCTGAGGCGTCAAAGACTAGCTTCTTAAGAGTGGTGGTGCGTCGACAACTGACTTGTCCAGGCAAATCAGACATGGATCCCTTTTGGGAAAGGTTTTACTTTTTGACAATCAACAGCTGAGCTTTTTACTCCTACTGGACTGGCTGCAAAAGTTCATTGTTGGACCTCTGACAGCCTCACAGCTGCATGTCAGATAGCAATAAATACTATTGAGGAATGTTTTCTGTGCCTTCTCCTTGACTACCAAAAGCTTTGATTTTCAGGTGTAATGTAGATCTTACCTGCCTTGTCTTGATAAACTATGATGAACAAATGCAAAGAAAGAAAATACTATTATCATATATACATTTTGTACCACTTATTATGATATATTTATTATAATTTTGAAGCTCTGACTCCCACAAACTGGCCGTCACACTTGAAAACCTGCCAAAGGGAAGGAATCGTCTTGGGGCTAAATTCAATTTTGTTATCACAGACTTGCATCTCTGATGAACTGCAATCTTTCAACAAACAAATGATTAGGAATGTGACCCTGGGGTTCAAGGGAAGTATGGTGTAGATTGCTAACATGGATAACGTCGTACTTTTAAAACACCTTTGTAGATCCAAACGCTGTGCTCTTACACAGTGCCACTGAAATTGTGATTCTATCAAACCACAGGGAGAGTAGGGGGGTTTATTTTCTCAGGGCTGTACTCTTTACCCCCCTCACCCCACACACTTCTTCCACCTCTCTTGCCCCCATGCTGTCTGTCTACAGTCGTCTCAACTTAGCCCCTCAATCATCCCTCGCCTTTTGTTTTTGGGAACTTTTATCAATTTTTATTCAGCGCTCTTCTTTGCCAGCACATTCACAGTGTTCTCAGACAGAAAGTAAGCTGTGTGATGAACCAAACAAGTAGATGGGTGAGGTAGAATATAAGTGTAAAACAGCGGTAAAATCAAGAGACTGTTCCCAACTACAGAAGAAGGAATCTGGTAACAGTATTGGAATGGAAAGTGGGAGGGAAGTGGAAGACGACAAGTGCTGAGGACTCAGTGTTGAGATAGGCAGATAGTGAAGGAGCTGGGGGGGTGGGGGGGGGGGGGGGGGGGGGGGGGGGTGTGGGGTGGGGTGGGGTTGGTAAGCCGGAGAGCCTCAGCACTCCAAGGCTGAATTTGATTAGCTGCAGAGAGCAGAGGAGAGGCTGCTCATTGGAACCATATGTGGGGAGGACGTGGAACAGTGTTACACGGGTTTGGCTCGGGAAACCGGCATGGTTTGGAGCCCGACGAACCCAGCGCTTGTTACAGCGGTGAAGGCACCCGTCTTGAGGGACGTCAGTGTGCAATGGCTGAGCACTTGTGTGATTTCTGCTTAATGGCGTGTGGGATTTGTTGGCCCATGGCCCTGCGGTTTTTGTAAATAAACCGAAGAGATAGCGTGATTACATGGGGTGTTTGAGACTGGAACTGCGCTCTGCTTCTCCCCCAAGGGAATGTAATTGCCCAGTATATAGGAGTCTCCCAGATTGGATGAATGTAAGCTTGTGTATGACCAAGGGAAGCAGGGATGGCTGACCACTGATCCCCCTGACCTTTCCGAGGCCTGGTCGTTCCATAGGTGGATTTCATGGGATCCTATAAATCACTCGTTTTAGACACTGGGAATTTCTGGACGGGATGGCAGGCATATCATCCACACGGTTGTAACTCCAGTCATAGTTTAAGGGCCCATAAAATCCCAAGACCCAGAACTGTCCTTCAAGCGCTGCAGACCTACAGAGTCAAGGCCGGTACTTTAGCTCAACTAAAAATGCCAAATATCACTGAGACGAAGAGCAGGGATCTTTTGAATTCTTCGGGTGTCACCTTGTACCAGTCACCATGGGCTCTGGGTGTAAGTGTGACTCATCAGTGGAGTGATGCTAGCCTGTCCTTGGCATGGCTTTGTCATAACACAGCGTTAACCTTTAGGTATGTGAACATCAGTCCCCGCTCTGGACTCTCGTGAGGGGTCGGTGGATACGAGTTGGACATAAACAAACACAGAGACACTTCCTCATGTCCAGCTGTGAGTGATGCAAGATACCGGGGTCACACCGGGGTCACAGCGGGGTCACATATCCCCCCTGGTTATTGTGTTTTGTTCTGTGTTTGGAAGGCAGAGAAAGGCTGAAGATGAAGTCATCCCCGGGGAGACATTGTCCTGTTCCCCTCTATCTCCTCTCAGCCTGGGCAAATAAAAACAAATGAAGTGAGGCCACAAAATGGAAAAGGGAACGGAGGCACTGGTGGAATGCCTATAGAAGATCATTCCCTGGTGGAGAACAGAGATACCGAAGCTCAGAAATCATGCGACCCTTTCAAACATTCACCAACATATGAGGAGCGTAGACGTTAACATGTAATTGGTTGTACAAATCTACAAAGATGGCTTGTCATAGAAAAGGGTGCGTTTTACTAATGTTTGCTTTGCTTTTTGTTTGTTTGTCAGAAAAAGACTGTAGAGCTAAATGTGAGTGATTATGAGTATTATGGGAAAAGTGGCCAAAATGGTAGGATCAGCCTCAATCCAAACCCTACTTGACTCCCACAGTCATTGTGTTACCCAAAGACAGACCTTCCCTTTTGTTTGGATTGTGTACTCCCATCCCTGCATTAGTTCATAGTAGTCATACTGTGGCGCCTAGTGACATCCTGTCTTCTTAACAATGCCTCCTCTATTCCACTGTGTTTGTTGTGGGGTGTTGCGAGATCTTTCTGCGTAGACTGACAACTAATGCGTAACCTTTCTTGTCTCCATATGAAGGCCTGTCTCCTGATTACGTGGTCCCTTTACAAATGATATCGTCACAGCTCCGACCACAGGTTAGATGTCTGATATCTTCACTCTGGCACGGGGGAAAAGATACTAACTTTCACCACTTTCCTGGGAACGCATTTATGTAAACCTATAGCTTGCCAAAAAAGACAGGGGAATATGAGAAATATTGTGAGGTCATCCCTGCATTTTACCTCAACCCAGCATGGAAGAGAGTACATTACGCCGAGTTCCATTTGACTGCCGAACAAACGCCACCAGGTGTGTTGTGAACATCGCTGCCATAGCGACCGACGTCTAGAGTCGAGCCATCTGCCAAGCAATGAAGGAGGAAAAGGAGATATTCCAAGCGTTCGGCGGCTCACTTGGTAGGCTCCTCATGGAGAGAGAGAGAGAGAGAGAGAGAGAGAGAGAGAGAGAGAGAGAGAGAGAGAGAGAGAGAGAGAGAGAGAGAGAGAGAGAGAGAGAGAGAGAGAGAGAGAGAGAGAGAGAGAGAGAGAGAGAGAGAGAGAGAGAGAGAGAGAGAGAGAGAGAGAGAGAGAGAGAGAGAGAGAATTATTCATTATTAATTATTACCCTCTCCAGAGGACCATTAGCTAATCGCTGTGCTGTCATAGCACCAGCAAACACAAATGCTCTCACAGACTAGAAGCAAATTTGGGCACATGTTAAGAGAGGCCTGTTCAACTTTCAATGATGCATGGTGTGTCTCATGCCATGCATGATAGTGTATATGGAATTCCACAAGACCGCAGTGATCCTGATGGTATTTTGCAGACACTGGCTAGCATCTTTCTGACAGGTTAATGTTGTCTTGAATTCTTTAATATATTACTTTGGAGGACCATCACTTATGTCTGGAGCCACCCAAAAAGTTCCAATGCTGTATCCATTGAAAACGTCTTGTTTCTTTTAACATACATTACCGTCACACTGAAAACTTGTAATCTCTCCGCTGCATTCTGCCTTTGCTACGAAACACATGCAAAGACTTGCTTTGAAGTTATACAAATACATTTGCATTTGGTTCTGTGAATTTGTTTAAGCAATTCTGTCAGCTTCTCCTTGCAGTTGATACAAGCTTCAGTAAACTTTTACCAAAATGAACCTGGATAATCTATAAAGCAGCAAGCGTAGGACGATGGCCCAGCCTGCTGTGCTAAGTGGAGGAGTGATTGTGTGTGTGTGTGTGTGTGTGTGTGTGTGTGTGTGTGTGTGTGTGTGTGTGTGTGTGTGTGTGTGTGTGTGTGTGTGTGTGTGTGTGTGTGTTAATGCAACGAGAGATAAGCAGCTACCCTATGTGTTTGTGTGTACATGTTTTTTTACACTTGTGTGATATTTTTAAGTCATTATGAGTTTAACTTGTGTTCATCTTGAGTAGTTTACTATTAAGTTGGTTGGTTGTCCCTTTGTGGAGAGCACTGCCCTTGTGATTTCCCTCTTTTCAGCATTGCTCCAACAGAAGCCTCCAAGCTCCAACCATACAGCGTCTATGGCTAATCCACTGTAGATTCCAATGTATTATGGCTGCAAGAGAAAGGGACATGGTTAGACAGAGATGGAAAGAGAGATATTTGGAGTCTGGCTGTCTTTTGCTTATTCAGGAATGAAAGGAGTCAGGCAGAGATGAGGTAAGAGGTAATTGTAGATGCTTTTTTTATACTTTTGAGACGACTTTCCAAAGTCCCAGGTCGTCTGCCTCATCGCCAAGACTTGCCGAGTGTCACCTGTAGACTTTAGAGGAATCTATTTTAAAAGGCTGCCTTTTTTTCTCCAGTGTAGCATGGGAAGCCCAACAATAATGCAGTCAGCCTGTCCCTGAAGGAAGGGAACCCATACTTTTTAAATGAGACTGACCTAATACCCTAGGTCTTACCTTTGGTTAATTTGGTTGGTTGTCTTTGCTGTAACTGCTTAGTTGATTTGTATGTCTTGCACTAAACCACATTGCACAGCATTTTCCCGTGGTAAGCTCATAGCTAGGATGAAGATAGTGATGAAGATGTGTGTAGTGTACAATGCTGACTGTGCCTGTCCACAATTATGCCAGTGACAGTCCCAGAATGTTTTGGGGGGGGGGTGCGTATCGGCCAGGGACCCATCTCTCCATAGATTCACTCTGTTAAAAGTCACATTTGTCAACCACACCTTCCCTGTCACTTTCACGTCACCAGCACCACCAAACAAGGCACAAAAAAACTAAAACACCTCTGGGATCCAAAATGGCCTTCCTGTTCTAGGATCCTCCTTTGTGGCATGGCACTGCTCTATTTCCTGCTCCAGATTTTCACATGGGCAGCTCCGACAACTACGGTCGCCGCTAAATCCCCAGTCATATTGAGTTTTGTCATCTCCTATCAAACTGGTCGGCAGTCTGCAGTCACTCTCCACCGAGCGCTCTTCTGTCAGTTTAAAACCCGTTTGCTTTGGAGCTCTTCCATTGTAATTAGTAATCCAGCGTACAAAGATTTGCTCTGTTCAGACCAGTAGGGTATAAATGTTCCATGAAAGGATTCATTGTAAAGCAAGGAACTTAATCTGGCGTTTTTATACACTTATATTGGATACATTTTAAATGGATTAACATTTAGGTCTTGTGGCTGCTTGGTTTATTTTATTGGATTTTTTTTTGTTTCCCCTTTCACACCAATCGGTGTCAAAACCTTGGCCCTTTGTTCATTTACCTTCATTTTAACCTACAAATTCAAAAGGAAGCCTGTTCACATGTGGAGCCTCTGCCAAGTCCTGCATTTTAAACTGTAGGAGAAAGGACGAGTCCTAACACTATTACCACGTGGTCTCATCCACATATTGACCTGTCATGGTCAATGATTCATTCAACTACTGTGTGCCTTAGTGTCTACATGGTATGACACATGGAGCCTAATGACTTTCATACCTGTTAACCAGTGGTGGAGAATGGCTGCCTGACTTGGTCCTTAGAGCTTTTCCCCTAAGGTTGTTCTATTTGATTCATGGAGAATTCTTTCTTTACCTTCCAGGAGTTTACCTTCAGTTCATAAGATATGTAATTATAATGGGTATGCAAAGTGATTGATGGACTAACAGTTTTGTTCTCTCTTGAAATATTTCAGATACCAGATTCACACTGGCCTCCAGCATTCCATCATCCGGCCCACCCAGGCCAACTGCCTGCCCCTGGAAAATGTCACCCTGCCGCAGAAGCTCAAGCAGGCGGGCTACGCCACCCACATGGTGGGCAAGTGGCACCTGGGCTTCTACAAGAGAGGCTGCATGCCAACCCAGCGCGGCTTTGACACCTTTTTTGGCTCCCTCCTGGGCAGCGGCGACTACTACAGCCACTACAAGTGCGAGGGGCCCGGGATGTGCGGCTACGACCTGTACGAAGGGGAGGAGGCGGCGTGGGAGCAGGACCGGGGCATGTACTCCACCATGATGCACACCCGGAAGGCCATCGGCATCCTGGCCAATCACAACCCTCAGAAGCCTCTCTTTCTCTACCTGGCCTACCAGGCGGTTCACTCGCCGCTGCAGGTGCCGGACCGCTACCTGGAGCGCTACAAGTCCATCCCCAACGTGCACCGCCGGAAGTACGCCGCCATGGTGTCCTGCCTGGACGAGGCCGTTCACAACCTCACACTGGCGCTGAAACACTACGGGTACTATGACAACACGGTGCTAGTGTACTCTTCGGACAACGGCGGGCAGCCCCTTTCGGGCGGCAGCAACTGGCCCTTGAGGGGGAGCAAGGCCACTTACTGGGAGGGGGGCATACGGGCGGTGGGCTTTGTCCACAGCCCCTTGTTGCTGAACAAGGGTACTCGATGTCGGGCGCTGGTCCACATCACAGACTGGTTCCCCACCTTGGTGACTCTGGCGGAAGGGACTTTGGATGAGGACCTAAACCTGGATGGGTACGACGTGTGGGAAGCCATCAGCGAGGGCCGTCCGTCGGCGCGGCAGGACATCCTCCACAACATCGATCCGATTTATCCCCGCGCCAAGAACGGCTCGTGGAAGGCCGGCTACGGCCTCTGGAACACGGCCATACGCGCTGCTCTGAGGGTGGGCCACTGGAAGCTCTTGACCGGGATGCCTGGCTACAGCGACTGGGTGCCCCCGCAGACCTTCTCCAACGTGCTGCTGACCAACCGGTGGCACAACGAGCGCGTGCGCTGGGACCGCGGGAAGTCGGTCTGGCTCTTCAACATCACGGCCGACCCTTACGAGAGGGTGGACCTGTCGCAGCGCTACCCACACGTCGTGAAGAAGATGCTGGCGCGGCTGGCGCAGTACAACAGGACGGCGGTGCCTGTGCGCTACCCTCCTAAAGACCTGCGCTCCAACCCCCAGTACAACGGAGGGGTGTGGGGACCCTGGTACCAGAAAGCAGAGGAGGGCGACCACGAAGACGAGCGAGAGACGAACCTCCTCACCAACCACCTGGCGAAGAAGAGGAGGAAGGAGAAAGTCAAGACAAAACGGAAGTCGAAACAACAGGTGGACGAGGAGTAGCCTTTCCTTAGAGCTTTTTGTTTGTGTGAAAGACCTGTTACCACCTGGTTGGCACAATACACATATCAAGATGAGTTTTTATATTTTTACGAGGGTTATTTCCAAACCTTAACTTTTCAAAGTTTACTTCAATGAAAGGTGAGATCTTCAAGATCAGACTGATAAACATTATTCTTGTGTTGTTTTTCCTAGGCATTTTATTAAGGGGGCTGCTATTTACATGTCAGATATTGCTGACCATTTGACCAAACCTGCCCATTACCCTATTTTCATATCTAGGAACTAGTGATGTGGAAAAACCAAATCAAACTAATTTTTAAGTGAATATTTAAAGGAAGAACTCTTAAGGCAAATTAATACAAGGTGTACTGGCAGGGACAATGCTCTTGGTTAAGGAATGTATATTTAAAGTGGTAAAAACCATGTATATAAACATCCGAATGCAACAATGCAGGTGTTCAAGGCCATCTGAATTGTAGACGCTACACATACTTTTGACAAGTTCAAAGGTTATCTGGCGTGATTTATCACCAAATGTGTCCCACTGGCTGACTTGGGCTGCATCTCAATACCCATGCTTGCATCCTATTTGGTATTCCAGAAAAATATTTAGTATGTCCCAGTACATAGTATGTCAAATCCAGTATGCCAAAAATACCAGGATGTCCTACTACATCCGGTCGCATATTAAAGTATGCAAGCCAGCATGCTTCTCTGGCTATTCCCACCCACAATCCTCTGCAAAGCGGAAGATACGTCACATTGACTGAACCGCCACGATGAACCAACGACAGACGCCAGTGCAAAAATGTAGCACTAACCCTTTTCAAAATGTTGCGCTACGGACTGCAACCGATGTAAGAGCAAGAGGGTTAAAGTTCACGTCGTAATGTTAGGACAAAGTAGTATGTCCCAATTGTATGCATTCTGCATGCCAAAGTACGTTCTTTGTAAGGGCAGCTGCAGTACGGACTAAAAGTCAAAAGTATGAGTATGCGATTTGGGACGCATATCTCGTACACATGTGGTCACATACACTCCTGCCCTGCGCCTCATTTCCTCTGCCGTCTTCAGACAGCTGTAATACCTTTTCTCCATCTTGATCTCTGGGCCCTTAGACTTTTGATCTATAGGTTACACTATAAAGTTTGGTGGTGGTGTCTTACTTTTAGTCTAAATAGACTGCGTGTTATGTTAGTAGATCCAGCTTGTTTTTGTTAGGGATATTGTCCGTAATTTTCCTGCAGTATGACTGCATGTGAGACTAGTGTTGTCGTGATACTAACATATTCCCTGGGATGCTATACCAGCAACAGTATCATGGCATCACTGGAGAAATACAGCAGCTTATTTCAGTAAAAAAAATGTATATTTACATCTAAGTGACAGGTGGCTGTTGATGTGTTTACCGTTAAATATACTAACTGTGGGGATGGAATGATATGCATAGCAATATTATTCATTGAATAATGAAAAAGACGTGCAATATCAGATTGCCAACTTGAATCACTTAAGCTTTCGACTCCCTCACAGCCACATTTAATGTACTACCTTTAATCCTAATGTTCGAAAATGAACAGAAGAATAGTCCTATTTTTCTGTCCCTTTCACGTTAACTTAGCATGTCTGTTTAGTTACCAGCCACCAACTAAGTCAGTCAAGTCACAACAACAAATGTAGAAATGACAACATAATCTACTTAGAATATCTAACAGACATGATCTTTTCCACCCTTGTCAGTAGGCGAAGCACAGGCGCACACACTGCACCCTCATGCCCCTTGCTTTGCCCTTTGCTTCCAAAAGAATCATTCCTTAACATGGTAATATTAGCTATGGATCAGTAACTGTTGTTGTCATGAGGTAGCGTTATAACTCCTACGCACCTACTGCTACGCATTTGGCTTTCTACAATCCCTTATAGGCTATCTGCATTGCAATTACTCAACCCAACAGGCAACAAAGCTAGTAAGCTAACGTTCCATCAACTTTTGCCCCTGTGTGTGCAGTCGACAATGGCACAGAGACAAATTAGGCAATGTTAGTTAATGTTACCATACACTGCCTCAGAAAACAAATATATTGGACTTTATGTAATGCCAACCATTTGAGAATCATTAGCTCCAACAATAGAGTTGTTACAATTTTGTAAAAGTTGTGTACTACTGACTAACTAGTTGATAAGCTTGCAAATGTTTAAACTAAATCAATTAACCTCCAGGGCATTGATGTTTATTTTTTCATTGGCAGGCGTTGTTTGTGAATGTTTACAAATCAAGTGTTTGTTTAGAGGGATCATTCATCCTAATTATTTTTCTTCTATTCCCTCTCCATCTGAATTCTAATGCTGTCGTGGCTTATTCTTCTCTAAGAATCTTTCTTGAATAACACTACTTGATCGTTCTGTGTCGGCCATGTATCGACATAAATAGAATATAGACAAGAATGGAGAGCCACAACCCTTCTTTAATCAACAGGACCTAATCAGTGTCGTGTGTTCTTTCTTTTAGAATTGAAGCCAGTCTTCACCACTGGATATACTGCATCCACTAAAAGATCAAGGCAGGACATGCATTGATGGTGAGGGAAACAGAAACGGTAGATGAGATGTTGCCATCCTCAGCCTACAGATGCACTGCTGCACACACACAGCTTATTCTTTTCATTTTGATTGAACATTGTATGAACTTCCTATCAGATCTTAGTTTATTGACGTAAGTCACTGTCTGTTTTTATTGTTCGCTCCTCTCCTTGGTTACCTGATTTATTTATGTATCCATGGGATGTGTCAAAAACAATTAGAAATATAGCTTGTGGCAGTTGATGAATTATTTCTGTGGCAAATGTAAATTTAGTTGGAGAAAAAGCATACTCCTTAATGTATTTTAATGTACCATTTTGTTGTGTACATTTTAGCTTAATTATCTACTATCACATATTACATTTTTTTCCTACCAAACTTGTTAACCCTTTTGGAATTTATGTGCATCATAGTCAATTTCCCATGGGACCAGATCACGCCAAGCGTTAAAATACATAACTTTTCCAGCCAGGGATAAAAGGCGAGCAGCTTATACTTAAATCTTACAACAAGATCTAGCTACATGTTATGACAACCAAGACTCTGTTTAAAATGCTGAATCAAACATGTTTACTTTAAAATTAGCAACTGTAACATTCAACTGATTTTGTTGGAACCATGTGCATATGCCTTGTGTTTAGTAGTTGCAGCGGGTCACCTTGACAGTCGATATCATGTTACGATTCAAGGGCTCTTTGGCTTGAATCAATTAAATGTTGGTAACTATTTAATGGTGTATAACTTAAACAGATATCATTTGTTTTCTCCATATGCGACCACTTGGATCGGGACGCAGAAACTGTTGTATTTACAGCAAGTGTATACAGAATCACTCTTTATAGTGAATAATTCCTAGTTGTGCGCATTTCATGTAAGTGCCCCTAATTGTTGTAATTGATGTTTTCCATGTTGACTTGTCTGCTGTTCTTCTGGATAACTTGTGTTCAGGTGTGGGAAGAGTCACAAGTGAATGTCACTTTGTTATACTCACATATCATAGTGTACATGAACACACAGAATTGTTTTATTAATTGAAAGGCTCTTTTTAGTTTGAATAGTGAGACAAAATCAGTGGTTTGTAGAGCCATGGGCAGACATTGAAAGCTACGCTAAGCAGCGTTTTTAAGCATTCAATTACAGAATTTACAATTTCTACCGATATTAATATTGACAAAGCTTAGTTAACGTCATATGTCTACCAATCCCATCAAACTATAAAATGCCATGACTTATAGTACTGTCTTTTCATATTTCTATGTTGTCGTCAACCATAGCATAGACCCCCGTCATGGCTGCCATTGCAGATATATTTAGATTGTTTTTCTCAGGGATCGAGGCACACCCTTCAGGATTGTGTTTTTCACATCTTGCTCTCCCCAGTGCTTTTAACTGAAGACTTTGAGCTTTTACTGTAAAGTAAACGGTTGACATGGGCCTTGAATTGCCTCAGAGTAAGGAAGAGACCCACTTTGACTCTACTGTCCGACCCAACAACTAAGACCTCAGACTCTTGTGTGCATGCAAATTTCTGTGAGCTTTGGATCGTTTGTAGATTTTATGTAGATATATAAATATAGTTAGACTGTTCAGACGCCGTCATGTTTTGGCGAATAAAGATTAGAGTTCTAGTACTATTGTATTCCCTTTCGATTGCAGCGTGTGCAAGATCATCAAAATGTATGTAGGATTCATACCTGATAGGCATGTGAGAAGAATCTGTGGTTTCATAAACAGTCTGTCTGGTCTGGCACCAGTTCAACTTGAATGTAAAACAAATATACAAAATAAAAAACCCAGATTCAGATGTGTTCATTTTTCCCTGATTCCTTTTTTCTGTCATTCCTTTCCCCTCACTCTAACTGTCGCTAGAATTTTGTGATATTTTCTAGTATTTTTGGCGGCAGTCAAAACCTTTTGTGACAGGAAAAATAAAAGTCTGCAACATATTTTCTCTGCGTTTTCTGGCACGTGGCTACTTAGTACAGTATGTTTTATTCAAGTGGAAAAATACTATAAAGCTGAAACTGGCCTGTGGGAAGGAGTTAACTCCTTTGTTGCTGGTTTGAAAATGACTGATTCACCAGTCATTTGGTAAGAACAGTTAAGTAGTTGTGTTCAAAGGAAAAAAACCAAATGTCATAAACGAACCATTCCCATGCGATGGGTGGGGATAACGTAATCGGCAAGCAGTCAAACATTTGTTCTCATCCAACTTCTTGTTGCCTGGCACTGTCAATAAACATGGGCGAATTAGCTAAAACACACAAACACTGACGAGTGAGGTGTGCCATTTTCTTCAAATATAACTGCTTTAATTGGGCTTTAAAGCACCATCCGCCATGTTAGTGATACCAAATAACCATTAGTGATGTCTGAAGGCTTTATGGAGGCCTTATAATAGACTCCCTTCAAAATGGCTGTTGCAGTTCAGTGTCATTTTCTATTTTTTACGAGTGTTGCTTTAGTTACACTTTCAAACAAGTTCCTGTCCTCTTTTTTGCTTTGGTAACAAAGCCTCTGACACGTTGCTTTAAAGACATAACCAAGTCTATAAACCAGCCAAGTCCTTTCCAAGGCGCATAGGCGGTGCAGTGTTCACAGTCAATCTGAGGGCCAGAAACTGCACCCCAAAACAGCACGCGAAAGAAGTTGTAGCCAGAGGACTGGGCCCTGGGAAAGCCTGGGTGTGGAGATCTTCCCCCAGACCACCCTGTCTCCTCCTAGAGCCTTGTACCAAATCCGACCCACCTGTCCCCACACAGTGCCTTGTGCCAAGTCATGACCTCATGCTTCCCTGTGCCTCCCTATGCCAACCCTGCAACACGGTGGCTTAACCAGGCTCTCAGCTCCGATGAAGTTGGTTCCCCAGCACCGACTCTTGTAAATCCAAAGCAAGTGAGGGGCTCATCTCTGTCTGTATCCTAGCCATCTTGGTGCAAAAGGGTTGATGGCCGGTGAATAGATCCTACTCAATGAGAACCAGCTTTAACGAGGGCTGCTTCTAGCCGCACATACCTTTGTATGGATACCCAACTACTGCAAACCAAAGCCAGACTTCAGATCCACATCCTAAAAGCACAGCTTCAAAATGGAGAACTCTAAACAGAATGTATTACTTAACTGTTGGACATTTAAGCCTTTTTATGATTTTAAACACTAAATATCCACAATATATTTGCAGGGAATATTCATTTGTTTTTATTTATTTGTTGTGCATCAGCTGAGGGGTCTGACTGTTCAAGAAATTGAAAATAAAAGGGGATATTTGTAATATGCTGTCTTCTGTCTCTTCAAATAAAAACACTAAAGTGACTCCACGCCTGCGATTCTACCTTTTGTTCTTTACATAGTTATTAGCCTACAATTTTAATATGTAGTCCCAGTTAGAGGAGTGGTAATTCAGATTTGCCAATCTTTAAAAGTTTGTCTCTGGACCTGGGTGATCCAACCCAATGTTGCTTTGAAAAACCGGCACAAAAGTAACATGGATTACCTGATCCTAGATAGAAAAACATGGGACTTCCAAATCCGGATCATTCTGATCCTGATTAAACTTTTTGAACAACTGGCCCCTGGGCTGCTGGGTAGCAATTCTCTCTGTCACGTACCAGGTTAAGCCAAACTTTGCTGTCCATGTGCTTCTCAATGAAACACTAACTGAAGATGAATAAAAATGTTGCCTCCTCTGCTCCATTTGCCATGGCAGAGAGTAAAAGGAGACCAGATCCTTATTTGGCAGTGTCCTGCTGAATCCAGAGAACACTGGAAATAATTTGCCAGAGAACTGTATAAGCCTGGATTCTTTGGGAAGATGGACTCACATTAGCTATGAATTAAGGGTGTTGGAGTCTTTTATCGAGAAGCTTTCCCACGACTAAGCATCAAGAGCATTCTCATCTTTCAGCCACAACATAAATAATTGCCTTTACCACTCATTTTGAATCATGTGAGAAAATTATTGTGATGGATAACAGTGCCATAAAACGTTGTGTTGCAGTCCATTTGTCAGGGTCGCCCATGATGTTCCGTCAGCAGCCGTGTGAAACGGTCCTGTGTGTGGTTTGGGTGTCCACGCGAGCAAGGTGCAAATGAGCGAAATGAAATGTAGCTGACGGGAACGGAAGTGGCCGTACCTACTGCCAAGAACCACATCTGAAAAGGATGAGTCAGCTAAGCTCTACTGTAAGACTGTCCTCTCTCTCAATGTCAAGTGATGAGAACTTATACAAACAATAGGCAGCTGCTGTCCATGCCAGTGAGCTGGCCAGCACCAATATGTAATCCATTAAGTATATCCTTCTCATGCAACCCCCCCCCCCCCCCCCCCGCCCGGCAAAGGAAAAGCATTTCATGTCCACACTTCTAATTCTCTTGGCGGGTGAGTTGCATTCCATCCACCCAAGATCATGTAGGTTCCAAGAGGTTGCACAAGAATTAAAAATGGCTCCATTGCTCATATTTGTCAATGGTGTGTGAGGAGGCCACGCCCAGGAAGTGACCTTGAGGTTGGTGATTGATTTTTTCTGGATGTCACATCTTTTGGGGAGTATGAGCTGCTGTGTGAACACTCACAGACTCTTGTTCTCTTGTAATTACAGCGTCCTCATGCACAGCCGTAAGTTAGGCCACGTATTTGCTGGGACATTTATTGGTCTCCATGAGAAGATTTAGTGAGTATGTGTGTGTTTCTGTCTATGTCTGTTTTTTGTTTCAGTGAATCTACCGAACGTTGGTCCTGTGTGACTTCATAGACATATTGCATTGCCTATGAGTTTAACTTCAGATGGGGATTTCCTAAAATGAGTATATGCACAACTTCTCTTTGGCCTGCTCACTTTTCCTGTACTTTCCAAGCATATTCACTCTTTCCTTTTCTTTCTTTTAAGGCTTAACCCTCTTTCTCTTTCCCTTGTTGTTTTTGTCCTTGCTACTTTACCCAGTTTGCTGTGTTCCCTTCTCTCTCTCTCTCTCTCTCTCTCTCTCTCTCTCTCTCTCTCTCTCTCTCTCTGTGTCTCTCTCTCTCTCTCTCTGTCTCTCTCTCTCTCCCTCAGTTTCTCCTGTGTCCTTCTATAGTAATGAAAGAGTTCTCGTACAGGTCCAGACCTGCAGTTTGGTTGGTGTTCCAGCTGTGCTATTAGATCCAATCTCCTTATTGAGGGCCTCAACCTCCTCCTCCATCCCATCCACAGGCCTCAGCCAGGGGTGGCCTGCTGGACCCATCCATCTCTAAGCAGTGCTCAGTCTCCAGGAGCCCCCCCCCCCCCCCCCCAACCACACACCTTCTTTCCACTGTATCCACAAGAAGCTGAGCCCCGGCCAGGGTTTTGGATCTGGAAAGGACCCCCCCTCACTATTCCCCCTCCTACCCCTCTTTCTCTCCAATCCAGATCACACACAGATAACCAGACAGGAGGATCTCCCTGTTCACCCTGGTTTTGGATAGGAGCCCTTAACCTTAAACGTCAGTTTAGGTCGATACTCGCCAACAACCCAGATACACTGTTTGTCTGGACATGATCACCAGACAAAGATCACAACCTTCTGTCTCATGTCCAACGGAGCAACAGTGTTGAACCAGATCCCAAACATGTCACGCAATTCACAGAAGCCTAATGAGTGTAAGGAAAACCAAGGACTAGCTTGTCTAATTCCAAATGACTGGATGGATTCTGACCTTAACCATCCCCTGGCGCTGACTACAACCCATCTTTACAATGGAGGAAAGGTCCGTTGAAAGCAAGGCCTTGAACAAATTTGTCTCCCATGTGGAGAGAAAGCACAGAACACATCCTTGCCCTTGCCAAATGAGCAGAATGATGTAACCCTGGTTAGGAGCGTGGTCCCAACTACACACCATTCAATCCCTGCTTGATTAATGTTTATGCAAAACTCATTAGGCGAGACCAGTTACGGCAATGCTGTATACATGTGTATTGTATTTCCTAGGCGAGTCCAAACATGCTATTGAGTGTCGGTCTCACTGCCAGAAACCCTACTATTGTCCACATGATGCATGTAATGTTAATTTGTTCAGATGGCGTCATATAGCACATCTAAGGGACACCTGGGACGTTTTTCATCAATTTAGGAATGTATGTGTGCCTGTTTGTGGGTGTGTGTGTTTGGTGTGTAGTGCGCACACACACACTCCTTTTGCCTGTGCTTAACTGTGCACTATGGTGTGTGAGTGTGTTTCGTCAATAGATCCCACACCGGTGGGGTTCCCCCTGCCGCTTGCCAGGTTGACGAGGAGGTGAGGGCCCAGCTGGGATGTATCAGCCCCAACCAGACCTGACACCAGCCTCCCTGCCCTGGAGCGTGGAGGCCTTCAGAATTCAGACCCCGCAGCAGAACCACTCTGGAGGGGCTACCCTTAGCTTTACTGCTCTGGCTCTCAGGATTACCCTGCAGCTTGTGGTCTGATAGGAAGGAGAGGAAAAGATGGAGAACAAGAGCGTAGCCAGAAATGACAGCGGGGAATATGAGAGAAAGAGAGGTTATAAAACAAAGAAAGAAAGCAGTCAGAAAGAGATATGATAGACAAAACAAGGCTAGGGTAAGAAGTGGAGTGGCAGCATTCGAAAAAGATTTTTTTCAGGACCAACGACCGGCATGTGAGGGTGAACAATCACTTCCTCTCCATTCCTCCCATATGGAGTCATCTGGACTACTCAGCTGCTCACCTCCCTGGCAGCTTCCTCGCCTCATCTGCTTTTCTACCTGACCAATAAGCCACAAGAGTGGATGGGTTACAGCCACAATGCTTTAACCTATCCACCTGTCATGTATCCGGTGGAAATTCAGACTAAAAGCGGGTTATACTGAGGAGGGTTATACTGAGGATTCTTTTCCTGCGATAGTGGGCTGACATTCCATGACATTAACCGTAGGATATCCTTTCCGTTCTTTCCAAGCCTTGGAATTGTGTGGGACTGAATGCAGTGTAGAGACAGAGAGAGAGAGTTCGTGAGAGAGACAATTTGTGTGAGAGAGAGAGAATGAGCGAATGGATCAGAGTGAGCGTGTGTGCGTGTGGGAGCAAGAAACTGAAAGGACGGGAGGATTGAAAACTCCCTCTCCGTCTCCCTCTAGAGTCTCCATATTGACCCTCACTGTCAACCAGATGGGAACATTGAAGAGTCTTTATGTAAAGGGCATGTGTTGTCGACAGGCCAAGTCAGAATTGAGGAAAATGTACCGCCACTTTCTACATAGCAGCAAATCTCTTGCTGCTTTCCACTGTACATTTTATTAAGAGAAGCTTTTACATGACCACCTCAGCGATGGCCTATGGGCAGTATACAGTACAGTGGGGAGAGTGTACTTTCTGATGCCAAAGTGTCAGTCATTCGATAATGTGGTGCTCTGCTGTTTCTATTTGAAACAATGTCACAAATATGTATTTCTTCTGTCAAAACACAAGGTCGCACACTATTTAGATTAAGTCAACATGTAGAGTGAGAAAAACATCTGATTTCACATTCTAAATAGTCCTTTGACCTTGGGCGCAGAGTTCCATCATTGTGAAAATAATGACCATGGAATCTGAATTGCATGGAAGGGCGCCTTGCGACTCACATGTAAATATCATGCTGTGTAAATGCCTAATGTGTAAATAAATGCTGTCTGACTGACTTCCCCTGTTTATGCTGTGTCAAATGATTCTGATCCTGCTGCCCCCAGACTTGGCTGTGGCTTGCCTGACATGCAGCTCCCTCTCCGGGCTGCAAAGGTCACATGGAAAGTAACGTGGTCAGCACGGTCAGCTAGATAACAAAGGGGCGTTTCTATTGAGTTAACGAGAGGGTTTGTTAATGGCTAAAGTATAACCGCTAGAGGGCGTTACAAATTAATAAAACTTTGCTCCCGGTGCACCCGTTTTCATTTTAAAAATAGGCCCATCATATTGGCACGGTGATGGAGATGAGACAGACATAAATAGTCACATCGTTTTCTGAGTCCAGCTTTGTCGTTCGTCATTCTGGGTGAAACTAGAATTCTCTTTGTAAAGCAATCTTTAAAGAATGTTCTTTAAGTTGGTGTTTTTAATAAAACTAACCTGACCCGTTTCCAAATTGTTCCTAACCCACATTAGTAGTTTTGCTCAGGTAGCCTACCTGTTAAACCTTTTAATGTATTTCCCGTCGGATTAAAGGAGATTATTTACTAAATACGGAATCAATAGCAGCTGGTGAGGGATGTATTGCCGCGGTGACAGTCTCAATGTTTCACCTACGTCTTTCCCATAGTAAGATCATTCACATTTTTTTGTAAAACAATTACAGAGAGGATGCTTTGAAATAAGGACGTCGTTTTTTTTTATTTCGCCGTAGCCTAAAGCCTCTAATCTAAATGTAACCGCTTGCAAAAATAAGAGTACAGCTAGAGGGAGGTGTTGTACAGTTTTTGCAACCAGGAAACGCTTGGTAGAAGTACAACTAAAACCTAAGTGTATCAGTACCTAACAGCAGGTCGCGACGTGTCTGACAGCCCGTCAACTTCACTAGTGCCAAAGATCAGTTGGAAGTCTACAAACGGAGCTTAAAGAACAACAATATTTTCTGTGGGGATAAATATTTAGTCCATTCATCAAGTTTATTTTTGGGGTGCCACTTTGAAACCCAGGGAAGGTTCGCAGATAATCGTTTTCAAACCAAAGTCTGTCTTTCCTGTCGTCTCGCTACCTGTACCATGGCTTCAACAACCTGTACCAGGTTTACCGATGAATACCAACTGTACGAGGAACTGGGAAAGTATGTATTCATTTAATAAACTTGATTTCTGAGCGGTTTATTGACATTGCTCATCTCGAATGCAGCGTAGTGATAGCTTACCTGTTCTACCTGTCAGATTTAGTCAACTAAGGTTGTTTGTTTTTCTACATGTCAAACATAATGACTGATTTCTTAAATGTTTGCAGAAGCTTCCAGCATTACTTGTTAGGAAACTGTATTGAGGTGACACGTTTTGGGTGGTTTCTAGTGAAAGTCACCGCCCTTTCTACAGAAATACTCAGGACAAGGGCGTTGAAATTCCTCTGACACTTCTGCTGTAGGCGCTTTAAAAGTACACTGATATGTATGGTAGATAATCCTTTTTTTTTTTTTTTTAGCATTGCTGAATTTGGCTTCGTACTCAACATGTGAAATAACACACATGCTAGAACACTTGGTTACCTCTTCAACACCAAAATTCAAATAACTAGACCTAGGAAATCATCCAGACCATATGCATTGTCTACACCTACAGTGATATCTATAGCAGAAATAATAATGTTAATGCATTAAGATTAAATTACAATTACACTTAGAGCTAGACATCCAGAAGTTAGGTTTTATGTTCACTGCTACCAATTGGCCCTCGGGTAATTGGTGTGACAATTGCTTTTGCCTGTCCTCAAGGCTATACCAAGTGAAGATGTGTCTGCTCTATTCGTCAGCTGGCCATGGCTGCTTTGATCACAGACCATAGACTCTGTCAGTGCAGTCAGAACAACAAAGGCTTGAATGATTTTCAAAACACAATTTACAAAACGCAAATAGATCCAATATGAATAATTAAGTTAAGCGTTGACAACCATTCCATTGAAAACTCCGTAATCTGCTAATTAATACCTGATTTCAAACATCATTCAGAAGAAGTCCATAGTCCCCTTTCTACATGTCCTCAAACAAATAATCAAATATTAAGAAGTGTATTGATTGATATGTGCCATATTCCTGTTTTGCTTTTCACACCTGCAAGTGCATTCTTAAGCGGCTCATTGTCAGTAAGTCACTGTCTATGAGGGACAACTCTCGTTGAACGTTTTGTCCTCCTGTAGGGGTGCTTTCTCCGTGGTGAGGAGGTGCATGAAGATCTCCACTGGCCAGGAGTTCGCCGCCAAGATCATCAACACAAAGAAGCTCTCTGCCAGGGGTAGGTGGCTCTCCCACAAGACTGTCTCTAAGGAAACTTGGACAGGGTACCACACCATTCTATCCAAGAAGAGTCTGAAGAAGAGAGGGTGGGGGCTGTTTTCTGTAGGCATGAGATGTTGATGCTGAAGTACAGGGGGGGGGGCTCTTATAACGATTAAGTCCGTCCATGTTAACGTAAGCATAGCATACGGTTACTTCAACCATGATCAGGGTTGTTGTTGTTGTTGTTTTTGTAATTCATTTTACCGTGTATAAACGTGTTCAGCTGTACACAGGATATACACTATATGACATTTTATGGATATTTGTCTCTTACGAGCTGTGTGTTTTTCTGTAACTGTAATTTGGGCAATGCCTCTTACAGTGTGTTGGTGCAAAGGCCTCTTCTCAGACTGAGATGCTTCCTCTAACTGGTTGTAGGGTATTCTTGCGCCCAAGTAATCTGAAAACCATCTTCCCTGTTGCCCTCACTTTCCTTCTTAGCCGGCGTTTAGTAGAGGGTCTGCCTCCCCTGGTGGTTCTGTGTTCCTATCATCTCTCTACCGAAATATGACTCATTCCAGTTGTAGCACAGTTTCAATGCCGCTTAACCGCCTTCACCCAGTGGGGAAGTTCGCCCAGCGAGGGTTCTCACTCTTTCCCTCGCTGGGCAAAACCCATCAAGTCTAGCAGCTAGTCTGCTCCTTTTATCTGAACATCACTTGAGAGAAGCCACCACTCTCTACCCTGAGTCACTCTCGTATCACTTGGCTGCCTTTGATGTCTGATGATTCCGACATGAATCAGGGCTTAGTCTTTAAGCCGCTGCAAATCACCCAAGTTAACGCTTCAGTTTGCAAAAGGGGAACCTTCAGGAGGTCAGGAGTTCGCTCTTCCCTGTGACCCTGTTTAGGTAGCTACGGCGAGGGGCTCTCTGGTGACCCTGTATAGGTAGCTATGGCGAGGGGCTCTCTGGTGCCAGTGTTTAGCTCATCCTCTTCCTCTCTCTCTCACTCTCTCGCTCTCTCTCTCTGTGTGTGTGTGTTTAAGAGGTGGCTGCGTGGGCCGGGTCCCCCTCTGTCTGTATGGCAGCGCTGACTGATCCCCCCTGGAGCCTGCAGGGCCAGACATAGAGGGAGGGATGCACACACACACACACACACACACACACACACACACACACACACCCACCCATAGACACACACACACACACACACACACACACACACACACACACACACACAAACATGAGACATTCACCACTTATCACTCGAGACATTTACAGACACACATGCACCAGGGAATGCTCAGACTTGATTGTGTGCGCGCACAAACACACACACACACACAAACACTCTGAATGAAACACAGAGGTGGTGTCTCATGGGCAAGTAGGGGGTTTCCTAACTGTGCGACACAAAGAACCAGCTGCAGGGAGAGAGCGGAGGGAGAGAGAGAGGAGGGAGAGAGGGGGGGGAGAGAGAGGGGGAGGGAGAGAGGAAGGGCGGGAGAGGGATGGAGAAATTCGGAGGGACGCAAAGAAATAGAGGTGTCGAGTGACAAGCGACCCAAAGCAAGGCGGGGATATCCATACATGGTTAGAAATGATCCTAAAAGCACAGATTACAGAGGCTCTCAAGGTTCGTCTGTATCAAAGAAAGTAGAAGAGAAGAGCTTGAATGAGCAGCCGCTAACCCTGCACTTAAGTTTTGTGAGCTGACTGCCGCGTGAGAGGAGCAGATCAGAATGATGATGAGAAGGGGGGGGTGTTTATAGAGGGGGGCGGGTTCGTGATCGATTCCAGGCTCAGGTTGGCTGGCCCCAAACCACTCCACTCTGCAGAGAAATTATCTGTTACCTGAGAGAGAAAATGAGAGCGAGATTGAACTGATGAAATCAGGAGGGGGAGATGGAGAGAGGAGAGAGAGGAGAGAGGGAGAGAGGAGAGAGAGGAGAGAGAGGAGAGAGAGGAGAGAGAGAGAGAGAGAGAGAGAGAGAGAGAGAGAGAGAGAGAGAGAGAGAGAGAGAGAGAGAGAGAGAGAGAGAGAGAGAGAGAGAGAGAGAGAGAGACTAAAAAAGATTCCAAGCGTAATCTAACGTGCATGTCTGTTGAGATTGCTGGTGAATCGATGTGTGTATCTGTCTAAAGAAAGCACAGGTGATGTGTGTATCTGTCTAAAGCAACCACAGGTGATGTGTGTATCTGTCTAAAGCAAGCACAGGTGATGTGCGTGCTTGTTCTCCGGCCGGCGACAGTTTGAGCAGGAAATAAAAAGATAGCCATGATAAGACCCGACAGCCTCGGCTCCCTGGCTCCGGCTCCCATTGAAGGTCATCGAGGGAAACCCCAGAGCTGAGAGAGAGAGAGAGAGAGAGAGAGAGAGAGAGAGAGAGAGAGAGAGAGAGAGAGAGAGAGAGAGAGAGAGAGAGAGAGAGAGAGAGAGAGAGAGAGAGAGAGAGAGAGAGAGAGAGAGAGAGAGAGAGAGAGAGAGAGAGAGAGAGAGAGAGAGAGAGAGAGAGAGAGAGAGAGAGAGAGAGAGAGAGAGAGAGAGAGAGAGAGAGAGAGAGAGAGAGAGAGAGAGAGAGAGAGAGAGAGAGAGAGAGAGAGAGAGAGAGAGAGAGAGAGAGAGAGAGAGAGAGACGGAGCCCACTTACCAGGATGTCCCATCTCACCTGTTTCCATGGGAGTCCACCATGGCTCTGCTCCAATCCAAGGGCTTTCGGGCTGATTGCCCTGCCTTTGAGGCGTTCACTCCAGTAGGAGACAAGGACACCGGATTAGAACTTGAGACTGAGTTTGGGCTCGTTGGGGTTGGTGGAATTGTATCTACAGTTTGCCCAAAGTGGACGCAAAGAGAAACGCCATCTTGCTTGGTGAAGCGGTTTCTTGGTTAACCGAGTATATACTTTTGCTGATGTCGTTCTTTTTCCACACAGAGTCCAGTTCTGGAATCGAGGTTCATTTTAACGGCTCCAAATTGGTCCGTGTATGCTAGTTAACTGGGCTTTGGTTTGTGGTAGCCTTGCCTTCTCATTCCTACAGTGTTTGCATTGGGACTGTCAGGGAAATGGGACACAAACGCTGAAAGCTAAAATACCACCTGCCCAGATGTTTAGCGGTCTGTTTCTCTGGCAGCTCGGACCCCTAAGGGGGAATCTAGGCCAGCCCTCGTTAGACGTGGGCCTGGCCAGCAGCTCTTGATGTGGTGCAGCGAAAAAGGACGGCTTGACAGCCTGCGAGGCTGGAGAACGCGCTGTGGTTTTTGGCCCCCGCCGCGCCCTTTCGCTAGCCCCTGGAAAATACTGTCAAGAACATGCGTCCCATTACTCGCCTTGAACTCTGAAGAAACCCATTCCCATGGAAACGGAGACTTGTGGCTGAATATTATCCTGGCTTTGTCGGAACGGTTGCTTGTCGTGGCCCGTTAAGTCAGTGTAGCTGATGCTTCCATAGCGGTCAGTGACTCACCTGCCTCCTCCACATGGTCCTATCTATTCAAAGGACGATGTCCCTGCACTGTGACTTATCAAGGGTTTGCTCTAGCACATCTATGGTCGCTCGTTCATTTCAAATCAATCGGAGCCGTTTTTAGATTTAGCACATTGGTCACCGTAATAATTATTAGATTGAAACCCAGCCTCTTGCACCATCACGTTCTCCCCAAAAAGGAGTGTTGACCTGTCCTTTCACCCTCAGTTTCGTTTCCAGGACAGGTTAAAGAGCTCCCCGCCGTGGGCCACATGTAAACCAGGTGCTCCATCAGGAGGAGGCTGTGCCAGAGGTGGATTGGCTTTGAATGCCACAGGACCACCGGGTCATCACAGATGCTAATGGCGCGAATGAAAGACCGGGGCGGATAGAGAAATGAACGGATAGAAGTATTCGTCTCAGACTAGGGCTTAGACTCTGATCCCGACAGAAAGAAATGGCTGCCCTTTGACTTTGGGAGTGCTTTTTGAATACCAATAAATCTACCACATTCAAGACGGCCGCTAGCTCTTATCTTTATTTATTACTCATATATATATTTTTTCATGCTCCCACCTTGCTATGCTTACAGTATGAAGTGGTCAAGGTTCAACGTTTGAAAACCCTTCTCTGTACTATGAGGAGTTTCTACTTCCATGTCCGATCTCATCGCTTCCTGTGTGCATTTCTCTCTCTGTCTCTTTGCATCTCTGTCTCTATCTATCTCACCTCCGCTCTCTCTCTGTGTTTCTCGTCCGGGATAGAACCCCAAGCCCAGCGTGCGTGTCACCGGCGGGTGAGCAGATGGAGGGGTGTTTCTTATATATTTATCTCCCCGCCGATTCGCTTTTTGCCTCCACGCTCTATTTCTCAATGAAGTGTGAGCAAGTGCAAAAGCCCTCGCTTGCCTTCGTCCCGTCCCCCCCAGTCGTTTTGTTAGTGAGAGAAGCGTGTGTGTGTGTGTGTGTGTGTGTGTGTGTGTGTGTGTGTGTGTGTGTGTGTACACACCAAGATCTCCCCTGCCTCCCCGGTGCACGATGGCACGTGCAGGCTAAAAATAGCCCATCAGACAAAGCAAGAAGCGGGGAGGGATTTGGAAACAAGTGTGTCAGTCACTGATCCACAACTGTCAGAAATAGTGAGCAAAACGTCGGTCCCTAGCAAGGCAACTTCAAACCTCTGCCTCATTTTGCCTCATCTCTGGGAATTCAATGGCATGAGACTGCCACTAATGACAAATCATTCCCAATATCCTTTGCGGGATTTCAGCCTTTGTTCTTTTCAGCTTTAGCGAACTGTGGCAGAAAAAAGCATACACCGGAGGAGAGGGTTGAAAAAGGGACGGGGAACTCATGCGTGAAGCAGCATGAAAAGCTGCATGATGAGATGAACACAGCATGGCTTTGCCCCACATTCATTATTTTGAGCATGCATGTAGTCGACTGGAGATTTGAACAAGCACAGACGAATCACACCTCTGAAACATCACCTTACATGCCTCCAATGTAGAATTGGCACAGGGGAGGCTCAGCCTTTATTTATTCAGAGAATGCAGCCTTTATTTATTCAGGGGATCTAATCTTTATTTCATTTGTCTCGTCACGGCCTGCAGAATCTTCATGCGTTAAAAGAGTGTTGTTTTGAAACCCCAGAAAAGTTTGATTTACCGTGAGTTGAATCATTTTGATGGTGAAATACACCAGTCAACAGAAATTGGCTCGTCACCAGTCACACAGGGTCAAGCGCCGGGGTTATGTGAGCACCGCAGTAATAATTAGTTACGGCACACTCTCCTCGTTGGGAAGTATAATTGTGATGGATATCGAGTGGATTATGACTCTCTGAAGTGTGTCATTTCATTTCAGCTCCTTTCGTTAAAGCTTGTTCTCTGAACAAACACACATAGAAGTTGTCTCTGGAAGTCATTTTGTTTCGTTCTTGTGTCTTTTTTCCCCCTCCAGCGTTTCCCTTTCTTTCTCGATCCGTTTCAATAGGTGACTAAAAACAGCTCTGTTTGCGTGACGTTTTCATCGTTTGCCGTCTATTTTCGCTCCTGATGTGAACTCCCTCAGGAGCAGCAGGCTAATGCCATTTCCCCTGCCATACCCTCCGCCTGCCACAGGAGATCTGCTCACATAATGAACCCAAAACAAGCTTGAGAGAGATGGACCATATATTCCTCCCAGGGAAACAAAACATCTCCCCTGCGCATAATTCCAAAGTTGATTCAGAGACACCGTGGAGCCATGTTTCATGTTGTCAGAGCGGATCAGAGGTAGGGAGGTGGTTCCCCGGGCCTCAAACCGAAGGCTGAAGAAAATGAGGCTGTGCGAAGGCACGCGATGTGTTTCAGGTTTTATACATGTACATTTGCTGCGGTGATTTCCATGGGAACGCAGCCAGTGGTAGAAGTATTGGCCGTTCAGTCTCTGATTGATCAGCCCTCTCCTTTTCTTTCTCTCAATTGTGCTTGCTCTGTCTCTGTCTCTGTTCTCCCCTTTGGAATAAACGGGTGATTAGCTCCCCCCTGAGCTTCAGTCCAGATCTTCATTTAGCCAAGTAGGGCAGCCACTCGGGGTGTTCACAGGGGCTCTGGTAATTAGGGCCTGCCTCTAGCTGTCTGCCAGACTAATGCACTGCTAGTCTAGTCGACGGCCGCACTCCGAGGGACTCCGCGCTCCACCTGGCACCCCAGAGCACGGCCTAAGGCTCCTGGGCTGGTTGGTTGGCTGGCTCCCTGGTTGTCTCTGGAGGTTTTCTTTCTTTCCCTCTAAATCTCGTGCTCACTCCAATTCTCTCTTCGCTCTGCTGCTTTATTTCCATCCCTCTTCGTTTCTGTCTTTCATTAACTACCGATGCCGTCCTCTCTGTCTGCCTGGCTATTTATGTGGCGTCTTTTGATCCTTAACGAACCCAGAGTGACAGGGAAGCGACGTCCCTATAGTAACGATGCTTCTGTGTTATCGAGCAGCCCACACGCCATGCTCACGCTATGTAATTAGCTGTTAGCAAGCCGAGGCAGCTGATCTTTAGGCAGCCCCCGGACCTTGGCTTCCGTATCCGTTTGATTCCACCTTGCAGCGAGGCGTAGAATCTCTGTCTGAAAAAGGCACTCTGTGTACGCTAATGCATATCCAAGGTGCCAGACGAGCCGATAACAAAAAAAGAGAGGAAAACTAGAGTTCAAAAGACAAACAAGCTGTCCAGTTGTCTGTTAGTTCTGTCTTTTTAACTCTAGTTTTCCTTTTTTTTCCCTCCCTATCTCATATCCTGTATTTTTTTTTCTTTTTCTTCCCCTCGGGAAATTTCTCAATGTCTCTGCTGCTGACTTAAGAAAAGTGTGACACAGTCGTATTTCATCTGAGAATGTTTGAACACACTCTACCTGGGTGTCATTATTTTGCTCCAAATTAATGATTGAGTTGAGAGGGAGACAGAGAGGGAAAAAGGGCGATAGGGAGGCCCCTGAAAGTAGATGACCTCACTGCCGACATGTTTGGTGATCAAAAGTAGCCAGGAAAAACTCACCACCAAAAATTAGAGTGATATAATATATATATATATATATATATATATATATATATATCAACAAAGAGAGTTGGTGGAAAACAGTTGAGAGCTAAGTAGATGGAGGGAGATGACCTGATGATGGTGCACTCTCCTGAAGCCTTCATCTTGGGGTAATAGAGCACCGCTCCTCCACCGGGAGAGGGATCAAGTGGTAACCAAGCATGGATAGAACAGCCCCGAGACAAGAGAGGAGAATAGGAGACTGAAGAATAGGACAGGGGACAAAATAATAGAGGGAAATGTATGAAATATACACACGGCTTGTAATGTGGTTTGCATTGGTATGAGTCGGTCTCGCCAGAAAGAGGGGGAGGAAGGAGGAAGAGTCAGCCGTTGAGTACAAATAGTGAGCAAGGAAAGGAGAAGGCTGGAACAAAATTGGGGAATGGAAAGTAATTTCCTAAATTCTTCCATTAGATGTCTGTGCTTTAGAGTGGTAGGTAGTTCACTGCTCCCAACTGCCTGGGGACGGGAACAGGAAATGGAATCGGCCCTGTGACCGCAACCTTGTCTTCACCATGGCACCATGGTTATTGTGTGTGTGTAGCTCGGCCCGTAACCATATGACCCTCCTCCTCTCCAGTTGATTCCTTTATCTCAGTACATTCCTGCCCCCGACACTATTTGGCGCCGGAGTCAACGGCCGCTTTATTAATGAACCTTTATTGACTTTGCATCAAGCCGTTGATGGTCTCAGGTTACTAGTTTTGCTTTCGCTAGTCAGAGGAAGGCTCTAAATGGGCGGACACATCAGGAGCCATGGTTACGTTATGGCTAGGTATTTGCTTACATTGTCTGGAGGCTATGTGGTGGGCCCACTTGTTGCGGTTTTACAATTTTATGTATTCAATTATATGCACTAAACATGGCCAGGACCACCTGTAACTGAAAACCGCAGACCCCTTTCAAAGGAAATCCTATTGGAATAGAGAAGGCAGCATCAAATCCAGCTTGAGAAAGAGCAGAGCTGAGGAGTTAATGGTGACTCATTTCCAGATCAATCTCTTGAGATGGCGTAAACACGCAGCCGCGCTGGAATGCATTCCGTCACTCGGTGTTTAACTTTCAGACACAAAAGATTGAAGTCGTCTGTTTTCGTAATGATTTTGTGGATCTCCTTTTGAGACCTTGCAACAGTAACACAGGAATGCAAACATGATTAGATTAGAGTAATATGAAATAATAAGGAAGAATGTCTTGTCTTTTGATTTCTTTTATTTTTATTTTTTGTCCCAGCCTTTTTTAAACCATACTTTTGGTCTGACACTCAAAGTTTTTTACTTAACTTTTTTAAAGCTAAGGGCCAAATAAATCTCGTGTGACCGGGTTAGACTGACATCTCTCCCAGCAGTTGGCAGCTAGCTGGCAGAATCATACTTCAGGAACGCAGAACAAGGTTCTTATTCCTGACCCGAAGTCTACTAGTCTATTTCTACTGGGCTTTCCAGTGTATTCTGTTATTTTTTCCTAATGTTCTTTCAAAAAGGGAATTATGTTTCACAGTTTGGATCTAACAATGGTCTAGCCAGCCATTGTCCATCTCTGATAAACCCAAAATGTCCCTGGTTTCACCTTTGTGGTGCATCTATATTTCTGCTGTCTACCTGTGCAGTAAGTGATTTGGTGTGGTGCTCGTCCATTTTGACCACAGTTCCCTCCAGCCTGGGCCAGCACCACGGGTCACTGTCTCTACTTCCCCTCTAGGAGGAACCGATGTGTACTGGTGGTTGTCCCCAAGCAGCACCGTAAATGGGGAGGGGGACTTATGCAAGACAAAAACAACAAGCTTGGTCATGTATATGAAGAGCCCGAACTCAAACTATTCTGCCCCCCCTCCCCCCTTCTCTCCCTTTCCCTCCACCTCTCTTATTCGGGCAAATGAGCCGTTGTGAGAACAACTAGGTCATCCGCAAGGTGCCATGATTTAAAGCAACGCGGCGATTATGATTATTCTCTGGCTTACCGCTGCACATGCCATTAGCCACTCTGTTGCAGCCCCTCCCTCCTTCACAGACCATCGCTCCTATCCTGTATGCAAACATGCAACGAGCAAATGCGGTCGGAGACAAGCCGGGCGAGATGGCTCCGTTTACATCCTCGGAAACAGACGCTTTGAATACGTGCCCGTGTCGCCATCAAACCACCACCGACGAAAACAAGATCCGCAGTACAATAGTCACCCCGCTGTGCCCACAGGGAACTTTGATATTTTCAGCCCGGTATGAGTCACAGAACCCTACGACAGGGGCCCTCATTTAAAAGTTCTCTTTTCACGGTGTGAAGGTTGAAGCAGTTCGTCCACTGTGGCGCTGGTCAGAGCTGCTGAAATAAGGGCTAATCAGAGTGGTGTTACTCTGCCGCGGGTTCAGACGCCTCCACCTCAATGTGACTCAGTGCCGTAAATTGACTCGGAGGAGCCACAGGGAGTGTGAAGTGCGTGTGTGTATGTGCCTGGAGGTGGTGAGCGCCCACCTCCCCCACCTTCTTAGTGGTGTAGACCCCAATGTCAGTTCTCATTAGGTTTTGAGTCATGGCAAGTCGTTGGCATTGGTGACACGCAAGTAAATGCAAAATGAACAAGCATGACCATAGTCATCGACCATGTCCACGCGCAGTGCCATCTTTTACGTGTCTGAGCCGTAAACTGAGCTTTTAAAGTTCCTGTGCCAGGTATTTTTGACTTTGACAAATCTGTTATCTATAAAAACTGGGCTATATAATATAAGCCTTGTTTGTGCCCCAAAGAATCTAGCACTAATGTGATGGTGTTGGTTGTTATGAACCACTTTAGATAAAGACAGATAAAGCACACAGAGCAGGTGGAAATGAACAACGGATTTTGAAATATCAAGTAGTGATGCTTTTGTGATTTTGAAAACAGTTAGCATGCTAACTTTCTTCACGAGGCGGTAACAGATGATCATGAATCTGTGCGCTCTGGCTATAATCGTAGCAGCAAATAGCTGGCTAAAGTGAGAAGCTAGCTAATTAGCTAACTACAGCACAAAGCAAAACAAAGCCAAATCTGTGAGCAGGCAGGTGTTGCCCACGGCTACTGATATAGTTAAATATGAATGTATATTGCAAATGTATATTTGGTAGTCCCAGTTTAGGGTTCTGTCACAGTGTCAACATGCCTCCTACCTGTTCTCATCCCCATGATCGTGACTAAATATGTTGCTTTGCTGCCCCCTCATTGCCACCACACATACCACGGAGGGTTCGATACGCTTTACTTTTGCGGTGTCACGCAAGGTTCATTATTAGTTACTACAGCAACTCTTTTGGACCTTCACATGGTTACGTTAAAAGATGTGTCGGTTTAACTGGAGGAGCTTTTTAAATGTGTTTTTGTAGTAATTGATGTATTGCGTTCAGTATTACGGCCTATAGCACCATGCTCCTTGGTTCCTGCTAAGGGACACACATGCTGTCTCTGTCCATTCCTGGTCTGACGATCACTTTCCTTTCTCCCGCGGACGTAATCCCCTGGGCCTAATCTGATTAGTGGGCTGCTCAGCCCTCAGTTTGGCATCAGGCCGTGTCTCCTGCTGGTCTGCTGGCTTCCACGCCGTGCGAGCGTCTCTTGCTCTCTCTCGCTCTCTCTGTGTCTCAGCCTAGCGTGTGTGGGGCTACAGTATATGATCATCACGCTGACATCAGTGATCAAATGACACCAAGGTGCTAACGACCCTACGGGCACACCCAGACGCCCCCATACACACACACATACACACACACACACACACACACACACACACACACACACACACACTGAAACAATTTCACTCTCAGACAGCTGCTTGATCATTTAAAGACCGTGTGTTTTGAAAATACATTATTTTACATTATTCATACATTAGTATGAAAACTAAATATAAGAAATGATGAAAACTTCTAAAACGTTTTAATGAAGACCAAATGCTGAGGGACTGTGACTGTCTTTTTGCCATTCTATCACAACTCCGACAACCTCAGGAACAATGTCTATGCCGTTAGGGTCTTATGGTTCACTCAGCTCTTCCTCTCCAGTGCTTAACTGGACCACTTACAGGAGCTCAAACAGAGGCTTAACTGTAGGGACAGAGTCCTGCACAATACTCGCTCTGTGCAACCCGCTATGTGGGTTGACTCATGGCTAGCCCTTGTTTCCCTGGGTTTAGTGACTCACACCCGCAACAAACCTCCAGAGAGATAGGCCGACACTACGTCTGGATGCCCCCAGTAGAGAGCACTTGTTTGGGGGTTAAACACAAGCACCGCTCGTCCAATATTTACCGGCAGCTTTGTTTGAGCAGGGCTTCAGTTCTGTCTCTGTTCTCTCCTCTTTTTTTCTGTCGCATCTCTAGTCTCTTAACCTTTCTTTCCCCTCTCTGTACGCCGCCCCCACCCCCCTCCCTCCCCTCCCCTCCCTGTTTCCACAACTGGCAGTGATCCCACCCAGGGCTTCCCTGGCTGTCTTAAGTCAACAGCAGGAGCCTTTCAGCTCCACCTCGGTAATATATTCCTCTGTGCTCCGTCTTGGGCTGTAGGCTCTCCAGATTGCGGCCTAATCATCTCTTATCCCCGCTGTAGATATATCCATCTGCTCTGCCCAAGGAAAAACCTCCGTCAACTGTGCACGCCTGCTTGCAGAAGGTGAATTGTGTTTTCCCTTGAAGCCAACTGCTATTTATCCACAGTTAATCCGGGTGATATATAATCATGGTAGATTCATTGGTAACCGTTTCAACTCGTGCTTTGAACAACACATTGACAACGCACGTTCCTTTTAGTCCACTGAGCAGCCATTTGTGAAGAGGTCAGGAGAGTGACCTTAGCATGCATGTCCCAGGGACAGCAGCTTACTGTGAAACCCATTTGTCCTGCACCAGCCTGTCCTAGTGAGCCCATCCCTGTCACAAGTACACGCCATACATGCAAAACATCAGATCCATCTGGAATGGCTGGCCTTGGACCATGACTCAGTTCCCCGCAGAATCGCTCGCAAAGCCATGTCGCGTGCATAAAACAGCGAGCATGCGAGCTCATCTCCTGACATTATCGTACAGCTGAATGCTGTGATCCTTCGCTCCGGGGTGCATGTTTAATTTTGATCGTAAACGGAACATGCTCGTAGGCATCGCGAAGGGTATGCAAATACTGGAACAAACGCTTTCAGAAGGATGCCAGGTCACTTCCTGTGAGCGGAGATCACATTTGCTCGCTTGGCTTTTATTACTGCTGTGAATGCTAAGGAGATCTGACGTTCTGAACTCTGCTCCCCAATCCCCCTCGTAATTAACCCGTCTTCCAGCCTTTGCTTTCTTCGTTCTAGCCATTCACAGTCTTTATTTAAAGTCTCAGTGCTAGTCCGTGAAAGTCATAACAAAAGAATGTTCCTGTAATGGATTATTTGATATGTGACAATCCTGTTCTTTGTTCCTCCATGATGATCACTCAGGGCTTTATTCAGTGCTAGACAAGTGTTTTATTTGTTTTCATGTCGCACCCATGCATTCTATCTTTGTGACACATCTGTTTGTTGGATAGGATGAGCTAAAGTGGGAGGGCGGAGAGGGAATACGATGCTTCAAGCCACCGTGTAAACACACACATCACACACACACTGTATCAGCAGAACAGTCGCTAGCCCGTAATCTCGTCTAATCTTTCCATGAGGGGTTAAACAAGGACAGGGGAAGAACAAGGGGATGGGGCAAAAGAGAAAGAGAAAAGACGGAGAGGAAGAGGAAGAGAAATAGGTAAAGCAGGGTTTCCAGTGTGGGTGTCCTCTGGGACTGCGAGCTGGGCTCTGATTGGCCGTGCACACAAAGGCTCCGTGCTGTGATGAGACTCCGGTGTAGCCCGGGCCAATTCCTGGCCGGTGCGCGTAGCTCTCGGCTGACCCAGACGACATGAGGAAGGGCAATAGGAAAGCGAACCCGGGCCCTGCACCGACCCCCTGCCTAATGTTTTAGGTTTCAGCACACGTAATCAAATCGGATTTGTGTTGGTCTTGAGCCTGCTTTATTTGTTGTCTTGGTAAAGGCAGGGTAGTGAAAACGAGTTGACATATGTCTTCAACACCAGACCGTTTTCCACAGAGGAACACCCAGTGTGAGCCTTGACTTGCAGTGAATAAGGGTTTAGTAGTCTATTTTCACTGGCCGGTTATTACATGATGATAGCATAAAACCAAAAACATGATTAAATGTTTGAGTGTAAACGCCTGCATTAGGTGTCACATGCCTGTCCTCTTTCTAGGCTTTTAACGTGAACCCTAATCCTTTGAAGCCTGGATGATAGTTGTGTGTGTGTGTGTGTGTGTGTGTGTGTGTGTGTGTGTGTGTGTGTGTGTGTGTGTGTGTGTGTGTGTGTGTGTGTGTGTGTTTCTGTAATCAAGGAATGGAATGTGTTGCCACACCTCGTGTTGTTATTTTTGCTGTCTAGTGTGGACAGGTCTAGGCTTGCATAGAGTCGGACTCAAGGAGTAAAGAGGACCAGAGCATTAACGTGGGTGTGTGTGTGCGTGTGTGATGGGTTGACTCTGTACTGCACCCTACAGTATGTAAAACAAGATCCAATGGAACATCATAGCTTTTTAAATCTCGCCACTTGACCCAAGCCCAAACCCCAGATTTGTTCCCAGTTCTGCTTCCAATAGAGATGTCTTCCTAAAACCTTCCTAAAGCCAGACAGGTTTGTTTCTTCGCCCTATATTTCAGCTGTCAGTCACACAAGTCTATCTCTCCCTGCCCCCTCACCTTGAGTTCCACTCAAAGCCTGCGGCTTGCTCTGATCAAAGAGGGGATTAGCACAGATCGAGAGCTCTGCAAAGGAGAGAGAGATGAAAAGAGGGCAGAGAGGGAGGCAGTCGAGAGGCGGAGCCACAGAGCGCACGCCGCGCCAAAGCAGCCAAGGAGGGCGACGTCTCTATGGGGTTACCTAGGCGACAGCTGTGTGTGTACACCCCCACCAGCAAGCCGAGGATGATGTCATGGGTGGTCCTCACCCCCCCTCTTTGGGTTTCACTCCCCACAAACAGATTTGGACCGATGTGCCTGACTAGCTAAAATGAACGCCTAGCAGCATGGAGACCGTCAGCGGACACCCCACCATGCCACATCATGGCCACATATTACTTTAGTGTCCTTGTCTCCACTGATCAGAACAAAACTAGTACTGGCGTTTTGCTCTATTAGTAATAAAAGGCTACAGGTAACTTTGACTAAACTGCACATATTACCTTTTCAAAAGCGGTTTGTATTTCATGGCTATGGTTAATGGTATGCCATTACATACCATTTTTGGAATCCTGCTCCCTGGCTGTTTTCTGCAGTCCAGCAGACCACCTAGCCCTTTACCAACATGCTGTTGTGTTGTAATGGGCTTCTGCAGCTCAAAAAGGGCCCCCTGCGGAAACGCCTTAAACCTGCTGTAATTACGGTGCGACTCCGGTGACATTTCGTGCCGCTTGGTGCTCTCATTTGGACACACTCCCGTTGCCACTTCTCTCTCTGCCTTTCACTTCCTGCCCTCCTCTCGCTTTCTATATCGCTATGGTGTCGCATTATTCAAACTCCTCCATGTCCGGGGCAGGACCTGTGGCGCTGGACCCGAGCTCAGCGCCGTGCCTTTCAGTGGGGCCGGGCGTTGCCTGACCTCATTTGCATGTTGGGACTGTGGTGGAGAAGGAAGAGGAGGAGGAGGAGGAGGAGGAGGAGGAGGTGGAGGAAGAGGAGGAGGGACGCCAGAATAGACGGGTACAAACACTGAGCCCCGTCTGTGAACAGCCTCGCTGTGTGTCAGACAAGCTGGCTGAGCGACACGTCTGAGAGGGGAGGTACAGTGAAAGATAGGGATGAGAGAGAGAGAGAGAGAGAGATAAGTGAACACAGCAAACTGGGTAAAGTACCAAGGACGAAAACAACAAGGGAAAGAGAAAGAGGGTTAAACCTTAAAAGATAGAAAAGGAAAGAGTGAATATGCATGGCAAGTACAGGAAAAGTGAGGGAGGGAAAGCAGGAATGAAGAAAATCAAGCGGCACAGGTGGCAGGCCGAGAGACGGCCATCTTATCAGTGCCTCGCTGGTCGTCTGTGGCTGAGCTCTCTGTGGCACTCTCCTCCTGCCTGACGCCAGTTCCCTGGGGAGAGGAACAGATTGTGACTAAGTGGGAGAGGTGGCCGGGTGGCTGGCAGAGCGCGGGCGTTTTGAAAAAAGATGAGGAGAGATGTACGCGGATGGAGCAGAGGAGACGAGCGGCGCTGTGAAATGGTGTTGACACATGTTTTAAGAGGTGCTGACAGCCGGCCCAAACACACACGGCGGCTTTCTGTGCTAATACGTGCATTTGCTGACAGCCTCTGGAATCCTGACGGGCCGCGCTGGAGGAACACAACACTTCCATTCCTTCTCCCCAAACCATCTCTCTCCTGACTCATCCTCCCTCCATCTGTGATCCTCTCCCTGGATCGCTCTCCTTGTTTATCCTCCAGCGAGCAGCGCTGCTCTCCTCCCCGTGCGGTCTCATTGCCCTGACCTCTTCAACTCCCCCCCCCCCCCCCCCCGTGTCTGACTCCGTCCTCCAGCGCCCCCGTCTCATTTCTTGCTCTGTTTACTTTCTTTTACGGTTCGCAAACGACGCCATTTCCATCTCCCTTCATCGTTCCATTTTCATTCTCTCTCTGTCTCTCCAGAGGTCGCCTACTGTGTGTGTGTGTGTGTGTGTGTGTGTGTGTGTGTGTGTGTGTGTGTGTGTGTGTGTGTGTGTGTGTGTGTGTGTGTGTGTGTGCGCGTGTGCGTGTGCGTGTGCGTGTGCGTGCGCGTGCGCGTGTGTGATAACCCTAATGCCATGCACTTCAGGGGTTGTTGGGGCAGTACATGGGCCTTCCATTCAGGGGGAATCGATGTAGGAGTTTCCCGGGGTTTCCTCTGATGTCACGCTGTATGCAGCCCTCCAGAGCCTGGCCAGGCTCCCGTCTTCACTGTTTCACTTAAAGCAACCAGCAGCCTCTGAGTGTGGGTGTGGATGTTATCCTCTCTTTCGGACATAATAGAGAATCTGTGTGGGTGGGTGGGTGCGGAGTTGACTTGTGCATAAGTGTGTTTTTGCGTATGCATCAAGACCACATGCCAGCCAAATCTGATCCTGGGCTATTCAAAAGTGTATTCAGACCTATAGCCATGCCGAATGCTTTTAGAGACTGACGGCCCAAGGGAGCGATCCATTTCCTGACCCGCTAATGGCTCAGTCTCTTGAGGAGAGTGGGCTAATCGATCTAACAGAGGAGGATCGACTGGAGGACCAACATCGCAGAGGAAGCTTTCTTTGCTCCTGTGTGAATAGGACTAGGTCAGATTGACATTCACCACAGTTTGACAGTCCCCTCAGATTGACAGTCCCCTCAGATTGACAGTCCCCTCAGATTGACAGTCCCCTCAGATTGACATTAACCTCAAATTGACAGTCCCCTCAGATTGACATTCACCTCAGATTGACTCTCCTCCTCTGATTGACAGTCTCTTCAGTATTAACTGTTGGAGACATAGAAAGGGAATAGGCTTTGCTCTGGGTTCAACAAAGGTCATTTTCCTACTTCAGCCAATCAACTCAGGAGCGTTGGCACGTTCTATGAGTCAGGGTTAGATTTGACCTGGAAGTGTTTGGGCTGGAGACGGCTTTTCCTGAATACTTGAACAGTCCATTGTTCATGACAACACATGAGAACATTTTCAAAAAAGCAGCTGATGAAAGGATGAAATTTGAGGATAGTAGTAGACATGTCTTAAAGGGCTTGCTGTTTTTCTGCGGGCATCTGAGAGTTTTCCCTCGGTAACAAACTATGGCTGTGGTGGAAAACAAGGCGTACTTTTTTAATCTGAAAATGTTATTCCGGTTTCTCACTTTTCCCATGGTGCTGGCAGGTTGCCAATGAGAATTGACGGTGGCGGTGCTCTTAAGAAAACAAAGTAGTTTACCAACATCGCAGACTACTGGCTGGCAGAGTGCGAGTGTTTTAAAAAGATGAGGAGAGATTTTCATGGATGGGGGCAGAGGAGATGAGTGGCGCTGTGAAGTAGACGAAGAAAGGCAAAGATATTCTAACCACCTTTGTGAACAATACTCGTTCCTTCATGCAAACTCGTAAGCCGTCTGATTTTCACTTTCCTCCAGCTTCCCTCCAAGTCCATTCACTCCGCCCGCTTTAGCTCAATCGCAGCTCCGACACACGCTTGGCCTTTCCCAGTGTGCCTGAGGGAGATAGGACAGTGGGCAGGCTGCCTGCCAGGTGACGCTGCCCAGCCGCTGAAATCCGCCAACACCGGCCCCGCTATCACCCACCGCCAGCCGACCCCTCTATCACCACCCAGCCAGGGGCCATCCATCATAATCCCAATGCCGGCACCATTACCCTCCGAATGCTCTCACCTTCCTCCTCAATCTCTGTCCTGTTTGATAGAATGCAGTCAGCCAGGTTGACAGGTCCCCCAAAAGGGTGCAGGGTACTGAAGGGAGGCTGGGCAAACTTCAAGGGATTTGATTTATGAGATTCATTTCAGTCTATTCATTAACAACATCATTCATTCACTACTAGACTCTAGTGACTAGAGAACATGCTAGTTCATTGCAGCTCACTCTGGCTGCGTATTTTGTGTGCAGGAGCCATTTGTACTTGAATCATTGATTTTCACCATTATCCATATTATTATCATAATAATGTTCTCCATAATTGTGTCAATGCTGTTTCGGTCAAATTTACTTTGGATTGTATTGGTTTACTGTATCCCCTTCTAAGTGAATGATGTAATACTATCTATAGAGCACATTGTATATTTATCGATCTCAGTTTGAGCTGTGTGCGTTGCCCAGTGCTTATGATATTTCTTACTCTAACGAGAATGTGGGCAGAGGGAGCTGTAGTTATTTATAACATGGGCTCTTGATAGGGGTTGGCCATGGTTGATGTGGTGCCGTGTAAACAGGAAATGGATGGGCCCAGCTGTGTGTGAGCGAGAGCGAAAAAAGGAGGGAAACCAAGCGAGGATGGCAGCACCAGCTGGTTTGTATTCGCACCGCTGCAGCCCCAAACCCCCCTCAAAACTCCCCCTGCTCCCTCCTTTCGCACCAGAGATGCCCATCAACGTGGGGCTGTGGCCGGGCCAAAGAACAGAAAGCAGTAGAAGACGTTTCGAAAGAGTAGATAATAACATGCCTGGTGTTACCATGCTCCAGCTGCTGCTTCTTCTTGACTGTGACTGGTTCACTCTAATTATTAGGCTCCTTTTTTTCTCTCCGCCATTTCCGTGCTGGCCTTCTCCAACCCCTACACTACCTGTGTCTTTTTCACTGTCATTCCTTTTCTGTCTTGCTCTCTCCGTCTGTCTCTGTCTTTCATTGTCTTGTCTATGACTGTTTCCAGTTTGCCGTCCCTTTGTTAACATGAGTTGGCTTTCGACTGTTTTCGAAACGCGTCAATTTGAAATGCCAAAGTTCTCGGTTGGCGTGCATCGTCATTGCTCTTGTTCCAACCAACAGGCTAACAGAAGATTTTGCATAGTTTCACAGCCCACCAAATCCACCCCGGCCCAAGCCAAAAATGATTGACAGTTTGTCATATTATTGCAAGCTTAGTTTTTCATGTTTGTTATTTTTCATGCCAGTGGTTTTATACTCGGTCAAAGTCATGGTTGCTGTCACAAAAATGACTCCACACTGTTTAGTTCTAGAACCCTGGTATGGCCATGGAGACTGCATGGTGGACTGTATGTAGCCCTCGTATGTTCCACCTTGCTGGCCAAGCACACTATTCTCGTGGGGAAACAACAACAACATGGCCCCAACTCCGGTTTGATGCCATGGCACTCGATTTGCCTCTCAAACCTGGTCGTTTTTCCACTAAGCTGAAGATATATTTTTCCAACAAGAGAACATTTTCATTGACCAATAAAGGGGTGGTGTAATGTACATGCTGGATTTTGACCATTTCAATTTCCAGCTCAGTCAGTAGCTTACTCTAAAGCCCTGTTTCATATTCATATTCACACGTGTGTGTGTGTGTGTGTGTGTGTGTGTGTGTGTGTGTGTGTGTGTGTGTGTGTGTGTGTGTGCGCCCGCGTGCGTGCGTGTGCACGCACGTGGAGAGAGAGTGAAAGAGAAAGTGAGTAACTGTGTGTTGGGGTTGAGAGATACTAGGGATGAGGAATGTCCTCCGGGCATGACAACAGCAGGAACGTTTGCCAATAAGTAAAGAAGCAGAGACTATCTGAGCCAGGCATAACAGAGAGGAGAGGGAGGGCAGCAGGCAGAGAATCAGAGGAAATAACCAAAGACTCACAGAGATAAGACCGATCAAACCCCACTGGTGTGCTGGCGGATAAAACATGTTCAGGAGGGTTAAAAACACTGACAGAAAGACTGACATCGACACACACACACACACACACACACACACACACACACACACACACAAACACAAACACTTTTCACGTGGCCAAAGATTGGAATAATCATGCATGCACTATTCATTTCACTAGAAGTTCCTTGACGTCGCTTGTTTACCTGTTAGGGTTCTCTCTTTCACACACACAGAAACACACACACCTCTTATCCCTGTTCACCAGTCCATCTGCCACCAGTGCATGTGTATCCGCTCCATCTCCAGTGCGTTCTCCTGAAGTCGCTGTGCTGCAGCATGGAGATGACTGTGACCAGTAATGAGGATTGACAAGTCTGCAACACGGCACCATCTCCTCCATGGCCTGGCACAACGCTGAGCGACACATCGTTATAGCAACCCTCGCTGCAGTCAGCCATTAGCGTATTCATGAGGGCGATGGTGACCAGGTGTTGGTTTGTTTACGTGCCCCCCGTTTTTGCCCGCTAGCGCCTGATTTTCGGGAGGGAAGAGGGGCAGAAAGGGAAATGCAAATCATTGTTACCAGTCAGTTCCATGCTACTGGTTAGATGAAGCGCTGTTGTTGAAGTGGCTTACTGTGTCTCTTTCGAGCCAAATGGTCTTTAGACAAACTATTTATTTTGATAGCTCGGTTTGTCTTTGGAACCATTTTAATGAGGAACTGGTCAAAGTTTTCTTCTCACGGAATTGAGCCTGCAGGCCGTGTGTGTGTGTGTGTGTGTGTGTGTGTGTGTGTGTGTGTGTGGTGTGTGTGTGGTGTGTGTGTGTGTGGTTGTGTGTGGTTGTGTGTGGTTGTGTGTGTGTGTGTGTGTGTGTGTGTCTCCAGAAACAAAGCTGTTTTCTTTTTTGCCATTGGAAATGATTCGTTTTTTTTCGGCTCACATTCTCAATATTTGAACCCGTGCTCTGCGACAGAGACAGAGCCTACACAGGTCTGAGGTGCCTTGGAGGACGAATCAAAAACAAGCAGGAGAAGGAAGGGGATCGGTGGTGGCACGTGAACTTTCCTTTGTGTCAGAACTAAAAGGCCGATGTTTCTTGTCCGTCGGTGGCCCAGCACCGTCATCCATCTAGTAGCTTTCGATCCATTAACTCTCCCGTCAGAAACCACAGGTAGGGAAGGGAATGGCTGGTTGAAACTGATCTCGAGTGACACCAGTGGGGTGAAAAGGTATCGGCCTGAAGGCAAATCAACTCCCTCCTCCTCAGTCTCCCGTTGAGATAATGAGTGTGTGATTAGGTGGAGTGTCGGTGCTGGTGGGTTGAGGCTGAGGCCGCAGGCTTTAGGGCGACCACATGTACTACATTTCTACATTTCCATTACGTCTGACTTAGAGGGGGTGGTCGGACGGTTGATTGCATTGAAAATAGCTGCTCCCTGCCCCCGTTTCACTGGCCTGGCGGCATTTTGTCTCCTCATCTGGGCTTTGATAAATAGGTCAGCTCCAGGGTGAATTGCACAAACTCCCTTCTTTTTTTGAAGTTGTGCATGGCAATTTCCTCTCCAATTGGCCAACCTCCAGATTGTATTTTGAACGCTCTAGGAGACATAGAGGGGGTGACGAACAAAAGCCCAATTAATTTCTCTAATTTCAAAATAAACAGGATACAGTTTCATAACATCCATCATGCCATAATCTAAGATGAAGACTTTCCCAAAAAATGTTTGGGGAGACGGCGATGCATTTCGTTCAATGTTTTGATCAATCCCCAAATGACAGCTTGAAACTTTCCTTAACAGGATTGTGATTAACCCAGGAAAAACCTTCTGGTTCTTTCTGTGTTTGATGATAATGTTTTTTATAACTGATAACTGCTTTTCAATTGGAATACTTCTAGCATCATGGAGAGATTGAAAAGGAGGAGGAGGATGAACCAGAGGACAGGAGAAGGACTGGTGGACAGCCTGTAGAGAGCCTAGGAGAGAGCCACTCCCTCACGCTCCAAATCCTGTTATGTCACAGATTAGGAGCACGCCATGTGGAGAGGAGTAAAGTGATGGAGATAATAGGAGCAACGCCCAAGTCTGTGAGCTAACAGGGATTACATGCCTGTAAGAACGGATCTGATTGGTGCGATCTGGATTACAAGCATATGGAATTGGTGTGATTGGAGGGATGATTAGCCAGGCTGTGTCAAAGCATCTCGGCCAAGTAGTCTAGGATTAGAAGGGGGAGAAGGAGTGCTACTGATTGGTGCTGTCAGGAATACTATCAACCCCGATTGGAGGGATGGAGTTGAGGGGGACGGTTGGTTGGCCTCTTGAATCCTCGGGGCGTGTAATTGGTCAAATTCAAATGTTAGGCAGATAATGTCGCTGCCATGAAGTGCATCAATGTCACTGTGGGCTGGCAGCGTGCAGAGGGAAGTACACAGCATCATCAGGGTGTTCCAAATTGAGATGTTAGCACTAACATCCGTTGAGGCCAGAAACCAATAATAATAATAATAATCATCATACGCATCTAGCTATCCTAGACACTGAACTGCTGTTGCCAAATTCCACACACATCGAATACAAGCCTCTAATTTAGTCCTAGTAGTTAAGCTGTGTAAAAGCAAATATATGCTTGTTTCTTTTGTTGTATCTTAATGTACCTGGCTGCTATGACAACATATTTCCCCCAGGGGATTAATCAAGTAATCTATCTATCTATATATCTATCTATATTCAAGTGATTTGTCTTTCTGTCCTGTTCGTTGAGGGTTACCTATTGAGGACTTGTGTGACTACACAGCTAACCTTTTGCTGACATCTTTGACGATAAAGACTGTTGAATATTGTGTTTTCAACCGTGACTTTCCAAAAATATGAGCGTGACTAAAGTAATTTCTCACTCGTTGTAAACACGGGCCCTTTGTGAAATGAGCTCCTGCACCGGCTCTGTCCCTCCTCGGAACCGCTGAAGAGGAAGGTTTCGGCTGGCTCCGGCGGCCATATTTATAGATGATCAATTATTCAGCAACCAAGGACGAATGTGTGACCTGGCAAGATTGGAACCCTGTTCCAGACTGTCTGGGTTGCTCTCATGAATAACCGTAACAAATTGAAGAGTTCTTTAAAGGTCGCCCTGTCATGGTGCAAACTTGTACTTGAACATCCTCTGGGGGCATCCAGCTCAATGGACTTGATGTAATGTAGGGGACCAATGAGTGGGGGACACTTGAGAGTGCATCTTTTGACCACATGGCAAGAGTCTGATCTCTGCCACTTTTGCAGCAGTTTGACGACAGCATGCCCTGTTGACCAGTTCATTCTAATATAGTTGGGGGATGTATTCTACGAGGAGACATGTGATACTGTCTTTCTAGTCTTTTGATCAGAGGATACAGGCACCAAAAGTGGTTTTTGACATTACCACATCCCTGCACGTACTTGCTGGAGCAACACCACTGCAGCCAGAGCAGAGTAGAGCAACTCTGTTACTTTGTGTCGTTCGTTGTGATTTTTTAGAAACTCATTGTTTCAAAAGTATGGTTCGTCAGCTTTTTACATCCCAAGGGAGTTGTGCAGCCCTATAAAAAGCACACTTCTACCACAGTAGTATGAAATAGCCTAGACTAAACAAAAGGCTGCTTTGAAAAAGGACTAGGATAAGAACGAGGTTCAACCGGTATGATTGTTTTCAGTCATGGCCTTTACCATCACTGTTTAGGAAGGTAATAGTCTTTACAAGCCATCATTGTAGTTTTTGCTACATTTTGGATTACCTCTCTTTACTGTAAACATCTTAAATAGTTTTCTTTTAACGAAGTCCTGCTTGTTTGGATGGCTACACAACTCTCACTTCTAGCATGACACCATCATTTTAAGGACTATTGTCGTCTAGCCAAAAGGTTTTTTAGTTGTGTATATGTGCATACCATTCTACATTGCTGTGCCTCAGTATTTGCTGGGGTTGCCTGTTTTCCTTTTAGACTTACAGTCAATCGGATGCCTGGTTGTGAGTGGGAGGGGAATGAGACTAGAAAAGTTTTAGTAATCTGAATGGGATTGTTTGGACTGGCCTGGTCTTGTTTTTGACGGTGCAATGTGGTGTTTTTTGTATCTACACTTTCTTGCTCATATGTTTTTATCTTTTCCTCTGTTTGTCCTGCAGATCATCAGAAGTTGGAGCGGGAGGCCCGTATCTGTCGTCTGCTCAAGCACGCCAATATTGGTGAGATAACACCTTTGTGGAATAAGATGGTATTACACCCATGATATGTACTGGAGACCCACTGACTAGAACAAGCAAACAAACCGGCAGAACTATTTCCACTTGGAGGACAGCCATGGCTAGTGCATGAATCAATAGGGTCCTGTTTCTACCTAGCTGTTTCTACCTAGCTAATCTGTCAAAGGTTTGTATAACAGCATGGCCCCAGAAGACGAGGTATGCAACAGTATTATAATAGTGAGTTACTTTGATTTAGTCGCCTTGTTCTGTAAAAATTAGCAACCCCCAACCTTCCCTGTTTGACCCCTGGCACTCAGACAATCTCACAACCTTTATATTCTCACACGCCAGTAAATAAACACCCACGCACCCAAACACTCACACACTCGACCTAATAGCGTCGTCTTGGGTCTAACGTTAAACAGACATGAGTTCCACCCGAAATGTTTGAGGTGTACTGCGGCTAAATAAGCATTCCTGGTTCCTCGGTGCGTCGCATAACCGATCCCATCTGTGTGGCGTCCCCCAGCCCATGCAGCCTGTCGCTCGCAGGCTGCCAAGGGACCCACGGAGGCCAAGGCACTGTAATTAACACTTCAGTACCGACGCAGCACCACACCAAAATGAGCTGGCCTTTGTTGGTTTTTCTTTCTCTTTTCTTCCCTCTTCTCCCTCTGACTGTTCAATGTGGGGGTGGAGGAGAAAGGAGGGCGATTATTTGGTTAGGTTGTCTGTCATTGCCCTGTCAGAGACAATGTGGGCACTAATTAGCATAATACTATGGAGCAGCTATGCCAGAGTGACTAATATACACTTTGGTTGCCTTGCAGATTCTGGTCTTGCAGTTGTTTTAATGAGTTTCATTATATTCTGTGCTTTTTTTCCCTTCAAAAATGTCCTGTTTTAATGCAGCATAATACACCTGTAACAATATGCAAGAGGCTGCCTTTTACCGTCTCCACACCCACACACACACGCACAAGCACATACCCTTTTAAAGATAATCCATTTCATGCTTGGCTTAAAGCCATGAAGATAGTCTCGTTAGCATTCCATCCTGATGGTGTCACAAAGAGATGTCAATCAGGAAGTGGGCTAGATCAGACCGAGAGGGGATCCTGCTGGGTGTTGCCTCTCGTCTGTTCTCGCTCTCGTTCCCTCTGTTTCGCTCATGTGTTCTCTCTCTCTCTCTCTCTCTCTCTCTCTCTCTCTCTCTCTCTCTCTCTCTCACTCTCTCGCTCTCTCTCTCTCTCTCTCTCTCTCTCTCTCTCTCTCTCTCATCCTCATCTAATTTTTTCTTGCATAGCCACAAGATAGTCCACCTAATTGGTTGTGCGACCCGAAAACCTTTGCCAGCTCTGGCTGTGGTCGGCCCCCCCTCTAAAACCACTGTTAATGCGTTCAACAAATCATGCCAAACGAGCTGCCCTTTTCCCTGACACCCACCTTCAATAGAGCTAAAAATAGACCCAAGAGTAACCAGCGGAGGAGCAGCTTTACACTCACCGAGGCCCTTTATGCCGGGGTGAGAACAAAGCCGCGATGCCCAAACCAACAGCACACCCCGTCTCATGGCGATCACAACCTGATGACATGCCGTGCTCCCCGAATGTCATGTCACCGAGGGTTAGCGTCAGCGTAGCTCGAGCATCGATGCCATGAAGTGAATTGGTCGGCATGACCAAACCTGCCTTCATGTCGTTTAGCGTTAGCATCAGCGCGGCGTTAGCATCACGGTGGTGAATGACCTGGAGCCGGGCTACCACCTTGAGCATGAGATAGCATTTACTGTAAACACTGGCTAGACTCCAGGCCTAGGATCAGGGGAAGGCTTTGAGAGCCAGGTCACTGGGGGCTCCTATTGTACCCTTAATATTTTGGCAGGACGCAGTCTATATGTTTATATGTTTATATGTCTATATGTTTATGGCAAAGTGTTTCTGTGGGTCGTTAATGGATATAATAAATGATTGATTGTTTTAAGTGAGCGTATAGCTCAAGTTTGTTTTGGAGTAAAATGTGAATCCAATGGATAACACATTGCTTCAACAGTTTTGAATGTTAGTGGAAAGACAACTCACAGTACCACTCAGTAAATCCTTCGGAAGTTATTTTGTGGGTTTTATTGTGAAGAGAGGTGCTGCCAGTCCAAGCATTACCAGAACAGTTTAGATCAGTGCATGCAGCTAATGGATACGTCTGTTCACAACAGCCCTACCCGTTGGACACACACACACACACACACACACACACACACACACACACACACACACCATGTCAGTCAGATACTAGATGTCTGGATGATTCAAGAAATTAAGAAAAACGCTAATATAACCGTTTCTCTTTCCCCATTCCCCACCCTCCTTCATCTTCCTCTTTGTCCCCACAGTGAGGCTCCATGACAGCATATCAGAAGAAGGCTTCCACTACCTGGTCTTTGACTTGTAAGTGCTTTGGTTGTTTTTTTTGTTGTTGTTAAATGTATGTATGCATGTGAAGGCCTGCCCAAAATATTTTTTTATAGGAATTCCAAATTCCTTTGATAACATACAATAATAACAAAATCCAAACCCAAATTCCTTAAAGTATTCTGTCCTTTTTACATTTGTTATATTTATATATTCTGAGAGGATCTTTCTTTATTTTGGTGGTGGCCTATACTCAACGGTTTCCCTTCAGAGCAACCAACACATATGAACACACACACACACACACACACACACACACACACACACACACACACACACACACACACACACCAGAACGCAGGCTAGGTAAACATTGCTGCCAAGCATTTCCGCCTGAGCCAATCAGACGCACTTGTCCTGTCAGTGGGGCATCATGGGAGATTAGCAGCGGGCGAGTTCTTCCCCCCAGTGTTTTTCTTCTCCCATCTGTTTCATTCTGCCCTTCTGCTCTCGCTCTGTCTTTCTTCACACACACACAGTCTCCCTCTCCCTCTCCCTCTCCCTCTCCCTCTCCCTCTCCCTCCCTCGCCCTCTCTCTCTCTCCTCTCTCTCTCTCCTCTCCCTCTCGCTCTCTCTCTCTCTCTCTCTCTCTCTCTCTCTCTCTCTCTCTCTCTCTCTCTCTCTCTCTCTCTTATTAAAAATAACCTAGCACCTTCTCTAAATGTGTTTTTGTGTATTTGGTGTAAAGCTCACTCTTGTTCGCATTTCCACTCTACACAGCTCTGGGTGGCACAGTGCTAAATGAAATTCCTCTTTGGTGTGTTTTTGTGTGTGACGTTGCATAGTTCACTGGGAGCGTAGCATTAGATAATAACATGTGTTACCAATGTAACTACTGTAATACAAGTGGTATTACAGCCACAAACGTCTTTTAGACATTATGATGATGATGATTTTGCTGCCTCAGCACAAAAAAAAAGAAGTGAGCCCAGATGGTCAAAGTCAACTCCATGGACCAACTTCAGTGAGTGAAAGGTGATCTAGTAAACAGCAGGCCGACACAGCAAAGTCTGCGAAAGATGTATCTAAATGTGGAGTACATGAAGATTACGAGACAGGATGTTCATAGAAGGATGCAACCCACAAATCATTGTATCATTTTGGGCAACGCAGTATTCAGGAGGCTTAGCTGTAGAACTCTTTGAATCTCATAATCTTAGGGATAATTGGCTTCTAAATATTTATGATACTGAAGGTGGCAGTTTTGGAGTAGAGCCCGAATGGAAATGAGAAGGGGCACACACACATATAAACACACACACACACACACACACACACACACACACACACACACACACACACACACACACACACACACGCTCTGGGTCAACTCCATGTCAATCAATCAAGTCTCATCTTTCAGACGCCAGAGTCACATACTTCAAGTCTACCTGCCATCTGTTTATCGACATTTGTCGGATCTTCTTCACTTAAGGCCGCTGTGTCAATACGTCGATTTGTGTTTGTTTGGGGTATTAGAACATGCCATGTATTTCTCTCCTCTGTTATCTGTTTGTTAGAGATTGATCTAGAATCCCCACTCTTGCCTCGATCGGCCTGCCTGGTTTGTGTGTGCTCCGCCTGTTCCTCCCTGCTTCCTCCTTCCGTCTCCTGCTCTCACACTCTCCTCTGTCTCCCTCCACCCCTCCCTCCTGCCAACTCCCCCTCTCCTCAGTGTAATGCACACCGTCTAAGTTGGCAGCAGGAAGGCGAAAGCGCTTCCGTTTATTTTAAACGCCGCGTTTAATTCGACTAAGAGCCATAGTGCGTTCGCATGCCAAATGAACAGCCAAAGATGAGAGGCACTCTTCCAATTTTTTTTCACTGCAAAAATAAATAAACGATGAATTAGCTGGAAGCATGACAGTAAAAGATAGTACTTTAAACGAGAAGTAAATGAAGTTGACCGTGAACCAAAGCAGGGGTAAAAATGGTGGTTTTTATTACTTGTCCCAGCTTCTATGGCTTAATGTGTGTGCAGGGCTTAACCCCTTTTCGTAGCAAATCGGAAAAAACTGGGATGAACGAAAAGATGCCTTTTAGAATTAGGGGCTATTTTTGTGAAGATGTTCTAGGTGGGGAGAGTAATAAATATTATCGTGACACTGTAGGACTCACAAAGGCCTACTGTGGAATCAAGTGGCTGCTAAGTGTTTTGCCGGTAGCAAAACTATCTTATAAACTGTCCCGATGACCACCTATATTAATTATTACGCCAAATTAAACTTCACAAATTATCATTTGCAGAGAATTCGCTGGGAAAGTGGAACTAAGGTGCGCTAATTTGACAAGTGTCAACTTGTGTAAACAAAGAAGGTCCCTTCAGACAGTACTGTGAGTTTGCGGGGCAAGAGCTAAGAGCCATCTGTGTGTGTTGCTGTGTGTGCTCGCCAGGACAGTTTCCAGCCACCACAGTCTGGCAGGAGTTTCTCAAGTGTCAAGCGAGGTTTCACAATCTATTCCTGCGTCTTAGCTGCAGTTCAGCTCTGTAGAATAACCGTGAGAAATGTGAGACGAAAGCTCACCAGAAACCAATCTTGAGAGTGTATCTCTGAGCACATCTTTTATTCTAATGATATTGGTGCATGGGCAGATACTCACCTTTTCCATAAAGTTCCACATTTCTTATTCCTGTTCATTTAACTTGGTAACTGTTTCCTTTTCAGGAGATTGGTATATATTATATATGTCATGTCTTATTTTCTCCTGCCCTTTCCCTATATTCCTCCCTTTCTCTCTCTCTCTCTCTCGATCTCTCTCTCTCTCTCTCTCTCTCTGTCTCTCTCTCTCTCTCTCTCTCTCTCTCTCTCTCTCTCCCTATATCTCTTTTTCTCTCTCTGGTGTTTCTCTCTTCCTCTCTCTCTCTCTCTCTCTCCCCCTCTCCCTCCCTCCCTCCCTCCCTGGCGCTCTCTCCCTCTCTCTTTTTGTCTCCGTCCAGAGTGACAGGTGGGGAACTCTTTGAGGACATTGTGGCCAGAGAGTACTACAGTGAAGCCGACGCCAGGTCAGTGTCTGCCACATCCTCACTGCTCACCTCAGAGTGTGTCTCACTGCATGCCCCATTGATGTAGATTTAGTATCGGGATCTATCCACAGCCACCGTTAATGTATCTAACCTGGGACACCATAGACTCAAGCACATGGAGCTAACATCAACAAAACATCTCAAAGGCGCATGCATCGATCGACAGGCATACACAGGACTCCATATGCAGGCTCCATATTCAAGGCAGTCCATTTGAATGACCAGTACACATAATCACATGCGTTCTCTGATAAAACTGTGTGTTATTGCATGATGCCCCTTCCTACTGCTGTGGCTGTTCATATGACTTCTCTCTTCTTTTCTTTCTTTCTCTCTCTTGTTTTATATATCTGTTTGTGTTGTCTTGGATGTACATGCTGAGGAAAATGTGCTGATTTGGAATTCTGTTGGCGCTCAAGTTGCAGGGCTGAGATTGGTGCTTCAGTTATCCTGCCGTTGGCCACATAAAGATGTATTTTTTTAATTCACAAGTTTTAATCTATCAGTTTGTAGTTGCTTTTGGTGAAAATTCAAAATCAAATACCTACAAATTTAAGATATGACAAAGTTTTATTTTTTAGCATTGGTTTTAGTGTGTTACTGTAGCTATTTTATAGCTGATGTGTCAAAAACTAAACAAAACAAATATTTGATAAAATATAATTGATAAAATATTATATAAGGCCAAACTGCATCTGAGTGATTGCCAGGTGAGGGTTTTTATTTTGGTTGTCTGCGTCTACGTTTATTTCTGTTCTCTGACGTTGACCTTTTCTCTCTCTTCTTTGCTTGTGACCCTGTCTCTCTCTCTCTCTCTCTCTCTCTCTCTCTCTCTCTCTCTCTCTCTCTCTCTCTCTCTCTCTCTCTCTCTCTCTCTCTCTCTCTCTCTCTCTCTCTGTATATCTGTCTCTCTGTCTCTCTATCTGTCTCTCTCTTTCTCTCTCTCTCTCTCCTCCACAGTCACTGCATACAGCAGATTCTAGAAAGTGTAAATCATTGTCACGTTAATGGCATAGTGCACAGGGACCTGAAGGTTAGTATGTCACGACAAGCCCAGGCCTGTCCTCCCTTCCGGCACCTTGCCCCGCCCCTTCCAACCGCCTGACCACCAATTAACAGCCACCGTCACCCCCCCCTGCCCACCCCTCTTCTGCCTCCTACCCCTCTCAGCTCCGCTAGGTATATGGCATGGGGCAGGAAGGGGGTAAGTAAGGGCGGGGCGTTGGCAGACCGATCTCACCCCCCCCTCCCCTTCCAACCGCCCACTGAATGCCAGGGTACCAAGCATGAGGCATCTGACGTCCACGCTCCCAGAGGCTGCTTGGAGGTGGGAGCCCAGAGGGGGCCGGAGGAGGGAGATTAGGTAGCGAGGTAGACCCCCCCCCCCTTCCTCGCCTCCCCCCCCTCCCCGGGTTCCCAGCTCCCGGCCAGCCCAGAGCTAACACCGCTTCTGTTCTGAGACTTGGCGGGCACTGGGACGCGTGCGTCTCCGGGGATGATGATGGTAATTGGGGGGGGGGGGGGAGGGGATATGGAACCTGATTGTAGACATTCACATAATCACATAATCGAATCAAGACGATTGGTCCTAGTGGAATATAAATACACACAAATCATTTGGACAAATGTGAATCCTGAAACCACCACTATGGCCTGGGAGCATCGTCCCCCGTGGTGAGCCCCCGCCCGCCCGCCGCCCGCCCCCCGCCCAGTCTCAAGGAGAGCGCCGAGCCCCGGATAGTGAGCGGGAGGCTTGTTGTAACTAACCCACGCCCCCTGGTGTTTGCATGCAGTCATTGCATTCAGCAGATCCTAGAGGCCGTGCTCCACTGCCACCAGATGGGCGTGGTCCACCGCGACCTGAAGGTGAGTAGGAAACGCTGGGACGACTGGGAACCACCAACCTCCTCCTCCTCCTCCTCCTCCTCCTCTCTCTCTCTCGTGTTTCTCGACACCCGATGTTTTACCTGTAATGAGAGCTTTCTCTTCCTCCCCTCTTCTATCTGTCCATCTCTCTCCCACTCTTTGACGTTGTTCTTTCGTTTTTAGTTCTCTAAACTTTCCCCTCGTCGTTTCATGTACTTTCTTCCCGCCCGTCTCCTCCTGTCTTTAAACATCTCCCGCTCATTTCTTGTTTTCTCATCCAACTATCTTTGTATCGCCCGCTTTGTTTCGTCAGCCACTTTTCTTTGGACAGATTTCTCCTCTCTTGACCTCTTTAAGCTGCAGCGTAGAGGCAGCGTGTCTAGAACTCATGCTGGGGGAGTTCTGTGGGCTGAAGTCCCTAACAGTAGGCCTGGCAACTCCTTCCAATTAAAGTGCAGTTCGTTAAACACTGCTGAACCTCACATGGGGCCGTGTTAAAGTGAAATGTCAGGAGAGCTCCTCAAAATGAGCAAGTCGTGGACAAGAAGGGAACATGTCCACCTAGAGTAGGGGTCGACCACACCGTAGGGTTCACCCCCGACCTTTTCCCTAGTACTCTCATTTCCGCTGCTAGTTGCCGTGGCGAGCTCTCCAGCTCTGATTTGATAATCAAATGAGCCAGGTGTGCCAGTAGCTCTGCTTCCCTCTAGAAAACAATTGGCCAGCGTTTGCATACGCCGAGGGGCCCCTTTCTGTTCCCTGATAGGCTGTTACCAAGGGCAGCTGCCCGACGACCAAACAAATATAAAGCAAACAAACAGACAGTATAAAGGGCTCTGTGAATGCCTCCGTCTTTGGGCACGCTGTGTGCACTCTTATTAATAATAGTGTGTGTGCTATCTATTCTCCAAATGTAGAAATGAGCCCCCAGCATGTGTAAATACACACATAAACCAATATTAACAACATTAGCTAAAGTGCCATAACATACAGGAAGTCAGCAGCGTTGTTAGGCCCTTGAAACACCGGGGCCTTAGCACAGCCTAGAAAGCTTAAGAGTTTATTTTTATTTCTATATTTTAGTGATTTAGCTAGCTAGCTAGCTAGCAGATGCCCACAATGGCAAGCCCTGTAACTGGTGCACTCTCTTCCTCTCTGTCTCTCTCTCCTGCACACACAACAAGGCCTACCAACGTAGACTGGCCTGCTGGCTTAAGTGTTGCTGTGGGTTCTAACCAAGAGGAAGGCTTTTCTTCATCTTCCCCTCCTTCACTGCTCTGTCCTTTTCTTCTCCATGTTCATCCCTCCGATGATCTTTTGCTCCTATTGTCCGCAGTCCTCCTCATTTCCTCCCTTCCTCTCACCCTCCTCTTCCTCTCGGCTGCTTTAATCACTGAGCCGTCTTTATTCTTCCTCTCTCTCTCTCTCTCTCTCTCTCTCTCTCTCTCTCTCTCTCTCTCTCTCTCTCTCTAAATGTCTGTCAATTTAAAAAGGTTCTGGGTGATGCTGGTCGAGGGCTAGAGAGTGAATAATTTTGATTTTACTTTCTTTCACTGTCGATTACTTTGTTGTTTGGTTCCTTCAATAGATTTGCTGCCTCACTGTGAATGAAGAGCTTTTGTTGATAGAGTGTATTAAATTAGGGGCAGAGTAGAGAGATCTGTGTGTGTGTGTGTGTGTGTGTGTGTGTGTGTGTGTGTGTGTGTGTGTGTGTGTTTGGGTGTGTACAGGGTAAGGGAGGAGCAGCTCTTCAGGTTACAGCGGGGCCTCTTAGGCTACATTACCAGGGAGTAATTACATCTTTATGGCGCGACTGAATCACATTACAGCCATTACAGCCAGAGGCCCTCAGGGTCCCACATAAATCCTGATCGGTTTGATAAGAGCCACCCTAGGCAGACAGGCTCGTGCTGTGTGTGGTATGTGTGTGTGTGTGTGTGTTTGTTGTGGTATGTGTGTGTGTGTGTGTGTGGGGGGGGGGGTGCACCGCGCCTTGGCAGGCAGGAAGAGTGAGAGATAATCATTCTACCTTGTAATCATCAGATAGTGCTCGTCTGTATAGACTATCTTCTTCTAATGAGTAGAAATTCACTCCGAGTCGCAGGGCAGACCAAGGGAAGGGTTTCCACAGTGCTTCTGATTTGATAGAGGGAGTTCTTCAGTTAGGGAGGACACTGATCGCTTGGTGCCTTTTCAATGAATTTGCAAGTGAGCAACTCCTAATGAGAAATGTTTTTTCCTCTCCACACCCCTCCTGTGACGTCCGCTCTCAGGTCACACACCGTTAATATCCACAGTGGGGTTGGGGGGGACGGGGGGGTGGGATGGTGGGACGGGGGGGGGGGGGGGTTGCAATGACTGCATGCTGCCCCTGTTGACTGCACTGGCGCCTCCCTCTGCTCGCCCCCCTCTCCCTAGCGTAGCATGTCGGCACCTCCCGCACTCCGAACTGCACGACTCCCAAACTCACCCAATGCTCTACTAACGGCTCAGCAGAGACCATGAGGTCGCTTTGATTCCTGATGACCATGTCCGGTTTATTCTGACCGTAGCATATAATACGACATCAATTTTTCAATTGTGAACTGTTACTGGTAAAAGGATTGAACAGCTGTCGATGTGATGGAATGTATTTGTCCTCTGCAGTTTCCTCTTACATCAAGCTTCTGGAGGGTGGCGTCTCCTCACGGGGTTGACGCTACATGAAGGCCGAGGCACTTTGAATAATTCCTCGTTTGGCTCTTGAGCGAAACTGCTTTGCAAATACATTATTCATCCTCGTTCCCCAATCCCAGAGACCTTTCCGAAGCCCCGCCCTGATCCGATGGGGGGGGTGTACATGCATGAGTCAGTGTCGACCTCTCTGACCCAGCCAATCCCTTCCCTTTGGCTGGATGAGGGTGGCCAATGAGATGGCAGCTTGCCAGCATCTGTCCAACAATGTTGCCGGGCTATAAACTCCAGCCCCAGCCACTGACGGACCCAAACGGTCATGTTATGAAACAGCACGGTCTGGTTTATGATCTCATGGCGTGTGCGCGTGCGCATGTGCGTGTGAAATTGTTCTCTTCCGTCAACATAAAACCGCTGGGCCAAAAGAGTGAAGTCAGTGACCATGCACGGCCCACATCCGTCTATCTCTCCTCACAATGTACAGCAGCTCCCCTCTAGATGGATAGAGTGGCTTAGCAGCCATGGAACTCAACTGAAATGGCACGACCAATAGAAAGTCAAACTTAACCTCAACCACAGCCCCTTTTATAATGACCCTGTGCAGTAACAGTCCAGTCCTCCCTCACCCCATCAAGTCAAACTGTTCAATTTCAGTAGAAGTTCCTCATAAATGTTGACCTTGCAGTGTATTGCAGTGAAAGTGGTGAAAGCCTCTGTGTGTGTGTGTGTGTGTTTGCCTGTGTGTGTGTTTGCCTGTGTGTGTGTTTGCCTGTGTGTGTGTGTGTGTGTGTGTGTGTGTGTGTGTGTGCTTGTGTGTCCTCCCCAAGCCTGAGAACCTGCTGCTGGCCAGTAAGCTGAAGGGTGCGGCAGTGAAGCTGGCTGACTTCGGGCTGGCCATCGAGGTGCAGGGAGACCAGCAGGCATGGTTTGGTAAGTCCACCTCCATCATCCCTCATCAAGAAACCAAAGCAAAACTAAGTCAAACTCGCAAAGCTGAGATATCGTCTAGCATTTCTGAACATTGTTTTTACAAGCTTTGTACCTGGTTCAAATACCCAGGATGTGTGCAAACCTAAAACAGAGCAGGGAACGCACTAGTTTGTTACCTCGTTCCGGCCTTTTTCTGGCCGAAAGGCTGCTCCTGGTCTAGATGCGACACCTGATATGTGGCACTGGGTGCGCCAGAGCTGCAGGCGTGCACCAAAGAGAGAACGTCTAAAACTCAGTTTGGGACTCCTGTTGCATCGCCAGCGTGGATGTCAGGCCTAGTTTCGTTCTAATCACCGTGGGACAGAAGAACAATTATTCTATCATTCCCTGGGCTCACTGCCCCCTGAGACGGCCAGACCCAGTTCATTCTCACTCGCAGACCAAGGACACGCTGGAACTTTGAGTCTTTGGAGAAGTAGGCTGCATTCCGCTGGCAGCAAGCCACACCTACGCTCCCCAGATGGGAGTTTTTTCACTCCCTCTAATGCGTGTAAACCGTGGCCCATAAACTTCTCTTTATGTGACCTCTAATCCTCCCTCGACCGTGTAATGTACGGTTTGCTTAGCTGGAAGGAAGGAACCTGTTTGCCTTGCTGCTGTGTGGGATGATGAGTGTGTGTGGTGCTGTTGTGCTGTAGGTTTTGCAGGGACTCCGGGCTACCTGTCCCCAGAGGTGCTGAGGAAAGACCCCTACGGGAAGCCGGTGGACATGTGGGCCTGTGGTAAGACACACTCTCACACACCTCAACATTCCGTGTGTGTGTGTGCGTGTGCGTGTGTGCGTGTGCGTGTGTGCGTGTGCGTGTGCGCGTGTGCGTATCGTGTGCGCGCCGTGCGTGCGATGTGCGATGTGCGATAATGAAAGTAGAAAGGTTCATCTGTGGTGCACTTTTTATGAAAGATGGACATGTATAAATGAATCCATCATTCAAGGTGTCACACAAGGTGCTAAAAGTTTGATAATTGTGTTGGTAAGGTCTAAATTGTACATTCTCAAAGTGGATCCATTTTAGGAAAAGCAATTATGCAGTTGCTGTAATTCAGAATGATTGTCAGTTCTGAGATATTATCTGTTTTGACCCCTTTTTATGTAGAGGGGATTCAATTTGAGACTAAACTCTGTTTCTTTAGGTGCGTGTGCGCGTGTGTCTGTCTTTTTGTGTTAGGAGGAGGAGCCAGCAGGGCAAGGAATATGTTGTATAATTAATCCGACGGGAAGTCGGATAGAACCATATTTGTATAATTGATAGTGCAAAAGATATGATGACACAAATCAACAGTAAACCAGCCAAGCAATCAGAAACCTCATTATCAGGACAATCTGCGGGTGCCGCCGACTCACTCTGAACCTCTGTGTATTCTTTTGCTGGTGCTACTTGATGAGTCATTGCTGGGGAGAAGAGCTGAACGGTCCCCCTGTGTCCAGTTAGCGGAGCGCCGCGGCCTCCAGCCCTCTTGAATTAATCACAGTGGAGGCTCATTAGGCTGAGTCAGTAAAAGGCTGGCCCACCTGGCCTTTGGATGACAGCCAGGCCGTTCAGTCATAGAGATCACACACACACACACACACACACACACACACACATTCACAGACAAACACCTTTTAGTTTGCATGCAGACTGCTGTATACAAGCTGGCCCTCCCTTATGCTCTCACTCTCCCACACACTCACACACGCACACACACACACAATGTCTGTTTCTATCACCCACACCTGTGGCCAATGATTTGGGACAATAGCCAGTGTTGCTGGCTGAGAAGGCTCACCCTTCAGATAAAGGGCCTTTCATCCTGCCCCAGCAACCTGCCACCCAACCACAAACCCTGTCACCTTAGTAACCCATCGCTTGAATTCTCCGCTTGGATTTGTCTCCTCTGCGACAATGATAGGGGGAAGTGTTAAGATGTCACCGTGCACTTTATATGGAAGATAGACTTTTACAAATGAAGCCATTGTTCAGTGAGTCAAATAAGGTCTTTTCATTGCATTTCTAGAAGTTTGGGGAATTTTAGCAAAAGCCTTTTGTACAGTCGCTGTTATTTACAATTTGTCAGTGTCAATTTGGAGACCTCTTGATATTTAGAGGGGAGTCAATTTAAGATGGAACTTGGCTTTGATATGAAGTTATTGTGTGTGTGTGTGTGTGTGTGTAGGTGTGATCCTGTACATCCTCCTGGTGGGCTACCCTCCCTTCTGGGATGAAGACCAGCACAGACTCTACCAGCAAATCAAGGCTGGGGCCTACGACGTGAGTACACATAAGTCACCCCCCAGTACCAACTCAGCACATCAGTTATAACCTTATACCCCAGTTATAACCTTATACCCCAGTTATAACCTTATACATCAGTTATAACCTTATACCCCAGTGTTAACCTTATACCCCAGTTATGACCTTATACCCCAGTTATGACCTTATACCCCAGTTATAACCTTATACATCAGTTATGACCTTATACCCCAGTTATAACCTTATACATCAGTTATAACCTTATACCCCAGTGTTAACCTTATACCCCAGTTATGACCTTATACCCCAGTTATAACCTTATACATCAGTTATAACCTTATACATCAGTTATAACCTTATACATCAGTTATAACCTTATACATCAGTTATAACCTTATACACCAGTTATAACCTTATACATCAGTTATAACCTTATACATCAGTTATAACCTTATACATCAGTTATAACCTTATACATCAGTTATAACCTTATACATCAGTTATAACCTTATACATCAGTTATGACCTTATACCCCAGTTATAACCTTATACATCAGTTATAACCTTATACATCAGTTATAACCTTATACATCAGTTATAACCTTATACATCAGTTATAACCACGAACACTCGGCTCGTGTGAAGACGGTCCTGTTCCACGGCGGTGGTTCAGTGGTTACGGACCGGTAACTTGAGTGCTGCGGACCACAGGACCGGGGTTCGATTCCAGTGTTGGGGGGGGGGGGGGGGGGGGGGGGAATCAACGTGGGTCACAAGTCATAGAAGAGTCACGACACTGAACCATCCCCGCTGGCCACACACACACACACACACACACACACACACACAGTTGTAGTTGGCTGAACTATTTGGAGTCTGACCCTGTGCCTGTGTGGTGTAGTTCCCCTCTCCTGAGTGGGACACGGTGACCCCGGAGGCCAAGGACCTGATCAACAAGATGCTGACCATCAACCCGGTCAAACGGGTCACCGCCACGGACGCCCTCAAACACCCCTGGATCTGCGTATGTCCCATCACATGATCAGAGTGCACACACATTCAGGCTACAATATGAGCCTTTGCGTTCACAAGTGAATTGATTTTGTTAATGAGCACACACACACACACACACACACACACACACACCCACTAGTGCTGACCGTGTCCGTCTTGGTCCACAGCAACGCTCCACGGTGGCCTCCATGATGCACAGGCAGGAGACGGTGGAGTGCCTGAAGAAGTTCAACGCCCGGCGGAAGCTGAAGGTGAGGAGCGTCGTGGTAATGTCCGCCCCTCTGTGTCCACACGGAAACCCGAGAGGTCTGGCTTTCAGGTCATGAGGTAGAGCACGAAAGAAACAACTCCTGTGCCATGTGAGATTTGTTTATCTTTACGTATGTTTCCTTTGAGGGTTCACTGAGAGCTTTCTAAGGGACTTTTTTCTTTGTGTATGTTTCCTTTCAGTGTTTAGCCTCACTGAGAGCTTCCTATGTGACCTTTTCTTTTGGTCTTTTACTTCCTGTAATTCTGCATCCTTTAAGCCCCAAATCGAATGATCCTTTTCAAAAGCGAATCATAAAGTCAATATTTGACCATCCATCTGCTCTCCTCAGCCAGAGTGGCAGCAGGAAACATGACTATTACTAGATCTAATGACAAACCATGCAGTCAGACAATGGACTCCTGTCACTGCAGCATCTAATGATTAGCTCCCAGCACATTTCTGACACGGCTAGAAGGAAGGAGCCTTAGTGTGGCGTTTAAAGTTCAGGTTTCCCCTTTTTTCAAAGTCTTTTCAGTCCCCTTTTTCTTTCTTGTCCGCAGGGTGCCATTTTGACCACTATGCTGGCTACTCGTAACTTTTCAGGTAAGCCAATCATATCTCCTCACGTTATTTTCTAGACAGCGTCTATACTTCATACTCTCTTGAAATAATTGTTTTGTTCTCTCATGTCTCTCTTTTCCCCCATCTGATCTATTTAAAGACCGGTAGAATAAGACTTGCTGTCAATAGCCGAACAAACTCAATTTGCCAGAATTGAAACCGTTGAAAAATGTCCATTCTCTGTCATATAAACTGTCCCTCACTGTTGGAGAGAAATCCCTGTGCCTCCAGGGCAACAGTCATGTGACCCCTTTTCTAGCTTGTGCCAATAGGGACTCTCAGATCTCAGTGGGACCAGGTGGGTCGATGCAGTCATGACCATTAGGGCCTTATCAAAGGGCAGAACGATGTGTCTGGGACCGGGCTGTCGGAGGGTATTGATTGGGTTTCTGGGGGATTCCACTTGAGCCTTCAGATGGACTGTTATTCTGTCCTCTCCTGTCGTGTCGTGCTCGGTTCTGCTGCTTTTGTTCGGTAGATGAATGGAGGTGTGTGTGTGTGTGTGTACACACACACACACACGCACGCACGCACGCACGCGCGTCTGTGTGAGTTTGTGATTGCAAGGTAATACAACCGTTGTCGACCGTTGCCTGTTTCTGAAGCTAATCCTTCCGTATTTTTCCTCCCTGCTCTTCGGGTGATAATACTAAAATGTATTTGTTGTATGACTAGCCCTCGTACTGTAGGCCGTAGGCCGGTTTTGTATTATATTGACCTGTGTTCCAGGTTTTCTCCCCATTGTATTGACCTATGTTCCAGATATTTTTCCCATTGTATTGACCTGTATTTTTCTCCCCTTCCCTCTCTTGTGTGGTGCCCACCCCCCTCCCTCCCTCCCTCCCTCCCTGTGAGGTAAGAGTTCTAAGCTGGTCCCAGGACACACTCTGGCACTTGTCTGCCCCACAAGTGTGCTAACCTGCCACTTTGGGGCAAGACAGCACCCTCTCCCCACACCTCCCCACCGCCCCGCTCACACGACGCTGGCACACTCTACTCGCACCTGCGTGGCGTTTTAGGCTCGTTAAGCCTGAACCCCACCTCTCTCCCATGCCCAGCCAATAAGCACGCTCCCTGCCTGGCCAGTAGTTGCATGTTAATCGGGGAAATGGGTTACAAAGGGCTCCTCATGCAGCCCCTGACTAGAGGGGGCCTCATTAGCACACCCACACCAACAGGGTCTGCTGCTGTAAAAGCCACCCATTTGCAGGGCGCTTTGAAGTGTGTTTGTGTTCGTCAGAGAGAGACAGAGAGGGGGCGAGAGAACGAGTTTACGGGTTTGAATACAGTATAAAACGTTAGGAGTGTGTGTGCGTGTGTGAAAACATCCAAGGCCTTGATATTGGGGAACCCAACATCTATGCAGCTTTTAAGGCCCCCGCACGATGACCGGTTTGGCCGTGTTAAGAGACTTCCTCCTGCTGCTGCTGCCTGCATGTTCCAGAACAATCACTAAGTTTCCTTTACTCCCTTTCCAGTTTGCATCTATCGCTTCTGCTTCCCACTCAGACAGGGCACTGTCACAACTGGCCATTAATTGGCCAACCATCATTAGCTATGGAAATGTGTGCGTGCGTGCGTGCATGCGTGTGGTGTTTGTAGGAGGCGGTTTCACTGATTGTGTCCCCTTGTCTTGCTTCTACAGCAGCCAAGAGCCTGTTGAACAAGAAGGCCGATGGGGTCAAGGTAAGTCAGCCTCTCATTCCCTCCTGCTCCCTCCACTGACAGGCTTTTCCTAACTTCTTTCAATAAACGCAGAGGGAAAATTGTGCGCACCTGGACTGAGGTTTACACTTCATTTCCCAATTTCCTATCGCCAAATACTCTTTAATTGACGTTGACAGGGTTATTAGAATCTGTCATATTGAATATCCTATTGTGAGTATGTCATATTGAATATCCTATTGTGAGTATGTCATATCCTCCCGAGTGCTGAGTGCTTGCTAGTGAGGGGCAGCATGTGCTGCCTGCCATGATCGGACCGGGACAAAACAATATGGTTGGGATAGATGGTCAGACTCCTTATTTATCCAACCTCCTTTGAGAGGTCGTTCCAAAAATTGCTCTTTATTTAACCACTGACAGAGGTGCTGACGCACCGCCATTTTATTTGGTGATTTTCTTTTATTTCGATCCCCCACTCGCTGCTCCTTCTGATGTCTCCATTCCTCAATAATTTCTTTCTCTCTCTCTCTCTCTCTCTCTCTCTCTCTCTCTGTCTCTGTCTCTGTCTCTGTCTCTGTCTCTGTCTCTGTCTCTGTCTCTGTCTCTGTCTCTCTCTCTCTCTTTCTCTTTCTCTCTTTATTTTTCTTTCCCCTGGGGTCCGGTCTTTGTTAACGTTTTAGACCCTCTGTCAAACTGCTCTCTATCTATCAACCTAACCCAAACCCACACACAGACGACATCTATGTCCTGTGCTCCTCAACATACCTCTCCTATCCCTCCTGGTCTCACTTCACACGACCATTACTCTCCTTTCTTCATCCTTCCCGTCTCCCTTTCATTTTGATTGATGCTTGATCAAAAGGGATCCAGTCTGTGTAGAGCTTTGTTTCCCTGGTAGACGGACGGTTTTCTCCGTCTGCCATAATGAGTCACGGACTTGCACTCCCTCTCCCTTAAAACCCATCCAGGTTGCCATAGTTGCGTCATCGGCCAACCATAAAAGCCCAGCAGGTGCAATTTCAAAGATTATCTTACTTCCTGGTAAATGTCATTCCCACTGAGAGTGGGGTGTCCACCCCTGCATAGGGCTTCCAAATGTGTGTGTGTGTGTGTGTGTCTGTGTGTGTGTGTGTGTCTGTGTGTGTGTGTGTGTGTGTGTGTATTTACAGCGGTGCATGTTTGCAAGCTAACCCCATCGTCAGTTACATCAATACAGTGTCCTATCAGGCAGAAATTAGCCGTATATTGTTGCTCGCTAACATTAGCTACCTCAGCTAGTTAGGTAGCTGTTAGGAGTAGTGAGCAAGTTCTAAAACGTTATGTTAACGAGAGAGAATTACGTTTACAATCTGTGATTAAACAAATAGCTAGCTAACTGTCTCTAGGATTTACTTTTACATTTTTATATGTATTATGTGCTACCCAACATCTTCTGGCTGACACATTTGGTTTCCCCATGCCATGATTATCCCCATCACTGTTGTTCTGAGAAGCCGCTGGTGATGTACATGGAACGTCTAATTGATAAAAGGATATTTAAATGATGTGTTTTCTTTCTGTGCACCTAAACATGACCAGTATTATTTTGTTCAACCTCTTGTGGTTTATTTTGTTTGTCATATGAAGACAATGTCTTTTCCAGTTGAATTATATTTAAAGTTCAAGAAAATCCACAGTTAAAAATATATTTTTTGAAAGTTCAATTAAATGCATGATCTTTCTAAATTCAATTTTGACCAAAATTATCGAAATTATGATGTTTGCCATAATCGTGCAGCCCTAGTTTGTGTGTGTGCGTGTGTTTCTGGCTGAAACATTGGGACATTTGAGACAGTTTGTCCTGCTCTCTCTCGTTCTCTAACCGGTCAATACAGAAAAGGAGGACGGATGGCGTCGAGCCAGTGATGGTAGGCTTTCTGCTGCTTTTCACCCAACCTGGCAACCAGTACTGATTGGCAGATATGTAGCTGAAAATAGAACATCGAAAACCTATTATCTGACCTCGTTATTTACCCTTCAGCTGATTCTTTTGTAATAACTACAGGCGCTTGTAGAGATTAGTTTAGACAATAGACATTTTGTATAGTTTCATCTTTGGATGTGCTTTTACATCTTTTCTGTGTAGTCTGAGAATAGAATCCTCATAGAGCTCTCTGCTCACCTCCCATGGTGCTAGCAATCCCTATGGAATGTGTTATGGCAGTAAAAATACACAACGCAACATGGCTGCCAGGGAGTTTGTAATGAAACAGTGTAGTGTACACTCCAGCGGTCGGGGATTTAGCTGTGTCATCCTCATCTTTGTCTAGTCAAGTTAAACTAACGACGATACTTGATTCCCACACTATTGGTTTGGCGTACTTTAACTTCTCTAATTGGACCGGGTTTGGATAGTCATCACAGCTTAGTTGTTTCTCCTTCAGTTGTTCCAAGAAGCTGTGCGCCAGCTCTAAATATGTTTAGTTTAATCATTTTGGATGTATCTATTAATGATGTGTCTTTGAACCTGTAGAACATAGAAAAACTGCGTACCGTGGTGGAAATATATTTTGATATTTTGGCCACAATGTTTCGCTCATATCTTTCTCTTAATTAACAATCAACTTTCTTTCCTCATGAACTTAACTTCCTTTCTGTCCTTTTCTTAGGATCACCTTTTAATCAGGCTCTTAGTAGAACATTTTAATTATCAACAGCGTATTGATATTTAGGGCATATTCCCACTATTGCTATACCCTATTGTTTTTTAGTACCCAATACATTGACAGATTTTTAACATTTAAATGAAAATTGCAATTCAGTTGCAAATTGCAATGCATAATTCAACTATCTTTTTAATCGGAGGAGGACAGGAACATCTGGGTACTTCTGTAAAAGTAATGGGGCCCGTACTTTGTAGCTTTCTAGATGGTTGACTAACTTTTCTCCACAGCCTTGAACCTTCTAGATTCTCCTTCCATTCTCTTCTCCCTGCCTGCTGCTCTGAGGCTTTGCTCCCAAACACTAAGCCTTGTCTACTATCTGCCCGTCTGTCCGACTGTCTTTTCACTGTGTTCTTATAGATCAACAACAAGGCCAATGTGGTCACCAGCCCCAAAGAGCCTACCAACACTCCTGCTCTGGTACTCACTCACTCTGCCTGCCTGCCTGCTTGTCTGCCTACCTGCCTACCTGCCTGCCTGCCTGCCTGCCTGCCTGCCTGCCTGCCTCTCTGTCTGTTTTTCTGTTTCTCTGTTTGCCTGTCTGTCTGTCTGTCTCTGCCTGCCTGCCTGCCTACCTGCTTCTCTGTCTGTTTCTCTGTTTGGCTGTCTGTCTGCCTGTCTGCCTGCCTGCTTGTGTGCATCTGTCGGTCAGTCGTTTGAACTGTTGGTCCCTCTTTTGAGCTTCCATCTTACATGCTTGACCAACCGTTCCTTTTACATTGATATTTATTTCTGGTTAAGAGTGTATGTCCATAATAGTCTTTTTTTCCCCGTCTTTAGAAAGCTGTTCCTTGGTTTTCTTACGTCGGTTATTGGTTCATTGTGTTGCATTAGCGGCTGGCTTGAGCATATTAACTGCATGGCTGAAGTACTGCATTTTCCTTTGTTGTTGATGATAACACTGTAATGGCTATCAAGATACCATTGCGTGTCTCTGATTGTGATTACCGTGTGGGCCCAACTCGAGCTGTCACTCAACTACTCGTTGCTCCCACGTTACCATGAGAACCAACCAGACACCGCTGTACTGTGGGAGCGTGCCTCCTGAAATAGAACTTCAAACATAGTGATACACACATGGAAATAAACTTAACAGACACGCACACACACACACTCACAGCACGGCGCATACTGGCATTCAAAGATCAACCCTCGCTTGCGCAAACGTCACGCACAAATTAACACTTGTGACATACTCTAAGTAATACAATGTCACACACCCACACAGAGATAGTACACTCAAGCAGCCTGATATAGGAGTACCCCCCCCCCCATTGTCTCCCAATGCCAGTAACGACAACCCTTAACGTCTCACTGTCCCTGCTGATGCTGCTGTTAAAAAGGGAAGGCTCACACTGCCAACCTGTTTGCCGACTGACGTTTTGGTTTGTATATCATAACCGTTGCTGTCGCTCCCTTCACTCGGTGTCACCACACTGGCTGTCAATTCATCCATGTAGTCTTTAGTCAACGGGCAAAAGGTGTATCTGTTTAAAAATGGCTGGCACCGGTCAGTTCTGGAACCAAAAAGACGTTCTTTTCCAAGTCTTGTATTACCGGATAGCCTTGCTTTTAGTCCCCACCCCCCACTAATATATGATGCTTTCTCTTGACATGCCCTGTAGTCCATCTGAATCTTCCTACAGTCTCAAACTCTGTTCCTTTCCCATGTAACCCCTCTGTTCTTCATCTCCTTCCTCCTCCGCATCCTCCTCCTCTCGACCAATCAAGGAGCCTCAAACCACCGTTATCCACAACCCGACAGATGGAAACAAGGTATTGGCCAGACGGGTGGTTCTCTGTAGTTTAGAGATGTGTTGGTGGCTTTACTGCACTGTTTGTTTTTTCTGGCCCTGGTGTTTGCATGCAGGGGCTCTGGTTTGTGCCGTGTTACATTAGCCATAGAAGGAGTTGTTAAATTCTGTTTGTGGACCATGAACTCTCGGTTACTGGGTTTCGTGTCAGGCCTAGCAAATATTTGCATGCTGCTTTTACATACTATGGGATGTGAGCGAAGAACTAGGACACGTTGGCTGCTAATATTTACCCAAAAGGGTCATGTTTCTCTTGTAACACAGGTTTCTAAATCTCTGTAAAAAACATTGTTTATGGCTTAAGACATATTCATATTGCATATTTGCCTTTTTTTCACAATTTATTAATTCCTATGATGGCTGGTCATTCCCGCTATGGTCAAAATCCCGTAATGCAATATTCTTAGTTTCAACCATAAACAAATGGTTATACTCTATCTAAAGCTCCTCACAGAAATGCCTCTAAAAGTTTTGGTCAGTTCTCAAAGAAAAATGTGTGTGTATTGACTAAGCCCCATTATGCAACAATATATATTCCTGTGATTATCCTCAATGTACTGTGGGCAACATAAAGTGTGTTTGGCCAACATGCTGAGATATAATGCAACATGTGCATGTCTCATGGTTCATACTGAGTGTATAGGGGCATAGAGTGGACACAGACACTTGCTTCTCTCTTTGGCTGGATACTGTAGAGATCTCCAATGGATGCAAAAAAGGTGTGTGTGTGTGTGTGTGTGTGTGTGTGTGTGTGTGTGTGTGTGTGTGTGTGTGTGTGTGTGTGTGTGTGTGTGTGTGTGTGTGTGTGTGTGTAAAAAAAGATATAGTTCCTGAAGTCAGACCTACCAGCAAGTTGTCGTCCTACTGATAGAATGTAACCTGGCCTCCGATGTGATTGAGGAAACCTGCTGCTGAATGAAAAAGATGGAGCAGCAATCTGCCCTACGTCACAATGCTATCTTCTGTCGTTGGTTTTTCGGGCGTGTTTCCTGCCAAATCTATTTCTATCATCTGCCAGACAATGCTTATTAATAATGCAACAGTGTCTCGTCGGCAAAACCAATTTCGACAACTGAAACTAAGATGATTGAGCTGAGGGAGCGACTGAGATGATTCTAAACCGTTCGCTACGGCCAGCTGTGCATTCTCTCTCTCTCTCTCTCTCTCTCTCTCTCTCTCTCTCTCTCTCTCTCTCTCTCTCTCTCTCTCTCTCTCTCTCTCTCTCTCTCTCTCTCTCTCTCTCTCTCTCTCCCCCCCTCCCTCCCTCTTGCTATATTCCTCCTAATCTTATCCTGGCCGTTCATGATTGTGTGGCCTGTTGTTGTTGTCTTGCAGGAGTCCAGTGAGAGTGCCAACACCACAATCGAGGATGAGGACGTGAAAGGTAAGGGACACCCACGAGACACCAAACAACACGCCGAGGTCCCATTACATTACCTGTGCCCCCCCCCCCTCCCACTAACCCCAGAAGCACCCCGCACCCGGCTACATACAGTCACCCTTTGCTTTGCATGTGTTGTCTCTTTTACTGTGAATGCTGTTGTCTTATGTCCATTTTTAGTTCCCTTCTGATGTATGCTTTGTTTGATTAACTCTGTTCATTTACAACAACAAATATATATATATGTGTAATATCAATTTATGTACACCCACTCATTTAGTCCAATCCCCTCCAGTGCCCTCTCTGATCCTCCTGCATTGGGCTAGGGTTAGGGTTATAGGGCCTGTGATGGGACCTTGCTTGTCTTAAATCGTCTGGCCGGTTTAGTTCTGACCCAGCATGCCTTTTATTAGTGGTGGCTGTTGTCCCAGTCTAAGGAGTCAGGGCTTGCCTGTGGAGACCAGCACTGGGAACGAATGCCTCAGGTCTCTGTGGCGGGTGGACTCTTACACACACATCGGGAGCGACAGATTTTTGTGCGTTGCTGTCTTCGTGTGAAGTGAAGGAATTCGAGGGTTTGCTGATCTCATGCATGTGTGCCTCAAGTATTGGCCTGGTGTGGCCCAGGCTCCACATCCACAGAGGGGGAGTTATTGTAAGCCGTGTGAGAGGAGGGGAAGGGCGGGGGGGGGGGGTCATGGTTTCTCCAGGGGCCCTGTTAGAGGAGACCCCTGAGAGGACCAGTCGACCTCACACCAGGGACTGTCATTAGGTGCATTTGTTCTCTCCTTGATAAAAAGAAAGATAGCATTCGTTTCTGCTTTTGTTGTCTTGACCTTGGCTTCTTTGTGCTATCAAAAAGGGCAACCCAATCAGCCGATTTATTCACTTGTTTTGTTTTGTTTTTACTTCAAAGAGCTTTTCGAAAATCCGCCGAGACAGTTCTGGATTTTGGTGATGCGATGGTGATTGCAGCTGATGAGCTACCTGCTTTGACAATAGTTTCATTGTGGCAGAACCAGGGGGCGGGGGGGGGGGGGGGGGGGGGGGGGGGGACTGCCGTGCTATTGAGAGGAAAGGAAATTGGTTCTCCTATATATCCTTTATAGTGGGGGGCTGGCGCCCAGCTCTCCATGTCGGGTGATTGATGGCTGGGCTGGGGGGGACAGGGGGACGGGGGGGGACGGGGGGTTACGTAATCGTACGCATCTCTTAGCCCAGACGCAAGAGCTGGTCCAGAGGGGTAAGTGGCGGCGCCTCATTTCCATAGAGGTGCTTTGTTTTCCCTGGCAGCAGCTTTGTTTGGAGGAAAAATGGCCCTGTTGTTCCATAGTTGGAGAGTGGCAATTCCCGTCCTCATACCGTTTGATGAAATTACCAGCATGTCAAATGCTCTGCACATTACAGCTCCAAGTTCACAGAAAGAAGTTCAGGACTTGTTTGCAATATTTCAAATAAAGTGAAGCCTCGCTGGAAGCTTAAACCGCCTGTGGTCTGAAATATTGAATGTAAATGCAAATGTAATGTCGTCAAATCCATGCATCATTTCCAGGGACTGAAACATAGAGACATTCTCACACTTTATTGGAACTGTAAAAGGACCAAATGATTTGTGGTCAGTTAAGTTATTGTGTTCAACTTCTGCTCTGTTCCAATGTCTCATAAAACAAAATGGTTGCTGGCACCAATCATCACTACTACAATCATCCCCCCTCCCCATATCCATCTTCACCACTAACATGTTGATGTGATTTCCATTTCCATTTCTCTGCTTTGCCGAGGGCTGAAAACAAAGCTGTCATCTTTGTCATTCACTCATTATTTCATTCCTTTCTTTTCTCCATCTCGTTGCTTTTTTTATACCCTGAAAATGCTTTGAATTCCCACCCCACTTATCCGTCCATTTACCCCTTTGCATCCTCCATCCACCTTTCTGTTATATTTTCAAATGTTTCATCCATCTGTCCGTCCATCCATCCATCCATCCGTCCGTCCACCTATCCATCCATCCGTCCATTCCCCACTCCTCCCCTTTACTTCCACCTTACCTAGTCACCCACCTTTTCAACTCTCCCTGTAAGCGTTTGAGCACTCACCCCGAATCTCGCTCCTCCTCCTCCTCCTCCTTCTCCTCCTGCTCCTCCTCCTCCTGCTGGTACTCCCCCAGTGTGTGGCCCAGTGCAGAGGACTGCTGCCTGTACGTGTTGAGGGCGCTGGTGGCAGCTTACCTCCTGCTCCTGCTCTCCTGCTCCTTTGTGGTGTTGCTGTGCGATCACCCAGACCCTAGCCTCTGTGAGCCCTGTCAGGCCTACAGCACTCAGGGCCCTGGCCCCTCACCTCCGGGGCCCCTGCCCAGCCGGGGCACCGGCGACACCCAGTGTAAGTCCTTCCAAAGGAAAAGAGAGGGGGGGGAGAGATATTCTCCTCTCCTACCCCCACTGTTAGAAATGTGTCGACTGTATTTTGAAAAGCCACACCTTCACGTTCTATCCCCTGGCAGGTCGCTGCAACGAGCACAGATTCAATTATGGAAGCATTGGTATGATTTCACATTTTTATCTACGGTGTACCTTTTAGGAGCCGCCTCCAACAAACCTGTGGAGGAAGGGAGTGAGCATTCCCTAAATGTCACATCCTGAAGGAATGTAGATGGTTTGTAGCTTGATGTCCATGCATTTGTATCTGCCCTGTGGATGTGGATGGGTTTGATGCCGGTCTACACAGTAGAGTGCACGCTGCTATGGTCTTCTGGCGCCCCCTGCAGGTCCAAGCTGTCACCACAGCTCCTCTGAATGGAATCAGTCACTGGGGGATCATCAGAGGGGCAGGAGACAGAGCTCATAAAGCAACTGGAGAGAGACCATAGGTGTGTGAGTGTGAGTGTGAGTGTGAGTGTGAGTGTGAGTGTGAGTGCGAGTGCGAGTGCGAGTGCGAGTGCGAGTGCGAGTGCGAGTGCGAGTGCGAGTGCGAGTGCGAGTGCGAGTGCGAGTGCGAGTGCGAGTGCGAGTGCGAGTGCGAGTGCGAGTGCGAGCGCGAGCGCGAGCGCGAGCGCGAGCGTGAGTGTGAGCGTGAGCGTGTAAGGAATTTGAGGTGTCCTCAAATGAACCATGTTATTTTCTGACTGCGACCGTCTGAAATGTGTTTTTTTCCTCTCTGTCTGCTGTGCGGACTATCAGAGCCACTCATCTATTTGTCTGCCAACTGGTCCTCGCCGTCTTGAGTGAGTGTGTGAGTGTATGCGTGCGCGTGTGCGTGTACGTGTGCTTGTGCGTGTGCATGTTTGTTCCCTTTAGAATGGTTTCTATAATTATATTTGCGGGTAGAGAGTTTAGCCGTGGTTCCATTGGTAGTTGAGAAGTCTTATCCCTGAAGTCCTCTTGTCAGTTAGCGTCTGTGAAACCCCAAAGGGAGACTGAGACACTGCTCTTAATGAAGACATTTTGCCCTGAGAAGACTTCTGCTAATCAGTAATAGTCAATATCTCTGAGCAGTGGGAGATAACATTTATATTTACCGGTATGCTACATGTTTCACAAGAGGACATAAATGGTAATTAAGTGTTTCCATTTTAGTCATTCAGCAGACACTTTTATTTAAAGCAGCTTGACAGTGAGATCAGGGTTGAGTGCCTTGCTCAAGGGCACACTAGTGGTGGTGTTCCCAGGTGGGATTTGAACTTATGACCTTTTGGTCACCAGATAGCAGTCCTACCCTAGGGCAATGCGATCCAGCTGGTATATTCCATGAGTATGTTAAATGATGCAAGAATCTACAGTTCATTGCCAGTTGATTTCCCTCCTGTGGGTTTTTAGTGATTTCTGGAGAGAGGCATTTTGAGCGTCCTGTTGAGAAGGTAATTTTGCTTTGCTCGTACTAAAAGTGCCCCTGAGAGCAAGGACTCCTTTGACAAATCAGTAAAAAAAGCCAGATAAAAGAGGTCATTGGCCTTTAGGTCAGTCTCACTGGAAAAGGCATTTTTTGACTAAACTCATCCTGCCATTTTCTTGCTGAGACAGGCCAAATGAAATAGCCAATCGTTTGGTAGCAGCTGTGACGTAACTCCAGCTGGGCGTTTGCTTGTGGCTTTTGCCGGTGGGTTTATCTGGGTCTCCCAGCACAGTGCCAGGCTCAGGCTTCAGAGAGGAAGGAGACACAGGAGGAGGCATGATGTATCGCATTGTGATCGTTAGTGTTCTGGTCTCCACGTTGCTTGAAAGAGTGGGCGGGCACGTCAGCGTGCAGAATGGTGTGATCGATCCAAGCGGGAACGCATCTGTTCAAGGTGAGAGAGAGAGAGAGAGAGAGAGAGAGAGAGAGAGAGAGAGAGAGAGAGAGAGAGAGAGAGAGAGAGAGAGAGAGAGAGAGAGAGAGAGAGAGAGAGAGAGAGAGAGAGAGAGAGAGAGAGAGAGAGAGAGAGAGAGAGAGAGAGAGAGAGAGAGAGAGAGAGAGAGAGAGAGAGAGAGAGAGAGAGAGAGAGAGAGAGAGAGAGAGAGAGAGAGATGAGAGAGAGAGAGAGAGAGAGAGAGAGAGAGAGAGAGAGAGAGAGAGAGAGAGAGAGAGAGAGAGAGAGAGAGAGATTGAAAGAAACGCGGACGTGGTAGACCACCAACTGTAAAATGTGCGTTTTTTTTCGAAAAGGCACCGTTGATTCGTTTCCAGATTCTGTGTCTTGAGGTATTCTTCACTATGGTGGGTTTAAATTCCCTCATGTATCGAAAATGCTGTCTGTCAAAGCACTTTGCTAGGACACATCGTTTTTTTTCCCTCTTTAAGCCTCCGCGTACCTTCTCGGTATGAAGGGGAATGCATCTTGTTCTTCTTCATTGTGAGCAACACTTGCTTTCACACAGTCCATCCCTTCTGTCTTCTCTCACCTTCGCTGTCCTCATCGATGTACCCCTTTTTCGTGTGCATGCTCTTTTCTTTGTACTTCAGACCTAATAGTATAACTTGTACAGGAGGACTTAAACCTGGTCTAGTAGTCTGCCATTGTGTACTGTCTTTTTAGTGCCAAATAGAGTTCAAGTTTACCTTGAGATTTTGTTGATTCTTTCCAATATAAAAGGTAATTTTTGTATTGTTAACTTAACTTGTTCGATTGCTCTCTCTCTCTCTCTCTCTCTCTCTCTCTCTCTCTCTCTCTCTCTCGCTCTTTTCTTCCTCTGTCTCACAGCTCGCAAGCAGGAGATAATCAAAGTCACTGAACAGCTGATAGAGGCTATCAATAACGGGGACTTTGAAGCCTACACGTCAGTAAATCTCTATTTACCATATGGTCTATGTATATTTACCATATGGTCTATGTATATTTACCATATGGTCTATGTATATTTACCATATGGTCTATGTATATTTACCATATGGTCTATGTATATTTACCATATGGTCTATGTATATTTACCATATGGTCTATGTATATTTACCATATGGTCTATGTATATTTACCATATGGTCCATCTCTATTTACCATATGGTCTATGTATATTTACCATATGGTCTATGTATATTTACCATATGGTCTATGTATATTTACCATATGGTCTATGTATATTTACCATATGGTCTATCTCTATTTACCATATGGTCTATCTCTATTTACCCTATGGTCAATCTATATTTACCATATGGTCTATGTATATTTACCATATGGTCCATCTCTATTTACCCTATGGTCTATGTATATTTACCATATGGTCCATCTCTATTTACCATATGGTCTATGTATATTTACCATTTGGTCCATCTCTATTTACCCTATGGTCTATGTATATTTACCATATGGTCCATCTCTATTTACCATATGGTCTATGTATATTTACCATATGGTCCATCTCTATTTACCCTATGGTCTATGTATATTTACCATATGGTCCATCTCTATTTACCCTATGGTCTATGTATATTTGCCATATGGTCCATCTCTATTTACCCTATGGTCTATGTATATTTACCATATGGTCCATCTCTATTTACCCTATGGTCTATCTATATTTACCATAGGGTCCATCTCTATTTACCATAGGGTCCATCTCTATTTACCATATGGTCCATCTCTATTTACCATAGGGTCCATCTCTATTTACCCTATGGTCCATCTCTATTTACCCTATGGTCCATCTCTATTTACCATATGGTCCATCTCTATTTACCATATGGTCCATCTCTATTTACCCTATGGTCTATCTCTATTTACCATATGGTCCATCTCTATTTACCATATGGTCCATCTCTATTTACCCTATGGTCTATCTCTATTTACCCTATGGTCTATCTATATTTACCATATGGTCTATCTATATTTACCATATGGTCTATCTATATTTACCATAGGGTCCATCTCTATTTACCATATGGTCTATCTCTATTTACCATATGGTCCATCTCTCTTTACTATGTGGTCCATCTCTATTTACCCTATGGTCCATCTCTATTTACCATATGGTCCATCTCTATTTACCATATGGTCCATCTCTATTTACCATATGGTCCATCTCTATTTACCCTATGGTCTATCTCTATTTACCATATGGTCCATCTCTATTAACCATATGGTCCATCTCTATTTACCCTATGGTCTATCTCTATTTACCATATGGTCTATCTCTATTTACCATATGGTCCATCTCTATTTACCATATGGTCTATCTATATTTACCATACGGTCTATCTCTATTTACCCTATGGTCCATCTCTATTTACCATATGGTCCATCTCTATTTACCATATGGTCCATCTCTATTTACCCTATGGTCTATCTCTATTTACCATATGGTCCATCTCTATTAACCATATGGTCCATCTCTATTTACCCTATGGTCTATCTCTATTTACCCTATGGTCTATCTCTATTTACCATATGGTCCATCTCTATTTACCATATGGTCTATCTCTATTTACCATATGGTCTATCTATATTTACCATATGGTCTATCTCTATTTACCATATGGTCTATCTATATTTACCATATGGTCCATCTCTATTTACCATATGGTCTATCTCTATTTACCATATGGTCTATCTATATTTACCATATGGTCCATCTCTATTTACCCTATGGTCCATCTCTATTTACCATATGGTCCATCTATATTTACCATATGGTCCATCTGTATTTACCATTTGGTCCATCTCTATTGTGGATTCAGTCCCATCGTTGTATTGACCCAAGTGTTAATGAGCACCCTGGTCTTCTCCTGTGCTGTTGTTCCCTACAGGAAGATTTGTGACCCAGGCCTTACGTCCTTTGAACCCGAGGCGCTGGGCAACCTGGTGGAGGGCACCGACTTCCATCGCTTCTACTTTGAGAACGGTAGAGTAGCCGAGTCCTCCACGAAGTTAGCCAGGACGTGCATTAACCAAATGGAGCTTCAAAACCGCCTTGAGTGGGACTCTAAAAGGTTGTTTGTTAATTCGTCCCCCTTTTGACCCCCCCCCCCCCCCCCCCCCCCCCCCCCCCCCCCCCCCCCCCGATAGCCCTGACCAAGACGAAGATGCCCATCCACACCATCCTCCTCAACCCCCACGTCCACCTGATCGGCGACGAGGCGGCGTGCATCGCCTACATCCGCCTCACCCAGTACATCGACGTCGGCGGCCTGCCGCGCACCATGCAGTCGGAGGAAACGCGCATCTGGCACCGCCGCGACGCCAAGTGGCAGAACATCCACTTCCACCGCTCGGGCTCGCCCACCGTGCCTGCCAAGTAAGGGGACCTTTGGTACGTCCACGCCCGCCCGCCCGCCCGCCCGCCCGCCCGCCCGCCCGCCGTGCTGTGGTCTCTGCTCCTTTCAGGCCGCAGCTACAGCGGCTTGCCCTGTCCTGCTTTGCTGCGCCTTTGGTCGTGTTTCTCTAAACGTCCCTTGTTTTTTTTACCAAGACATGGCTAAAGCACATACTTTGCTACAGTGTTGTATTGGAGTTGTAACGCCTGTATGGCAATGATGTTTCATTTGGATTGCTGAAAGTGTGTTTGTTTCGTTGTTCATGGCGTAACGATTTTGCGGTGAAGGTTGACAAACTGTTTTCTCTTACAGTTGAGAGCCCCCAAGCCGACCACAGACCCCACCTACCAACTGTCTGTCACATTCCTCATCCAATCCCTGCCCATCGCTAGAGCTCCGCCCTCTCAGAGTGTTGTTTACATATCGTCACTGCTGGACTCAAGATTCTTGTAAATGTCGCAAAAAGAGGACAACGTGAATCTCGACGATATCATTTTCTAGAGATAATGTGTGGTGTCTGTGACTTTGTTCTGAGCTACCAACATACGTCTCGGAATAGTAACACCTAAACCATCTTATGTTTGATTCTGTTTCAACGATTGGTAGGTTTTAGACATGTTTTTAGGTGGAATATCAGTGAGGTATGTTTATAGGCAATTTCTGTTGGAATATGTATCAAAGCTATAGACCATCAAGACATAAGGATTTATTGGGCTAATAGCGCACAGAAGGCGAGAGCTATAACTAACAGATTCTGTTTCAATATCATGCAGTGAACAACAGCCCTATCAGCTCATTTGTTTAATATATGGATATTTTTCATCAACTAAGTTGACTGAAGGTTCATTGGTGATCCTAGCCTTTTGGGCACAGTGACCAACACATCACAATGACTCCTTTTATATCTGTTGTGTTGCAGAAGTGCAATTTATGGTTACTACTAAACACGCAAGCTAGCTTTGTTTTGGTGACGTATACATTTTGGTGATTGACGTTAAATAGTTATTCTTGCTTATATTGGGTAGTTTTACCTGTTTTAAAATGAGATTAGTTTACTATCTTTTACATTATTTTTTGTTGTTTGCAATTGGTGCAAATTAAGTATGATTGCTAGTAGTTTTTATTAAATATTAAGGGGGGAAAGGCTGTTATGCCTGTGTTTGCCTAGACACCATTACACAGGGAAAGAGCGACACATATAACGTATACTATAGACATGTTGAATACCTATATTACTTTAAGGCCATTCGTTGTATGACATAACATAATTTTAAAGTCAATCATACTATTTTCATAAGGAACTAATCGTGTACGTTTTATTAGTTGATAAATATTTGTTCTGTTTATTTTTTATATTGCCATACTGATGCTATAGCTTTCCCATTGACTGCTCTAGTTTCTTTCTTCAGTTTGATCATGGAGCTTTGCCCTGGGCCTAAGTTTGGTTTCATGCATGGTTCTCCATTTCTAAAACATTCCTGTCTTCTTTATCCCATGTGTAGCCCTAAGCCCTTCCGAAGTCCTTCATTTGTGTCTGGGGTGAACCTTCTTAATTGCTGTACCATTTAAGGCCCTTACATCAGTTCCTGTGTTCAAACCATGTGCATCAAAGCAGTTCTTTTATACAACAGAGGAAGTGAAACTAGGACGTCAAATAACATCCCCTTGCTCTGGTAATCCACTGGTTAATTTGAATATTATTTCACTTGCAGTATGAGTGATTCCATTCACAGGTCATTTCAGTTTGTTGCCAATTGATAAATCGTCAAAATACTACTGACTATATTACACGCTATGGTATCAACACACAGACATTAAGTACACAAACTATCTTTTTGGACACTGACACATTCACAGGGGTGATGAACCACACAAAGGGTGCACATCATTTATGATTTCAGGTGTTGTATGAGGGAGAGGTTCTACTCTGTTCCCCATTTATGTTTATTTCCAAATTTAGAGTCAAAATGGGAAAACTATGATCATGGTTCCTGGTGGTAAAAGACTGATGTATGTTGAAATATGAAATAAAATGTGTGATTTATGCCAAATGTATTATTGTTTATATATATATTTTTTCTAATATATAAAAATGTAGCCGTCCCACTTAATCAAATATGATTGATAATGTGGGACAGCACGCTTCGGTAAGCTGAGACAGTGTTGTTCCTCAAATGGGGACTTCTATGTTGCATACATAGTTGTTCAAGGTTTATAAGTTTAATGTTCTGTACACACACAAACACACGCACACACACACACGCACACGCACACACAATCTCTCACTTTCACATACATAAGATAAGATAGAAGATAATGGTATGATGGGTCTCTCACCTGCAAAGGACTGTTTATTCCCAGAGTAACCACAAAGTTTCTAGATTAGATTTTAAATGAATAATCCGTTAATCTACATTGTTGCTGGTGCTTCAAACTGGTGTCCCAGATTACAAAGTGACCTGTTCCAGATGATCAAATTCAGGTAGGTAAGAACACTTGTAGGTGTGGTGTGTCTCCTCTGGAATATAGGACATTTATTCATATCATGGTTGCCATTCCCTCACAGCGGTCTATCAATTATACACATAAAGAAGAGTTTGCATGGCCAAATAGCAAACAAAAGTCTTTATTAAAAGCAGAAACTGAACTTTTAGCTGCCACACAACCCCTCCACTGTGGGTTTGATTACTATGGACTCACCAGAAAACTCTCTAGAACTGTCTTTTTCATTTGTAAACATTGCTATTCGTTGTTTTAACATGGTTTGAAAAAAATGACAAACACAGAAAACACATTTGACACATGTACAATTTTATTTTCTGCCATGTACATACTGCAGTTGCTATGCCTTGTTAGCGTTTCAGTTTTTTCCCCGTAGGTTTTAGTAATAATTTGATAACTAATACATGCCCTCATAGATATTTATACTGTAAATATGTATATATTGTTATCACCATGGAAACAAGATGCTGAATCATCAAATCAAATGTAACATTTTGACTTTTATTCTCTCTTTAGACCACACTAAAAGTAAAGGGCAAAGTGAGGATTACATTGTTACATAGATAAAGTCGGTACCGCGATAAACAGAAGATAGGCTACTTTGTCAAGTCGGGTACATAGATACAGTACATCCATGTTTGAGTCAGATCTGATCTCGGCATTGGTGATTTGTAAGAGGAAATACCAGAATTCCAGTGAGAACTTGTTTGTGTACAATGGCAATCGGTAAAACATGTTTTCCTTTCCCTCTGTTGTCCATCATGAGTCATAACTCCAGCAACTCACACTCGTGCACTCACGCTAACACTCAAACTCTCAGAGTTTCACATGCTGGAGTGAAGATGGGACGTCAATAAATAAATTAGAAATCCAAGACCAAACAATCCTATAGCCTGTTAAATTGAGTGAGGGATCAGGTACAGTTCAGCCTAACAGTAAGTTTCTCAAAACCCACATAAAGAACATCTTTTCAGTTTTCTTCTATTGTTTGATGAGCAAAAAAACAACAGAAACCAAAATCGTGAACAGCAAATCATAGGACTCAACTAAACCACGCAAATTACCACCACTCAGTACCAGTCCTGTGGAGACAATCGAAAGGGCTTTCTCTGATCAACGCCACTGCAGACAATCATGAGAGTACCACTGTTTTGGAAGTGGAGGTGTGGCTGCGCTGTAGGACAAGGGGTTTACTGAGGGGGGTGAGATAAACGTGCTGTGGAAAACAGGGAGACGTGCTTGACACGCATCAGAATGATGGAAAATCGCAAGCGACAACATTCCCAAATAATAGACGTTCTTTCGCAAATGGCAGGCTGCAATGTCGGTGAGGACACTATGAGCTAAGACGCACACAAACACACACACACGCACAAACACACTCAAATATATACACACGGGATTGGCAGCATTCAAATCCGCTGCTCAGAAGTAGTGGGTAAATACATAGAACACGTTAGAAAGACAGACATTTAGAAAGAAAAACAGACAGTCAGTGAACATGGTGCGGGACTGGAGATGTGGACTCATAGGTCCACGTCCGAAAACTTGACACTTGAGAAGCTAGAGTTAACTTTGTAAACAGAATATTTGGATTAGGTTATAATATTTCAGGGCTGAGCAGTGTCATATGTGTAGTTACGGTGACAGTGAACTGACGCTTTAGTGAATCGAGTCCTTTACGCAAGATTTCGGGCATTTTCTCCTTGCTCTTTCTGACATTTATTTTCTATGTAACGTTAATCTCATCTGTGTTCTGGACATTAGTAACCTTTGACCAGTTGAGTAATTCTGATTAGCGCACATACATTTTCAGCATGTATGTCGGGGCGAATGTACTAAATGCTTTAAAATTGACGATCTGAAAATCTCCCAGTCCAAGCAAGTAATGTGTTCCTCTATTTACAAATCTTTACAGTTGTCCTTCAGCAAGAGGCCCATGCATGAGGCAAACGTCCAAGACGTCCCCTGACCATATCCGTCGTTGTTTTCTTGATTCTGTTGCTCTAAAATTGAACCACAGCAGCCCCCCAAAAAGTATCAGGACTTAAAAATCTAAGCTAAAATATCACCCAACGACAATATGGGGAGCTATCTTTGGTCACAAAAAGAGCAAATAAAATGGGCAAAGACAGGGCAAAAAGCACAAAAAAAAAGAAAAAACAAAGCTAAACAAAAACTGAATCCAGTGTTTCCAAGGAATACGCAGAAAATTCGATGTAGGGTTGGAGGGAGCTGTGGTGGCTAAGCTCAGAGGAGGTCTTCGGGGTGTATAGATCAGGGCCAAAGGGGGAACAAATCAGACTCAATCTAGCCGAATCAGCCTATTAATCTTTTCCGTCCTCCATGTCCTCCTCCTCTCCTTCCTCCTCCTCCTCTTCCTCCTTCGGGGCGCAGTAGCGTTGGAGCAGTAGGTGCAGGTGCTGCTGAAGGGCGTCGGGCTGCAGGGCCTCTGGGGTGTCGTCCAGCCGCTCCAGGTGCACATGCTTACCCTGGGCGTCCCTCACCACGGTCCTCTTCTGGGTCCGCGACTTACGCATCTGGGTTCTGCGCACGCACAGACACACACACACACACACACACACACACACACACACACACACACGCACGCACAAAGGAGCACACACAAGAACACAGAACAAAGAAGTCAATGGGGCATCAGTATTTACAGCCTTTACAAAATGACGGTAAAGGTTAACCTTTCAGTCTCTGTGATAATGTCAAGCTATGCAAGTTAGCCCTCTTTCTAAACACAAAATCACGTCAGGTCAAACGTCCTGAAATACGTACACTAATATTAAAGTTGGGGGTACATTTGTGTTAGGGACGTGGGATAGAATCACACCATGCTTATCATTTCTAATCAGCTAGTCTTGGTTTAGTGACACTCCCATGCGATTGTCCAACCTTTTGACCACAGAACCATCATTCTTCACAACTTCTCTCTCTACTAAATGAGGCAGGAGAACTTTCCCAAAGCCTCCAGCATAACTCAACGCCTGAGGTGACAGAGTGAAGGAAAAATAAGTTAAGAGGTACGTAAGGGGTGAAAGGTAAAGCTCCAGCGGCTCGTTCCCAGTCATCTTGTTACACCTGCCATTTTAATCAAGAGCTGAAACTTGCCGCCTCGCCAGTGTACCAGAAACGCCTGATAGAGACGCCGGTTTTTTGTTGTACTGACCTTCTCAAAGTCCTCCCTGGCCGAGGGAAGATCTGCAGCCAACGAGGAGTCCCCCGTCTGCTTCTCCGTTCTCTCACCTTTCACCACCGTTGTCTTGACAACCTTGCTGACTTTTCGTCCTTGTACTGCCTCCACCTCAAACTCAGAGGCAGTGGCAGCACCTAGTGCCAGGGGTTCAGTGAAGGTCACCTAGAGAGGTCAAACACAAGGGTTCACAGGTCACAAAGAGATAATAATGGTAATGTATTCAATGCACACCGCAGTAATAGTTATCGCAAATTAACCAAATGTGGTAGTTCGGTTGCAAAACACATTCATGTAGTGACCTCGGTCTGATTTCCCCCACTGCGGACCACCGTCCTCTTCACCACTTTGGAAACTGCGTCTCCTTCCTCCACACGGACCATCTCCTGGGGAGATCCCTCCACCGTCACTTCCTGTCTCTCTACTCCGTCCGCAGACACGTATTGGCGGATCACCTTCCTTGTGATCTGGGACACGAGAATGAGCAGCAATTTCAAATGAGGGTTCTACACTTGTGTCTGTAAGTGTTATAAGCATGCTATGCTATCACCATGTATGACCCCATTTCAAGTTTGCATTGTAAATTCAAATGAACATTTTATCAGCAGTTGGTTCGGCGAGTTTGACACCCTTACCTTCTTGACAACCATGTTTCCATGCTCGTCTGTGTACTGTTCCTCTGTCACCGTCTGAGGGGGCAAGTCTGGCAACACATCGGACTAGAGAGAGAGAGAGAGAAAAATACATATCAGTTCTCTGAACTTACAGTTTTGAATTAGCGGGATTGGGAAAACATTCAAGAGCACACAAACAGTGCATTTGCAATTTATATTTCCGTCATACCAGACTATTTGCAATTATAGTTTTCAAGTGAACAAGAATGTAAATGACACGCTTCAATTCACACCGACACAGCCAAAACACAGCAACTCTGGAGTAAACAAAATAACAGAAAACAATTGGTGCGTGATATGATGTACGGACTGTGTGTTTTTTAATCTAACTAAATGATTTTCCTCCAAACAAAGTCCTTTAGCGTTAAAGAAGGCTCGATTAGGAAGCGGGGGGGGGGGGGTTCTTATACTGCAAATTGTCCACCAGTAAGTTGAGTAAGTGCAGCACAAAATATTTACACCCCCCTCGGCTAAACCTCTACTCCCAAACCCAGACTCAGTCCACTGCACACCGCAGCAGGATAAAACCCCTGCCCATGCTCTGCCATGCCGGGTGTACCTGGATGATCACTCTGCGCCGAACCACCCTGGTGGTGACCACCTCCTCCTCTGAACTATCGGAGGACAGCACCCCTAGCTCCTCAGCTATCTCCTGGGAGACAGCACACGGGCAACACAAGTCGGTACGACGAGGACACATTCACCGTTACGGCAGGCACGCAAGAGCAGGCAATGCTTGTTCCTTCTTTTCACTGGAATGTGCTTTCTTATTTTTAGGTTCTGTTGCCAGACATATTTAGTTTTTGTTACAGGAAATTAATCTACAGTAAATAATGTTAATGGTAGATGAAGAGAAGGTACAATTCTAAGCCAAAACAGACAAGCAGATGTGTAAAGACACGTGGAAAAGCAAACAAACACGACACCACACAAATTGGAGTTCAAACCATAAATACATGAAATTAGAATGGGCAAGGGGAACCAGTACAAATGTTTTTACATCGCTTTAGAAATATAGTTCGAGAAAGTATACAAGTATACTGACAAAATACTCTGGTCAATATGTGACATTCAGTTGCTGTTAGAGCTTGTGTCCTGTACTGTAGCATTGGTAAGTATGTGCAAACATGCGAACACATCAATCATTAGGTTCATAATTTAGTTTTTTGTATCAGGAGTTGGATAATTGAGTGCATGATTTGGTTATCCTCTGAGTTTGGACCACCACAAAACTGCATTCAACCTGCGAATTCAGCCAGGGGCACAAACCAGGGCAGTGGTGCACTCATGCTCAACCTCCTCTTACCCTTTCCAGGGACTCATTGTCATCGCCATACCCTGCACGGTCCCTAGGGGGCAGCTCCTCGCACCTGTGCAGATTGCCCTCATCTCGTTCATCTCGTGAACTTTCTGAGTCATAAGCAAAGTCGCCAAGGCTTTCGCTACCGGAGGACAGGCGTTTGCGGTCGTCCACTTGAAGGAATCGATGAGGGGCGTACAGAGAACCCCCCGTGGGGAAAGCTACGTTGTGGCTGTTGCCAGGCAGAGGAGACGGAGGCTCTGAGATGTGATAGGTCTCCTCGGCCTCTTCTAGCTCCGGCTCCTCCGGTTCTGAGAACTCTGTGAAGGCATCCTGGCAGTCAAAGAATTCTGGGTCTGAGTCCTGTTCAGGGCTTTCTGAGGCTGCTGTTGGTTTGACTTGAGGTTCCCCTGGGGCAAATGCTGCAACTGTTTTCTCAAACTCTGAGAGCACTCGGTTAAAGTCTGGGGAGAACTGGTCGTCGATGGAAGTCACTTCTGTGGTAGATGCCTCGACAGTGCACTGATCTCCCTGAGTGCTGGTTACGGAGAGACCCTTATCAGATAACGGATCGCTGAACACTGGCGAAACTGGACTCAAATCAAGAGGAGACCCCTGGCTATATTCAGAGACCCTCAGGGACTGACGTCCAGAAAATATCGCATCATAATCTGGAGGCACTAAGAAGTGACTGGACATTGGTGAAAACAGCTCACTGCTGGAGGATTCCTTAGAAGACTCCTCTAGCATGAAGTACATCTCCCACTCTGAGAACTCCTGAGACCTGTCTGTAATAGGTGACCACGGCCTTAAGTCTGAGGCTGAACTGATTCCTGAAGCTCCGCTCTCTCCTAGGTTTGGAGTAACCGCTCTGTGGGTTGGGAATGAATCAGGGTCGGCAAACTGAAGTGGAGATGATATTAGTGGCTTGAAGCCAGAGGGAGTCGTGGTTAGCTCAGTTGATGACACACGTGATTCACCGTGCTCTTGTCTCAAGGTTTGTTCGTAAATAATACTAGCTTTCAGTTTCAACAGTTTGCTCTGCACCTTATCAAAATCTGATAGCAAATGGGATTCCTTTGTTGTTTCAGCCTGTAAATAAACATTGGCATAACCTGGATGAGTTATACAATGCATACAATAGTGTGGTGCATGTGTTGGCAAATATGAAAAACCTTTACACAATGCAGATTTTAGCGTGCATCAATGCTACCATCTGAAAACTATGGGAAATTGTCTATTGTGTATATTTAAGTGCGGTATTAACATGCACGTTATATTCACTCAATAAAATGTACTCTATTTTTAAGACATAAAATGCAATTGTACACTACGTCTTTTTGCCTGACTTAATTCAAATAAACAATTTATTTCATTCATAATCATTGTTAGTGAATCAAACCATGTCCATTTAGTCCACACAGGGTTATTTTCGTCCATCTCGTTGAGTTAATGCATTCATCAATTAACTGAGGTGGAGGCAGTCTTCCCCATGACGATCATGCTTTCAGTCTTACCCTCTGCGGGACTGTCTGGATCTTTAGTTCACCAGCACTGGGCTGCAGGACCTTCTCCCTTTCTTCCATCCCACTTTTAGCCTCCATTCTCTGTGTGTGTGGAGGACTATCCCAAGGGATCTTTCCTGAGTTGTCCACACCAGCAGCAGGTTGTGAATATGGGGTTTCAGCTGGTTCCGAGCTCTGGGTCCATTGTTCATATGCAGTCATCGATTCAAACTCTGATATAGACACTTTTCGTTGTCTCTGATCTTTGGTGATGCGTGTTTCATCCTTTAACTTACTAACCTTACAAATGGTTCCTGTAGACTGGTCATTGCTTGGCACTGACACAGTTGGTACATGACTAAACATTTCAGTTTTCATGTGTAAACTTTCCCTTTTTTCTAAATCTATTCTAAACTCTTCCTCTGACAGACCTGATTCAGGAGAAATGGGCCTAGGACTATCATCAATCCAACAATCTATGGGCAACGCAACAAACTCCGAGTCGGATGTCTCAGACGAAGGGGTTGAGGACCTACTCGCTATAGGTTCCATGAAGTACTGAGACAATATCCTCATAAACTCTGGCACCGGGGAGTCTGGGGATAGCCGACAGTACTCCGTGACCGATGACACCGATTCCGGTGAGGACGGCCGTCTCTCAATCTCAATGGCTCTAGATGAAGTGACAGTGACCTCACCATCTGAATCCAAGGCCATGGACTCGGGTGAAGACGACCTGTGCGTTATCAATGTGGTGGTGTACTCAACTAATGAAACTGTGAACTGAGGGATGGGGGAGTCTGGGGACAGCGATCTGTTTTCATTGAGCTCGTGCATGGACTCGGGTGACGAGGCTCTTTTGTCAAACGTAGCCGATTCAAGTGACATGCGTCTGTCCTCAGATATTGAGTCGGGTGATAGCGGCCTGTATTTCTCATCATCTGATATTACAGATTCAGGGGATGAGGGTCTACATTCTACAAACCAAGAGTCAAGGTATAACTCCGCATCTGATGCATCAGACTCTGGAGAGGATGATCTCGACCTCAGTAATGTCACAGACCCTGGCAGCACAAGTCTGAAATCGGGAACGGGGGAATCTGGTGATAACGTTCTGAACTCATTGACTGATGCCGTGGATTGAGGAGATGAGGCTCTTAAATCTGACATTACCATCAATGCTTCAGGAGACAGGACTCTGTACTCAGCTATTGACTCTGCTGATAGAGCTATCTGGCCATCCTCTGGGTCTGATACTGATATGACGACCCAGTCATCATCAGCAGACTCGACTATTGTCTCTGGGACTGTTGCTTCAAAAATGTACTCATTCTGTCTGTATGGTGATGGGGATGAGGGCAAACCCTCATTCAAGGGTAATTCTGACTCGGAACCTCTAGTGCCATGATCGATGTGTACAGTCTCTACTGAGGTCACTGTAGGTGTCCCTTCTGTAACTGTCACTGTGTCAGAGAGGAGTGGACTGATCTCAGAGCTGTCTCTGTCATCCGTGGCCTCCTCTGTTTCAACATACTCTACAGCGGTTCCAACATATTCCATAAACCCTGTCTTACTATTGAATGCTTCCCCAACGTACTGATTGTCATGTATTGGAGAAATCAACTTCCACACCTCTGCATCATACACAAGGTTGTATTCAGCAACCATAATGGCTGATACGTCTGATGACGGAGCACTGCTTGAAGGTAAAACTGTACTATCAATGTTTGCTGCACTTGCTGTTGGAATGTCTTGCTCAGCTAACATTGATTCAGCTGACAACGGCAAATCATTGGGCTCTAACTCAATAGATTGAGACAATTCTGGACTTTGTTCAATGACTAACGACTCTGCAGTAGAAATGACCTCCTCTGACTCTGAAAATTCAGTCAGAGCCAAATCCCTAACTGTAACAGAATATTCCAAACTGGCACTTCTCAAATCTGAAGCAGATGAATCAGGAGTCACCGCTCCATAATCATCAGATGCCAGTGACTGAGGAGATATTGGCCTCCTGTCAGACAAGTCAAGTGATTCAGAATATATCAAATCAAATTCCATATCGGATGTTATTGATTCTGGGGATGAAACCCTATAGCATGATCCTTTTGCTGTAGACTCAATCACGTTCTGACTAAACTGTGGAACGGGTGAGTCTGGTGATAAACATTTGTTCTCATCTGTTGATCCAGTTGTTTCTGGAGACTCTGACCAGATATTTTCCCCAAACCTTACTGACTCTGGTGACATCGGACTGTGCTCAGACAATGACTCCGGAGAGAGATATCCCTCCTCAACTTCGAAAACAACTGATTCAGGTGAGTCTGGTCTCTCTTCAAAACAAAAGTACCCAGACAATAAATATTCACTCAATATGTATTCAATTTCAGAGGCAACAGACTCTGGTGATGTGGACCTGTATCCTACAGTGGGAACAATAGAATCGGGTGCAGAATTCCTAAATTCAAGTATCGGTGAATCAGGTGAGAGTGCCCGGTATTCGTCTCCAGAAGCTATAGAATTTGGTGACAAGGGTCGGCCTTCATAACGTGATGATAAACGAACAGTTTCGTATTCTATATATGACCCAATTGATGGAGGGGTTGTCGACCTATGTCCAACATCACAGCAATAAGTTTCAAATAATGCTGGCCTGAAATCTGGTATAGGTGAGTCAGGGGAAAGAACTCTGTACATTTCTACAGCTGTTACTGACTCAGGGGATTCTGCTCTAGGCTCAAAAAGCCATGGAATACACAGGTCAGTCTCCAAATCCCCATCAGATATTGATTCTGGTGAAGTTGATCTATATCTAACCAGAGTAGCCTCCCACTGTCTGAACTGGGGCAGTGGAGAGTCAGGAGATAGACACCTGTACTCATTCACCGATGAAAGGGAACCCGCAGAATCTGGTCTATCCTCAAACGAGAACATGCCAGAAATTAAAGGAGCAAATTCTACCTCAGAGATTACAGACTCGGGTGATGTAGACCTGTATCCAACAAGAGCTGAATATGACTCAGGAAAAGCTAGTACAAACTGTGGTACTGGAGAGTCTGGTGATAGAGCACTGCGTTCATTTAAGGACGCTATTGAATCAGGAGATGACGACCTGTCCTCAAAATGCATTGGGAAGTGTGATTCAGCCTCCCATTCCAGATCTGAGGATAGTGATTCAGTGGAGGAGAACCTGTGTCCTACCATGTAAATAATGGAGGGTTGTTCTGTCTGTCTAAAGTCAGGTATAGGAGAATCTGGGGATAGTCTTCTGAAGTCGTTCATAGAGCAGGTTGATTCTGGAGACGATGTCCTGATGTTAGCCATCTGAGCTAATTCTGTGGGTGAGAATGGCCTATATTCTGGCTCTGAATCAGCTGACATTGGTCTTTCCTCAAACTCTGATACTATAGATTCAGGAGATTCTGGTCTATTCTGAATATCAAAGGCTGCCGATATGAAAGGTGCATATTCAATTTCTGATTCAACTGAGGCGGGTGATGCAGACCTGTATCCAACAAGAGCTGAATATGACTCAGGAAAAGCTAGTATAAACTGTGGTATTGGAGAGTCTGGTGATAGAGCACTGCATTCATTTAAGGACGCTATTGAATCAGGGGATGACGACCTGTCCTTAAAATGCATCGGGAAGTGTGATTCAGCCTCCCATTCCAGATCTGAGGATAGTGATTCAGTGAAGGAGAACCTTTGTCCTACTATGGAAATCATGGAGGGTCGTGCTGTCTGTCTAAAGTCAGGTATAGGAGAATCTGGGGATAGTCTTCTGAAGTCGTTCATAGAGCAGGTTGATTCTGGAGACGATGTCCTGATGTTAGCCATCTGCGCTAATTCTGTGGGTGAGAATGGCCTATATTCTGGCTCTGAATCAGCTGACAGTGGTCTTTCCTCAAACTCTGATACTATAGATTCAGGAGATTCTGATCTATTCTGAATATCAAAGGCTGCCGATATGAAAGGTGCATATTCAATTTCTGATTCAACTGAGGCGGGTGATGTAGACCTGTATCCAACAAGAGCTGAATATGACTCAGGAAAAGTTAGTATAAACTGTGGTATTGGAGAGTCTGGTGATAGAGCACTGCGTTCATTCAAGGACGCTATTGAATCAGGAGATGACGACCTGTCCTTAAAATACATTGGAAAGTGCGATTCAGCCTCCCATTCCAGATCTGAGGATAGTGATTCAGTGGAGGAGAACCTGTGTCCTACTATGGAAATCATGGAGGGTCGTGCTGTCTGTCTAAAGTCAGGTATAGGAGAATCTGGGGATAGTCTTCTGAAGTCGTTCATAGAGCAGGTTGATTCTGGAGACGATGTCCTGATGTTAGCCATCTGCGCTAATTCTGTGGGTGAGAATGGCCTATATTCTGGCTCTGAATCAGCTGACAGTGGTCTTTCCTCAAACTCTGATACTATAGATTCAGGAGATTCTGGTCTATTCTGAATATCAAAGGCTGCCGATATGAAAGGTGCATATTCAATTTCTGATTCAACTGAGGCGGGTGATGTAGACCTGTATCCAACAAGAGCTGAATATGACTCAGGAAAAGTTAGTATAAACTGTGGTATTGGAGAGTCTGGTGATAGAGCACTGCGTTCATTCAAGGACGCTATTGAATCAGGAGATGACGACCTGTCCTTAAAATACATTGGAAAGTGCGATTCAGCCTCCCATTCCAGATCTGAGGATAGTGATTCAGTGGAGGAGAACCTGTGTCCTACCATGTAAATAATGGAGGGTTGTTCTGTCTGTCTAAAGTCAGGTATAGGAGAATCTGGGGATAGTCTTCTGAAGTCGTTCATAGAGCAGGTTGATTCTGGAGACGATGTCCTGATGTTAGCCATCTGAGCTAATTCTGTGGGTGAGAATGGCCTATATTCTGGCTCTGAATCAGCTGACATTGGTCTTTCCTCAAACTCTGATACTATAGATTCAGGAGATTCTGGTCTATTCTGAATATCAAAGGCTGCCGATATGAAAGGTGCATATTCAATTTCTGATTCAACTGAGGCAGGTGATGTAGACCTGTATCCAACAAGAGCTGAATATGACTCAGGAAAAGCTAGTATAAACTGTGGTACTGGAGAGTCTGGTGATAGAGCACTGCGTTCATTTAAGGACGCTATTGAATCAGGAGATGACGACCTGTCCTCAAAATGCATTGGGAAGTGTGATTCAGCCTCCCATTCCAGATCTGAGGATAGTGATTCAGTGGAGGAGAACCTGTGTCCTACCATGTAAATAATGGAGGGTTGTTCTGTCTGTCTAAAGTCAGGTATAGGAGAATCTGGGGATAGTCTTCTGAAGTCGTTCATAGAGCAGGTTGATTCTGGAGACGATGTCCTGATGTTAGCCATCTGAGCTAATTCTGTGGGTGAGAATGCTCTATATTCTGGCTCTGAATCAGCTGACATTGGTCTTTCCTCAAACTCTGATACTATAGATTCAGGAGATTCTGGTCTATTCTGAATATCAAAGGCTGCCGATATGAAAGGTGCATATTCAATTTCTGATTCAACTGAGGCGGGTGATGTAGACCTGTATCCAACAAGAGCTGAATATGACTCAGGAAAAGCTAGTAAAAACTGTGGTACTGGAGAGTCTGGTGATAAACCCCTGTTTTCATCCACAGACCCCATTGAGCCTGGGGATAACGGCCTTCCTTTCAAAGAAAACAGTGATGTGTCTAAAACCTCCATTTCAAAGTCTGACATTGTAGAAAACGGCGATGAGGGTCTACTTTCTGCCATAAACACGACCGATTCATGGAAATAGTGTGTGTATTGTGGTACAGGGGAATCAGGGAATAGAGCTCTAAATTCATTAACTGATGTTGGTTCAGGAGAGGATGCTCTTCTTTTGGTTATCAACATCAATGACTCAGGGGACATTGGTCTGAATTCAGGTATTGAGTCTGGTGAGTAAGGTCTTTCTTCGATTTCTGACTCCACGGATTCAGGGGTGTCTGGTCTATCCTCGTCATAGGCCACAAAAGTCATAAGTCCATACTCAACATCTGAGGTAACTGATTCCCGAGAAGATGATCTGGATTCACCAATAAATGTAACCGATTCCTGTATCATTGGTCTGAATTCTGGTATTGGTGAGTCAGGGGACAGAGGTCTATACTCACTGACTGATCTTGCTGATTCGGGAGAAGATGGTCTCGTCCCATCAACATAGATCAACGGGTCAAATACATCCATTTCAGCATCTGATATGGATTCTATGGATGATGATATACACAGGGATGTAGACATTTCAAAAGATGAGGGTAAATATTGTAGAATGGGGGAATCTGGAGACAAATATCTATGCTCATCCATAGACTCAGGAGAATCTGATCTCAAATGAGCCAGTAGATGGACTGTCTCAGGTGAGAGAGGCCTATACTCTGACTCTGAATCAGGGGACAGCGGTCTGTACATCTCCTCTACTTCTGTCTCTGTCTCAACATATTCTATTCTACTCCCTGCATACTCAAAGACACCTGTTCTACTAGAGAAGGTTTCCCCAACATACTGGGGATCATGGATTTGAGAGATCAGCTTCCAGAGCTCGGCATCATACACAAGCCTGTATTCCGGTACTAAGATGGCTCTTAGAGTTGGAGCACCATGCTGTAGCCCTCCACTTTTTTCTGCTATCATTGATTCCGGTGACTCCGGCCTCTCCTCAATTAAAAAGGCATCTGAACCTAAATCTGAATATTCAACATCTGAAACCACTGACACTGGTGAGGATGACCTGAATCCAACGGCTGCCACCGATTCCAGACATGTTTTTCTGAAGTCAGGTATAGGTGAGTCAGGTGATAGAGCTCTGTATTCACCTATTGATGCTAGTGAAAAGGACGACGCAGGTCTGTCCTCAAAAAGCCATGGAATGCATGAATCGGATTCTGTTTCCATATCGGTCAGTAATGACTCCTGAGAGATTGATTTATTAAATGAATAAACTGCATCAGTAAATGAGTGTGAACAGTTTGGAATGGGCGATTCTGGGGATAAAGATCTGTTCTCATTCAAAGACCTGAAAGACCCTTCGGAATCTGACCTTGAATGAGTCATTAACTTAATTGTTTCAGGTGAGAGAGGAATATACTCTGAATCAGAATCGGGGGAGAGTGGTCTATCAGTTTCCATCATTTCTGGCTTGGATTCAACATACTCTATTCTAGTTCCGGCATACTCATACACACCCGTTTTACTACAAAAGGTTTCCCCTACATACTGGGAGTCTTTGATTTGAGAAATGAGCTTCCAGAGTTCAGCATCGTAAACTAGTCGGTAGACTGGCACTCTGATTGCTTTTAGAACGACTGTAGGTTGTGAAGAAGGTTTATTTCCCTTCTCAGATAGTTCTGATTCAGGCGATTCCGGTCTCTGCTCAGTTGCTCCAGACTCTGAACTTGGAAGTTCATATTCCATATCTGAAGAAATGGATTCTGGCGATGAAGACCTCGGTCTATTAGCAGTTGTTACACATTCATCCGTTGCCGGTCTATGTTCAAGCAGGGGTGAGCCAGGTGAAATCCAATTGTTTTTGTCTACAGACCCAATGAAATCAGGTGACAAGGATTTTTCTTTCAAAAGTCCTGTGACCAAACCAGTTTCCATTTCTACATCTGACGTTGTTGACTCTGGAGAAGATGACCTCTGGTGTGATTGAGCCCCATATAACAATGACTCTGAGTACTGTGGAATGGGAGAATCTGAGGGCAGTGCTCGACTTTCATCCAGAGAGTTCACTGACCCTGGGGAATCAGAGCATACTGTAGCCAGTACTGCCAGTGACACAGGGGAGAGGGGCCTGCATTCTGAATCCGGTGAGTTTGGTCTTTGTAAAGGTGTACTTCCCAGCACTGGCTGTGCGTCAGAACTACGGCCCTTATCTTTCAAATCTGTCTCTGTCTCAACATATTCAATTCTAGTCCCAGCACACTCGAACCCACCTGATTCTGGGGAAGATGAGCGGTAAACTGCCACCAAAGCTACCGGCTCTGATTGCATATACTGCCTATTGAGAGACAATGACCTATGTTCATTGACTGACCCTGTAGATTCAGGAGATCCTCCTCGGATATTTTCCAATAGCATTGATGACTGGGATGACATGGGTCTGTGCTCAGGTATAGACCCAGGGGACAATGGTCTGCATTCAGTCTCATCATCAGGTGCCGATTTATTCTCAGTAGACAAAATATTATCTCGACAGTCAGATGACTGGACATTTTCTATGTCATGTCCAGAATACTCAAACATACCTGTTTTACTACAAAATGTCTCTCCCACATACTGGGGGTCATCAATTTGAGAAATGAGTTTCCAGAGCTCTGCACTGTACACAAGCCTGTACTCTGGTATTTGGATTTTGTTTTCATGTAAAGGGTATGCCATAGACTCCGCTATCATTGACCGATTTTCATGGAGATCAGTAGTTTGGTCAATTGACAGTGACTGACCGTCACATAGAGATGTCACAGATGGTGTTTTATCTTTTTCCCCTTTGTGCTTAGCTGCCTCAGCTGTTTTACTATATTCTGGCTTTAATTTAATATTTGCAGATTCAGTAGGTTGGCCTACATTTGCTACAGATTCCTTTTCTTTTACAAGAGCTTTTTCCGCAGCAGCTTTAGCTGGAGTATCCTTGAGAAATTCCAGGGGAAGGTAGTGCTCAGTTTTAGATTCTGGTGAAACCAACTTACTTGATGATATTAATTCTAATGCATGCTCCTTCAAGCTCTGATTCAGTTCGGTTTTGGTAGATTTGCCAGAGGTTTTTGCTGAAGATTCTGTAACAGTTTTGTCACCTGCGTGTGTCTCTGTAATAACATATTTGGCTGAATTAGCCAGTTCTGATACTTCTAGTTTATTTTCAGAGTCCTTGCCCAAACATACATGATCTGGAACAGGCTTAACTGGTGAAGAAGACACAGAGGAGGTTGAGAATGAGAGTTGATGTGCAACTTTGGGGGATATAGCTTTTTTTATCGTCTCATCTTTTGTGGTCGAAGCTTTCTCCGGTAAGAATAATTTGTTGTCTTCTCCTAATGCTGGAGCCTCCGGTGAGGCTAACCGGTCCTCTGTGCTCATCGAGTCCAGCGGCATTGCCACATATCCAGTATCAGAAGATACTGATTCAGGAGAGCAAGATATATATTCTCTAGACTCAGTGATACATACAGGTAAAAACTGCCTAAAGTCAGGCAAGGGAGAATCAGGTGACAAGGTCCTATAAGCATTAGCTGAAGCAACAGATTCAGGAGATGACCACCTATTTTCAAAGTGTAATGATAACAATGGCATGGTTTCATATTCAGTGTCTGATAATATTGAATCTGGTGATGTAGATCTGTATCCTGTTGTAAATAAAATATGTTCATGTTCAGTCGATCCAAATTGAGGAATTGGAGAATCTGGAGACAGAGTTCTCAAAGCATTTACTGATGCTGTTGATTCAGGCGATGATGTTCTTGTATCAAACATTAGTGTGTCTGATTCAGGGGACAGGGGTCTGTACTCTGGTATAGAATCTGGTGAAAGCAATCTTTCCTCCGAGTCCGAAACTGAAACAACTACCCAGTCATCATCAGACTCATGTGTCGACTCTGCGGAAACATATATCAGTAGCGCTAAGTCCACGTCTGTTATTTGTGATTTAGGGGACGATGATCTATATTCACACGTTGTTGTTACAGATTCAGGCAACAATGGTCTGTCATCTACAGATCCTATTGAATCAGGTGAGGCAGGTCTGTCTTCATAAATTAGTGATGATAACGAATCTGCACCATATTCTAAATCTGAACATATTGACCCAGGTGAAACTGATCTGTAACCAACAGTGGACACAGCAGACTCAGGTACAGCCGGTGTAAACTCAGGGATGGGTGAATCTGGGGGTAGCGGCCTTTGTTCGTCTACGGAGGCTACGGATTCAGGAGACGAAGGCCTGTCTTCAAAAAGCAATGACAACAAAAACATGCTTTCGAATTCCATATTAGATGACACTGACTCAGGGGAGGACGACCTATACCCACCGATTCTAGTCTCAGATTCAGACAGGACATGACTGAAGTCTGGTACGGGGGAGTCCGGTGACAGCCATCTATATTCCGTCACTGAACCTATTGACTCAGGTGACGACGGCCTCCTGTCCTCATTCCACATCTCCTGGGCCATGGGCCTGTACTCAGGCGGAGAATCTGAAGTGAACAGCCAATGAGCTGTTTCCAGAATGACTGACTCAGGCGATGACACTCTGTCCTCTGTGTCAAAGGTTATGGAGTCAGGAGAAATGGACCTATCATAACTGTGGTCACTGTATTGCGACAAAGGCCGACCAAAGGCTTTTTTGTTGGAAACCATAGGGGTCAATGGCCTTTCCTCCGTTTCTGATGCTAGCAGCCTGCATGCAGAGGGTGCACTTAAAAATACTTGACCTGGAGGGTAATCCCAATATTGATCAGTTTCCCAAGGTACCACAGGGGGTGGCAGGGGAGACAAGGGCCTAAATGCAGGCACTGGGGAGTCTGGAGGGAGAAGACTCAGTTCATTGAGAGAGGACAGTGAGTCCGGGGAAGAAGCTCTACTCTCTGTCATGAGTGTTGAAAAATCAGGGGCTGACAGGCAATACTGTGGAATAGGGGAGTCAGCTAGGATAAACCAAGCCTGATTATCTGAGGATGCCCACTCAGGTGAAAATAATTGGCCATCTGCTGACATTTCAATTTCATCTGCATAATCACATGCAAACTCAGACAATGGGGGCCAATCTGCTAACAACTCAACCTCAGATTCCAAAAGCCCGTATTCAGTCTTGTTTCCAGACGCTAGTGTCTCGATTCCACTGACAGGCACGGCCATCTCTAATTGGTCCTCAACACTTGGAATTGGAACTGATTCTAGGTCGGCTGGAGCCGAAACATCTTTTGAGTGCTTAAGGGTTGAGTCATGTGACACCTGTATTAATGTAGTTGAGACTGGGGAATGTGGACTAGCGGACTCTTGAGCTAATGTCTGGGTGTCCTGACCTAAAGTAGTAGTGAGAGCAGGGTCAACACTGACAGGTTTAGCATGAAGCTCAATGGAGACAGCTGCCTGATCCAAAGGAGAATGGTCTTCATCTAGTTCAGACTGAGAGCCAGGGGATGCCTGTTCATTCATTGTGCTCTCTGCTTCATCCAATTCTAGTGCCACTTGCATGTGTCCTTTGCTGGTTGTATCTTTAGACTCTGAGGGCACATTCTTAGGTTCTGAGACCCTTTCAGAATAATCATATCCATACAGAACTCTGTAGAGCCGCTGTGATATTTCCTCCATATGCTTCGCTGAATACACTTCCTGTGATGTCATCTGTTTTGGTTCTACCACCGTGGGAACCTGAGTGCTAGTGAATAGTGCAGACCGATGAATGGGTGTCTCTCTAGGCTCCTCTATTGTAACACTGATATTTTGAGGGACCTGTTCACTCAATGGAGGGGTCAATGTTAGGGATGCAATGGAACCGCTTGTATAATTTTCTTCTTGCTTTAGCTCTATACACAACTCGCTGAAGTCTGTTTCTGCCTGGTCACACTCAGTCAGGGTGTCGCCAAAGTCCGTCATTGAAGGTGGCCGACTCTCCCAGGTGGGTCTAAGAGATGTGGTGGCAGACTCCCGTTGGATCTCTGGTGATAGCCATTTGTTATCATATTCTACTTCCATGGCCTGCAGGCAACCTAAGCTCCACTCGGGACCCTCTGCCTCCTCCCGGGGGAGTTCAACCGAGGGGTGAGGTGGAGGGGGAGTGCCTTGGTTGGAGGTCCTGGGGGTGGCTCCCCCTTTGTACACCGGGTCTAACACATTAGATTGGAGATTGTAGGGGGAGGTGCGGTACAAGGTGAAGAAAGGACTTACATGTTTTACAGTGCCCCTGTGTACCGACTGGGTTTCCTCTTCCACAAATCCACCTTGTGATGTCCTGTAAAACAAAACAACAGATTATCAACTGTTAGGCACACGAAATGAGTCATAAACAACTGAAAAGAATATGGTAGTTTCTGGTTTTTATTTTTACATTTTGTTTTTGTTAATTGCAGACATTTCCTTAAAGGAACCATCTGAAGGATTGACCACATCCTCCACTATAGATGTATACTTAAAAGGAACGTACTCAAGCTCTTTTTGCAACTTTTCCTTCTGTGCGTTTCTCAGGATGCCTGTTGCGGATGTGTCCGTTTCTGGGTGTGACGACGTCTCATGCAGCGACGACATGCTGGCGGAGAGGTCTTCCGCTGACACCATGGGAGGCTGCTGTCGTGACCCCGGGCTAAGAGAGGTGACCTCAGAACGCCTGCCTGGCCTGGGACTGTCAATGTCCTCGTGGAGGGCTGAGAAACCTGAGCAGAGAAGCCATTCGAGAGTGATTGGGAAGTCACCTTTTATTAAAGGTCTTTTTGTGAGTATAACACCCAGTGTAATTGTTTCACATCATATCATTGTGGTGCAACATTAGATCTTTTGGTTATAGACCTTATCATGCAAATAAAAAGGTATCAGATGTATTCAAACAAATTGAATCAAAAAAAATCTTCAAGCATAAAATCAGATTATAAACAAAAGTACACAATTTCAATTTCAAGATAATGGGATCCCGTTTCAGTTCTTTCGAACAATTCCTATTCGCGTGCTGGCGTACCTTCACTGTGATCTAATGCCATGGTTTCTTCTATCTCTGCATAGGTGTGGGACGATGCATCCTCCTCAGCAGCTGACATCTTGGATTGAATGAGGTGCACTATGTCCATTCGGTTGATCTTGGTGAGTCTTTTGATCAGGGTTGTTTCTGTGGAAGCAGACACAGGACCAAAAAAACGTAATGTCGTTTATTGCCATACACATTTGATCTTAACGTTTTACTTTATTTAATTTGACTAACCTGTTGAGTGTGGGCCTTCCCTTTCTGTCCAGAGCTTCAACAGAGCGTGGCTTTGGTCCTGAAGTGAGACTGGGTTATCATTCCTTATCAGATTGATATTATCCTCGCTGAATTCCAGCTCTCTTGCCAGCTCTAAAGGAATAATGTAACATTGGTAATGTAGAGATATAGCACTGCTGTTGCCTGATACATTAATACAAATTATCTTATATTGACACTTGGAAAACTTTAAACTGGAATTTTAATTCCAAGCAAATCAGCCTTAATATTCCTGTCCATTTACCAGTCCAGCTGAAGCCCAGGTGGTCAGCTATGATGGCCAACCGTTCCTCTTTCCTCTCGGCTTCATCCTGTAAACCTACTGCAAACACCACCAGACAGCAGTGAGCAGGCTGAGAGGCGGCAGTCGCAACATATTCTCAAAGGGAGAAACACTTTCTTCAACTAAGTACATGACTCTTCTCCGCCTCTGTCAAAACACACTAGGGTAGCCAGGTCCACTACAGGCATCGACTAAAGGGAACACAACGCTTAATGCAGGCCTAGATCTAGATCTACAGGACTTCATGGTGCTCTACATAAAAAGCTATTGGTCATATTGACTTTTCTCTACCAACCAACGCCACTAGGGGAAGCAAACCTAAATATATGAAGAAACTGAATTTGTGTTTTCCAGCTTGTAATAATTATAATAAGAAACATCTATTCGACCCATTGTTGCTTCCCTCATTTCCGTAAAGCCTTTAAGTCAATCTTGAGATTGGTCAGAATACATAGAAGGAAAAGAGACAGCATCACAAACACAGACACGGCTCAGACAGTACAGAAGCAACCACAAAGAGAGTCTTTAGCTACAAAGACAAAGAGGTGGCACCTTAATGCCTAGCGTGCTGACAAGGCACAAGAGAGAGAAAGAGAGAATTGGCCCCATGAGGCTGGGGGTACCTTGACTTCGGACTTTATCGTCCGGGATTCGTTGCATCTGCGTCTCAACAGGGTCGTCCCACAGAGGCCTAATAGGAAAGACGTCTCCCGTTCGTGGAAACTGCATTTGGGGGAAAGCCTCTCTCTCTATGAGGGAGGGGTCTATGAGGCTGCTGTCGTCATCAGAGTTGGCGGCTGCGGTCTTCCACTCCGCGTCTTTCTCGGCCTGAGCCAATCTCTTCACTAACTTTGCTGCCTCGTCTTTAATCTCCTCCACAAACTCTAGGGACTCTTTGCGCGGCTCACTCTTCTCCTTGGTGGGCGTCGAACTGTGTAATGGGGAAGCAGGCTTGCCTCTGACTGGCAGTCTGGACTGGAAGCCCTTAGACTTGCCCGACTCCACACTCAAGGGACGACCCTGGTCCTTTTTAGCGGTTGGCTTGGTGGACTCTCCCTCACAAAAGCTCTTGGCTTTGTAAGAGGGTGCCTTGGTTTTGGCTTCCACAGAGGGACCTGCATCCGTCTCAGAATTCCTCCTATTGTCTTTTTTCACAGGAACCTTAAGCTTTTTGTCCTGTTGAGACTCTGCACGTTTACCTGACAGATCAAGTTTAAGAGTGCTAGCCTTAACAGGAATTTTAGATTTGGACTCAGCAGTAGAGGAGGTCTCTTTTTTAAGAGTGGCTGAAGAGGGGGATGCGGGGGATGAAGAGGGGGTTGAGGACTTAGCCTTATTTTGAGGGGAAGCCTTAGCGTCAACTTTAGCTTTGGCTGTGGTCTTTTTTACACCAGCTGGGGATGTCTTAGTTTTCCCTGTGGTTTTGGGGATTTCTATCACCGAGTGCTGTTCCTCTGGAGAGGAATCTGAGGACTCTTGGTCTTGTTCAGAATACACTGACCTAGTGACAGTCGTTACTGCTGTCTGCACATTTGTTATCATAGGGTCACGAGAGCCTGTTTCTAAATCTACAGGGCTCATATCTACATTTGGATCTATTTTGCCCACTAAAGCTTCAGGAGAGGTTTTATCTTTATCTTTTTTAGCAGGTTTGGTGGAGGCTGAAATTCCCATTCTGGGGATTTTTGATTTTGAGGCATCTGATTGTGAATCATCTGGTTTTAAGGTTGTCTGCTCGCCCTCTATAGGGCGTTGACAGTCTGTTGTGTTGTTCGATGGCTTTTCATCTTCATCCACCTTAACTTTCAGGGTCAGGTTGAGGCCAACCTCACTCTCAGCGGCTGCTTGATCTTCTTTCCCTCCTTGAATGACAGCTTCGTCCAATGGCTGCTCACCTAACTGGAAAAAGGCAAATTCTTCCTCCTCGTAGCTCCTCTTGGTCATGTCGATGGCACCACTTCGAGTCATCTCGAAGAGCTTACCCTCCTGAAAAAGGAAGGGATTCGGCTCACTGGTCGGTGTGCTCTCCTCTGTGGGACTCCTGCCTGGAGTTGTGTCGGGGGTTTCCTGCGGAGGTGGCCGATCCACCACCAGCTCCAGCGTTGTTTTCTGGTCTCGTCCCTCCTCTTTGGCACGGGGAGCAAAAGCGCCGTCCTCCTCGCTCGCCGTAGTCCAGGGATTAGCATCTGATCTAGCAGTAACACCCTTTGACTCTGTCCTGGGAAGTTCCACCACCTCGTCATCTTCTTCAGTGTCATCATATATACAGACCTCTTGTTTGAATGTCTCACGTGTGTGTCCAGGAACACTGGGGGCAGTGAGTTCAGCCTCTGGGGGGTCTGTGGGCCTCCGGTGGACTTCTTTCACCTCATCCGTTACATTGCTCCCTGGTTTTATAGCTTCTGTTTCTCTATTGCCTACATCGCCCCCATCCCCCTTACTTCCCCTCGATTTTCTCAAGCTCTCCTCCTTCTGCTCGTCCGTGATGTTTGCAGCCCCCACAGAGCTGCTAGACACGGCACCAATTTTAGCGTTAAAAGCAGATTGTGCTTGCACTACTTGAACGTCAGGTTTTGAAACATGCGAGTCTGAGACAGAATGCGGTCCCTTGGCTGTGGCACTGGCTGTTGTAGATGCGCTCTTGGCCTCTTTGATGTGGGTTCCTTCACACAAACCTGCTGGAAAAGGAGAGGGAGGTTTTACTTTAATAAGGGGATCAACAAAATGAGCTAACTCTGAACCATCTTTGGGCCTAATGAACTCACTTTGGGAGGGCTTTTCATTTGAGGATTTTAGTTCAATTGTTTTGTGGCTATCATCCCCTAATTCGTTATCTGATGAGACATTCATATCTTTTCTAAATATCTTTCTGTCTTTGGCATCTTGGTCCATTTCATTAAATGTTTTTATTTTGGCGGCCATCTTAAACATTTCGTCGTCTGGGGTGAATTGTCTTTGAGCTTCACTGCTGTCGGACATGTCCTCTTCTGGGTCTTCGGGGATGACAGCCGGAATGAATTGCACTGACAGGAACATATGCTCAGGGGTTTTGGGGTTTAGCTCATAACTTACCTCTTCAGAACTAGGGGTATCAGGGGAGAGGGGACTCTTACCAGAACTTTCCATCTGGGACGTCTGCTCACAACTGTCATCATCGGCACTAGCTTCCTGGTCTCGGAGTAGCCTACTACGCAACGCATCTGTGGGTACATTTGAGGTTTTGGAGGGTTCTGGGTGGCTAGAGGTTTCAGCGGGCTGCTCTAGAGCGGGTGGAAAGGCTGCGTGGTCTTTCTGCTCTACTGGACTGTTCTCTAGGGAGTCACAGCAGGGGGATTCCCTGGTGGGGCTGGGTTCAATAGAGTCTGGGGTCCTATGGGAGGAGTTGTCTTCCACGAGGGGACTACCGTCTAGGGAGTCTCTGTGGCTAATCGTGAAAGAGTCGTCAGCTAGCGGGCTGAGAGGATCTGAGTCTTGCTGCCTTAACGGCAGTTCTAAGCTTCCGCGACGCTGAGAAGGTGACCTAGAAGCTGGAGAACCGGCTAAGGAAGCTGCTAGTTGACAATCAGGGCTCTCGTCATCGCTAAGAAAGCTCTCTAAGGTCTCGGAAATTTTCTTGGTAAGCTTTCTAGTTTTAATTGGGTGAGACTCGCCCCTCACAACAGATAAGGACTCACTTGTGGTGTGCTCATCGGCAGCCTCACTGGAAGAGATCGGAAGAGTAATTTCTGTTGACAGCTGGTCATCGGTTGTCCTCGTCCCCACACCAGAGTCTCCAGACTTCTCTCGGACTTTTCTTTCACATTTGGCCGATGCCGTTTTTGTGGTCTGGTCCCCATTTTTGGGAGAAAGACTGTCAGGGCTTGTGCCTGGGGTTGCCAGGCCTTCATGTTTGTAACTATCTTCAGAGCTTAAATGAATTGCATCATCCTCGGGACTGGCACTTGGAGAGGTTGCCACGCCCTCGTGTTTTAGACTATCCGAGCTATCATCGAGGGCTCCATTCCCAAAGTCAACGGTTTCAGCCAAATCTGAAATCTGAACAGAACTTGGTTCTCGAGCTGAACTAGTTGTTTTGTCTTTCTCGTTCTCTTGTTGACGTTTGCAAGGTATGGAATCAAGCGATACTTCTCGCGACATCGAGAAACGGGCAGCTGTGGCGTTAATTGTTGTTTCTGGTTTGGTCGGTTGTGATTTTGTTGTTTGCTCTGATGCTGCTGGGGTGGATGTTTTAAGTTCAAAAAGCCCAGATTTTCTCTTTGAGGGATCCTGCCCCGTTTGAAAAGCTTGCATCAGCTCTTTTACAGACATAGTATCCTGAAGTTTATCTGCCTCTGATTTCTGAGATTTAGGGGACTTTAGGGAGCTCTGCTTGGCTTTCGGGCTTTCTTTGGCCTTTGGAGAGGGTTTACTCAGAACAGGCAACTGTGAAGGTTTGTTACTGGTGACCTTTTTGCCCTTCTGTTCTGCCTCCACTTTTTCCTGGAGCGCTTTGACTTTGTCCTTTATGGAACCAATAGGCGTTTCCTCAACAACTGGGGATACAGGTGACACCGGGCCAGGGGCCGTGGGTGCGCTAAGGAGCGCTCCTGCCTCCGGTGATTCTGCTACCTGTCCCTGGTCTTTTCCTTTCCTTCTGACTGGCTTTAGGACCTCACCAGCGGGGGCTTTGGTGTCCTGCACTTTAGTCGGTATTGTCCTTTTTGCACCTTTGCGTAGGACAACATCTTTGAATTGCTCTTGGACCCCGTCCTCTTTACCTTTAGCCCTTGAACCCTGAGGTGCATCCAGAAGGTATTCCTTCTGCTCACTACTCAAGTGTGAGACCATGCCAGACACATCCTTGATAGCTTTGGGTCTGGGAGCTCCTCTATTGGGTCTGGACTCCCGAAGGACAGGCCCGTGTTTTTCCATGGCAGCCATCTTTTTGGCCTCCTCTATCTCACTGTCAGAGAGGAGAACCCACTCTTCAACCCTTCTAGCTGCTCTTGCTGCCTCCTCCGCCACCACACCCTCATATGTCCCACTCCTAAGTATCTCGCTGACTTTTTCCAAATCCTCTTTGACTTTTTCCAGATCTTTCTCCATGATCTCTAACGGCTCCCCAGACACATCCTCAGCCCCTTTCTCTAGACCGCCCCCTCCTATGGAGCTTGATTTCTCCGCAGGATCTGCGGTCAAGATGGCCGTCATTTTGATCAGGTCTTGTTTCATCTCCGACACATCGTAGAGAAGGTCTGGGCTTGCCAGAGCCGGGGAGTCTCGAATCAACTGAGTTTTCGAGGATGATGTCTCAGTTTCTTCGTCATCTTCCATTTGGAAAGAGGACAAATAAGGGGTAAAGAAAATCAAAAATTGAAATGAAAGGAGACAAACATTGGAGAAGGTGGTCAGGGTAGAACATTCTCAGGGATCATAGGACAACAAGGTCACAGTGGAAACTACAGTAGGGTGTCAACAGGACAGGAACCGTATCCTCAGGTTTTCGGGGGTAATAATACTGTAGCAAAGCAAAAGCCAACGGAACTGTAACGATGGGAAGGGAAATGAACTGGAAATAACTTGCATGTACACACACAACAAAACAAAAGTGGTACACAAACCAACATTTACCAAACAGAGCTATGAGCAACACCTGCCACACACAAAAACTCGGAAGACACGGAAAAAAGGGAACAAAAGACAAAAATAGGACAAAGGAACAAACAAATCACAACACAACACGTAGACATCTCAAGATTGTTCAATTTTAAGTTGTATGTCTCCATATAAAACGGGTTAAAAAGAAATGTAATCCTAAAAGACAGTAGCAGAGACTTATCTTCAAATGGTTCTGATGGTTTGCAGTGCCTTTAGATACATCGCAAACGAGTTTTGTAACTAATCTTGATGCTGCAAACAAGGGAACCTACCCAAACAAGCACTGGCAAACAACAAAAATGACTAAATTAAAAGCTCTAATAAAAGAATGATAAATGCTTTTCAATTTCTTTATCACTTCTCACTGACCTTAGTCTAAGCATCACAAACATAAACAGTGAGCCTACTGAAATAATATTCCAAAGTAGTATCGGTACTACTTCAGAGTTAATTAGTCAAGTAAAACTCAAAATTCATTGGAAGCAAACAATTAACAACTCGACTTCAAATCCTACACACACAGACATATAAAAATACACACATACACCATTATGTAAGGCAAGTTATTTCCATGCAAAGCAAAAGGGGAATTGACAGACAGACACAAGTGGTAGTGAGGAGTTAATGGAGAGAGTAGGGTGGTGTACGTGAGAGTGATGCATCCAATGTCATGTTTTCATTTTATGCCAATTTCGCCATCAAGCTGAGTTAATCAAGTCATTTACATTCAATAGTGTGCCGACATTATCTTACACAATTATAGTATACATTTTATTGTATGCAAATACAATAACATTTGTAGTTAAAACAACCACCGTCCTATTTATTAATCCCACAATTCATTCTTAAATAATTAATTTCATATACATATATATGAAAGTCATATAAAATAAGTTCCACTGTGTATCAATTTGCTACTGTTTGAAAACCAAGGCAATTCAATGTATTCATAATTTGCCCTCAGGAGGGGAGTAAACTAGTGTTAGCTAGTCTAGACGGGCAGGGTAAGCCAGGACAGGGTCTAGTTAGGTAGCCTAGTTTATCCTAGGGATTGCTTTGCTATGTAAGTTCTACGAGAGCGCAAATACATTGTCACATAAAAATCACCAAAGTATGAATGACTTTCATGTGCATACGTGGATAGTGATTCAGTTTGGTTCAGTCCATGTATAACTAAATTCAAAAAGTCAAATTAAGATTCAGGCAGAGGAAAATGTTTAGATGAAGACAGAAAATGACAAAACATAAATAAATAAAAAAATGTCACAAAGACTTAAACAGGGTGAATCCTGGAGTTGGAAAGGTGATGGCAGTGTTTTGTATTTTTTTGTGACAAAGACAAACGTATGGAACTTAAATGGCTTTGAAAAAGAAGCAGCTTTTCTAAATTCACTGAAAGTGGGGCATTTGTCTTGATCATTCTGGTTATTCTGCTTTCTATAAACTATCTTGTTATACAATCGCTTTGTTTTTAATTAGCAGAACAGAAATTAGCTGTATTAGTTTAGAATACTCAGGTAAGTAGCAGTGTTGTTGGAATTGCAGAGAATAGAAAATTAGAAAAGTCCTACATCTGTAAAAGGTTTTACGATATCAATAAAGGACTTACATTTCTTGAGCGTTCTGCTTGCCTTTAAAGAGATGGCAAAGAAACAACAATATTGGTTCACCTTCATTTTGAAAGTCAAAACACCACAAACAAGTGCTAAACAGTGAAGAGAACCCCAATACATTGAGCACATCAAAAGCACCCCCCTCTATACCCTTGACAACCACGTTCACATATAGGCTACCCCGCCTGCTCCATTGAATACACAGAAACACGTCCACAGTATCCAGAGTCAGCCTTATATAAACGCATGGGCAAGCTGTGTCCTAACATGACGCAGAGCCTGAACAGTGGAAACAGGACATAACGAGGGCAGAGCTAGTCAGCGGGAGAAGGAGGGAGAGAGCACTGGGGCTGTCGTTACCTCTTCCTCTGGCTCTTGGTCGGAGTCGGAGTCCTTTTGGGTGGGAGGGGCGGGGGGGGGCAAAAAGCAGCGAGTAGCAGAGACAGAGAGATGGACAGAAAGAGACAGGAGACAAGACAGAGGACGGAAAAAGGGGACAAAAAGAGAGAGAGCAAGCAAAGCATGGTTACCAGAGCAACTGAATGTGATTGCGGCAGATCGGTGTGGTTTTTAGTGCTGACATCATTCATAAAGGGGTTCATGCTATAGGATCCATTGACCAGCATGCGGTAGGAAGACCCGCTGCAAACAGCAAACACGCCACAGGGAGATGTTGAACAGAAGCACAGACAAGACAATGTATAGTTGTGCGTATCGGGGGATTCATTTTGTATTTTTTGGTCATGGTCATTTTGGTCAATATCGTGCAGTGGTTTGCTAATAAAAATAGAGAACAAAGGTGTTAACAGAGTCCCGGTCACATTAGTATGCATGCTTTGTGTGCAGCAAAAAGTAAAATATTGCTAAGTGTAATACAGATGTTATCAGATTAAACCAAAATCTAAAGGTTGCATAAAATGAAACAAGCATATCTTTTTGGGGGGTGTCATTGTGGACGTGTCCTTACCTTGGAGTAGGAGGGGAGAGTGATGTTGAGGTTGCATATAGCGTTGTGAGCCAGGCTCCTGTAAGACCGGGGCTCCTTCATGAAGGACAGGCGGCCGCAAGGCTCCTGGGTGTTGTCTCGGATCTGGGGAGGGGACAACCAATCAGGTGGCAGTGGTCCGACAAATCCACCAATCATCGTGTCTCATTTAACATAAACAATGTTGTGGTGTGAAGTATTTGCTGTCGGCTGTCTGGTATAGGAGTCTGTGATGCCAAGCGACACGAAAGGGAGCGCTCACTTTGATGAAGAGCGCTAGCCGGTTCTCCTTGAAGGCAAAGAAGCTGAAGAGGTGGTGCTGGCCACTCTTGGTGAGGGGCACCAGGTTGCCAAAGCAGTCTGCATAGATGGGTTTGCCTTCCAGCACCTACAGAGACAGAGGAACAATCAGGCGCTAAACAGGTTTACACATCATCCTCAGTGACGTTGTGAGGTACACTCAGTTAAACTAGGTCATTAATACTCTGGGGGGAAAAGGATGCACTGTATCATTCCAAAACAAAATTATTGTAATTTCTACTCTTCATTTTATTATTTAACCACGCACGGCAACACTTAGATATTACGTTGCCCGTGGTTTTCTTAAATCCTCCCCCTCTCCTCCTCTCCACCCCTCTCCTCTCCTCTCCTCTCCTCTCCCCTACCCCCCCCCCTCTCCTCCTCACCTCCCCTCTACCCCTCTCCTCCTCACCAACCCCCCCCCCCCCTCCTCACCTCCCCTCTACCCCTCTCCTCCTCACCAACCCCCCCCCCCCCCCCCCCCTCCTCACCTCCCCTCCATCACCCTCTCCTCCCCTCCATCCCCCTCTCCTCCCCTCCTCCCCCCTCACCTCCACGTCTCGGCTGCGGGCCACCTCGGTGAAGTTCTCCTGCTGCTCCAGGGTCTTGTCCATCTTGTCGTCGGTCATGCAGAAGCAGCGCAGCCGCGCCTCGATGGGGTCGTGCGTCTTGGCGAAGATGACAAACTTGGCCATGTACGGCACGCAGATGATCTCGCGGTACACCAGCGTGGAGAAGTTGACCGACTCCTGTACCTGCCGACAGTCGATCAGCCAGAACCTGCGGAAGACGGCCGTCACCCAAAGTAGGAGGGAAAAGGAAAAGGAATTTGAATTAGACGCGACATTTGGATCCCTACAAGCCGCGGCGGCAGGCGGTGGTTTTGATTCCCGAAGCCAGGTGAAAGCCTTGTGGACGGGTTTACCTGGCGGACACGTTGGTGGTGAAGGAGACACAGTCGTTGATGAAGGTGAGCGGCGTGGTCCCCGTGATGTCCTCCCATTGGGCCGGCGTCGTTCCACCTGGCATGGGATACAGACACGAGCCAGCTTCACATATGAGAAAAGAACATACAGGTGAGTGGGCACGGCGGGTCGCACATAACACTGGCATGCAGACTGTTGGCGTGTGACTGGTAGCAGCGCGTGGGGGGGTCCGCTCCCCGGCTCCCTCACCAGTGATGCTGCAGAGCAGCCGCAGGCTGGGGGTGTCGCCGACGAAGCCGTTGACCCCCGGGTCGGAGGAGCTCTTGGGCACGGGGATGGTCATGGTGATGGGCTTGTGGAACTTCCTGCGGCGGGGCTCCAGCGTGACGATGGGGCTGAACGTGGCCTTGTTGCCCAGCAGCTTCCTCACCACGTCCACACACATGGGCTGGGCCTGGGGGGACGCATGGGGAGAGAGATGGCGGTGGCGTGGGTTCAGAGGACCAGATCAGTTTGTCTGGAGATGCTGTATTAGCACACATTGATAAAACACAAGACAGTACAATCCAAGACACACGTATTTTTTATATAAATAAAAGATCGATATCCCTTGACGTTTCATTTCCATATATACGTAAAACCTCCACCTATGTTGATTTACACAGGTGAGCCTTGTGTACTGTCAATACCCCATAGCACGCTGAATGATATTAAAAAGGTTCTCCTTTAAGACTCCACAGTGGTCCTGTGTGTGTGTGTGTGTGTGTGTGTGTGTGTGTGTGTGTGTGTGTGTGTGTGTGTTTACCTGCAGGCCCACTCGGATCCTCTTGGTGAGGGCTCCCTCGGGGAACACAGCCTGGACAGTGGGGACCACCGTGCTGCTCAGGATGCCCCCCTCTGGGCCAATCAGGTTACTGTCCTGCTTGACGCGCGACACCACCGCAAAGTACTGTGGGAAGTCGCGGGTGATGATGCGGCAGATGCGCTTCTTCTCCAGCTCTTCGGTGGAGTCCAGTTCTGGAAAACAGGAAGGGGCCAAGGACAAATGTTATGTGATGTTTCTTTGGTTTCTTCATATTTGGATGATATACAGGGGAGGTCTAGTCTTTAAATGTCTTTAAATGTCTACATTAAAATATATTAAAATTAGACTGGGATACTCAAGACTTAATACATAACAATGGGATTCATTGGATATTATACGACTGACATTCCCTAAGCCCGAAGCTTTTGTCTTGTGTTATGAACACAGCAAACTAGGTGTAGCGCCTCCTTAATGGGTCTCGCGTTGAGGAGGTCAAGCGTGAGCGCCTCACCCTCGTCCATGCCGTTGAGGACCTGGTTGAGCTCCTCCTCGGTGTGTTCGCAGTGGTGCTCCTTCCAGCTCTCGCCCGTCTCGCTCCGCAGGATCACCAGCTCGCGCTCCTTCCCTCGCAGCGCCGCAAAGTGGGGGATCTCCACGATGACGGGCCTGACGGGGCCACAACCAGGGAGAGGGTGAGAAAGCCTGCATGATCCTAACTACAGCTCTCTAGGGGGTGGACTGAGAGAGCACGGGGGAGTCTTTGCTGTATGTATGTGTGACTCGATGGCATGCCAATACAGATAAGGTGCGATTTAAACTGATCTAGAACCAGGATTCACAGGAGGCATGCTTAGACATACTCTATGCACTTCCACCATGGAACTAGACCCCAGACGGCTCTACAGGCACAAAGCCAACCACGGGTGTGAAAAAGTGTGGGGGCACAAAGAAAAGAAGCGGCACGATGCAAGTGGGGGTCCACTACAGACAATGGAGGCCAAGCGCAAGACACAGGCACATGGCTAGAGCACGAACACAAATGGTTGAGGCGTAAAGAAAGGGGTGCGTGATGGAAAGATGTCAGGTGCAGCCTCCGAGGGCTGTTGCCTATGTGTGGTGGTGGTTGTTGTGGCTGCTGGTGCTGGTGCTGGTGTGTGTCCCCTACCCCAGGAACTTGGTCCCCGGCGGGCCCAGCTGCAGGATGCGGCTAACCAAGCTCTCGCCCTCGTTTAGAGGGGGCGGGGCCGTGGGCAGGTGCAGTTTACTGTGCCAACGACCGTCCGTGTGCAGCCGTGAGGGAAGAGAGGAAGAGCACACACACAGTGTTGGTGTCAGGGTCGGGCGGCTGGGGTCAGAGAGGAGCCTTGGAGTGGGTTTGGGGGAGGGGGGGGGGGACTGACGTCAGTCTCTTTGCTAAGGTAAAGGAGGCCATCAGCCATGTGGAGGGACACACTAGATATTGTTGACTGGTCATAGCGAAAATAGAATATCCCCACCAGGGGGCGATGTTTATACTGAAAGTACCGAGACGCCAGCTGGCGTTACCAGCATGCTAGCTACATATCCTGTCATTCACGGTGCTAAGTGCTTCCAGTGACGTTGGTCTCAGGGACAGAGCTTGGCTAGAGTTAGAGTTAGAATGCGGCCCAGCTGTTAAATATTAAAGAAAACAGGCATGCTGGAGAGCAAAGATAGATCTCTGGGAGGAAGCGAGAGCAGATCTACTGAAGAGGTTTAGTAAGGCAGAGCCAAGGGGAAATTAATCTGAAACAAGAGAGGGGCAGCAAATTATCAGGATAACATTGGATGTCAAAGCATTTTCTTCTTGAAACCCAGAACCTTAAGCTGTCTCACGCAAATACACACGCACGCACACACACACACACCCACACACATGCACACACACACGCTTACATTTCTTTCTTTCTCACACTGCTCCTGTTTCTTGTGACTTTCATCTTTTTTAAATCATGTCCTGCACACCCTTTTATGTCCATGGACACTTTCAAAATGAACGTCAACCTCCATCCCCGTGTCAGTCGGCAGTCTTACCCGAGGAACTGGGCTCCGGAAGGCCCCACCTCAATGAGCCTGCTGGCCAGGCCCTCTCCCTCCACCATGGGGGGCATGGTGGCCAGTCGGTGCCTCTTCACCAGTCGACAGGTCACCCGGGTGGGTGCCGAGCACTTCCGGGGCGGTATGATGATGCGCAGGCCGTTGTGACGGCAACCGCGCATAGCCCCGCCCCTGGCGTCAACCATGAAGCTGACCAGGAAGCTGGGGAAGAGAAAACGAAGAGAGAAACAGAACTTTAGACAGGTAAAATGTTTTTAAAAGAACTTGACCTCTTTCAGTGTAAGTGGAATTTGCATTCTCCATTTATTTTAGTACCAAACTTGATAGGTTTGCTTGATTTGATATGACAAGGATAAACATCAAAAGTGAGAATTAAAGCAACGCATGCAAAAAACACAAGGTGTCGACGACACACAAATGTCGATGAAGGCGGTATCGAGGCTGAAGTAACACACAAGTCATGTCAGATTTCGCTGTCACTCACAGAACACTGTTATAACACTGTTATAACATATGCAAGACACGTTTTAAAAACGCACACAGACAGGGCTGTAAAACATGAGATCTGTTATAAAAGACATGCCGTTTTTAAACATGGCTGTGGAGATGGACTACAAACATGGCTGTGGAGATGGACTACAAACATGGCCACCGTGAGCAGACAGGCCACCATGATGGACACAATCACATCTAACTAAGGTGATCATTTGTCTTATGGTAGTGAGCATTGGACAACGTCTTATTACAGTAAAGTGATCTTAGACATCGGTCAAATGAAAATGGAACCACACAAACAAAGATGTGCAGCACTTGTTCTTAGCTAGGAGAAAATGGATGCTGGCCCCCCACGGCTCTTGGTCAATGTGGCTGGAGGCTTAAGTGGAACAATGGTGACATCCCTTAGTGAAGATGTAATACGTTGTGACGTCAACAAACGGACGAGCCCTTGAACTGCTTTGCCTCTGGAGACATCTGGGTTTCGCCTTTGGCTTCTCAAGCCTTGTGTTGAAACTATTGTCCTACGGCTGCCTATCACACTCACAATCCAGCCACTTTAAACTTGGCATGGTACTTGAAGAAAGTCTGGTTTCTCCGACTGATATGTCTAATTCGATCGAGGGTTTCAGTCGATGACCCTTCAAACACGAAAGGAGACTGGCGGAGTTATGTGTAACCCTGGCATTGAGCCAACCCCAGGGCAAAGGAGACTCGAGAGGCAGAGCATGAGAGGAGCCACGCAACCAGTCCCAGACACAAAGACATCCCTGCACCATGAGAGCACACTGTGAAGGAAGGAGGAGGAGGAGGAGGAAGAAGATGAAGAACAGAAGTGCAGCGGGTCACCTGCAGGAGTCTCCATGATCGTGGCACGGAGAGGAGCGGCTGGAAAGACAACAGACACCCCATAAGAGAGAGAGAGAGAGAGAGAGAGAGCGACACAGAGCGCGAGACAGAGAGAGAGAGAGAGAGAGAGAGAGAGAGAAAGAGAGAGAGTGACGAAGAAAGACGAAAACGAAAACAGACAGGGAAAGACAAAAAAGAAGGGAAAGAGAGAGCTAAATAATGCGTTCCACAAACAAAATATCTCGACAGATACCATGGCAAAGGATTGAGACTAAGTCTGATTTGCCCTGATCCCACCTTTGACCGTCACCACAATACAACTGGCCTCTATCGGAAGTGAATATTAGGAGCACACATGGGTACTGTTGCTGTTATGTATATCATGGTGGATAACAAAGAGTTTAGCCAGATAATACATGTTAATATCATAGAAAAGTACACTAATGGCACAAAAAGCAACGATATTTTCCATTATATCTCGTATTGCTGTACAATCAAAACGCTCACTGACAGATGGCCAAGAGATTACTGGTCATTATCCAAGTATTACATAATCAAGTACATTTAAAACTGTGGGCTATGTGAACCATTCCCTAGTACCTCACCGGGTCTCTAAGGAGTTGAAAACAGCTAGGTGATCATTGAGAGCTGAGGTTTGGTGAATGTAGGCTGATTAGCTTCTTAGCTGTTAAACGATCATTTAATTCATTAGTCTATCCTCTATAAGTGTGTGTGTGTGTGTGTGTGCATTGGAAAGTGAGAATATACCCCTTAAGTATACCTGATGTAAATTTGAGCAAATGCTTCACGTTAATAGGCAGGACAGAGCGATGGAGCATCTAATGCTGTGTCCAGACAGTACTACCTACCCAGAGTGGACAGGGCTGGAGGACAGAGTGATGGAGTATCTAATGCTGTGTCCAGACAGTACTACCTACCCAGAGTGGACAGGGCTGGAGGACAGAGCGATGGAGTATCTAATGCTGTGTCCAGACAGTACTACCTACCCAGAGTGGACAGGGCTGGAGGACAGAGCGATGGAGTATCTAATGCTGTGTCCAGACAGTACTACCTACCCAGAGTGGACAGGGCTGGAGGACAGAGCGATGGAGTATCTAATGCTGTGTCCAGACAGTACTACCTACCCAGAGTGGACAGGGCTGGAGGACAGAGCGATGGAGTATCTAATGCTGTGTCCAGACAGTACTACCTACCCAGAGTGGACAGGGCTGGAGGACAGAGCGATGGAGTATCTAATGCTGTGTCCAGACAGTACTACCTACCCAGAGTGGACAGGGCTGGAGGACAGAGTGATGGAGTATCTAATGCTGTGTCCAGACAGTACTACCTACCCAGAGTGGACAGGGCTGGTGGACAGAGCCACGTTGTCCAGGTTCTCCGTGCCCCAGCTCAGGCGGTACGAGTCCCTCTCACTCTCCCTGGCCAGGGACGATACCTGGGGGGGGGGGGGGGGGTGTTTAACACTGCGCGGTAAGAGACTGAACAGACACACGGTCAATGAACATGGTGATGGTTTTAGGTACACCGGCCCTTTAAAGCATTACCTGGTGGCCGGCGATCATCTCCTCCATCATGCCGTCATGCTTGGGGGAGTAGTAGCTGTGATGAGTAGGGGTGAAGGACCTGTCCGAGCTGGACACACACACACACACACACACACACACACACACACACACACACACACACACACACACACACACACACACACACACACACACACAAAACTAAGGCTGTTGGGAGGTTGTCCAGTAACAGAAACTCTGAAATCACGGCTGCGGTGGGAAACCTTCATATTGTACAGATCAACATACCTTTGCATCCGGCTATGGAAGCATGGCAGGAGAGATAGAGAATTGCATTGATTGGCACACGAGCAGACGCTTTTTCAAGAAAATACACACGCGCATGTAAAAAAAAAAAAATACACCCAGACACATAGACGACTATGTCCTTTGGACCCTTTAAGGTGCGTTAGGTTTACCTGTCAGAGCGGCCCCCCTCCAGGCTGAAGCGGAGGTAGTTCATGCCATCTAGGTACTGTCCTGGCAGTGAGTCATCCCCGAGCTCCCTCAGGTCCTCCGCCCGCAGGTACTCCCCTCCGTCACCAGTCATGGTGTCCTCGCCTGGCGGGGAGGGGTGAGGAAGAGGACGGTCAGGTTTGCGGACAAGGGAGCGTTGAGTGTAACCGGTTTAGATATGGTTATCTACTACGTCAAGCAGCATTACTATTTAATATGCACGCTCACGACTGAAGAACTTACCAGGGCAAACGCACTTATGAGGACGGTTGATGTTGACACACACGCACACACACACACACACACACACACACACACACACACACACACAACACACACGCCCTCGATATCACGCACACCCTCCTCTTCGTCCCCAGTTGAAAGCGTTTTGTGAAGGTAAATCCCTCTTAGGGGTTAAGGTTAATACATTTGTCTGCAGCTGTCTAGAGTTACAAATCCCCTATGGCCTTGCTGTGTCCAAAAGCTCTAGAGGCGCAGTTCACACTACTGTCCAGCAGGTGTCAGTGTCACTACCGGCGGTGCTCTGAGTGTTGGCTTTTAGCAGCACAGGCTAGTCCAGCAGAACAAAGTGAGAGACATACTGTATTTAGATAGGGAGGTTCTGTTGTCAACAGCACACTGGCTGCCTGGAGAGGGAGAAGTGTAGGAGGAAATAGAACAAATGTAACGCACAAACATAAAGTCATTCCTTAGTCTTTAATCTTAGTAGGGGGTAGAACAACCACACCATTATCTTAGTGATTCTCCAATCCGTGATAGTTAAACGTGGGGTGCTGTTATAGGAGCAAATAGCAGAGCCACACCATTGAAAATGTTCTAGAAATGGTCTGTGGGGCTTGCTGAATATAATCGCTAGCAAAGTCATGCGCCGCCGCCACCACCACGTTAAATCTGTCACGGCTAACGCTACAAACATTAGCGTCTCCAGACCTGAGGCCCCAGCGCAGTGAGAGCGGCTGTCAGAGGGAGCTTACAGGAGCGTCTCCTGTATCCTCTCCTTCTAGTCAAGGTGAGGTGCAGTGTTAGTCTGTGTATCCACCCAGGGCTTCCAAAGCCCCTTTGATGTGGCAACACACTACATGCTGCTGTCCTCAAGGGAAAGTTGCCGGTGGAAGTTTTCTGTCTTTTCTTGGGAATATTAATGTGACTCACTAGGGGGTAAATATTTTCAAAGCACGGCTTAGCTTATCATTAGGTTGGACTGGTGGTGAAATGCAGCGTACTCTTTCTAACTCTGTCCCCTGGCTCTTGTTTCATTTGTGCCCAGTAAAAATAACTGTTTTGCGCACATAACCGAACACTGAATCTATCGATTGTCGACTGTCTTTATGTTATTGTATGTTAGCAATGGTGGCAGCACCAATACTTTTGCTCCAAGCCCATTCCCCATGGAGTTTGGTGGCAACCATATTGGCTGTTCGTCCAACACTTCATATAAAGCGTTATGGTATTTTTCATCAAGCAGTACAGCCTCTGAGCAGTGCGTCACGCCATGCGGTCCACGCGGCGACTGAGCTCTGCGGCATGTACCTTCAGGGTCCATGGAGTCGTCGGACAAAACGTCCTCCTCATTGATCTTACACACTGTGGGTGGACGGCATAGTCAGACGCTAACTACACTGGACACAAAACACTGGTGCTGTACAGCTCAGAGCTATCGTGAAAACAGCTCGACAGTCAGTCGACTAGGTGCAGGCTATTCAGAGTGTTGTGTGTACACTATCAGATCCCTGGGATAGTGGGCCAGGGTTGGGGCACAGACTGACTGCAATGGTAAGGCTAGGTCAAACCTTTAAATCAATCTGCATAGCAAGGGAACGGAGCTGATACAGAGCTGCTGGGCTGCCATGATTGGAATGCCAGCGTATAGGTCCGTTTCCATTTAGAGTGCAGGAGGGGGGTTGGGGGGTGGAGAGGGTTGAGGGGGGGCTGGAGAGGGGTGGAGGGGGCTGGAGGGGGTAGGAGGGGGGGGGGGGGACTGGAGGGGGGGAGGTCTCAGGTTTCCCATAGACTTACCCTCCTCATCGGACACGTCCAGCACCTCTGTCATGGTCTCAGGAACGTTCAGCTTGTGTTTCTCTGTCACCGTCTTCATTAGAGGAGACACACAGAGGGAAGCCTGTTACAACTCTGGATATCATAGACCGTGAAGGCAATGCCACGCCGTACTGCATATTGCAACATTACGAGGAGGCAAGCTAAATGTGTCCCACTCAAGGGACGTTACTCTTCACAGAAAACCTGAGGGGTTGAAATGACTGTTACGTACGGTTGTCGTGGTGACGATCTCCTCTGTGACCACCTTTAGTGTGTCCACCACGGAGATGTAGCCCAGGCGCCGGGCGATGGCCAGGGCAGTGTTACCATTCTGACAGGCATAACACACAGTAGCATTTAGGCACTTCTCCGTGTCTGTGTGGTGTTTATGTGTGTGTTATGTGTGTCAGGGTGTGTGTGTGTGTGTGTGTGTGTGTGTATGTGTGTGTGTGTGTGTGTGTGTGTGTGTGTGTGTGAGTGTGCGTGTGTGTTTCCGTGGTGTTTGTGTGTGTTGAGTTGTTGGGTGAAGTGGGTGTTTGTGTGGTTGTGTGTGTACTCACCACAGTGGTGGCGTTGGGCTTGGCACCGTGCTGCAGCAGCACGTTGATGATATGCGTGTTGCCTTGCTGAGCTGCCTGGTGGAGGGGTGTGTATCCGTTCTGAGGGACGCAGCCATGAGCGGTTATTAATAGCTGTGACACGTCGCCTCTTTATTCTCTGATAAGGCCAGGACACACACACATCTATTCCACAGAGCAGCATTGTATTCTCAAACACAGCAGTTCCTCCATTATTCCAACAATCCCAGTGCCAACTGTTAGTAGCTTGGATATAGATATTACAGCATGCTATGAACTCTTTATGGCGGCTAGATTCAGGGGTCAAAGGTGTTGTACCTTAGTTTTGGCGTTAACGCTTGCCCCGTTCTGTAACAGGAAGTTAACCATCTTGGCGTTGCCATAGTGACACGCCACGATCAGGGGAGTGTAGCCCAGCTGGAAAAGAGGGGGTCAGTCACAATGGGATCCACAAACCCGTCCACATATTTCTATATAAACTATACAAACAGACGGATAGTATATGATTCAATGTTTTTTATAGTTTCTGTCCAATAGGGACAAGGTCCACAACCCACCTTGGTCTGCTGGTCGAGGTTGGCTCCGCTCTTGGCCAGGATTTCGGCCACGGCCACCTTGTCCTCCTGGGCGGCTAGGTGGAGGGGGGTCAGCCCACTCTGGACAAACAGACAGACACACCAAGGTTCATTCCACTGACCAAACACCCAGCTCCCCAGTCCACCTGGGGCCCCTCCTCCCTGGGGTCAGGAGACCAAGGAATGCTGTGAATGGAACGAGGACGTAAAGGTCCGCCTGGGAACGCTATACGGGCTGCTCCGGGCTCTCTCTTGCGTCGTAACACACGGCACATGGTTTCGTTTTCTTTGATCTTCCAGGAGCAGACTGACGCATTTAAGGCAGGTTTGATGTAGACACCAGCTCAGCCTGTGCTCTGTGAGGCAGATGACAAACGAGCCCGTGGGCAGAGAAAGAGGGACAAATCCCTGGTTTCTACTGGGCTGAAGTCAAAAGGCTGACGGCTGGGAGATGGCAGCGAGTTTGATGGGCGGGGGGGGGGGGGGGGGGGTTGTATGTGCGCGCTTACTATAAGAGCTTGAGAAAGTGTGTGTCTGAACCAGTTCTTTTTTGTTACATTGTCATGCAAGCATGTGCGTGTGTCTGAGAAGGAGAGAGTTTGTCTGTGTGTGAGAAAGGGTGGGCCCATTAGGACAGGGCCTTCAGAGTGACACAGGAGCCAGGCACTGAGACATGGAGGTTTGTCCCAGACGCTTGTTAACCTGCCCAAGTCTCAGAGAGTGACTCAGCTCCCTGCCACAACAACAGCCCACAGACACTCCGGTGAAAGAGGCTGGAAATAGATTGACGACTTTTGCTTTCTCTCTTCCCTCTCTGCCTTCTCTTTATTCTCTCTGCTATCTTGAGAGTCTTAAGATAACAGAGTGAATACAGAAAAGGCAGAGTCGAAAGTCATCTATCCATTTCCAGCTTCCAAGAGACAGAGCCTCACAAGAAACCCAAATGAAACCCACAATAATTGCGTTCCATAAAACACATTAAAAGGAACCGGACCAATCCGGTCCAGCTCCAGTGTGTGCTGGGGGGATGTGTCTCTCTATGTGGGTGGGTGTCTCTCTATAGGTTGGTGTCTCTCTATAGGGTGGTCTCTCTCTCTGTGGGTGTGTGCCTCTCTCTGCGGGTTGGTGTCTCTTTCTGTGGGTTGGTGTCTCTCTATAGGTTGGTGGCTCTCTCTGCGGGTTGGTGTATCTCTATAGGTTGGTATCTCTCTCTCTGTGGATGTGTGTCTCTCTATAGGTTAGTCTCTCTCTATGTGGGTTGGTGTATCTCTATAGGTTGGTCTCTCTGTGTGTGTGTGTCTCTCTATAGGTTGGTGTCTCTCTCTGTGGGTTGGTGTCTTTCTATAGGTTGGTCTCTCTCTCTCTCTGGGTGTGTCTCTCTCTATAGGTTGGTCTCTCTCTCTGTGGGTGTGTGTATCTCTATAGGTTGGTGTCTCTCTCTGTGGGTTGGTGTCTCTCCATAGGTTGGTGTCTCTCTCTGTGGGTGTGTCTCTCTATAGGTTGGTGTCTCTCTCTTCGGGTTGGTGTCTCTCTATAGGTTAGTGTCTCTCTCTGTGGGTGTGTGTCTCTCTATAGGTTGGTGTCTCTCTCTGTGGGTTGGTGTCTCTCTATAGGTTAGTGTCTCTCTCTGTGGGTGTGTGTCTCTCTATAGGTTGGTGTCTCTCTCTGTGGGTTGGTGTCTTTCTATAGGTTAGTGTCTCTCTCTGTGGGTGTGTGTCTCTCTATAGGTTGGTGTCTCTCTCTGTGGGTTGGTGTCTCTCTATAGGTTAGTGTCTCTCTCTGTGGGTGGGTGTCTCTCTATAGGTTAGTGTCTCTCTCTGTGGGTGGGTGTCTCTCTATAGGTTGGGGTCTCTCTGTGTGGGTGTGTGTCTCTCTATAGGTTGGTGTCTCTCTCTGTGGGTGCGTGTCTCTCTATAGGTTGGTGTCTCTCTCTGTGGGTGTGTCTCTCTCTATAGGTTGGTGTCTCTCTCTGTGGGTTGGTGTCTCTCCATAGGTTGGTGTCTCTCTATAGGTTGGTGTCTCTCTCTGTGGGTGCGTGTCTCTACCTTGGTGGGGGGGTTGGCCTCCGTGTCCTTCTGCAGCAGCAGGGTGGCCATGTCGACGTGGCCCTCCTGGGAGGCCAGGTGGAGGGGGGTGACCCCCTGCTTGGTCAGGATGTTGGTCTCGGCCCCGTACTGCAGCAGCACCACGGCGATGTCCATCTGGTTCTTCTTGGCCGCGATGTGGAGGGGGGTGTAGCCGTTCTGGTGAAGGGGAGGGGGGTGGGGGGCGGAGACGGAGGAAAGGGGGTTCAGAGATTTACACATTTACATGGACACACACCCACACACACACACCTATATGCTAAATGAGTTGTCATGCATCCATACACTTTCTATTCTGTTGCTCACACAAACATGCCCTATTCCTACCCCGCTGCTACTAACGCACACACAGGCCAACACAGGCCAGGCCACAGCACCACCTCTCCCCGGGGCTGACCCCCCCGGTTTCCATCAGCGGGGCTGCCATAGCCTCTCACCTTGGCTGTGGCATGGGGGGAAGCCCCTTTGTCCAAAAGTAGGAGCGCCACCTTCTGGTTATCGTAATGAGCTGCAACATGGAGTGGGGTGAGGCCGTTCTGTAAGGGGGAGGGTCAGTGCAGACGGATTAAGACCAGACTGGTTAGGGCAGCAAGCTATAGCCGGATATCAACAGTCAACAAACACACACACACACAGACTGAGTGTTGATAAATGGGTTACGAGGATGGGGGTATTGCTATGCATTACATATTGGATATAAATGTCAGTAAAAGATCAACTAGGGAATTAGTCGCTGATAGGGTCCTTATTAGATTAACAAAAGAAAACATTCAAAGAAAATACATGTGTCTGAATCTTACTATATTCAGCTTTAAGAAATATGTAGAATATTAGTATTGTCTCTAAAACTCTTCCAGTTCGGTGATTTACCCCAAATCACTGCAGAATGATGTAATGTATTACAGTTTTACATTGCAAAATTAACAGTTTTGGGTGTAGGTTCATGACGGATACCTTCCCAGCTGAATCAGGAGGAGCATGGCGCTGCAGCAGAAGTTTGGCCACATCCAGGCTTCCGTACTTTGAGGCCACATGCAGCGGAGTGAATCCTTTCTGTTTGGAGAACACATTGACAAACACCATTAGCAAATTCTGAATAACTACACAAATATTTTCTCTACACAGAAGAAGCTTCTCAAATATAATTTTAGTAGGTTAGATTATCACTTTATCTATCCCCATAAAAGACCACAACAAAGGACTGTATCAACCATAACCAGTAGGGGGCACTCCACAACAGTAAAATAAAACAGCAGTCAAAAGCCATTCTGATAGTTCTGCCCACAGTCACATGACAATGTGTTTTGACCGAGCCCAGCCCATGCAGGCATGGAATCCTTTGTTTGGGAAACACTACACTACAGCCTGATGTCATGGGTATCTGGGCAGAAGAAAGATGTTTTAGAGGATAATGTAAGCGTGCAACTAACGTTAAAGATGCCGTTCATCATGTGTCTACAGAAAATACGATAAATTTGAACTCTGAGGAATACTACCAGTGGGGCTGGATGGAAGTAAACAGAGAGAGAGAGAGAGAGAGAGAGAGAGAGTTGTGATGCCGTTCATGACAACAGCTCTGCCTGTGCTTGCTTTTATCCGACAATACCACCACACCCATTTTATGTAGAGATAGAGATACAGGAAGAGAGTGAGGAGAAACGAAAAGGAAAGGGAGGGAGAAACCAAAGACCCCCAACCAAGCTGTTTACTGATGTAGAATGTTTTCAACACTATTAACTGCCTGGTTTCAGCTCCCAGCAAGCGGCTACATAAAATCCCTTTGCTTTGTGCTAGCACCAACACAGCAGCAGAGTGATCCCCCCCCCCCCCCCCCGGCACGACAGAGCCATGGTGGTGCGGCGTCAACAATGGCCGGTGATCAATCACTGGAGCACGGCCACGCCTCAGCGGAGGAGACCAGAGGTCGTGGCCAGGGTCCTTCATCATCATCAGGCAGCGCGGCGTGGCGCAGGGCCGGCTACACTGTCAGAGGGGTCACTGTCTAACCGGGCAAATAGACCGCGCTGGTGTAAAGTGCAGTAGATAGGGAGTCAAGAGTCAAAATGTCAGTATGCCTGCATGCATGCCCGGGGAACCATAAAAGGTATTAAAAGGTGAGTGTGCTGGAGCTTTATTTTCATATTTGTGTGTTGTACATGGGTGTGTGTGTGTGTGTGTGTGTGTGTGTGTGTCTGACTGTGCTGTAGGTTGAGGGGCGTGTTACCTTGGTGGCCAGCGAGTGCGAGGCCCCGGCCTCCAGCAGCACGGAGGCCGTCTCCACCTGGCCCTCGCGGGCCGAGATGTGCAGCGGCGTGTAGCCGTTGGTGGTGGAGGCGTCCGGGTGGGCCATGTGCTGCAGCAGCAGCTGGACGATCTCCGTCTTTCCCAGGCGGGAGGCGATGTGCAAGGGGGTCTGGTCCTCCTGTGAAGGCACCCACAGTGTTCAACAACTCTAACTTTACAGGTACATCAAATCCACCGTTGATGTGAAACATTTTAATTGGGGAATTTGTTGGGAAGAGACACATATATGAGCAATACATTATAAAAATATATTATCTACAGTGTCAGTGTACTTCTAAATGCATAGTGCTAGGGTGCTGTTGGCCATGTGGTCCCCAGAGTGGTGCTATTGGCAGTGTGGTCTCCAGAGTGGTGCTTTTGGCAGTGTGGTCTCCAGAGTGGTGCTATTGGCAGTGTGGTCTCCAGAGTGGTGCTGCGGTCTGTGGTGTCTCACCCTGGCTCTGGCGTCCACTATGGCTCCGTTCCTCAGCAGACAGCGCACAACCTCCACCTGGCCCGCCCGCGCTGCCATGTGGAGGGCTGTCTCCCCGCGCTGGGACCAAACACACACACACACACACACACACACACACACACAATTCGAACAGAAAACATCATGCGTCAGCAGACTTTTCTACTCCTAAGGTGTGCAGCACAAGTTTTCTTCTTGTTAAGCTAAGCCATTTCACCTGCTCACACAAATACATTTTTTAGATTTTTGTGCATCACCAGCGACTAGCTAAGCATAAAACCTATACAGTATCTTAACTCACTCTCTCTCTCTCTCTCTCTCTCTCTCTCTCTCTCTCTCTCTCTCTCTCTCTCTCTCTCTCTCTCTCTCTCTCTCTCTCTCACTCTCTCACTCTCTCTCTCTCACACACACACACACACACACACACACACACAGTGCTTTCGTCCAGCTGTCCCCTATCACTCACAATGTTGCTGACGTCTGGCGAGGCTGCGTTCTGCAGCAGCAGCAACACAATGTTGAGGTGACCCATGAAGGCTGCTACATGGATGGGAGTCAGGCCAGACTGGAGGGGGAGCAGGACGAGAATGAGGGAGCGGAACTTCTCAGAACAGCCGTTTTGTTTCATTTGGTCTATATAGTGTTATGTGCCCCCAATTGAACTTTAGGGCAGACTACTGTAGTGATAATGTAGCTGAGCGGGGGGGAGGGGGGGGGGGGGGCTGTCTTACCTCTGTGATGGCTTGGATGGATGCCCCATACTTCACCAGCAGCTCCATCACCTTCACCCTGTTCTTCTTGCAGGCTATGTGCAGCGGCGTGAAGCCATTCTGACACACACACACACACACACACACAATTACGTATTAGACCAAACAACATTGTGTATGTATTACAGTTTTAAATTCCTTCCAGAGTATGTCTAAATCACTAACCCATTCAACCATGTAGCTAAATCGAGCAGTGAGGGGGTGAGGGAGTTCAGTAGACTGAAAGGTGCCAGATAATTATCACCTGGCTAATTTTATTCCAAAGGCCAGTCAGTGTGTGCTCCAGTGTGCTAGATAAATACAGTTTATTATTATTATTATTTAGCCAGTCAGTATGTGCTCCAGTGTGCTACATAAATACAGTTTATTATTATTATTATTAAACCAGTCAGTGTGTGCTCCAGTGTGCTAGATAAATACAGTTTATTATTATTATTATTTAGCCAGTCAGTATGTGCTCCAGTGTGCTACATAAATACCGTTTATTATTATTATTATTATTAAGCCATGTGCTCCAGTGTGCTAGATAAATACAGTTTATTATTATTATTATTATTATGAAGCCAGTCAGTATGTGCTCCAGTGTGCTACAGTTCATTATTATTATTATTAAGCCAGTCACTATGTGCTCCAGTGTGCTATATAAATACAGTTTATTATTATTATCATGAAGCCAGTCAGTATGTGCTGCAGTGTGCTATATAAATACAGTTTATTATTATTATTATTATTATTATCATGAAGCCAGTCAGTATGTGCTGCAGTGTGCTGTGCAGTACCAGGGCTCTGGCGTTGGGGTTGGCCCTCTTGTCCAGCAGCAGCTTGGTGACCCGGTAGTGGCCACAGTGAGCGGCCACGTGCAGCGCCGTCAGGTAGTCCAGCGTCACGTCGTCCACTGGCGCCTTGTGCTGCAGCAGGTGCTTCACGCACTCCACGTGGTCGCCCTGGGCGGACATGTGCAGCGGGGACAGGCCGTTCTGGGGAGGGCCGAACGAAAGAGAAGGGGGGGTTAGAAGAGAGATGGAGAAATGGGACGGGGAATGAAAGGAGACGAGGTGGACAGAAAATAGGTTTATTCGTGGGTGTGCCAAATTTAATTGAGTGTGCGCTTGCATTTGTTTGTGTGTGTGTGTTTCTCTGTGTGAGTGTGTGAGTGTGTGTGTGTGTGTGTGTGTGTGTGTGTACCTTTGTCCTGGCCAGCATGGGGGCTCCTCTCTCCAGCAGGAGTTCCACAGCGGGGTCGTGTCCACTCCGAGCGGCGCAGTGCAGGGGGGTGAGCCCATCCTGTAAAACACACACACACACACACACACACACACACACACACACACACACACACACACACACAAAAAATGAAATTTACATACAAAATAGACACTGTACAAAGCATACAACCCCGCTGTTTGTGAACAGTATGCATAATGGGTCCTGAAGGTCAGAGGAGACTAAGGAGTGTAAATACTGTTGACTGTTAGGTGACATCCCACCTATGACCCATGTGTCAGAAGGAGGGGTGATGGTTGAGCTCCCCAGGGGGGCCCTACAGAGCGGCCCTCATTGATCCAGGGGATAAACCCCTGACAATGAAGGGACAGTGATTCACCGACACAATGTTTCTTAATGGGCACGGGGTTAAGTCAAATACAAGGTGGTGACCTTTATTTTTCGCAGCACCCATGTCTTCAAATACGCTTCACACTGTGAGCTACTCATAGAAAAATTAAATACTCAAAGCATTCCAAGCATGGTATAACAGAGATGCAGACAGACACGCCGGTTCACACACACACACACACACACACACACACACACACACACAAACAAAAACACTTGGGATTGACATTATAACAAAACCCCAAAAAACTAGTGTTGAGTGAATATGTCAGGGTTGGTGGTGAAAACGAGGAAGTCCTGCTGTCACTGACTCCTGGGACAGTGGCTGTTGTCGTCATGGTTGTTGTTGACCACTATAAATAGCCATCCTGATTCCTGCAGCAGGGCGGGGCTTACATTGGCCTGGCCCAGCTGCCAGCCCCCACAGATGTTTTTGGTTTCCTGATTAGACAGCTTTCCCACAGGCTGAGCCAGACTGAAATATGATAACTAATAGACACAGGACGACGGTCGGATGTTCCCCTCTTTGGGCCATCTACACAACATTCCAACCCTCCAAATCCTGCTCATTCCGTTTCGCTTTCGATGAGCTTAATGTATCGACGGAATGTTAGCTGACGTTGGAATGACGAGGTCGAGCTCCGCATGCTAGGGGAATTAATTAGGACAATGAGGGCTAATACACTGTCCTACTCTGGCCCAGCTGCAGGAGAAACACCATTGACCCACCATGGCCTTGGCCAGGGGGATAGCCAGTCAGAACCGTATGTTGAGGGAATTAACCCCTGTGACATAACCAACACAGTGGCCTGCCGCAAACCTGGCTGGATCCAAACACCGCCAAGCTGACCTACCGTGTTCTGAATGTAATGGCAAAGGGGACCATATTTAAGTCCCTCACGCTGGAGATATATTCAGCGGTCCAATCGTATATGTTGTTTTTGTAAGAGGATTTATTAGAGAAGGACGGACTAAATGCTAGAGGAGGGATGCAGAGAGGAATGTGCAGAAAGTACGGAGGCACTTTACGTCAGCAAGGATTTTTTTTTCGTCCAAAGTTAATGCAGTAAGCTGATCGGAAAGCGAGCGGTCAAGGACACTGATCTAACGCAATGAATGGCGGGCTTTCAGACTCAATTAGTAGGCGGCAGGCTGGGTGTGCGCGTGCGCCCCCCCCCCCCCCCACCACACCACACACACACACACAACCACACACACACACACACACACACACACACACACACACACACTCCCACAATTTTGAACAGTGTAACACCCTTAATGATCTCCACTCCAACAAAGAGTACAATTACCCAGTATAGACGACAGGCAGACATGGAGTTACACAGAGATACAGGCGCTGTGCCTTTTTATGAGTCACCAGCGGCTCAAAAAGGAGGAGGCCAGTCTAACTGGTGTGTCGTAGGTGGAGAAACTGTCCACGGCCGAGTCTGATTTGACTCATAGTCACACACACACACACACACACACAGTTCTCTAGGACTCACCCTGGTTTTAGCGTCGATCTGAGAGCCTCGGTCCAGCAGCAGGCGCACCATATTAGCGTTGCCCCGCTTAGAGGCCACATGCAGGGGCGTAATGCCATTCTGCATGGAGGGAACACACAGTCAGGACAAGAAGAGGAGCAATACATGAAAGATAAATGAAGTTCAAGAAGAAATGCACATACGGTATCATCCACACAGGAGCAGTAATGCACAAACAGTATCATCCACACAGGAGCAGTAATGCACAAGCAGTATCATCCACACAGGAGCAGTAATGCACAAGCAGTATCATCCACACAGGAGCAGTAATGCACAAACAGTATCATCCACACAGGAGCAGTAATGCACAAACAGTATCATCCACACAGGAGCAGTAACACACAAACAGTATCATCCACACAGGAGCAGTAATGCACAAACAGTATCATCCACACAGGAGCAGTAATGCACAAAGAGTATCATCCACACAGGAGCAGTAATGCACAAAGAGTATCATCCACACAGGAGCAGTAATGCACAAACAGTATCATCCACACAGGAGCAGTAACGCACAAACAGTATCATCCACACAGGAGCAGTAATGCACAAAGAGTATCATCCACACAGGAGCAGTAATGCACAAACAGTATCATCCGCACATGAGCAGTAAATACTACTATGTAAGTAACAGTATGTGCAGTCACTATGTGAAATATTACAAAGCATAGAGTGCTGGAGCTTGGTTCCTGAAGATATTTAGCTGTGCTATTTTGGCATTCAGGCTCGCAAAGCTGTTACATTCTGGCAAGTGCGGAGCTTTTTCTTCCCGTGGTTGGGCCCGGAGCCCTGCATGGACACACAGCGTGTCTTGATGACTGTGACAAAATCACGTCCGGGGAAAGTGTTGCTAGCATGGCGGGAATTCCACTAGCTGAGACTGGTGTTGTTCTGAAAGGTCCTATATCTAAGGGAGCAGGCTCCGCAGAACTGGAGGCTCTCCAGTCTTTACTCAGCCTCGGCTGGCCCGCTAGACCTAACACTAACCCTAACCCTAACACTAACCCTAACCCTAACACTAACCCAACTCTAACCCTAACCCTAACCCTAACTCTAACTCTAACCCTAACCCTAACCCTAACCTAACCCTCGGCTAGCCCACTGGACCCTGGCTGGTCGGTAAGGCTGTCTGTCTTGTGGCACCACACACTTACAAACGTTGTCAAAGAAAGGAGACTTGATTGTCACTAAGTCGTCTCCTGATGGGTTAACCGTGCGATAAGAGAGGTCACGACTATCTGTGCGCCATTGAAGGACACAAGAAGGACCCGCATGGGAACATTATGCAGAACATTTCTTGTGTGGATCCTTGGTTAGGAGTGTTTGTGTGCGTGTGTGCATGCGTGTGTGTGTTGGTGTGTGCGTGCAGTGCCTACCCTTGCAGTAAAGTCTACAGCCGCCCCTCTGTTCAACAGCAGTGTTGCCACATTGACATTTCCATAGTGAGCAGCGATGTGCAGTGGTGTGAATCCACTCTGAAATACAGAGGACAGAGAGAGAAAGAGACGTAGAGACAGAGAGAAACAAAGAGGGAGAAACAGGATGAGGTCAGCGACCTTTTCTTGACCCCCAGAGTGTGACCCATGACCCTTATCGTTGCCACCACTATCCCAGCATGCATCTGTTGCGTTAAGCATCACACGGAGTAAATAAGGAGGGAAAACAAAAACAAAAAGAACATAAAATAAACCAAATGTCCCTTTGTAAAAGCAATTCCAAGAAGATATTTCAAAACTCTGTTGCCCTCTAATTGAGCTTTAGCTGTATGGCATCCATTCACATTTAGATATAACATTACCATGCAGGCTAGAAAAAAAAAAATACATACATATATGTTCTACAAAATACATATACATACAAAAAGAAACTGAAAAGAAAAGTTGAAATGAATAGACGTACAGTACCCACAGACACAGTTATCCAAAAAACGGACACAACAAAAATGAACCAGCAATAGTAGTTATCCATAATCCATACATTTACAGCATGAGGAACAAAATCATACACCAAATCATAAGGAATAGACAAAAGTCATTCGACTGGGACTGTTACTTCAAATCAACACCCAAGTGCACTATGTCCACTGTACGTCAGAGGAAGTTATCTGGTCAGGAGGAGATGAGAAACTTAGAGATTGCCGAGCATGTTTGGAGTATTGGGAATTCTTGCCTTACCTTGCATTCTGTAAGTCAGGGTCCGATTTAATGTGAAAACATTATTTACAAAAGGTGTGAAGAATACAGTGATCACGTGATGGTTTCAAAAAATCACAGTCAAAGCTTAGCATGAGGCAAATAAAGGTAGCTTGAAGGCAACATGCTATTCCCTCTAGTCCAATTATCCGCAAAAGCAATATCATGAGAAAGGGACCGTCTTCCAACATGCTGAATTAACTAATGTGCATTTTGTAATCTTCATTAATCTATTCAATGATATGCCCAGTTGCAATCCTAAGTTTTAAGAGAATCCTTTTTGTTCGCTTGATTACAAAGGTTCACCTCATTTTGTTATTTAATGATCGGTCAAATCATTGATATAGATAGTGCATCCTTGAACAGCATGCATCAGAACATAAAGGGACAGCATGGATATCAATTTATATAAATAACACACAGTACAATCAGCAAAATATTTGTCTTGGCAGAATAAAGGGTAGCTTATCAAATCTTATGAAAGTTAATAATAGCATGAGGAATGTTAAGATGAACAAAATAAAAAGAAATGTGAGCTTCCTGATCTTGTAACATAAAAATCACAATACAATAATAATAATAACTTTCAAAGTATGTAAGAAACCCTAACAAATGATGCGTGAAAAAGTGAGTGGGGGGGATGATAAATCAGTGTTAACATGACAGGTAGTGTGACAGCTGGCCATTCCCGAACAGCCGCGCGTGTTGCACATGGCCACAGCACAACGCAACATGAACGGTGTCTGAATCTAGTGGAGTGTCAAAGAAACGGAAGAAAGAAAGAAAAGCAAAAGCACTCCTCCATGCAGAGGATGGACACGTGACGGAAACGTGAGGGAGAAATCAACGGTGGTGCCATGGGGAGAGTGAGAGAGTGAAGGCGAGTGCGAGAGTCGGGGTGTATACCTCGGTAGTCCTATTGACCATCATCTGAAGCAGTGGAGGCCAGGGGAGGGAAAAACTCTTTAGTTACTAGGAACACACAGCGGGCTCCGTCAGGTGGATTCACGGGTGGCTTTTCTTCCAGCAGAGAGGACGTTTATACGTGGCTGGAGTGAGGACCACTACCGTTTCACCTCTACAATATGGTGTTGCATTCTGTCTCACCTACCAAGGTAACCTACTGTTACTGTAGCTGGGCTTACAGAGCAAAGATGAAGGTGAAGCATGGCGGCTATTTTGTCATTCCTGTCCAGTGATAAACAATCTAGAAGGTTTGTTTGCTGGGAGTGCAGTGCTCAGTGTGATGAAAACACAGGTGACTGAGTGTGGTGGTGTGTGCGGTGTGTGTGTGTGTGTGGTAGGACCAAGGCAGAAAGTGTGGGTGTGTGTATGTGTTTGAGCATGCTTCTGTTTAGAGCCGCTCTGCTCTGGGTCCCCTATGTGAGTCACGTTGAGGAGCAGTGGATCTAAAGAGCTGAAACAGAAACTGCGTTTCCCATCATGCCTGAGTCCACCATATCCTGTTACGTAACCAAATAGAAGAGCTTCACATGGAAGCATGTAGTGTGAGATGTAGCTGCAACTCAACACAGGTAGGACTTGTTTGTTTAACTATAGGCAACTGACAGAGTAACTTTCACTCTAGCCACGTCCATTAAAAGTACAGCCTGGTTTTAAGGAAACTGTCAACGCCATTTTCTCCAGTTGGTACCCATTACTACATGGCAAGGTCATGTAGGTCAAGTTTAACCGTTCATTTTTCAAACCAACAGAACAATGGCAATCACACAGTTTCCTCAAAACCAGATCAATGCTTTAATCCTAGATCCCGGTTCAGATATCGCCCACCCCCGTAGACAGAATCCCATTGGTGCATGCAGCCGTCAATAACAACAACGCCATACAACCTGCAGACACTGGCACACTCCATGCAGGGGACAGTTCTATACTTAGACAGAAGGGGGAAGTAGTGAGTCATGGGGGGGTTGGGGTTGTGAGGGAGGAGAGCAGAGAGAAAGAGAAGGGAGAGACCCAGTTAGTGACGGGCCCAGCGGACAGGTGGCAGGCAAACAGACACTGAGGGGGAAGAGAGAGTGAGACAGACAGACGGACACCCAGCGACTACACTGGAACACCAGAGAGAGGCGACTGGTGGTTGCAACATCAACCAAGCAGTGACATCGACACAACCGTCTTCACAGAGAGAAAATCACCACAGTAACAGCCGTCCAAAATGTATACAACATTGACCCAAGGCCCCGACAACAGCTTTGAACTGTGTCATACACATCCCGAGGTTTCAAAGGCACAGACAACAACATCGTAGGGTACGCCATCAAAGGCGCGCGACCCGTGACCGCCAGCCCCGGGGCGTCCCGGAGGTCCCCCTGCCGTACCTTGGACTGGACGTCGGCGTTGTGGTCGTTCTGGAGCAGCAGGGCGGCCGACTTGGTGTCGTCCTTGCGGGCGGCGATGTGCAGGGCCGGCAGCCGCACCTTGCCCTTGGTGTCGTTCTCCAAGAGGATGGACACCACCTGGTTGTGGCCCTGCTGCAGGGCGATGGCCAGCGGGGTGAAGCCGTCCTGCAGGGGGAGAGGAGGAGAGAGCCGGGGTGGAAGGGTGGACGTGGGGAGAGGAGAGAGGAGGAAGGAGAGAACCAGGGGGGAGAAGGACAGAGGAGGGAGGGTTTTTAGTGGCTACAGACGATCGACTCACACGCCGTCCACTCTGAAGCTTCTCTGTTGAACCCTCACACAGAGACCCAACCTCCATTACCTCTGTGGCCGTGCTCTGGTTGCCTCCATTCTCCAGCAGGTAGCGCACCACGTCCAGGTGGTTCTCCTGGGCGGCCATGTACAGCGGTGTGAAGCCATTCTGCGCACACACACACACACAGCGGATCAACAACAACTACATCACCCAAAGGTCACCAGGAAACTGTTCCCTTGAACAAGCCGGTTTCATTTGTCACTCACTGGCAACGGTTGCCATTTGAAGCGGATAAGCGTGCGTGGTTGGACTCACCTGTGACTGGGAGTTGATGTCCGCCCCACGTTTGACTAGGATCTTCACAACTTCATTTTGACCGGCCAGCGAGGCAATGTGGAGGGCTGTGTTCCCTTTCTACAAGGATAAGGAGAGGGGTGAGAAGCCCACAGTGAGACAGGGATAATCACAGCCTAAAGAGAGAGAGAGATTGTAAGCTACAAGCTATACAGAGGGCAGTAGTGAGCGGGGAGCATTTTAGTATGAGTGTCATCATGTCAATTCAACTTAACATTATCCCATCATTAGAAAGTTTTACACTGACTCATTACAATCTATTCTAATAAGCACTGTGCACCCCCCCCCCCCCCACACACACACACACACACACACACACAATTACAAACTCAAATCTATCCTTCCTTAAATCCCTCATTAACGTTGACACTGAACAGACAGCCATAGATCTTGAATGGAGGCAAGTGGCTAAAGTTCAACGGTACATTCTGATGAGGCCCTGTTAATGACGCTCCCCACACAAGCGCTGGAGGGGACATAAACACACACACACACACACACACACACACACACACACACTCACTCCCGTGTCATGGAGGATACTTATCGCTGATTAGGGAGAGGGGGTAATATTACTCATCTGACCTTTAATTAGAGTAAAGTTATGAACCCATAGTCTTATTGACTCAGAGAACCATTTTAAGTTGCATAATGTCAGAGCTTGTCAAATCACCCGCAGCAGACCCAGACATACCTTAAAATTGGTCACCTTTCTGCCCTCACTGGATATTATACATCCAATTCAAAATATTTCAGCATATATACAGTGGGGCCAAAAAGTATTTAGTCAGTCACTGATTGTGCAAGTTCTCCTACTTAGAAAGATGAGAGAGGTCTGTCATTTTCATCATAGGTACACTTCAACTATTAGAGACAAAAATGAGAAAAGAAATCCAGGAAATCACATTGTAGGATTTTTAAAGAATTTATTTGTAAATGATGTGGAAAATAAGTGTTTGGTCAATAACAAAAGTTACACTCAATACTTTGTAACATAACCTTTGTTGGCAATGACAGAGGTCAAACATTTCCTATAAGTCTTTATCAGGTTTGCACACACTGTAGCTGGTATTTTGGCCCATTCCTCCATGCAGATCTCCTCTAGAGCAGTGATGTTTTGGGGCTGTCGCTGGGCAACACGGACGTTCAACTCCCTCCACACATTTTATTTGGGGTTGAGGTCTGGAGACTGGCTAGGCCACTCCAGGACCTTGAAATGCTTTTTACGGAGCCACTCCTTCGTTGCCCGAGCGGTGTGTTTGGGATCATTGTCATGCTGGAAGACCCAGCCACGTTCCATCTTCAATGCTCTCACTGATGGAAGGAGGTTTTGGCTTGAAATCTCACGATACATGGCCCCGTTCATTCTTCCCTTAACACGGATCAGTCGTCCTGTCCCCTTTGCAGTAAAACAGCCCCAAAGCATGATGTTTCCACCCCCATGCTTCACAGTAGGTATGGTGTTCTTGGGATGCAACTCAGCATTCTTCTTCCTCCAAACACGACGAGTTGAGTTTTTACCAAAAAGTTCTATTTTGGTTTAATCTGACCACGTGATATTCTCCCAATCCTCTTCTGGATCATCCATATGCTCTCTGGCAAACTTCAGACGGGCCTGGACATGTACTGGCTTAAGCAGGGGGACACGCCTGGCACTGCAGGATTTGAGTCCCTCTCGGCGTAGTTTGTTACTGATGGTAGCCTTTGTTACTTTGGTCCCAGCTCTCTGCAGGTCATTCATCAGGTCCCTCCGTGTAGTTCTGGGATTTTTGCTCACCGTTCTCATGATCATTTTGACCCCACGGGATGAGATCTTGCGTGGGGCCCCAGATCGAGGGAGATTATGAATGGTCTTGTATGTCTTCCATTTTCTTACAATTGCTCCCACAGTTGATCTATTCACACCAACCTGCTTGCCTATTGCAGATTCACTCTTCCCAGCCTGGTGCAGGTCTACAATTTTCTTCCTGGTGTCCTTCGACAGCTCTTAGGTCTTGGCCATGGTTGAGTTTGGAGTCTGACTGTTTGAGGCTGTGGACAGGTGTCTTTTATACAGATGACGAGGTCAAACAGGTTCCATTAATACAGGTAACGAGTGGAGGACAGAAGAGCTTCTTAAAGAAGAAGTTACAGGTCTGTGAGAGCCAGAAATCTTGCTTGTTTGTGGGTGACCAAATACTTATTTTCCACCATAATTGACAAATAAATTCTTTAAAAATCCTACAATGTGATTTTCTGGATTTTTTTTTCTAATTTTTGTCTCTCATAGTTGAAGTGTACCTATGATGGAAATGACAGACCTCTCTCATCTTTCTAAGTAGGAGAACTTGCACAATCAGTGGCTGACTAAATACTTTTTGGCCCCACTGTATATATATATATATATATATATATATATATATGTATATAGTATAACACAGCCACTAGCAAATCAAATGTATCAACCATAGACGACCAATTCAAGTTAACCTGCTAACAATGTAATCAAATAAGGCCTAATCATTTTAGTTGATTTAAGTTTGTATATAGAAAATATGTCTTTAAATCCTTCTCAATGTTTAGCTGTATTCACAGGCTATCCTACCATAAAGTTAATCTTATTAAATCTTTATTTACATTTTTTTTTATTAAATGTTTCTTTTACTTCCCCAAAATCCATTGTCTAGGAAAGAAAACGTTGTGAAACTGTATGTTTATATTGGTTCATTACTTGTCCACAAAAAAAAAGTTTGCATAACATAAATTCAACACCAATTTGACCGTAAAAGACATGATTTTCTCAGCTCTAAACCATCAAAGGTATTTTCTTGTCTTGATAGGAGTACCACAGCTCTGCTGCTAGGCAACTATAACACAGAGTATATTTGTGTTTTAAACCGACATCCAAGAAAACACGACACCAAAACCTTTTTGGAAGCGGGTAAACAATCTTCTCCAGTTGCAATGTTTAGAATGGTCAGAATCTTAAACCATTTAATCATTTAATTAATCCCCCATAATATATATGTAGTACATACTTTAAAAACGAAGACATATTTCATGTCTAGGTTACTTTAATATTCTGAAAAGTGATTTTAGGTTTGAGTGTGGGTTCACATGCAAGGGACTAACTAGCAAGCAGGCGTATGCTGGCAGTGGATGTGATTAGAGATAACTAACTGCTGCACAGACTAATGGCTGAGTGAACTCACAACAAGAAGGTTAACGTTCAGGTTACAGTAGGTCAGGAGTCAAAACGTTGCCCTGTAAGGACCCCGGTACCACTGACGCTAAGGTTCAGAGGACTCAACCGCATAACAACACGCTGAGAATCTGGGTGGACACTGAAAGGCCGGATGTCTGTGGCCAGTTGTCCTGTTTATAAACAAACTAGACATAGATTTTTTTACACGCAATTCGATTTTCTAAGAACCCCTACTCAAAGATCCACTTCATACTCTCAGGAGACCGCACTGACTGGGTATGCAGTGAATGAAGGTGTGGTGCAGCAGGTTAAGGTCACCCACCTTGGTAGAGGAATCCACCGCCGATCCCCTCTCCAGCAGCTCCTGGACCAGCTCCACGTGGCCCTCTTTGGCTGCCAGGTGCAGAGCGTTGAGACCATTCTGTTGAAGAAAACCGAGAAAGGAGTCGAGGTCAACTTCTCCACTCCATACCAAAGCTTGATAAACAAAACGACGGACTATAAAAAATGTGAACTTGTGTTTGGTACCTCCAGGTCCATAGTTCCAGCCAGACCCCTCCGTCTTAATTCTATCCCTCGCTCTTTCTCTCTCTTTCCCCCTTACTTGGCTAAGGAACCCTGTTCTTCTCTCCCACTTCAGAGAGGGGCAGAGTGAAATATTTAAGCCTGTACTGGAGGTCACAAATTGTGCCAAGTCACGCTGTTGAGTAGGGCCAGCCCTGGATGAGGGGATATTAATACGGCATGTGTGTGTAAGAGGGTGCACACACATTTTAAAGGGGCTGTCTAGGGTTTTCTTCTGGGCTGAACCGTGTTTATCCACGACTTAAATGAGGCTGTTCTCATATGTTAACATATAATAACCATGAACATAACATAAAATAAAAACACCCTGGATCTCAGATCTACTTATTCTTCCCCACAACAACAACCACCAAGTTCAGATTCTCAAACCAGTCTTTGTTTGCCTTTCCTTCATTTTACGACTGTATCCTATTGTATAGGACAGATTGTGGTTTGGGTTTCCTTGTGGCGCTAATAAATAGACGGTAAAAGTCTGTGGGGAAATGAAGATTACATTTTAATATCACTCCTCTGGGATTACCAAAAGGATTAAGAAGCTCAGGCAATACCAGGTAACTCCAAATTAGGAATTCACTAAAGGTACATTCTGATTCTAATCAGGAATTCACAAAGGTCAATTCTGATTCTAATCAGGAATTCACTAAAGTAAATTCTGATTGTAATCAGGAATTCACTAAGGTCAATTCTGATTCCAGTCAAGAATTCACTAAAGTCAATTCTAATCTTGATTATCTGGTTGGTTGGAGGTAGATGTGCGGGGCTTGGATATATTTTCAGTGACTTGCAGGTCACATACAGACACTGTACTCAAAAATATAATAGTAGTCCACACTTTGAACGTTAGGATATACAAAATGTACGATTCAAAAAATAAAAAATGTATTTGTAAGTTATGGCAACCACAGGGAACTTTTTGAAATTGTGATTTCATGATGACTCATTTAGTGTCTTAGTCTTACAGTTAACATCTTACCATCTGTATAATTAAACACTGTCCAAAAGGTGCCACAAAGTTGGTGTGAACTTATCTATGGAGTATGACTACGGCTACAAACCGGACTTCTGTCCGAAGACTCACTCCCCAATAGGTCGTTTTATTTTAATGTGCAAAATAATACAGCACCACCCCCGCCCCACCTCCACCAAGTGCCCTTCCTGCATGATGATGAATATACTGACCATGCCCTGGCTGACACCACACCCACAATTTAAATATCTCCTTCATCACATCAGCTCCTTCACCCACTGCATCAGTTTGCAAACACTGCATAATAATGTGCACTAACATCTATTGCCTCGTTCACGGCTTGTTACGCAATGCAAATATGTCGTGATGGAAATGTCCTGAATGGACAGCAGGGTGATTCCCAATAGGCAGGCCAGTCACAAACAGCATCAATACCAGTGACTCCAGAAGAATGCTATTGAATCATGTGGAGCCTTGAACCGCGAGAACAAATGACTGATCATTAGCGGTGGTTATTTTAAGAGAGTTCAATTCTGCAGGGAGGAAGGTGCAATGGCTATTTTAGGCCAAATGACCCACTGGGTTCAATACAAAATAAATATTAACACAAAGATCAGAATATATTTTGAAAAAGCCTTGATGCTATCTAAACATTTTAAAAGGAAATGGATAAATACAACCTTAAAAGCTTCCATCAGACATCAATGGTGCAATAGCCAAGGCACACACGACGCGAGTTCTGGTTCCCATTTAACAGTCAACAATTCAGAGGCAATATACTTTGCCCAGAGGTTTTCCATACATACTGTACATACAAAGGAGTCATTTTCAGCAAACCTATGTATGGTATGAATGGTCAACCACTTATTACTGGCCAAAAGACCTGAAACCAAAGCCATACATGAATTTCTGTAACATGAAGCAATCTCAGCTGGCACTGTCAACACATCCATCACGATAATGTGGCCTTCCAGGTAATGGTCCATCAGATGTACTTGCCGAAGTTACCCCTGGAGTGCTGTACGCAGCCTGATGTGTTTGTGTTGAGTTTGGTAGATGGAATGCGAGTGCGAGTGTGTGTGTGTGTGTGTGTGTGTGTGTGTGTGTGTGTGTGTGTGTGTGTGTGTTTGCATGTGTGCTTGTGTGGATTGCAAGGAGTGCTCAAGGTCACAACTTGGCTCTTTAATCATCAACGGAGGACAACTTAGATGAAGACTCATCAGTCCTAAGTGTCACATGAGCTTCAGCCATGACACCTGGCTGACGTTCTCTGGAGTACAGCTCGCTGCCGTTGGTATAAATAGCCATGTCTCGCTGGTTGTCTCAATGCTCAAGCGTTGTGTCACTTTGATACATTTTTACTTCAAGTTTTCCCACTTATAACTTTCATCCTAACTGCTTGGAACACAAGTGGTGCCTTGACAATCCTGGACGTCCCAGACAAACTGAGAGTCTCCATCAGCCCGGAGTAGAGGTGGGGTGGAGCAAGGGGTCTCGGGAAATGACTGACTCCAGGGTTAGGAGGACGCTGTGCAGATAGGTTACCACCAGGATTAACATGTCCAGCATCAGGCAGAGTAGAAATGGATTACACACAGTCTTAGTGTGCCTTCGAATTTTCTGTCAATCATGGGCACTATATTACAAAGCATCGTTGTCTTGAAAATCATTCGAATGGAGGTAATCAAACCCAGTTCAAATATTGATTGTATTTTGAAGCCAGGGTGGAATAGATCAGGTGAATGATTTCCACTCTACATCGCACCTCGGAGAGCAATGTTTATGCATCGCTACATAACTGCATCATTTTTTGGACAACTTTGTGGTAGACTATGAAAAATCACAAATGGGTCAACGTGTAATTGTTCAAATAAAAATGTGATCAAGTTAAGGGGCTTTTGCAAAACATTACTAATTTGCAGATTACTACAACTTTTATTTAATCTCTGTCTTGCCTTCCATAGCAACCAACACCGCCTCCACACTGAAAGACAAAGACGCACAGACACACACACACGTCTGGGTCTCTGGCATGGTGTGAAGGTCAGGATTCTACCAATGCAGATTCTGGAAGGGGGCAGTGGAACAGACCGTAAAGATGGACATGAAGGATGCAATTGATTTAGACAGAAGGAGCAATACGGTCTGGTGAAGAATGCAGTAGATTCTTAGCTAGTGCTACAAAGCTATTTAGTCAATCAATCGGCGCTGGCAATCTGATTTGGTGAGCTGGCAATGTTAGCTTCAGATCACAGCATGGAGATTACACTCAGACGAGAGCACTATGTGTGTGTTTGTCTCAGAGAAAGAGACAGAGAGTGAGAGAAAGAAAAAAATGTGAAGGAGAGCAAAGAGTGAAACAGAGATTGTGGATGGAGGAGATGTTTTGGTTTGCCTTTTTCTGCACACATAAAGCCCTCTCACCTTCTCATAGTGTTTACCCCCAGCCTAAGCCCTCTCACCTTCTCATAGTATTTACCCCCAGCCTAAGCCCTCTCACCTTCTCATAGTGTTTACCCCCAGCCTAAGCCCTCTCACCTTCTCATAGTGTTTACCCCCAGCCTAAGCCCTCTCACCCCCCTGACAATAACCCTGCCTTGTGACTGTCATTGTTTATCTGCTTACCACTGCTTGTTGCCAGGCCTGGGAATATATCCCCCTATCAGGTTGCTCTCTGCCCATGTAGGGAATGCTAATAGACTAGATAATGACTTGAGTCTAAATAAAGACAGTGTTTTGACATGTACACACACACACACACACACACACACACACACACACACACACACACACACACATACATACATACACGCACACACACAAGGTGAGAGAAGTGGTCAATGACCTATACATATTGTCAAGCTATCTCTATCTGCAAGAATGACTTCCAGTTTGTGGTGTAATGTTTTTCCGCCTACAGACATGCAGTGAAGTGGGAGCTGCTCGTCTTTGGCAGTTCCAACAGGCATATTTTGAGCTCCCAGGGAGACCAAACAGGTGGGAAGAGAGCTTTACTTGTAATCAGGGATGAAAGAGAGAGAGAGAGAGAGAGAGAGAGAGAGAGAGAGAGAGAGAGAGAGAGAGAGAGAGAGAGAGAGAGAGAGAGAGAGAGAGAGAGAGAGAGTTGTGTAATTAAAGAGAGATGGTTGGATAAGGTACAACCACTACTCCTCCTTGCTGCCTGCTCCATTCCCCCAGCCAGTGGCCAGTAAGTCACATCCAGCCCGGGTCAGCTATGGCATGGCTTTGTGTGACAGACACACAACAAAGCAGCCTTTCTGCTCTAAAATGGAAACCTTGTACCTCCCAGCTCATCTTTTTTTCACGATATAACTTAATTTTTTTTGTTCTACCAGAAGGGACAAATGTCCCTGGTAGACTTACTCGTACCTATTGATTGAGAATGCCAAATGTAGACGTATTGACTACAGTCCACGCCCTCACAGTGAATGATGAGTGCTGAGTGAAACCCAAGAGTAAAGACGTCCAGACCTAGGCCTCTGATGGTTATCTCAGGCAGCAGCCAGTCACTTCCACACTCGAGGCTCTCTGTGAAGGGGCTATTGTCAGCCATGTTATGTCAAAGCCCCGCCGCTCAATTGTCCTCTGTGGGTTTGTTTGAAACCCAACCAATCCTGAAAAACAGGAGCTCTTCAGCCCAAATCTAATCTGGCTGACAGCCCGCTTCCACAAGAGGATCATTTAATTTGGGGGGTGGAGGTGATTGTGAAATACAAAAAGGGACAAAAGGGTTGACAGTGGGCTGCTTAAAAGGATATCATTCTAGCTCTAGTGAACAGAGTTACCGCTGACGCGGTAATGTAGCGCTCGCTTAGGTTGGTAGGAGCCTGAGCAATTAACACTTAGTAAAAACCCTACGGCTTGTGTGAAGGCCCAAAGGACTCCGACTCATAATGTCCCTCCTGTAAAAACCTCCATCTACCCGACGCTCATTAGGGAGCCATTGATTGGATGGAGTGTGAGGTGGATTGACAATGTTACGAGGGGGATTGATGTTCCTGTGTTAGACGTCGGGGCTGAACCCCAGGTAGAAAGTGGAAGGCCAAGCTGTCACGTCGGATGGATTGGCACTTAAAGGAAGACCGTGCAGCTGCCCTGGAGCAGCGGAGAAGTGAGACAGAGGCTGATTGCCCGGGTTGTTTAGGGGGAACGTCGGTATTCCACTTGGCTCCATAGTGGTGAAAAACCCAATAGGGACAACAGGGAAATGGTACTCCTTTCAAATGGGTGGCAAAAAAGAATTGATAGTGTATAAAAGAAAAAAGGAATGAAATACTGTGTGTGTGTGTGTGTGTGTGTGTGTGTGTGTGTGTGTGTGTGTGTGTGTGTGTGTGTGTCATTCATCTCCTACCTGATTGCAGGTGCTGATGTCCACTCCTCCCTTCAGGAATTCCAGAACCTTGTCAATGTTCCCTGCCCTCGCCGCCCGCAGGAAACTGGTGTTGCTGTCCGACTGCAGAAAACACACAGAAAAAAACATGTTAAAACAAAACATATCAGACAATTCAAGTTTTTATTTTAATCTTAGTCCAGACACTTCAAGGCAAAGTGACAATACCGTCTCGATAGGTGAAGGACCATATATATGGTATTTTTTGCTAAGCGGGCTTGGCATTACAGTCTATTCAACAGAGGCCATTTTGTTTGGGTTCTTTGTAGGACCAAAATAGTAATAATTAGTAATTAACAAGTCTTAATTTAAGAGGTTTTTCAGTCTAGTTAATCCAGATAAACATGTCCAGTTGAAAAAAAACCTTACTTCCAGCTAGAGACCAATTTATTTGGATTAAAAATACAATATATCGAGTAAGATCACCCAGGATTGATACATTAAGATTGTAGGGAGGTGGAATGATTCAGCGTTTCAGCCTCTGTGCCTTAAATAGCCTCCCCTTGACATTCCTGGCAAACACATACACACACACACACACACACACACACACACACACACACACACAAACAGAGACATGATAATCAAGACATACTTTACAAACAGTTAAAAAACTCCAAGGCTCCTTGCTCTTCGGTGCCACTTGAAAGATGTGCCATCTCTGACAACTCTGGAACTTGATAAGTGTCTCACAAGCACTAGCTCTTTAGAGATCCAGAGAGGAAAACGTCATGCAGCCAGGGATGAGCCGTGCTCTGTCCTGAACCGTTACTACAACTTTGTCTCCGCCGGTTCTCTGCTCTGACGCTGAGCCACTCCGAGTTGCTGTTTAATTCACAGCTAGACAACCAGGAGACCTGTTATTGTTGCACATTATGAGAAAGAGGCTACATTTCAAATGAACAACAGGTGTGGTGTAGAATGTGCTCTTAGGAGCTCACCCGCCCGGGGTCAAACCAACGCGTCTTACTTTTAGTTCTACACTGTGCACCAACCGTACACTCTAAGGGTTCACATACTGCAAGTCATAATCCTGACGCAACAAAGCCACAGTCAAAATGCACTAGTAAGCGATACTGTGCAGTTGCAGCAGGAGGCTCTGGTCCAGACACGTAGTGAGGATGCCTGGTGGTGTGTACAGTATCCTGATGTATCCTGCAGTCCGGGCTGCTGCAGAGGACTGCACTGCAGTCACCACGGATATCCGCAGCCAGGACGGTGGCTAAGTCAGGCACTAGCAATTGGCACTAAGACTAAGGCATTAGGCTAAGCTAACCTTTCTCACAGGTGTGACATTTACCTGCTCGCAAAAGCTTCCGTGTGTGACTTTGTGAGAATGCCACCTACAGCTGTGTTACATGCACCATGCTAAGGCAGGGAGGTTGGGTGTGACTTCACATGCTGGTTTTAGCTGGATAATGTCTGGCTTATGAAAACCAGACCATTGTGGGGCTGGCTCTTCTTGGTCAGTTAGCACACATGGCTAACTATATATAGAGGGAGGGTGAAGGTTATAGACACAGGGTTAGCGTTGTAGGCTAGCTACAGCATACAAAGACACCCTTACTACTGAGGATGACAACGTCAGATTTGCAGATTATTTTGTTAGCTACAGGGTCACATTACTCTAGTCCTAGACTCTAACCAGCCCGGCACAATCTTGGGGTTGCCATGGCAATAATAGCAATGACGCAGTGCCTCAAACAAGCATACATTTTTATTCAAAGGCACTTATCCTTCGAGAGAAAAGATTGCCCTGACCAGCCTCCCACAGACATAGTTTCATAAGCCCATGACATGCATTGAAATTATGCGAGAATTTCTTTTTCACTGTAGCAGGCTTGTATGGGGATTTGACAACAGACTGAATGAAAATTGACCTCTAAATTGAAGTATGGAAAGAGCAGGAACACGGAAATGCTCTCCTTATAATGTGCCATAGTCCCCCTGCCCGGACTAGCCAATATGCTGGTGTCTAGACGTTAGTGTGAGCCTTAAGCTAACCTGTGACGCATAATGAACATACTCCAGTCAAAGACGACATGAAACATTTATTTACAAAGTGCTTCTCTGTCTTCATCAAAGTGTGGGGAGGGGGGGTGCATCAATAATGCAAAATATCCCATTGAGAATGCCCAATGTCTGGGATGGAGACATCCTAGGCCTTACCGGTTACCACGGATACCAGTGTAGAGTGCCCTCCCTTCCATCGTAACCATGACAACAGAGCTCTGTCTGCGAATAGATGTAGCCAGAGTAGACAAAGTAAAGAATGTGGTGTTAGACATCACCTCTCACAGTCTCTCTTTCTCTCTTTCAGGGGCACCTAAAACATTAGTATAGGTACACGTATGTGAATGTGTGTGTGTGTGTGTGTGTGTGTGTGTGTGTGTTCGTTCCACTATCCAGGGCCTTCTAGAAGCCACAACGACAGCCTACATGATGAAGGCGGCGCCCTCTGGCCCTGCAGATGTCATATGTCCCTTAGGGAAATCCTAGCAACACACATGACTTGACTTGAAGCTGCTCCTGAAGAAACAGTATTTACTCTACATCACCTCTCCCACAGTCACAGACACGCACGCACGCACGCACGCACGCACGCACACACACACACACACACACACACACAAACACAGCAGGCAGGCAGCCAGGCAGCAACTATATATAGGCTATCCTCGCCTGCTGATTGGATAGGAATGACACTCTCTATTTCTTGGACATAGGAACAGCCTATCATTTTGTCCCAGCTCCAAGCCAACTACCCTCAGACACAATCAAACCCTGCCCCCCTGCTCTGCATGTGTGTGAGCTTGTCTGTATGCATGTTACTCATTGAGTGCTTATCATGCTACCTGATTTTGAGTGTGTGTGTGTGTGTGTGTGTGTGTGTGTGTATACGTGTGTGTGTATGTGTGTGTGTGTGTGCGTGTGCGCATGTGAGTCCAGAATGCATGTGTGTACAATGCATATGCTGCCTAATGGGAGTTCTCAGGTTACTGGTGCCTGACACTGTAAGCTCCCTAGGGCTGCCCAGCATGAATTGCCTCACAACAGGGAGACACAAATCCTCTACGTGACGATTACTTTGTCCCGTCTCTGCAATATGGTGGATCGATGTTGCATCCCCTCAGACCGGCTTCAACAGCAGTTTAGACTGCCAAAGCAAAGCAGGACGACGGTTGTGCTACCTCCATGATGTTCTCTACCTCTAATTACTCGAGCTAAATTACGGTAAGCTAAATCAGACAGTTAGTGCTGAGTGAATGAAAGCAGAAGGCAATTAAGTCCCCCAATTGTGTCCTCGGTACAGACCTTATTTGGAAATAATTTGTGAGAATGTTTATTCACGGAAACACAGTTTAACAAACAGGGAGTGGCTATCCATGCATTTTCATTATCAGCTGACCGTAACAGACCCATTGTCTAATTGGCAAATTGATCTGGGAACAAATCATGGGCACCGAGGTTCGACACTGACCCTAAAAGCAGACATAAATTCACGAGCAACGTCCATTGAATTGAAACATAAATATGATATGATAGAACACGACGTGTCACGACGACAGCCCTCCAGACTGCAACCCCCCCCTTAGTTTGATGTAGTGTGTCACCATGGATTAAAAAAGGATAGGCACCCTCTATACATGGTGTCAAGGATCCTCGCTGCGACGCTTTGCGCTCGGCATATCGATGAGTAACTTTTGATGGAGGGGCCGTGTCAAAAGGGAAGGCCAGCTCCCCAGGTGATGGGGCCATGGAGCACTACTGTACAGTATGTACTGCATTGAGAGAGGGGGACGGGGGGGGTGGGACGGAACATCCCTGTTAGTAGAAGGAAGTCCACCTCCCTGGGGAGAACCCTAAAACCCTGGAGGCTGGGTGTGCTGACGAGTCACATGTTCGGGGCGTCTGTGTGTGTGTGTGTGTGTGTGTGTGTGTGTGTGTGTGTGTGTGTGTGTGTGTGTGTCCGGAACGGTCTAATTGAAAAAGGAACAGGAGGGGTGCCCACTTCAGCCCGACATAGTAACTGCACATGCCATGGATTGATGGATTTGATAATTTCCCTAGGGATCAATGAAGTAAATTCCATTCCATTCCATTAAAAGACACGCAACAGTGCGCGCACGCACACACACACACACACACACACACACACACACACACACACACACTAACACACACGCGGACACTCTTGACAACAATGTCCTTAGTGAGGTGAAAGATGAAAGACGTGCAGCTGGGCTGAGGAGCAGGACAGCGAGGGCTGACCATACAGGGACAATGGAGCAGCTTTCAGCTGGCGGTGCAATGGCATCGGATTGTAATTTCACCCTGGAATTTATCGTTTTAAATATACAGTAAATCTCCTGTCTCTTTCTTCCAGTCTATGTCTCTCTCTCTCTCCTTCTCTCCCCCCACATTAAGCTGAAATCAGTCATTTGATTTCTGGAAAACGACTCGATTAAATCTTCTCGGTTTTTATGGACGGATTTCTTTCTTATCCATGGAACCCTTCCACAGATAATAATTGCCTCTACAAAATAGTGCCGAGTCAGATAGTACAAGTAATTGCAGAAGTAATCAATATGCTTCGACTAGGTTTTTCTTAAACCCACACGCACACGCACACACATGCACATACACAAACACACACTGTTCCCCATAATAATGTATAGCTCTGGGTCTGAATTCCTCTCTCTCTCTCTCTCTCTCTCTCTCTCTCTCTCTCTCTCTCTCTCTCCCTCTCTCCCTCTCTCTCTCTCTCTCTCTCTCTCTCTCTTGCTCTCTCTCTCTCTCTCTCTCTCTCATCAGTGTGGAAGCAATGCTCCTGAGTCTCCACGTTCTCAAAGACAAGCCTGCCAATTACCGCCTGCTCTGGGGTCACCTTAGTCACACCTGTACCTTACACAGCCGCACACACACACACACACACACACACACCTTTAAGACCACCCAGACTGTGTGTGTGTGTGTGTGTGTGGGGGGGGGGGGGGGGTGTGTGTGTGTGTGTGACATAGCTGCGTAGCTTTCTATGGTTATTCATATATCCAACCCCTGTGCTTCTCTTGACAGAGCCCCCTTTGATCTTGCAGAGCCTTTGAGCACGTCCAAACTTCGTTAGACTTTCACGGGGGGCCATGGCACTACTGCTTCATTACCTTCATTACCTTGATTTAGGATTGCTGTTTGCACCTGTTCTGCCTGGTGTATAAGCCCTGCCCTTCTACTGCCTTTTGTTCCATTAGTGTTTGACAACCTTGAAGTAAACATTGAGTATGGAGTCTCTACTAGTCTTAATTAATCTTATTTCTGTCTGTATCTGGGTCCTCACTAGTCCACAGCCTGATTTAGCCCCCCCCCCCTATTCATCCCATGGAGCTAATCCCTTTATTCTGCTGTTGATCTCGATTTTGGGTCAGCAATTAGGATGTAAATTCATAATTTCTATATGGTGAATTTTCTTTCGCATCGAATTCAGAAAGTGACATGGACATTTACGATAACAGTAATTGGCTGCTAACAAACAAATGAGCTATTAGTCACTATTAAACTCCAAACAGTCAATCTAACACAATATACTGCAGTGCAGTAACGGTAATGTGAGTACAGTAATAAAACTGCTGTCAAGTCCAAGTGTCGCTGTTTAGGCATCTTGCTAATGTCAGTACACCGAGTCTAAAGTGAGGCTCAGTGACAGCTCTGTGCAGACGGCCGAGCAGTGACTGTTTAGGAACGCTGGCCAAATGACATCAGGATCCACTCGTCCTGTGTGCCGTGGCAGCACAGCGAATCACCGCAGAGGGTACACGGGGAATATCACTATGAAACCAGAATGAGGGGGCCTGCAGCCTTCCCCTGAGGAGACTAATGCCCTATGTGTCGTCTGTGCAGAGTGGAGGAGAAGAGCCACCTGGGCCCAGGGTGGGAGTGGGACAGGAGTCTGTGAGGCAGTGAGGGCCTTTCAGCAGCCGTCAGGCAGGCAGACGCAGAGACTCACGCACCCACTGCATTCATCTCCCTGACAGCTCCTCCATTTGGGAAAAAAACGACTACAGAACCAGCTTACTAGCATACACACACACACAAAAAAAAAGGAAAAAAAAAAACATCTAACCTTCCAGAAAATCCTCTTCAACAAAAACTCTCTTTCACTCTGAACTACTAAAAAGCTCTTCGTTTGTGAAGCTTTTTTTTTTTGTTGCTGAATCCTCATGAAACCTGCAGGTTTTTTGCACAGTGGTAAGCTGTGTTTTGCCTTACCAGTATCTGGGGCTGGGGAAGGTGCTGAGGGCAGTGGAAGTCAGCCAGAGCGTTGGGCTCTGCGTTGCCGCTAGCTACCAAGCCCTTCTCCGTGCCGCACACCTTGCAGGAGGCCGCGTTGCCCATGGTGGCAGCCACAGAAAAACAACCCTCCCTTTTTATTCCATCCGGACAAATGAACGGTCACCGTCCGTCGCTCTGGTAATGGTTCCGAAGCCGATTCCTATCAACGCTCCGTCACCTCCTCTTCCTCCTCCTAAGGCTTTAGCTCCAGGTGCCAACCGTGCACTCTGGGATTCACAACCCCCTAAGATGTCCAGTTAACCCTCAGCCTCGTCAACGGGCCTGCTCCCCTCTACTTGGCCAGAGTAGCCGATGACTACCAGCTAGCTACTGCCGCTAAGCACTAACTCTCTCACTGCCCATTGCCCCCCCCCCACCCATTGCACCCCCCCACCCCCCTCCCTCCCCACAGCTATTTTTACACCCACCAGCCTAGATATGCATGTGGAGAGGGTGGTCGGCATGGGGGAGGGAGGGTGACAAACACACACACACACACACACACACACACACACACACATACACTCACAGGCATACACAAACACACACATACACACTCAAAGGCATACAGAAACACACACACACACACACACACACACTCACAGGCATACACACACAGCCACACATACACTCAAAGACCAGTGGTGCTGGAATGGCCTGTCATGGAGCTGCAAGGCCAGGTTACCCCAGGGGACCTGGAGGTGTTATCCCTTTAAAAGGTCCAGGCATCGGGGACAGAGACACCCTGGTGCCCTTCTTGGTTGGATGTTCCAACCGAGGTTGAATGGAGGTTGGATCAGTCTCTCACTTGGTTTTGTTTCTGCACTGCGTACTTTATTCTAGATTGGCAATAGCAATTTATTTGTAACTGAAAAATAATGTCACGTTGGGAAACACAACAAAACCGGATCATGCATTCTAAAGAGACCTAGTGGAGGGAGAGAGGTGGACCATGCAAGCGTCGTGTATGTCAGAGACGGTCCTTTCTGTGTCAGCGTGTGGCCCCTAGGGCCCCTGTATTGATTTGTGAGGCACACTGGATCCAGTGTAAAACCAGACAGGCTGGAGAGATTGATCAGGGTTAAAAATATGCCCTTCAGTCGACCCCTTCAAAAACATCTGAGCATCACTAAAGGAAATCAAAGGGTCTAGGTGTTTGCTTCTCTCTCTCTCTCTCTCTCTCTCTCTCTCTCTCTCTCTCTCTCTCTCTCTCTCTCTCTCTGTGTGTGTGTGTCTCTCTCTTACCAAAAGATTCCACAATATTCACTGTATATTGAGTGTGTTTGTGTGTGTGACAAAACTCTCTTACTAAGACATATGAGGTTTCCACCATATATACTATATATTGAGTGTGTTTGTGTGTGTGTATATCCACGACCGAATGCTTCCATTCCTTTGTCTTTTTAGAAAGCCAGTCATGTGCCCAAGACTTGCCTCGTACAATACTCTCACTGTTCCAAAACATCTCCCAAATATGGAAATATGTCTCATTCACAGTTCACATAGGGAATCAAGTGGCTTCATTGTTAAGGCTGGCAGCCCACGGCCCCTGCTTTTACGCAGCACTTCCCCTTTCACAAGTCTGTAATTATCAGTCTGCTCAAAGGGAGTCGATTCGGAACTAAACGGCCTAAATTGTGTGAAGAGTCCAAACAAGGCAAACATGGTGGTGCCTAGGGAAAGGTTTTATTAACAACTAGTGTGGCTGTTCCTAGCATCCGCTGACCTCCGTTTGGCCAGACTTTAACTCCACAAATGAAAGTTATTGTTGTGGCCTAAATCTACAATTGGAACAGTGTCCGCTGCAATCCCATTAACCAGGCCAGGCCAGCCGTAAAACCCAAAGTACTCTCTGGTATTATGATTCTGCTTCTAAAACAAACTCCAAACAACGCCCCTTTGTGTAAGCCGCTTATTGTTTAGACGTGCTATGATACACTGCGTCACTCTCAAAATGTGGATGCACTGACACACTTTCCTCAGACTGCTGGGCTTCGCTGGCTGTCAGGTTCTTGGAGAGACGTAAGTGGCAGGCACATGTGCTGCCCGATCACTTTTCGGTAGTAGAGGCCCCCGTTGGAAGTGGCAGCCAGGTTTTAGACAGCGGTGCGTACAGAGAGCAGGAGAGGCCAGCGCTGTGCTAACACTCGATCTCTGCTAGCGGGCTCAGGTGTTGCCCGCTGCCCCTCTTCCCACGGCAACAGTGCAGGCCCACGTGAGCGCACAAGGCCGCTTCGATGTCCGTGACCTTCTCAAGCACACACACACACACACACACACACACACACACACACACACACACACACACACACACACACACACACACACACACACACACTGCCTTATCTCCCTACACACACGCTTCACAACAGGTCAGACTGATCACAAAATAGAGCACCATTAAGTCAAGACATGGGGCCTCTATTGGAGTTGGCGGGGAATCGACCCACCGGCCAGTTGGTTTCATTAACCTTTTCCTGGCCATAATTCACTCAACGTCTCCTCCAATCGCATCCCCTGGCCTTGTGGACCGCCGTCACCTGCCAATATGTTTGTCCAATTAGGACGTCCGATCGGAAGCCTGTGTTAACATGACAATAAGGGGGCTGGGGGGTGGGGTGGGGGGAACGACCGCCAGGGATTCACATGACTAAAGAGATTGAAAAACCTCCCTCCCACCCAAGACAATCACTTAGGGACCTCACTTCTGTTTTCCACTGAAAGGAGATGTTGCACTGGGATGCTAATCCACTGGGTGGGGCAGGGGTGGAAAACAAGCCCCCTCTAAGCTGTGATCACCCATATGGCTGGTGGAGGGGGGATGGGGGAGTGTTGGAAAGCTGCTGTTTTCTCTGCTGGAGTGGTCTAGAACGGTGGGCTGCTATGCTGTAGACAACTTTAAGTCTAGTATGGGCTGAGAATGACGATACACTACAAAGGAAGGAGGAGGCTCGTTGGGGACTTGGAGCACACATGCGGGAGTACGTCAATCTAGTTGCCTCAATTTACTATAAATAAACAGTTTCATGGTGAGGGATGAGAGGGGAGGAACGGCCCCTAAACGTAAGCCTGAGGACATTCAAGGTCTTTTCATTTTAGATAGACAGAACTTAGAGACAGAAAGGAGGAAGGAAAAAGAAACAAAGAAAGTAGGTAGAATAAGCAAACCTCAGTCAGCGTCCTTATCAGACTGCTGTGGCCACTGTTGTGTGTCTGCGGGGATGTGATAGCAAACATGGCCGTCCAGGCGGCGCCTCACACGCCGTGTGACTAGACCTGATTCCAGACTCCAATTCACTCCTGGTACCTAGGAGCGTCGCAATCACAACGCAATCGCCACGGGCCAGCAGAAGGTAATTGCAGAGGTGGCAGGCTACATTGCCACGGCAACACAGGCGGGCGGGATGGCGGTGACTGTGGTGGAATCGTTCGCGCGTTCCCAACGAAACACCAACACCGAGACAGTTTGACCTCACCGACCAGATCCTTTGATGACACCTAACAGAGTGTCACCCAAGGCCATGGCTAAACTGCTATTACCCCATGGTGCCCTGGCGAGCCAGATAGCAGTCCTATCCCACTTCACGCCACCCCAGGCCAGATGTGGTGGATGTGTTGGAGTTCAAGCAGCCCATCCCCTCCTCTTTGTGGATGACAGAGTGGAGTCTCCCTGGTGGGTCTGTGTTCGGAACACAACCATCACCTCAGTTAAATGGAGGTATTAACGGATTCATATGCACGTCCACGTCCACGCACACAAACAGAATACAACCACACCAAACACACCAACCACCCCAAACACACCAACCACACCAACCACCCCAAACACACCAACCACACCAACCACCCCAAACACACCAACCACACCAACCACACCAAACACCCCAACCACACCAACCACACCAACCACACCAACCACACCAACACACCAAACACACCAACCACACCAACCACACCAACACACCAAACACACCAACCACACCAACCACACCAACACACCAACCACACCAACCACACCAACACACCAAACACACCAACCACACCAAACACACCAACCACACCAACCACACCAAACACACCAACCACACCAACCACATCAACACACCAACCACACCAAACACACCAACCACACCAACCACACCAACCACACCAACCACACCAACACACCAACCACACCAACCACACCAACCACACCAAACACACCAACCACACCAACCACACCAAACACACCAACCACTCCAAACACACCAACCACACCAACCACACCAAACACACCAACCACACCAACCACACCAACACACCAAACACACCAACCACACCGAACGACAGTGTTCGAACAAGCTTGTCTTTGCTTCCTCCGTAATCTCTGGAGATTATGGCAGGGAGCAGAGATTGGCGGCCATTTGCCCTCCATCTAGCACTGTTCCCTCTCAAATGTTACAGAGGATTGTTGTCAAACACCATCAATTTAGAACCCTATCAATACAGCTGAAACTGACTCCTAATTATAATACATTTCATTTATGTAGTCCTTTTATGTAACTCAAACGAGCTTCCCATTGTAAACTGCAAACATGGCAACAGACAATGTCACACAAACAGTGAGAACAACAGACAAAAAAACGATATGATGTGAGGGATTGAAGAGGATAAAAACACTAACACTACAAACACCACCCAATGCAGCTACTGTAGCCTGTGTTCCATTGTCAGAGGATTCTAACCTGGGCTGTTCAGAACATACGGTTATTATAGGACACACTCCCCCCACAGACTATCGCTCCTCTGGTTTTC
>CM030188.1:11790575-11803075 GCA_017639675.1 Aplochiton taeniatus | reverse complement strand
AGCCGCAAAGAAGCGATTAGAACGGGCCAGGCAGGGGCTACTAGGGGAGGATTATAAATCAAGATGAACTACAATAGTGGACGGGGCTATGCTCAAGAGACTTTAAATAGATAGCAACACATTTGTAGGCTACACACACACACAAAATGCACACACACATAGAAACACAAACACCTACAGTGTATCAATGTACTGTAGGCTGAGAAAGGTCTAGAGAGGTTACGGGCCAACGCACATACACACACACACACACACACACACACACACACACACACACACACACACACACACATAGAATACACACATATAGTATAAAGAGCCACTTACAGGTACTAGAAAATTGAGACATGACAGATATTGAATTTTGTAATTATTCCATCCATTTTAATCGTTAGCCACTCAAAAGCAGGACTACTAAATTGACAGCTTATGAGTGCAGGCAGTTGAAAAGGGAGTAAGAAATTGTGGATTAAAACATGACATGTCTGCAGGATGGAAAGAGGTCACATGGTAGTCAAGGTAACAGAGTTCTTTGCGTGTTTTCAAGGAGATATCGATTTTTGTTCAGCTCACTGTTGCAGACTTTGAGATGAATGTTTAGCTAACTGTACAGAGCAGACTACGCTATGTGCGGGTTGCCTTATACACACACACACAAACACAAACGCGTGACCGGTTTGTATTGACGTGGCCCCATCTAAAGAGCTCAGGCAGAGACAAACAGTCTTCAATTATTCATGGCCAGGCCAGCGTTTGACCAAGGTCATATACCTCCCACTCCACTCCACTCCACTCCACTCCTCCACCTCAAGGCATGGGGGGGGGGGGGGGGGGCCAAGGCTGGGCGTGCCTGATTCATGACCAGAGTGAGATGTAAATCAGTGTGTTGTGTCCCTCCAACACTGAGGTGAATGCAAAGCCCAGGTAGTGGAGACACCAGAGGGAAACGCAGCGAAGGAGCAGAGCCTCGGGATTAAAGGGTTACTGCACATGATTTCATGGCTGAAAGACGGCCCCCTGCACTGCAGATACAGAGGGAGGAGGAAGAGGAAGAGGAGACGACAGAGGGGGGAGAGGGAGGAAACAGAGCCGAACAGAGCGAGTGTGATACAGTGAGGTGAATCTGTTTTTTTAAAGCAGATAGGGGCTGCTGTCGGGATGGATTTACCCTGGATAAGCAAGACTGCAGTGCACAGCAGGATGTTTTATATCCACAATAACAATATAAATCTCTATATAGTTCTCTCTCTCTCTCTCTCTCTCTCTCTCTCTCTATATATATATATATATATATATATATATATATATATATGTAGCACGTTCCTCTGTGACTATGCAGCACTAGTTCAAATATAACAGATAACTAACCCTAACCCTGCAGCATGCTCCTCTGTGACTCTATGCAGCACTAGTTCAAATATAACAGATAACTAACCCTAACCCTAACCCTAGCCCTAACCCTGCAGCATGCTCCTGTGTGACTCTATGCAACACTAGTTCAAATATAACAGATAACTAACCCTCGCCCTAACCCTGCAGCATGCTCCTGTGTGACTCTTGTAGCACTATTTAGGCCCTGCATGTCTCGGCCACACAGAGGCCGTCACAGGCAGGGGCTGTAGTCGTATGGAGGCTGTGGAGGAAGCAACAGGCTGGGGCAATAGTGGTGCTGGAGGCTTTGGTCAGAGGGAAATTACTGCTCCTCCTTTTTTCCATAAGAGACACGTTTCAGCTCATGGAAACTCATCTGCGAAGAGCCAATGATTTTCTGGGAGCGCCACTCCGCAAGGCTATCAAAGGAATTCGATCCATTTTTCAAAACTTTAATTTGCATACAAACAAAGCCTAATACCCAATCCGATAATTGGGTCTGGGAAAAAAGTTGTGTTACAGTTGCATGGTGGTCTCTCTCACACGCACGCATGCCAAACATCTGATGGCTCTGGGCGGGCACCACACACTAACTCTATTAGGGTTTAACACACAAAGAGAGATGAGGGGACTGGACTGCCAATGCACTCCAATTCAGTATTTACGCAGGGGATACGTGTTTGTGTGGAGAGAGAATGAAATAGAGAGGAGGCAGATAGAGAGAGAGACAGCTATAAAGAGAGAGAGGGGTGACAGAGAGTGGGAGGGGGAGAGAGAGAGAGAGAGAGAGAGAGAGAGAGAGAGAGAGAGAGAGAGAGAGAGAGAGAGACAGAGAGAGAGAGAGAGAGGGGAGACAGAGAGTGAGAGAGAGAGAGAGAGAGAGAGAGAGAGAGAGAGAGAGAGAGAGAGAGAGAGAGAGGAGACGGAGAGTGAGAGAGAGTGAGAGACAGATTTATATATAGAGAGAGAGAGACAGATAGAGAGATATATAGAGAGGGGCGACAGAGAATCTTGCTGTCCGCAGTGCAGTGAGACACATGGCGTAGCTCTCCATGAACTTTAACCGGCAACCGAGAACAATAGAACGACGTGAAACTCCAAAGAACTGCATGGCTAACGCTAGTTTCTCCTGCGGCTGGTCTGAACCGGTACGTTGTCATTGCCCATCGTTCTCCTAAATGAAAAAAGGGAGAGAGAGATAAGCCTCCTCCCTGGGCGACTGACTGATAACCTCCCCATTAAAGAAGTAGCCTTACAGGCCTCATCTGGTTTTATCTCCCTCCTCTGACAATGGAGCTACAATGGAGACCTCGGCCCCGGCCATCCACCGCCTTGGGACAGCTGTCTGCTCCCGCGTTCTGAGACGGGGTCCGGTGGAACGGAGGGGAGGGAGGTGGGGGTGTGTGTGTGTGTGTGTGTGTGTGGGGGGGGGGGGGGTGTGGGGCGGGGGGGCGGTTGAAGGAGCCTCTGCCTGGCGGCGGTGGGGAGGGATGTTCTCAGATTGTGTAAGACGTCCGGTGCCGCTTTTGGCAGGCGTCCCCCTGGCGTGGGCTTGCGGTTGCGTAACGGCCCGGGCTGATCTGAGAGCGGGGTCGGCCGTGACGCAGGAAGGAAGCGTGTGAGGTAAGAGGACGGTGTTCGGCGTGTCTCAACCCCTCGCCACTTCCTCCTGCTCAACTGTTTTCCTTTTGGCTGGAACACACACGGGATCCATGGTCATTACTGGCGATTAGTCGGTGGCAGACAAATTAAATCTGTTCATCATATTTGGGTGCCCGCACTTCTTTCCGTATGTGTGTGGGTGAGAGAGTGTGAGCTAGAGAGAGAGAGAGAGAGAGAGAGAGAGAGAGAGAGAGAGAGAGAGAGAGAGAGAGAGAGAGAGAGAGAGAGAGAGAGAGAGAGAGAGAGACAGTAGGTGTGTGTGTCCGATCCACATCTGCCGTTAAAGGGACAGTGCTGTGGGCTGTGAGCGTTCCAATAATCCCAGTGTTAATCTCCTACTGTCAATTCAATAACACCCCTCCAGAGAACAACAAGAGGAGCACCAACCAGGTAGAGAGAGAGAGAGAGAGAGAGAGAGAGAGAGAGAGAGAGAGAGAGAGAGAGAGAGAGAGAGAAACAGAGAGAGAGAGAGAGAGACAGAGAGAGAGGCACGCAGAGAGAGAGTGAGAGAGAGAGAGAGAGAGAGAGAGAGAGAGAGAGAGAGAGAGAGAGAGAGAGAGAGAGAGAGAGAGAGAGAGCAGGTGTTGAAACACTGGTCTAGGACCAGGAGGAGACACCCTGGTGACAGGACTGTCAGTTAGTCTACAGAGGGGATGGTGGTGTGGTTGTCAGGGTTGGTTTGTCGTGTTGGGTGGATGGCAGTGTTCTGCTGGGTTGTTTCTGTTCTCCTATTGGCATGAGAGAATACGATGTACAGATGGCGAGGTGCGCACACACGGACACACACACACACACACACACACACACAACTACACACAAGGGAATGATAATGTCAAGGTACATTATGTTCTAGTATATAAATACTCGCAGAGTAGCACCGAAACCAACGCAACTGTCTGAAGTGATAATCAGGCTTTAAGGAAACAAGTGTGGACACACACACACACACACACACACACACACACACACACACACACACACACACACACACACACACGGCAGCAGCAGCAACCTTGTCCCTCCTCCATTAAACCTGCCTTAACACCACACACACCTAGAGCCATCACAACGTCGTGAACGACCGTTCCATCATATTTCTGTTCTAAAGGTGGACTAGCAGGACAACTCCCATCAGCACCTTTGTTTACTGAGACAGACAGGGGTGAGGTGTGCAGCGCTACTGCATAGCCTGACACAGTGACATTGCACCAGAGTTTCGCCCGAGAGGTAGTGGGAATGTAGGGGTGCCCGGGAAGGGAGGAGTGCCTGGTCACGGTGCACCTTTCTGGGTCTAGGCAGAGAAGGTGACGTCCCTGGGGAGTGGATGGAGACAGAGACTGAGTGGACAGGGGAGTGACTGATGACAGTGACTGATGACAGTGGCTGATGACAGTGGCTGATGACAGTGGCTGATGACTGGGAGGCGACAGGGAGAGAACGGCTGATGACTGCAGAGACCCACAACTCTTGTTGGTAGTGAACATGTCACCATGGCGATGACTGGGAACTGGAGCAAGGTAGATGCTCGTTTGTGGATGGGATGAGAATGGAAATATGAAACATGTCACCTAACAATGAAGCGGAGGAAACGATGAGGACCGTATAAGGAGATGTGAGGTTCAGCTTTAGAGCTGTCTGTCTGTCCCTGCTGGACCATACGGTTTGGAAGGACACTAACGCAGGTTAGGCCCCATGACAACACCCACTGGAGTGACCGTCGATGTAATGCGGCGCTCAGAGTGCTGGGAGGAGGGTGGGAGGCTGGGGGTGGATTCCTAGAACCCTCCCTGAAAGAAGGTGATGAGGAGGATGAGGATGAAGAGGATGATGAGGGTGTGACTGGAGGGGTGACTGGTGAGTGGTGACAGGCAGGCGGTGATGGGGGGGGGGGGGGGGGGGGGTGGGGGTTGAGAGCGAGGCGGCAGCAGCGGCAGCCGCCGACCCTCGGTGTCTCCCCGTACCTTGCGTTTGCGCTCGGCCCGTTCCCGGGAGCGCCGCCGCCTCTCGCGGGCCTTCTCCAGAGCCTTCAGGTCGGGGCCCTGGTCCTGCTCCACGCCCACCCTCGACTTCTTAATGTGGGCCGCCGCGTGCGCCATGGTGGCCCTCGACTACCTCTCCAACGCAAAGAAGAAGAAAAGAAACGGCGTCTCGCGGGTTCTGCCCACCCGGCCGAAACCCTCTGGAAAAACCGTTCCTGAGCGCCCAGAGAGGAGGCTCGGTGGAGGCGGTCACTCCACAGAGAGGAGGCTCGGTGGAGGCGGTCACTCCACAGAGAGGAGGCTCGGTGGAGGCGGTCACTCCACAGGTGACTTTCCCGCCAAGGGCACGGCGTCCGCACCGGCGGAGCAGACGGAGTGGGGAGAGAACGCGGGCGCAGTGAAAAGAGAGGCGAGGCAGAGAGCGGAGTATTCCTCCAGAGCATCCACCAGCACTCTCCCCCTTCGCTAGAGAAACAGAGACTGTGTGTGGAACCAGCCCTCGCACTCCTTGGAAAAGTGCCTCTGAGCCTGGCTGTGTGGGTAGAGACAGACAGAGAGAGAGAGAGAGAGAGAGAGAGAGAGAGAGAGAGAGAGAGAGAGAGAGAGAGAGAGAGAGAGAGGGAGGGAGGGAGGGCAAGGGGGTGGGTCCAATGTAAGGCACGCCGCTGTAGAGGAACTGGAGAGAGAAAGAGAGAGACAGACAGAAAGAGAGAGAGCGAGAGAGTGATAGAGAGAGGCAAAGAGAGAGAGAAAGAGAGCGGGAGCTTAGCCCTCCCCCTCTTTTCCACCAGTAGAAGTGGCAGATGCAGCGGGAAGCTTCAGATCTGGGATGTGCGCTGCCTGTCAATCACTTCCAAATGTAAGACTTCCCCACTAATCGCGCTAGAAAAAGGAGGGGAGAGACGGGGAGGAGACAAAGCAGAGAGTGGGCTCAGGGCGGGGGGCTGGCTTGACAGCACAGCTCAATGTGCATTGGCTAAAAGCAGGAAGGTGCCACCTCGGCTGAACGGAGAGGGGAGGCAGGAGATAAGAGAGGAAATCTCCCTCAGATCTGTGTCTCTGGCCTCCCCCGTGGGTTTGGGCTGGAAATGGTGCGGTCTGCTTCGATGACGGGGGGGTACTTTTGTTGAGACACTGACATTCGCAGAGACATCTACTCATGCCAAACAGAATTAATATGTATGTTTGCACATGATATCCGTCAACATATCTTTTGACATCAGCAAATGGTCCTATAGAGCATATGTATTATGATTAGTTAGATATACCACATATTAAAATGTGAGTGTGTGTATGTGTGTGCGCGTATGAATGTGTGTGTGTGTGTGTATAGTGCAGAGCAGAGATAGTGGGCATATTGTGTGTCTGTTTGCCAGACGAGCCCAGCTGGACCTACTACTGCACACTGACATCTGATCTGACACCAGCTCAAACCCAACACTGACACAGAGAGAGAGAGAGAGAGAGAGAGAGAGAGAGAGAGAGAGAGAGAGAGAGAGAGAGAGAGAGAGAGAGAGAGAGAGAGAGAAAGAGAAAGAGAGAGAGAGAGAAAGAGAAAGAGAGAGAAAGAGAGAGAGAAAGAGAAAGAGAGAGAGAGAGAGGGAGACAGAGACAGAGACAGAGACAGAGACAGAGAGAGAAAGAGATAACTAATATTGTAGGAGCAGGAAAGCAAAGTAGAGGAAGGTCGTGGTGAGCGATAGAGAGAGATTAGAGGTGAGGACTGAGCACACTATTAAACACAGGGGACGATGGTGAGCGTATTCTGAGGAGACCGATCCTCCACGGCCCACCTCGCGCGGGGGAAAGAAGCTTTTCCCTCCAGTGCCCTGTCCATGGTGCTGAAATAACACCAGCAGAGTTGGAAACTTGAAGCAGTAGCCGTTCAAAAACATTGGGCTTTTTGCCTCGACTGAAAACATGCACAGATCCCTGTGTGATCGACAAAGGCTAGCTTTGTCGGTTAAGGGCGGCTAATTGTAACAGATGGGTTTGGGTTTTAAAAAGACGAAATCAAACGCCTTTTTCTAGACATACTTCGCTGCTACCGCAAACTGTAAGGGACGTTCCATTGTGATTTCAGGAGGATCCCTTTCGCACATCTCCCTGTAGACATTCTCTTTTCCATCACAACAACACTGCACTGGAGACTACCTCCAAAATATGGGTGAGGTCTTTCAGCGCAGCCTGCCTGTGCAGCTCACACAGCTAGACCATGCTGCCACCTCCTGGCCGCACCTCTCACTGCACGCGCAGGTCAACACCAATTCAAATCTGTTCGACATTCCAATTCATACCAGTCAGCGCTTCCTAGGTAATTGCATATGGAAATGTCACGCCTGCCGTGCGTCCCGAGGTACATTAAACGCCTTTGATGCATGTGCTTGGTGGCGGAGTAGATGGGACGTTGTTAAGCGGGATCGGGAGCTGACGCTGTAGTTGTGCTGACTAGTGCAAATGTCCCCGGGGGGCCCCTGAGTAGGCAGGCCGGGGATTAAGACGGGGACAGGCCTGGAGCGTCCTAGGGCCCAGTAATGGTCAGATTATCCCTTCTTCACAGATGGACTCGGGGCTCAGAGGAATACGCCGAGCAGGGGAAGGCCGTCGTGAATCCTCCAAAATGATGAGTGGGTGTGTGTCTGTGTGTACGTGGAGGGGGGAGACGGGTGTGTTCGTGCACGGTTGTTTTCATGGGTGTGTCGGGGGTATTCCTGTGCTTGTGTGTGAATGGATGTCAACGCACAGTGCCTGCATGTCTTTGTGAATTGAGATTAATGGTGAATGTACAGTATACTGTATCATCACTGCTGTATGTGTGTTCCTAGTCTAAATGTAAAAAACATTTAGAAGCTGTGCTAGCACACAGCACTGCCTTGTCTCAGGGAGGACTCTGTAGCCCCCCTTCATGGAGCGACACGGGGACACCAGGCAACACCCAGCCATTAGTCTGCTGCTCCCCTGGGCAGGGATGGGCCAGCAGGGGCCAGAGAAGACACATTGACAGGGGCACTGCTTAAGCAATGAGGCTGGACTTACTAAAACACACACACATAAGGGATTCAGGCCATTCGAGCCCACAGACCCCAACCCAGCTCATAGAAAAAACGAATCTTCATTATTCATGTAGAACTGCAGTAGTAGGGTTTAACTGGGATCCGTGGAGGGTTGGCGGTTTTCAAAGTGATTAGAAGACCCTTACTTCTGCAGTCCATACCTCTACATATTCTCTCTTTCATTTCATCTCTCTCTCTCTTTCTGACCATCACTGCAGTAAAAGCACAGCGGTTGACATAATAGTCCTGGTGCTGGAGCCACTGCCCAACCACTGGGCCACCACAGCATCATCTACCCAGCATCCTCCTTAGCTGTGACTCCTTCACCCTGACACCCAATCTGACCCTTGACCTCGGGGTGACCTGGTAGGGTCATTAGCTCGGTAGTAAAGTGGGTTAAACAGAGGAGGAGGTGGGAGGTTTTGTCTTACAGCACAAAGGCCAGGATGTGTGCTGAGCTGGTTTGGAGGAAGAGTCTATACAATATCTCAAAGCTACAAATATCCGAAAAATCTACCTCCAGCCTGTCTCTCTCTCTCTAATGTGTAAACCTTTATTTTGTTGACCTCAGCCCGTCTCTCTCACTAATGTGTAAACCTTTATTTTGTTGAACTCAGCCCGTCTCTCTCACTAATGTGTAAACCTTTATTTTGTTGACCTCAGCCCGTCTTTCTCTAATGTGTAAACCTTTATTTTGTTGAATTCAACCCGTCTCTCTCACTAATGTGTAAACCTTTATTTTGTTGAATTCAACCCGTCTCTCTCACTAATGTGTAAACCTTTATTTTGTTGAATTCAACCCGTCTCTCTCACTAATGTGTAAACCTTTATTTTGTTGAATTCAACCCGTCTCTCTCACTAATGTGTAAACCTTTATTTTGTTGAACTCAGCCCGTCTCTCTCACTAATGTGTAAACCTTTATTTTGTTGAACTCAGCCTTATCTCTGTGTCTCCCATCAGCAAGGATGGGCTTATCTCCTTTGAACACACACACATACACACACACCAACGCACGGTTGCCAGCACAAGAAGCATATGCATATCCTAAATTCCTGCCCCCTTCCCTCTTTCCCTCCACCCCTCCCTCTATCCTGCCTTCTGTTCAGAAGTTTCCTGGCTCAACAACACTTGGAGCCACGGCAACACAATCGCTTCTCTTTCTTCTCTGTACTTTAATCCTACCTCTCTTCAAGTCCTTGAGAGTTGTCGATCAAACCCCCCCCCCCCCCCCCATGATGAACACAGTTATCTAGAATCTATTAACAACGGCTAGCTCATCTTGTTTGCTTGTGGTTGGCTTTGTGTCGCGGTGTGTGTGCTGGTCTTTTTGGATTAGACCCCAGAGCCATCTGGCCGTCCGGACACAGAGGGGTCAGGGCAGACCGTCACTGCACACAAAGCATGTAAACACACGCACAAAGACACTTTAAACAAGAGTGTTTTGTTTGTTGTGATGTTTGTGAGAGAATGTGTGTTCTGTGTGCTCACTTCAGTCTTACCCAGTGCCTCAGGCCCCACTGAATACCCTGCAGACCACAAGGCGCCATTGTGAAACAAACAAACGTCTAGACTGGGTTTCCACAGGTGGCCTGTCCCCCAGGGGCATCCTCCTCTTTTGGGGAAACAACCAGAGACACCCTGCTTCACTCCCCCCCCCCCCCCCCCCCCCCCCTCCCTGCCCCCCCTCCTCCCTGGACCGTACCCTGCTTCACCCCCCTTCTCCCTAGGCCGCACCCTGCTTCAGCCCCTTCTCCCTGGACTGCACCCTGCTTCACCCCCCTTCTCCCAGGACCGCACCCTGCTTCACCCCCCTTCTCCCTGGACTGCACCCTGGGCTGCTCTGAGAGGGACCACTGGCTCCTGGTCCTAATGAACACATTCATCACCCCACCTCTGGGCTCCTCCAATCTAATTACACGTGGGCGTGTGTACTTGTGCATTTTTGTTGTCTAGTAATTATATTTATTGTGGTGTAATTTGGTGCCTTGTAAGGTAATGTATCCTCTTACAGAGGATGTAGGCCAGCCCCTCTCTATACACAATACATCACCGCCTCCCCGTGTCACCTTTGAACTATGAGCTGAAGGAAATTAGTGGGGGTTGGGGACCATGTGTGTGTGTGTAAGATGGGGGACGGTGTGTCCACGCATGAATACATGTGTGTGTGTGTGTAAGATATGAATGTGTGTTTGACATGGGGGGAGGGCATTTCATTTATCCCCCCCCCCCCCCTCCCTGAACAGAGATAGGAGCCCCGTGATGGTGACGGTTGCCAGGGAGGTTCTAGATTGTACTGAGAGCCCCACCCCCCCACAAATGACTGATTTAGCTAACCAGTTTCACACAGAGGGCTGAGTGGACCCAGGGGACTAGCTACAGACGGTATCACGCATGTGGACATTAATAAGTCCTTAATAAGGACGTATGCCACAATTACACACAAGTCAAATAGGAGTGTTCACACCCATTGTGTAACTAGACAACACAGCGTTGACCATGTTTCGTTGTTTTTAGTGCTATTTTCCGTAGAGTTGAGCGTGCTTTTCTAGCCGTGAGCAAGGCAGTGTGTCTGAACAGGTCAATGGAAAACGATTACTGCCAGTCTAAACAACACAAAGCTAGTCATGTCCTTCAATTGAACCATAAAGGAAACACACTTGGCTTAAAACCTCTTGTCTAGCCTGGAGTGCCACTCTCCGCTCTCCATCGCCCTGGTAACCCATTGCCTAGCAACAAGGCTGGGGCGTTGTCGAGGGACACGGCGGCGCTAGGAAGGCGGAAGGCTCTCCGGGGGCAGTCGGAGGGAGGGGTGCATTCCACCCAGGGTGTGACTGTGTAGCAATCCCGGGGGCTTCATTAAAATAACCTGTCCTCTCCTAATGAACACGCCCAAACACACACACACACACACACACACACACACACACACACACACACACACACACACACACACACAGACTGTGATGAATAGTCTAAATGCACTGTGTGTGTGTTTGGACTCGATGTGTGTTTATATGCACGACTGAGCTGATGCACATCTTGATATCACCATTAGTCCAACAGAAGCTGTTTGTCATGACGGAGAGAGAAGACAGGGCCCCGGTCTGGTCACAGTCTGGTAGAAACATACAAAAGAGCAAGAGAGAGAGAGAAAGAGAGAGAGAGAGAGAGAGAGAGAGAGAGAGAGAGAGAGAGAGAGAGAGAGAGAGATTGTAGGGAGAGCAGGTTGCCCCACCCAAATCTGCCATCCCAGAATTCCCCGGGGCCCTTATGATATCATCCATCTCCATTCTGCGCAGTAATGTGATCATCACACACTCACACATGCACGCACGCACACACACACGCACGCACACACACACACACACACACACACACACACACACACACAAACACACGCCTCATATATTTTCAATCTGTCTGCGTGTGCCCTAGTTCTGCCAGTGCCACCGTTTTCCAGCAACAAAATGTAACCCCTCTGTATTTTCAAAACCGGGAACGAGAACATCCCAACACTCCGCACCAACCTGGGCTGCAGATACACTGACACGCCCCTAGGTGGGGTGCTCACCCAACCCTGACACACAAACACACATCATACAGGAGCAACACACACACGCTGACAACTGCTATCAGCCACTACGTCCACCTGCACTTGTGAATCTTTATCTATGCGCTGCCCCTGTTGGACAATCCAGACCGATCGATGCCCTCTCCAAACTGCGGCAGAGCTAATCCACACCGCCCGGAGCAGGGAGTTGACCGGCTAGCGAACGATTAGGATGGGTTAGCTTTTGTTTCCACTGGCACAGACACAGCTGACCGGTGCTGACATTGGTCCACACTGAAAAGTCTAAGCTGGGGGGTGGGTGGGGGGTCCTGGTTATGAAGGGGATTAGGGCTGAGCGGGAGACCAGGCAACAGTGTGTCCCCCTCCAGAGAGTGACAGCCCGTGCTGCGCGCTCAACAAGTTTAATAAGGAGGGTGGACGTCCCGCTGGCAGAAAGAAAAGAGAGCGGAAGAGTCCACTCAAGACCACCAAGGGACACTCAAACAGCCCACCTCTGCAAAAACTGGTTAGCAACCGTTTCGCTAGCTTAGAGGGTAATATGGATCTAGTACTTGGAGTTGAGGTCCTCCTAGCCTAGCCCTGTTAGCCTAGCCTAGCCTAGCCTAGCCTTACCTGGGCTGTAGCTCCCACCACCATGCTGGCGCTCATTGGTGCTCGCTTGGGATGGTCCCACGTCCAGCACCCCCGAGAGGAATATCCAGAGTGTGTGTTTGTGCGTGTGGCGACGCCGAGGGGCCCGGGGTGTGTGAGTGTACCCGGGTGGGTTAGGGGTGAGGGAAGCGCAGGACGGTGCGGATGACTACTGTGAGTGGATTAGTGAGTAACGTGCTGCTGGAGGTATTAGCACACAGTGCCAAGCCAAG
>CM030188.1:11763075-11788075 GCA_017639675.1 Aplochiton taeniatus | reverse complement strand
CCAGTACACCACACCCCCACAAACACACAAACATCCAAACCCCCCCCCACACACACACACACACACACACACACACACATACAAACATGCACACACCCAAACACACACAGACACACACAGACACACCCAAACCCAGTCCCACACATATGTGCACACACAAACATGCACACACCCGAACACACCCAGACCTCCACGGCATGCCCGGACTCACAGCTGCATGTGGTCGTACACCAGCCCGTCAGCACGGATATACTATCAATGTTTCAGAGTCAATCACGGGTGGATGGATGGATGGATGGATGGAGAGAGGGAGACGGAGAGAAGGGGGATGCAGGGAGTTAATGGAGAGAAAAGAAGAGCGAGGGAACAAGAACGCCCATGAATAAATAAATAGAAGAGTGGAGCCATGGACACACTTACATCCTTTGACTGCAACACTGTTAAACAAGACCAAACCACCAACAAGTGCCAGACAAACAAAGATTTATTAAATCATTATTCATATTATTATTGATGTGACAAGCTCTAGAGCCTCTATAGCCACGGACAGCGCATACATTGATTGTAACGGTGCTAAGAAAAGTGCCATACAAACAAAGATTTATGATATCATTATTGTTATTTTTGATGTGACACTCTAGACCAGGGGTGTCAAACTCAAATACCCAGTGGGCCAAAATGTAAAACCTGAACAAAGTCGTGGGCCAACATTGAACAAATTAACCTTTTAATATGGACCCAAAAAAGTTTTGCTTTAACATTGAATATAGAACAAGCATCGCTTATTACCATACAATATATAATTTAATAGTGGAGACATGTAAAATCGAATTTCAAATGAAAATTTATTTTTAATAAATCTCTTATTGAATTTTACTATTCTCATTTAGAATTTTACTATTCTCATTTAGAATTTTATTGTTCTCATATTGAATTTTATTATTCTCATATTGAATTTGAAATGGTATAGTAGTAATTTGGTATTGTCTCGCGGGCCAAATATAATTACCTCGCGGGCCAAATTTGGCCCGCGGGCCAGAGTTTGACACCTATGCTCTAGACCCTCTGGCTGGCTCTATTGAAAGGTTAAACGCGTGAAGATTGTGCAAACTGTATTACGAGCAGGGTCCCAGAGCTGGGCTACACGTACACACACACACACACACCCACACACACACACTGAGAGAGGTGTGTGAGAGAGAGAGAGATAGAGAGAGAGAGAGAGAGAGAGAGAGAGAGAGAGAGAGAGAGAGAGAGAGAGAGAGCTACCATACTGCCATTAATATTTACATGCTGGAGGAACGGCAGTGATGCAGCCAGGCTGGCAGGCAGGCCGGGGGCCAAGCTGACATTTGCCCCTCCTCCCTCCCCTCCCACCTTCCCCAGGAGCTTGTCACACACTAGCAGCCGCCCGGTGACACGCACACGCACGCTCGCGCACCGATCGCATCTGCACACACACTAACACACACGCTACGCACCGAGAGGCACACCCCGACACACTTACATTGATAGAACAGATAAGATATTCACGCACACTAATGCGTGCACACAACACACACAAACACACACACACACACACACACACACACACACACACACACACACACACAACAAACACACACACAACCACACTCACAGACCAGGGCCATAGGGGAATGAATAATGGATGGGTCCAGGAGGGTTGGGGGGTGGCTGGGTAGACGAGGGGCTAGGGTTCCCCCCCAGCCCAAGGCAGCCATACTGAGACTGGGAGAGGCCAGGCTCATTACGTGGGGATTAGATTTCCATAATTTCAATTTAGAACCAGATTAGGACACACACACACACACACACACACACACACGCACACACACACACACACACACACAATCAGAACACACTCACACACACACACACACACACACACACACACATATATATAACACACTCCCACACACACACACACACAAATATAACACACTCCCACACATACACACACACATACACACACACACACACACCTATACTGTTGACATCCCTTCCCTGTCTGTGTAGAGGTAAACGGGTTCAAACCCAGTGGGGTGTCAACAAGCGGAACGATGATGTCAGGCGACGGAGGCCCTATGGAGGAGGTGGAGGGTGTCTGTGTGTGTGTGTCTGTGTGTGTGTGTGTGTGTGTGTGTGTGTGTGTGTGTGTGTGTGTGTGTGTTGGTGTGTGTGTGTGTGAGGGGTATTGCCGAGGTGAAGCGCTGCCTTTTGAAGTGATAGGGGCCAGGGGTGAGGTTAGGGTGGGTCAGGGACGATTCGACAGGGTAGGAGTTATTTATCGTGTGACGTGCCTGACATGGACACAGCATACAGCATGCAGCATACAGCAAGCAGCATACAGCATACAGCAAGCAGCATACAGCAAGCAGAATACAGCATACAGCAAGCAGCATACAGCATACAGCATACAGCATACAGCATACAGCATACAGCATACAGCATACAGCATACAGCATATAGCATACAGCATACAGCATACAGCATATAGCATACAGCATACAGCATACAGCAAGCAGCATACAGCATATAGCATAGAGCATAGAGCAAGGAACTCTGGACTGTAAAACAATGTCCCGGAGATTCCTTCCCACACAAGAATACATGCATTCGTGCACAGAGAATGCTGAGCTGAACTTCTAACGTGTAAAGACGACTATGTATGTGTACGAGCGCATCATTAAGTCTATGAAGACTTTCATTTCTTAATTAATTTGTTTCGGGAAAGATAAATCATCTGAAGTTTAATACTAATATCCCCCAAAAAAAGGATTGGGAGAGGAGACGTCTGGTCGGTGTCTCGTTCTGGATCGAATCTCCTCAAATCTTCCCAGTAACTTCAATGAAGGGGGTCAAGGCTCCCGGAGATCAAAGCAGAATTCCCAACAGTGTAAAGGGAGCCAATGAAACCCTGAGGAGAGAGGAGCTCTGACTATCAATCGACCAATTAGAAGATATGGACCGACTGGTATTGACCGGCTCAATCTAACCAATTAGACCGTCTCAGCCCTCGGGCAATGGGAATCTCCACACCGTCCCAGGCACGACCCCATGGTGACCTTTCTCATCACTGACGTCCAAGAGCCAAACGCCAATAACAATTCACCTCCTTTCTCGATTTCTCATCCCCTCCTTTCCCGGTGCCAGTGGGCTGGAGAGAATGAAGGAGGGAGATTGAAAGAGGGAGAAGTGGGAGGGGGGGCGAGGAACTTTGCCCATTACAAGGGCGTCTTTATGTGTCTGTGAATGGAGCATGTTTTCCCTGATGGCTCAGCCTAGCATCAAGACCCCACCCATGCATCCACATGTATGCCTGTCTCTGTTCTGCTCCTGGCAGTCTGCAAAGACCTTCAGCTCAACCCGGCCCGGCCACTTCCTCCGCTGTTAACCTCACAGAAACACACACAAACACACACACACACCACAGAAACACACACACACTGTTCATCCCTAGTAATTGTCCTAGGGCGCTGCCTTGCCTCCCCAGAGTCGAGGGACATCCTACTCCATGGCTAGTTGCCCAGTGGTCACACAGTGCCATGCTGATCCCCAGGGCTCCTACCTGCAGGAGGACCAATGCTATTTGGGGGTAGAAATATGTCTCCCCTTCTAGTTGGGGCCTCGGACATTATAGGAACTGTCACCTGGTGATGAACACACAAGAGCTGGCTTCGGAGACTCCATGAAAGATCTTCCCTGTGCTATAATAATGAATTATAATAATAATCATACTAACAAGGCATAATCATTTAAATAATTGTGTGCTACCACGTCATTTTAATCAAGCTGTAAAACCTTGTCATAATTGACTACTACGGAGATAAGGAGTCAGAGTTTGACAACATTGTTAATTAAGAGAGGATATGATAAGTCAATCTGACATCTGTCATAGTGTCTTCATGGTGGCTCTATGTCCTATTGTCTTTGCCTGGTTGAACAACAGGTTGTATCTCAGGGCCCTGTTGTTGCAGCCCACTCTCCTGTGACCGATTACCAACACCAGAGTTAATCAGCTGCAGACGCTCCCCTAGGGGGGGCAGTGCAAGGTGATGACGAGGGAGCGAGAGAGGAGTGTGTGTGTGTGTGTGTGTGTGTGTGTGTGTGTGTGTGTGTGTGTGTGTGTATGTGTGTGTGTGTTTGACGGGCGCCCATGTCCTCACCCCACCTCGCTCCAGGGGACCTGCCCTAATCCACAGAGGGAGAGAGTCGCTCTATGGAAGCGGATCAGACGGCGCCGTGTGTGTGACAGTGAATTGTATTCATATGCACATGTTTGATGTGTGTGTGTTTACGTGTGAAGCGTGAGCCTGAATGGCAATGGGAGTGTGTGTGGGGATAGGAGGCGCTGCCAATTGGATTACTGTGGACAATAGGCATGGCAGGGTGGTGACTGGCAGTCTGCTGAATGGGCCCCGCAACACTGGGTAACTGGATTAGACACCCGCCTGTCCCCACACTTCTACTGGAGACACACTGACAGAGAGGGAGAGAGAGAGAGAGAGAGAGAGAGAGAGAGAGAGAGAGAGAGAGAGAGAGAGAGAGAGAGAGGAGAGAGAGAGAGAGCAGATGTAGACTATGACTGAGAGACAATAAGAGAAAGTGGCCCTTGGTTTGAGCGAGGGAGGAAGGCACATTTGGGATGTTTTTACACTTTACAGTACATAAGATGATGTTGGCAGCAACATCACACATGCATTCATACACACACACACACACACACACACAGGCCTTTGAACCAAGCCTTGTCGATTCATCCTGTGCGTCACTTTGTTCTCCAGTGCACCTGAGCTCTCCCTGGCTGACATGCCGTGTCCTTTGAACACGCTCCTTTAGAATGGCTCACAGTACCGTTCACACGCACACACACACACACACACACACACACACACATACGTCTCCTCCAGCAGCACCAGAGAGAATCTAGAGAGTACATACAGTCTGAAACATCCCGCACAGTGACGATCAATCACTTAGACAACCTGCAGTAATTGCAATAAAACGCAATGAAATGTTAAAAATCCCTATCTTCATCATCGTATAGCATATCAGAGGAGCGTAGAACGGAGAGCGACCAAATCAAAGAGGAAACAACAGAGGAGCCTAACAGAAGCTCTCTGGCTCGGCAACCCTTTCCCCCTGCCCCCCTCCCAGCTTCATGTAAAGGTTACTCTTCAATGGCCAGGTCAAGCTGTGCTCAAGGCCATGGGCAGACATGAAAGGTGGCCATGAGGGGTGGGCTTGGCGGGGTTGGGGGGGCGGGGGTGGTCCACGTGGTGGTTTTCACCCAGGCCAAGGTTAAGCTGGTCAGGCTGGCGGGTGGGTGGCGTTGGGCTGGATTACTCGGGTGGCGCTCCTTGTTCACTGTGTAAGCAGCCAGGGCGGAGGACAGGGCGACAAGGCTTTGGGCTCTTGAAGTACACGAGGGTAACACGGAGTGGACTGAGAAAAATTTGAGAAAGAACTGTCTTTACGTGAACAGGGGGAATTAGAGAGAGGAAGAAAGACCGACTGGGACTGGGTTAGAAACACTGTGATTGGTCTTGCAGGGCACATGACTCAGTGACTCATTTCCTGTCCTGGACAGAAGATCCAATCAGAAACCCAACCCGACTTTTCCCAACCAATAGCAGGTGTCAGTTTCCATTCAGGAGCTGGGGCTTTCTCTAAGCCAAGGCGTGACAGTTGGTGTGACTGTGTTGAGAAGTGAGACTCGCTCTGTTGGTCTCCAATGGCAGGCAGTCTTCTCGGAGCAGAGGGCTCACGGTGTGTGTGGATGGATGCCATCTTGTGACTGTGATCGGTTCCATGGAGTCAACTCTTAAGTCAACACTTTACTGCCATAGGTCAAAAAGTTGTGAATCCCGCCCCCACCCTTTCCTCCAGTGCTCCTTGCCATGTATACAACCCGTTTGTCATCCCAGCTGTCAATCACGTTGTCACGTTTTCTCGTAAACAGGAGGCTGAATTCGAGAGCAAAAACGTGCAAAGAGAACGGTAGAAGGAACAAATACAGAGGCCTTCCATGTGTGCGCGCGCGTGTGAGTGTGTGTGAGTGTGTGTATGTGTAGCGAAAGAAAGAGTTAGGATAAGATATAGACAGAAAAGCGGTAGGACGTACTATTAAATATTTGGTGTGCTTGACCCTCTGTCTTCTTCTCTACCTTCCCTGGTTTTTCTATAAAACAGCCAGATATGGAGAAAGAGAGGGGATGTGTGTGTGTGTGTGTGTGTGTGTGTGTTTGAATAAATACAGCGTGTAGAGGTACAAGCCCCAAGATCATTTCCTCCCCCCTCCCCTCATCCTCCTTCACCCTCGGCTGAACTCACAGGCCCCCCCCCCTCCCCCCCTCCCCCCGCCCCCTGACAACCGACCTCCAGACCTCGCCCAGGATTTTCTTTTGTTCTCCACTCTGCCAGTGCACAGCCACAGGAACCCTCCAGAGAGACCCCACTGTAGACCTGCAGGTTTGATAGACTTAGAGACAGGGGCAGGAGAGACTGCTGGCCTGAAACCTGCTGACCCCCCCCCCCCCCCCCCCCCCCCCCCCCCCCCCAAGGTCCACTTCCGTTGTTGAGCACCGAGCCAGGGACATCAAGCTGGCCAAGGAACGCTGGCGAGGCACCGGGCATTCTTTCCGAGGTGCAGTAAAACCGCACGGAAAGATTTACGCGGAACAACGACAGGGACAGACTTTTAAAAAGAAAGAGAGAGAGGAAGAAAAAAAGAAAGAGATGGAGGAGAAAGACACAGAAAGCAACAGATCCGGGATCGGGGCGTGGTCTAGATGAGCTGCTTATCCTATAGATTTATGACTGGAACTGTCTGGGAGCTATTGATCCTAATGGTGGTCTTGAGCGGTCTCCATGGGAATCTAAACGGAGTGTGTGGGGCCCTAAATGGCAGAAGCTATGAGGCCAAGATGGTGTGTGGACAACATGACATTTGGAACAGAAAGAACAACGGTTTAGTGTAAAACACACTGATGCACATTCACACACGCAAACAAACAAACAAACAAACAAACAAACAAAAAACACAGGTGTATTTTTTAAGGTTAAAGGTGAGGCACCTTGTGGCTCTTCATTTATTGGCGATGAGGCTCACAGCTCTCTCAAATAGAAGTGCTCAATCCCACACCCACACACCCAGACACAAACACATACAGGGGTATGTTTAAAGGTTAAAGGGCGTGCCTTGTGGTTCTTAATGAAACCGTTATGAAGGCCAAGTGCCAATCGGGCCCACAGCTCTCTGACAAAGCAGAGCTCCATGGACACACACACACACACACACACACACACACACACACACACACATTCCCATATTTCCGCAGAGTGATCAAACCTGCTTAGTCGGTCCCTGTGCTCCATGCTGCTGAGCTCCCAGCCTGCCACAGCTTCACCGCCCAGAGCCAGCCAGCCCCTCTGCTAGAGAACAACACACCCTTTGGTGGAATCATCACCTCGATATTGTACCTCACTTTAGTTCCTATTGAGGCGGGCTAACACACACACACACAGACACACAGACACACACACACACACACACACACACACACACACACACACACACACACACACAGTGTGCTGAATGACTGAGGTGTAGCTGGGGTCAATGGCTCCTTAAGGATTTGGATCATCACTAGATGAGAGAGGCAGACGTCTAAATCCTCTCCCACTCGTTTAGATGCTACACTGTGAATATGCTGGGTCCATAAACATTACGGATGCCCTGAGGAAAGACCTCATGGGAGCCCTGCTGAAAGATGAGGAGGACAGGGGGCTGAATTCAGTTAGGAGGGCAAGGCCTCGGTTATTTCCTACTTTCTATTTTCCAATACCGTTTTTTCTTCCCTTATGAGAAATGCATCTCAATAATGGACCATGCACCGACTCTGAAGTCTTTATGTGCGCACAATGACCACACACACACACACACACACACACACACACACACACACACACACACACACACATACTCGCTACTCACTCACTCACTCTTCTTAAAAAGAAAGAGAGAGAATTGCAACCCTAGATGTGTGCTATTGAACGTGGGGTTTAATTTCATCCCTCCATGCCTTGGAACAGTGCAGCTCTTCTCCAGAGGACCAGGAGTCATTCATCGGCAGTCTGCCACCACCCAGGGCCTCGGCGGCAGCAGAAACAGAGACTGGAGGACGGCGTCTGCTCTCCTTCTGTAACAACACCTCCACTGGGTGCTGGGTTAAGCCACTGTGTGATTCGCAAAGGTTTCACCTCGGTGTACTACTGATGCAAATCACTGAGAACAGGTTCGCTATCATGTCATCACACAGTCAGGCAGTCATTTTAGCTAAATACTTCACTTGCAGTATCTGCTCAAGTCAAGAATATTCTAGAAAACAAGGGGTTGAAATAACACAAAACAGTCTGGAACCATGACCCGGGAATGGCTTTCTGCAGATGAAGGGCAGGGATCTTTTGTAATTTCCTCCCAGTCGACTAGCTATTCTTTTCTGTAGCCGGAACTATCTGGAATGTGTGTGTGTGTGTGTGTGTGTGTGTGTGTGTGTGTGTGTGTGTTTGTTTCTGTGTGTTGTATAGGGGGTGTGGGCTACAGGTGCCATGGTAACAAGATGAAGCGCGTAAAGGCAGGGAGAGAGAGAAGAGAGAGGTTAAAAGAGAGAGTTGGCTGGTGAATATGTGAATGTGTTGGTAACACAGGGAGAGATAAAGAAAGATGGAGAGAGAGAGAGAGACAGAGAGAGAGAGAGAGAGAGAGAGAGAGAGAGAGAGAGAGAGAGAGAGAGAGAGAGAGAGAGAGCGGAGGATAAACCTAGATGGATAGCGTGTTAATACAGGGTTAGGGGGGGCAGGAGGTGGTTCCCAAAGGAACCTGCCAGAGGAGGAATATATGGGGGCAAAGGTCAAAGAAAATACTGCTGCTGGTCACCACCACCCACGGAGACAGCTGTGGGACATTACACACACACACACACACACACACACACACATCACACACCACAAACAGACAAAAACACCAATGCAGGCATGTATACTGCTTCAAACATGCCAGAACAAAATACATAAAAATTCCCATGCATGCATGGGTAAACATAGCTGGCGTTCACAACTAGCTTCTTCTCCCTTATGACACCTTAACAACCATAAATCTATGTTCAGATTCCAGATGCAAACCATCATGTGCATGAGGCCAGAGAAGAGACACAAAGATGTCTTCTGCTGTGCTCAGCATAGGGAACTCTCCTCCCTCCAGCCATCCCCCCCCCCCCCCCCCCCCCAGCAGCCTTCATCTGAACCAGAGAGGCTCAATCGATTACCGCAGAACCCCCTGGACACCCAAGACATAACTAATATATAGATCGTCCGATCAATAATTAACCCCACCCTGTCCAGTGTCCATCATCAAAAAGGTCAATAGGAGTTTGAAGCTAGGGTTAAGCATTCACTTTAGCTTCGCTAGCCGTTATACGTTTTTCCAATAATAATTTCCCTGGCTCCATATGGTTCTTAACACGGAAGCCCGAGTGATGATGGAATGATTCCTGTAGCCAATCTCCACGGAGGTTAGATACAGATCAGCACATGTCAATTTTGCGGGCTAAATCTTCCCTGCTACACATTAGCAGCCTTGGACCTGAGGTAAATGGAACGGATGTTCAACTAATCCTTTTGGCCAACACACATCCATGTCTAAGGTCCTAACGACAATCACCATAGCTTTGTATTGAAATTACACGCTAGAATACTAACAGCAGTTAGCTAGGATGCTAACAGCAGTTAGGTGGTTTTCAAATTGCAGCAGGGCCAGTTCATTGTTTCAATAAAGAGAGAGAGAAAGAGAGAGAGAGAGAGAGAGAGAGAGATGTGTGGGTCGGTGTGTGGATGTGAACGGAGCCACATTCCAGACTGAGAGTAAACAGAGTCCAACCCCTTTCTCTTTGTTGGATCTCTTCCATTTCGTTACATCACTGATTCATCTTTCCTTCATTGTCACTGTTTGTCAATAATTTAGCCAGACACCACAGTCATTCAGCCAACGAGTAAGCCAACCAGCAAGTCAGTCAGCCAGTCAGTCAGCCGCCCTGTCAATCAGACAGCCACCCAGTCAGTCAGCCAGCCAGTCAGTCAGCCAGTCAGTAAGTCAGCCAGTCAGTCAGCCAGTCAGTCAGTCAGCCAGTCAGTCAGTCTCTGATGTCAGAGAGAAGGGGACTGAAGATCTAGAAAGACCTAGTCTGGGTTCTCATTATTATTATTCATCTCCCACTTTAATCCTCTCCTCCGCTCCCAATATAATCTCCAATACGTGCCAGATTGAGAGACCACTGAGGTAATGGCTGTTGTCCTGGGGAGCCGCTACCACACTGTGCAGGGACTAGCCATGCCCGCTGTCTAGCACCGGGGGCTGCTCGGGCTGCTTGGGACCGGTTCAATTGCTAAAAATCGAGGCATTGCTTGTTTTCAAGTAGATATTTACTGTAGTAATTCTGGTACTTTTTCTGAAGCTATCAAATTGAATGTGTAATTTTTAGCTACACATATTTTGCCCCACACATTTTGGAATATGAAATGTAATGCTCTGAAGAAAGCAAAAGGCAGTGCTTTGTCTGTAACTTAGATGACTGCTTCTATACGACATTTGACAACATAGTTTACATTTTTTGGGGTGTGCAACTGGAAATATTTCTGGAAATGACTGTAGAAAAATCCCAACACATTTGGTCCGTTCGGGCTCCGCGTTGCCATGGAGACGTCTGAGTGTCATCGGCCCATCTGTGTTTTTGTTTGCTGTCCAAAAAGAAGCCTTGGAGGCATCAGAGCAGAGGCAGCCTGGTGGGACCAATGGAGTATCACACACACACACACACACACACACACACACACACACACACACACACACACACACACACACACGCACGCACACAGACACACACACACCACAACATACACACACTCACACTAAAACATACACACACTCACACCAACACACACACAGACACAAGTACACACACACCCTCCCACCAAAACATACACACACTCCCATCAACACCTACACACACTCACACCAACACATACATACACCCACAAGCATATGCACCAGGCAAGGGAGAAGAGCACACACACCTCAATGGCTTTAGTACTTCTTTTCCACCGCTGCAGTCCGAAACATAACCTTTGACAGGTGCTTATTATCTTGTCAGGGCTGCCTCCACAGACGTCTCCAGAGCAACCGGTCGTGTAGCCAATGGGGACTCCAGGCCCACACACACACACACACACACACACACGTCTCCTTAGTTCTGAGTGCACCAAGTGGCCGTTATGTCCGTGTCTGTCTAAGGTCAGCCAATGAAACACTTTCCCCCAGCATCCTCCACTCCACTCTGAGGCCAGGGGGAGTCGACTGAACGCTGAAGCAGAACACCTGGAGGCCCTTAGCTGTGTCCACGCCTTCACTTCATCAAGGAGAGTTATCCAGCAGGAAATGGGAGCGGACAGCGGTGCGGCCCAGCAGCCCGCCAGGGGCCAGTTGGCGGTTGGACCAATTAGGATCAAGCTCCTCCGTCACGCTGCGACTGGAGGAGAGCCTGGCCTGTCGTACTGCTACAGCGCCCACTACGACTTAGCAGAGCTATCTTTGTTGTACCTTCACACCTACGGCTGGGACCCTCTGTGACCAAACAGTTCACGCTACGCGTCACTGCACACATCTAAACAAAAGACAAAAAATGGCAGGTTTCAAATATAAACGTGGGCAGTTTCACGACAGAGGACTTTGAAAGGGATTCGCTAACGCTAATGGCCCCATTGATTCAGGCCTCGGCCGGTTGGGTTGGCATAATGGCGATGAAGCCCCTCGGCTACGTGCGCTAATGGTGGCGTGCACCTGGGCGGTGGGCGGTGAGGCGCTACCAGCCGGCGCCGTGGAAATGAGCCTCCGTCAGGTAGCTCATTAGGCGCTGCTCAGTCAGTCATGGGCCTCAATTAGAGCCGGGGCAGGTGTGACATCAAGGCCTTCCTTTGATGGGACTTGAAGCGAGGCATTATGCCTATTGCAATATTAAACTATCGGAGGGATCATTAATAATCCTACTGTGTTTTATTCATCGGGCTGCGTGTTGAATTGGATTAAGCAACAAAGACTGTGAATTTAACGCCCTCCTGTCATGACTGATTACGGTTGCGTAGGCGCGTTTGTGTTCAAGAGGCAAACAAATGGGAGACTGGCGGGCAACCGGGGCTCAAAGTAATCCGGTAATGATTGTTTGTCGCTCCGCTGAAACAACAATACGGTCGTCATCTAGCTCCCTCGGGCGTCCTTGGTCAGTGGACAAATCAATGGCAAACCTTACACTCTGGCTGTGGCCCTGTGGCCTCCAGAAAATGACACCGCCGTCCCCGTCATCACCTTGAAAAGTGACCGGGGAAGGTGGCACTGGCTGGGGCGGCTTTGGAGAGCGGGCCGTGTGGCAACAGCAAAAGGTCCACGGGGAAGTTTTAATTTGGAGAGGGCAGGGGCTCAGTGTCAGTGCTTCACAGGCGCGAGCCAGGAACACACTGTCCTAAGGAGGCTTTTACGACTTTTAGCACTGATCCAGCTGTGTGTGTGTGTATGTGTTGCGTGTGAATTATCACAGTATATTATAAAAGTATAAACATGCATATAGTGTGTTTACAGAAATGTGTGGAAATGTGTCTATTTGGGTGTGCGTAGGTGTGTGTTTGTTTGTGTGTGTGTGAGAGAGTGCGTGTGGGAAAACTAATGGGCGTGACCTCAGCAGACCGTCTTCAGTGCTCACACTGTCAGTGGCTCACAAAGGTTCTGACAATGAAGTGTGTGTGTGTGTGTGTGTGTGTGTGTGTGTGTGTGTGTGTGTGTGTGTGTAATGGGTGGAGGGGGAGGGGGTAAAGTGCAGAGGGAGCGTATCAATAATTCAAACATTGATTCGTAATCCCCTGCCAACTGCCTACAGTAGCTGGCCTCTGCAACAGATTCAATTTAGTGAATTCAGCGCCAATTCAGCATGTCAAACTCCCTACAAGAAACCATCCCCTCCTGCTACGAGGTCCCATGATAGACTAGCGGTTGGTCTTTCTCAAAGTCTTTTGCAAGCTGATCAACGTCTAAGAACAGTAAGGTCCCCTCCTCTGGAGCCTCCAGCTGTGAGACTGATCCATGTCACAAAGAAAAACAGACATAGAGAGAGAGAGAGCGAGAGAGAGAGAGAGAGAGAGAGAGAGAGAGAGAGAGAGAGAGAGAGAGAGAGAGAGAGAGAGAGAGAGAGAGAGAGAGAGAGAGAGAGAGAGCAGATGTAGACTATGACTGAGAGAGAGATTTTTCCCAACTTGTCAAACCATTATGTATAATGTATGGGTCAGTAGATATTAGCAGACAGTGAGGAAGACTGGCTAATATTAGCCCCTTCCTTCTCTATGTATAACGGAGTGTAGATTTCATCTGCTGATTCATTTGTCAGGCTGGAGGAACCAGTCAGAACTGGGCTAGTCTTCCCCCAGACTGGAATGGGAACGGATGGGAAAGATATGGAACTGGGAGCAATTGGAAGCATAATAACAAATAAACAAATGGTTTAGGCTCTGATTACTCTATCTCCAATATTCTACTAATAGAGACACAAACATTGGGTTTGCACTCAAAACACATACATACACACACACACGCACACACACACACACACAGGCGTGCCCGCGCGCCGAGCAGGGACCCACCCAGTCGGTGCTCCTACTGTAAGAGGTGTTCACAACAACAACCCACTTCCAATGAGAAGAAAGGGGGCGCAAGGGAGAGACGGAGAGCTGGAAAAAAAAGATGAGGACAGAGAGAGCCAAGATGTGAAAGAGCAGGCGAGGTGTAATCCATCACAACAAGAACAAGTGGAATCAGCAGAGATGGAGAGTTCTGAAGACCACAAAGAGAAGAGAAGTTCCCCCAGGGCATAGATAAAGAGATGGAGAGAGAGAGAGAGGGAGAGAGAGAGAGGGAGAGAGAGAGAGAGAGAGAGAGAGAGAGAGATGACATCGTAGAGGGGAGGAAGTAATAACTAGTGAGAAGAAAAACAACTGTTCATCATGTCTTGAATAGAATCCTCTAGAATCCACAAAAGCAGACACAGACACAGAGACAGACACAGACACAGACATGGATACAGAGACAGACACAGAGACAGACACACAGACAGACAGAGAGACAAACACAGACACAGACAGGGAGACACAGACAGAGACAAAAACCCTACGGTGATCATTTATGTATTTCTGATCATCAAAATAACCAACTCCCCCATTCTAACAAACAAACAAACACAGAAACAAACACGCGCACACACAGAAACAAACATTCATTCCTTCTCTTATTACAGCTAGGAGACAGCTCCAGAAAACAAGAGCCCTCCTCTCCCCACACACAGAGCGGACCAGAGCTTACAACCGCTCCAACCCCATTCCGGGGACAGGGGCAGGCGCAAGTACAGTAGTCACCCACAAACAGAGCTCCATGTCCAGCCACACAACACGCACGCACACACACACACACACACACACACACACACACACACACACACACACACACACACACACACACACACCCCTTTGCCAGCAGCAGAAAGGCTCCAGGGCTAAGGCTAACCGGCCAGCAAAGCGGCCGTGGCCCCAGGACCAACGGAGCATGTGGCTGTGTTTACCTTTTTGGGTTTCTTCCTCCGCTGGGCGAGGCCATTGAGGCGCTCACTGGAGTCCAGTCTGTACTGGGAGTGGTTGTCCTCACTCATCCTCGCTCCCTCCCCCCCAAAAGACCAATCCTTTGCTTTGTCCTTAAGCTTTCTGTTCTTTTGCTCGTCAGTTTTTTTGTTTGTTTGTTTCTTTCAATCCCTTGTTTTCTCTCTCCCAGCGAAAGCAAAGTGCTTGGAAGCTCAAGCCATCAAAGAGTCAACCTCTCCCTCCACTTGTCCACAGTGACTGTGCCGAGGCCAACCACTGAAGGGGGAGTGGCAGAGAGAACGGGGGGAGGGAGGGAGGGAGCAATGAAGGGAGAAGGGAGGAGGAAGGAGGGGGCAAGAGAGCGAGAGGCTAGGGGGGGGTGAAGCACAATGGTGTTGCCATGGCAGCAGCTGCCACCAATGTTTATCTGAAAGCGCTCGCTAGGCACACCAGATAGGCTCCTAATCACCATACCAGCAGTGTGTGCTGTTGGTGTGTGTGTGCGTGTGTGTGTGTGTGTGTGTGTGTGTGTGTGTGTGTGTGTGTGTATGTGTGTGTGTGTGTGTGTGTGTGTGTGTGCGTGCGTGCGTGCGCGCATGCGCCTTTCTGTTTTTTGTCTTACGGTGTATTTTTTTGCTTTTCAGAACAATATGAGGATGAACCAATAGGAGTAGACTATGTAGTAACACCATCCAATCCCACCAGCTGTGGTGATGTCAAACTGCCCCCCCCCCCCCCCCCCCCCCCCCCCCCCCGCCCCACCCATCAGAGATAACTCTGAAAAACAGCAGCTTCAAAAAGAGCAGCAGTCTGTCCATTAAAGCCATTTAAACATGTTTTTGTTGTTCCCCTGGAGACAAAGATACCCCACCCCCCATCCCATCTCTCCATCTAATCCCTCCATCCTAACACGGAGATTTAGAAGCATGGTGGGTGGGTGTTAAAATGAAAGGAGAGGATTGAGACAATACACTAAGGTTCCCAGTGTCTCTTCTTGACAGCCTTCCAGTGCCTTCTCTTTGTTTTCTTCTGGCCTGTCCTGTCAACAACCCCCCTCCCCCCTTGTGCGCCCCGCCCCGCCCATCCACATCGCCTCCTGGTCGTCATTTACAGTGTTCCACCATCACTTCCAAAGTTCTCCTGGCTCAGTCCAGACACACACACACACAGACGTCACTTGGCTGTTCAGGTCCTGCTGGGGCAGTGTGAGGTAAGGTTAGGTTTGGAGACCGCACAGGGGGGCAAAGACGCGTCTGGCTAGCTGGCTGGTTGGCTGACTTGCTGGCAGGTCTCCGGGCTGGCAGGCTGGCTGGGCTGCTGCCTGGCTGGCTGGCTACCTGGCTACCTTGCAGGTTGGTTGGCTACCTGGCTGGCTTCCTTGCTGGCTGGCTGGCTGGCTGGCTACTTTGCTGGCTGGTTGGTTGGCTGGCTGGCTAACTGGCTGGCTGGTTGGTTGGCTGGCTGGCTGGCTGGTTGACTGGCTGGCTGGCTGGTTGACTGGGTGACTACCTTGCTGGCTGGCTGGCTACCTGCCTGGCTGGCTGGCTGGCTGGCTGGCTGGCTGGCTGGCTGACTCGTTGGCTGATTTACTGGCTGGCTGGCTGACTGGCTAGCAGGTCTACTGGTTGGCTGGCTGGCTGACCGGTTGGCTGGCTGGCTGGCAGGTCTCCTGGCTGGGGGTCCAGTCTGCAGGACAGGAGGACGTCACACAGACGTTTCCCTGAGAAGCAGCTCAGCTCAGGCTAATTAACTTCCACGACAACGTCCTTAACCGCCGACTGACATGGACGTGGCACAAAGCAACATTTTGGTGTGATGTGGGAATGTGTGTGTGTCTACGTTTTCTACCTCTGCTGGCAGCGGCCCATGCCAGAGGGCACACCTGTGCGCGCTGGCACCTCTACCCCGCTGCGTGAAGCGAGGGATGCAGACAGAGCCAGATGGAGGAGAAGAGGAAGAGAGGGAGGGGAGGAGGTGTAGCTGTCACCCTCCTCTACCTTTCCTCCGACCAGACAGCCCTGCTCCACCCTGCATCAAAGAGAGAGGGGCGACCTCCTAATCAGACCATGGTAATGACACAGCCTGCTACTTCCGTCTGTATGCTGGACAGCTCATCGTTCTACAGGAGGCTCCTCAGACATCAGAGGGGTGTGCTACAAGACGAGGAATGCGTGTTGTGTGGAGAGTTGTCTGAAGCTGAATGTTGAATTGAACAGGATGTGTGACGCAGGCCTCAAAGGACATCCAGATCTACAGAACAATGAGTGAGGAGCGATCACTAATTGTTTAGCGAGAAAACTGGGGCGGTTGATTTGTTGAGTTTCTCAGAAGAAAAAAAATGAGTTTTATTTGACAAGACAGACCATAACTGTTAACTGGCAAAGAGAGTTTTTATGTGCATTTTCTGTCATAACTGCAGTTTTTAATGTGTCATTAAAAATGGAACAGCAGCAGTATTTTTTGGGCGCGAGCAACACAGTCACTCGCTAATGAGCCACTGTTGTCAGCAAATGTACTTCCCTTCTGGCAGAGGTTAGACAACAGCAAACAGGTAGCTATTACCCTACAACACACACACACACACACACACACACACACACACACACACACACACACACACACACACACCCACACATTGCAACAATAAGAGAAGGCATAACTATTATTGTGATTTTAAACTGTCCTCGGTAGGACGGTAAAAGGGACCATGTCACATCAATGAATCATGAATCACTTCTGATCTCTAAATTGAAAACATGCTGTTGCACAGTAAAATCATCTGGAAGAGGGCTTTAAATTGAGACCTCCATCAAACCTCTCGTCAAACGCCAATGAGGTATGGTTTCAGTGTGACAACTAGAGAGTGTGCTATGAACCGCCTTCCCCGTGCTCCCATCCACTGTAGGCACAAACACACACACACACACACACACACACACACACACACACACACACACACACACACCAGCAGGCCATCTGTGGAGCCTCCTACACAGGGCCAGTTCAGGCCAGGGCACCTGGTGTGTTCACCTATTCACTGACCCTTGAGTAATGTCTCTGTCCCCCTCATTAAAGCCTTGACACAGCTGATCAGAGCGGGGCCGCTGGAAGTAAACAGCAGTCCTCTCCTCTCCTCTCCTCTCCTCTCCTCTCCTCTCCTCTCCTCTCCTCTCCTCTCCTCTCCTCTCCTCTCCTCTCCTCTCCTCTCCTCTTTTCTCCTCTTCTCTCCTCTTCTCTCCTCTGCCCTCCTCTCCTCTCCTCTCCTCTCCATGGGCTCCACTTTTCTTCCTACTGACCGAGCGTTCAAGGACACACACAACACACACCGTATTTATTCAGCTCTCATCCCTGGCCCGATGATGTTTGAACACATGGAGTTCATAGGAGCTTTTGCTTTCTTTGGTTGGGAAAACCTACATATTCCGAAGGGATTTTACATGTGTGAGTTTTTTGCGTGTGTTTGTGTGTGTGCCTGCAGTTGTGCTGGTATGTGTCACCTTGTTGGGAATCCATAAAAGGACCACCTCTTTTCCCCTTGAGAAGATTTTGATTGTATTTTGGACCTCCCAATAAAATCCACTAAAACGGTGTGGAGTGTATTTGAAGTGTATGTGACTGAACGTCCTAGTCGCGTTGAAGCAGTCCAGTACACTCTCTCTCTCACACACACACACACACACACACACACAGATTTCCTTAATTCTCTTTTGTTGGCCCTCCTGCCCCTGCATTCTACAGAAGGAGGCCCCATCTGGTGCGGGCTGATTGCTTATTGACTGGAGTGTCAGGCGGACGGGACCCCTCACTGGGAGCACAGCACCGTACAGTGGACACCTCACTCTGCTCAGTCCCAGTCAGAGAGAGAGAGAGAGAGAGAGAGAGAGAGAGAGAGAGAGAGAGAGAACCAGAGGAAGAGAGAGACACAGAGAGTCGGCTCTGGTTCTTTTGCTCTCCGACCATGGCTGACAGGCACTAAGAGGTCAGGGCTATAGAAGACAGAGGACAACACTCAGTATCTAGCCAGGCTCCACTTCTCACCTGGAGGGGACAGGGGCTCCACTCTCTATCTGTCGGTAAGGGCCGCAAACACAGAGAAACACCACCCCCGCACAGGCACTGTGACATTGACCTGACCTGACACGACCTCTCCTGGGACACAGGCTATTGTAGTCCCAAGAGGGGCTCGAGTTACCACACACACACACACACACACACACACACACAGCGAGCGAGACAAAAGAAACTCCTACATTCCTCGGAGCAGCCAAACAGCTTGTCCCCAGCCCCTCAGTAACCACGGCCTCCAGCCCAAATGCCCGTGATTTACCGGTGAAATATTTCGCCTCATCTATGAATCTGAGCGATGCTATTGGTTCACCTGTCAGACACACTGTCTGGAAACAGACTGATCATGAGAGAGGGGCTGACGGAGAGCCGAAGAGGTGGGAAGAGAGAGACAGAAAGGGAGCAAGACAAAGAAATGACACCCGTCAAAAAGAAGAAGAGAGATGGAGCTAGAGAGAGAGAGAGAGAGAGAGAGAGAGAGAGAGAGAGAGAGAGAGAGAGAGAGAGAGAGAGAGAGAGAGAGAGAGAGAGAGAGAGAGAGAGAGAGAGGGAGAGAGAGAGAGAGAGAGAGAGAGAGAGAGAGAGAGAGAGAGAGAGAGAGAGAGAGGATTGAGCGCAGGGTACAAAGACTAATGAGCTACAGAGACCCAGACATTTCACAGAGGCTGTGTTAAATCACAGTGACTCCCTCAAATAGCTCTGCCCCCTCTCCCTCCTCCCCCTCTCCCTCTGAGCCGGACTCATCCGTCCAGCCCCCCTGACCCCGCCGACGGCACGGCTAATTTAAGACCCCTGTGCCCACGCTTGGCAGCCGGTCACTGTCAGGAACGCCGGGCCCCACAGCGTTGGCATCACTGAAACACCGAGCATCCCGGGTGGGGGGATGGGGGTGTGTGTGTGTGTGTGTGTGGGGGGGGGGGGGGGGGTGAACCCGCCGCCACAACCCCCAGCCCGCCCACAGCCCACGGGGGGGGACAACGTGGCCCAACTGGCTGGCTGGCAGAGCCTGGGGCATCTGGAGCAGCGCCAGGCCCTCTTGAATATTTCATGGCGCGAAACAGGCCGGGCAAGGTGGAGGGAGGCGTGAGGGGGAGAGGACGGAGTGAGGAAAGGGGGTGTGGAGGAGCGAAAACGAAAGAGAGAGAAGGAGTGAGAAAAAGAGCAGGAGGAGGCCGCTAGCCGTCAGGAGTCCTAGTCCTCAGACAAACGGGGTCCACACGGGGAAACGTTCCACCCCCTCCACGGCCCACCCCCCTCAACACCCAGACACAGACAGAACTCCTGGCCCGCTACCACCCATGAACCCTCCTACACTTTGAGTTTGGTCTCTGTTTGTTCTAATTTCATTTTTATATTTCCGCAGCTTTCTCATCAAAACAAACAGATAAGAGAATGGCCAAGGATAAGACATAAAAGCGCAGTCTCAGCAATGACAGCGACTGACAACATTATTGACAGACCCCGGAACGCTGGGATCACGAACGCCGGCTAACAGAAGGGCTTATGAGGGGAGGGAACGCTGCCACGATGGGGCCGATCCATTCTGGAACAACGCCAGGACAGAACCGGTGTCACCTTCCGCCGACGAGGCACTGACTGATGACACCCAATCGGTTTGGAAAGTGTATTGATCGCTGCGTTGCGGTAGGAATAGGACAGAGAGCAGTTAGTGATACTGCAATCAGGATCCAGAGTGATAGCATTCTGAAGCCTGAGGACTGATCAGGATGGTGTGTTCTCAGACCTTCAACTGTCACAGTGTGGTCAATGTCCACTGTGTATGTCAGTGTGTGTGTGTGTGTGTGTGTGTGTGTGTGTGTGTGTGTGTGTGTGTGTATGTGTGTGTGTGTGTGTGTGTGTGTGTGTACGCGTCTCAGCATTTGTCTCTGTACCTGAAGTCTCTCTTCTTCCTTCCACGCACAGGGAAGCGGGGTTGCTATAGTAATGCTGTGTAAGACAATAACCATAGCAACCGGCAGGTTTTGAGCGGAGCACAGCTCTCGGTGTGGAGATCAAACAGGCATTACTAGGATAGGGGGCAGGGAGGAGTTAGAAGAGGGGGATGAAGGAGGAGGGGAGACGTAGAGGCGGTGACTGCTCTTTATCCTGCAGGAAATGGGGTGGGCTAGCCACACAGCATCTGGAATACCCCCCTCCAACTCAATTGGGATGAAAGATCGATGACAACTCTGTAGGTACACCACTCCTTTTGTGTGTGCGCATCTGGGTGCTTGTATGTGTGTTTGCGTGTGTGTGTGTGTGTGTGTGTGTGTGTGTGTGTGTGTGTGTGTGTGTGTGTGTGTGTGTGTGTGTGTGTGTCCCTCTGTCTCCGAGTGCCACACCCATGCTAGCAAAAATGAAAAATCCATTGTTTCCAAGGTAGATCCCCGGAGAGGATGCCCCCCCCCCCCCCTCTTCCCCTCCCCCTCCTTCCCAGTCACTTTCAAGCTGATGCGATCTTTAATTACCTGTCAAAGGTTGCTGTCTAGCAGAAGCAGAGCAGCCCTCACACAGAACAGCAGCCGCCTCAAACATTACATCTCCTTTCTATATTGCACATTACAAGAGAGGAGAACTACTCATGATGGAAATACATTGGACTATTTCTAGCTTCCCTGTTCAATTGTGCATGGCGTCTAATTAGTGAGGATCCCTAAGTAGTCGCTAATTATCTCGTTATGAGGCTGCGGGGCAGAGAGCTATGGCTTTCTGCCGGCAATTGGGCGAGCTGATCAATATTTCACAACGACTATGGGAAGCCACCACAGGCCATGAGCAGCAAAGCCGGCTTCAAGTCCGCTGCCAAAAAAAACTCTGTTTACTCGGGAATGGAGACAAAAAGATATCACTTTGTTTTTGAGAGAGAGAGAGAGAGAGAGAGAGAGAGAGAGAGAGAGAGAGAGAGAGAGAGAGAGAGAGAGAGAGAGGGAGGGAGGGATTCAAGGTTCAAGGTAACCAAACAAAGTATCACTCCTTTGAAGCCGAGCATGACAAATCACGGTCGGGCCGCGTGTATAAATGTCTCCCACGCACCAAGGCATGACGAATAATCAAATCCCCCCCCACAAGGCGCTCGCCGGTGAAATTTCACGGACGTCTCCGCTTCGTAAAGGGGAGGACAATCGGCTGGGCTGAGCCGTCTCTGATGAGTCCCACGTGGGATCAATGTGCAACAACAAGGCCTGACGCCGGGGAAGAGACGGGAACAACAGCGCTCCAGCTGCTTTCTCCTCCGCTCCTGCACGGATCCGTGTGACACCATTCAGGAGGTTCACAGGTAGAGGGGGGGGGGGGGGGGGGGCTCGGGCTTACGCCGGCGGAAGAATTAAAAGGCGGGAACCCCTCGTCAGAAACACGTCTTCAAGGAAACACAAGCCCCGGGAGTCTGTCTGTCTGTTGTCAGGGCAACGACACACGGGGAGGGAAATACCAACGTGGAGGGACAAAAGATAGGTGGGGCCCGGTTTGATCACCACTGACCTGTGTTCCTACGTGATCTGTTCTATATGTCCAGGCTACTTTAACTACCAGTGACCTGTGTTCCTACGTGATCTGTTCTATATGTCCAGGCTACTTTAACTACCAGTGAGCTGTGTTCCTACGTGATCTGTTCTATAAGTCCAGGTTACTTTAACTAGTCTTTTTCTACCTGTGAATCTGGGTTTCGCTTTACAATGGCAACTGGTTACAGTGGGTGTGTGGCTACCTGAGCTATATTGCATCATGCACGGACAACATTACAGTCTCAAAGCACACGACTCTTCTAGGCTCACGTTCTAGAAAAAAGTATCTACTAACATATCACTCCCTCCCCTGTTCTCATCCCCCACGCTCCACAAAGCTCAGTCATAGTTAGGGAGTCTTTAGTACCCGGCTGACGATACAATTAAAGACCCTCCGTGTCACCATGGCCTAGTTTTAAACAGGGACAGATGCTGAGGCAGAAGAAAGGTGCCGGCAGCCACAGAGGGCAGTGATCGGGTAGTCCGGCTCGCCTCCTTATTATTAGATCAGCCTTCAGACACAGAAACAACAGTCCTGTTATTGAGCTCAGACGTGAGAGACGGACTGGGGAGCTCCTGGTGAATGGTTCTCTTTACCTCCTTTCATTATCTGTCCCCTCACATCTCTCTCTCTCTCTCTCTCTTTCTCTCCTCTCTCTCTCTCTCTCTCTCTCTCTCTCTCTCTCTCTCTCTCTCATTTGATCTCTCTCCTCTCCTTTAGCCTCTTTTATCTCCCCTCCTATCTGTATCATGTTATTTCCTTATGAAAGGACAAAAATAACTGTCCCAGTGAGAGCCTAAAGGTTTATCAAAACCTCCATAGGCCCCATGACCCTGTGATGTCATAACACATTGTCTGGGGTTAACAGCCAATAAGGGTGGGTGCAGGTGCAAGCTGGAGATTATTGCAGGAGAATAGATTGAATTATAGATCCCGTAACCAAATCACACACACACTGACAGAGGTATGGTAATTCCCTTGCTACATGCAGTGTGAACCGCGCAGACTCTAAGATCTTAAAGGAGTGAGTTGGAGCACTTACAATGGACTGGTCTTTGGAACAAAGTTGTACCAAAACCCTGGTATGAAGATGGCACACACTAGGCTCTCCAAAGAGGGCTGAGGTTGCCGCATGGCGCCCTCTACAGGATTCCTTCCCACATTGCTTTGGAAAGTCACATGCTTTTTATGGAAGCATCAATAATATCTACGACCTATTGTCACAGACAAACACAATGCGACACAAACAGTCTGCAGTCTGCCAGTTGTGGTGTTGACCTACCGAGCTGCAGTGGTGTCAAATGTTCAACCGAACATGTGAGTGCCAGCACTGCTTTTAGGAGCACATAGTTATACGCTAGAAACGTTTCAGCACACACAGATGCATGCACACGCAAACACACACACACACGCACACACGCACACACACACACACACACACACACACACATGCACACACGCACACACTCAGTTGTGCTAAGCACAGCCCACACAGGTTGTTAGACTACCGAGCTGCAGTGGTGTCATATGTTGAACCAAAGACCGCGCGCCCTACACCCTCGCGTCCTTGGCCTGAGAGGGGACCAGTGTTCCTGGCCAGGGCCCATTGGTGTCCCATGGCAGTGCTAAAGCGCCAAGCTAATCTTATCAAACAGCCCGTCAGCTCCCAGCTGTCCCCTCACACTCACCACTCCTCCACACACTTTATTGGAGACCCCCCCCCCACCCCAGCCTCTTTGAACGTCCATAGAAAATGGGCGCTGCGACCTCCGGTGGGGTCCGTAACACGAGCTCAGTGTGGAACAACCGCGCGAGGCAGGCATTGCCTGGCGCCGTCCCTGGCGTCCCTGGGGTGCCGGGGTGCCAGGGTGCCCGGCGCGGAATCCGAGAGGCGCAAGCGCTGCGTACGCAACTCCGCTAATTGGCCGGCTATCGTTGACTGACAGGGGAAAGGACCTATAGCTTGCCAAGGGGAGGTGGAGCGCACTCCAGAGCAGGAATGGAAAAAAGACAGGGCCTTGATAGAGGGTCCGACTGTCGTCTATAGGCCCGGACACTGTCGTGGCTAACAGAGCGTATCGCTCTGCCACTCCGCACTTCATCAGAGATGGCTTGGTTCCATTCATGTACGACACTGTTGGCGTAAGGGTTTATGAGCGTCTGAAGGTCAGAGGAAGCTCGTTATTGCACTTAGCCGACCCTCATCATCCACGCGGTTTGTTCTGTGAGCGCCAGCACTGCTTTCAGGAGCACATAGTTATACGCTAGAAATGTTTCAGCACACACGGATGCACGCACACGCAAACACACACACACACGCACACACGCACACACGCACACACACACTCAGTTGTGCTAAGCACAGCCCACACAGGTTGTTAGACTACCGAGCTTCATTGGTTATAAAGTCACGTCAGACATTAAGAATCATTTAGGACAGGCTGGGCTCCTAGTGGGTCAGACCTGGGCAGCCATTCATCAGCTCTCCTGTATTACCTCTCACAGGGGATGGAAAAGGCTTTTTCAGTCTACCTGAGAGCACATCTGTGTAATTGACAAATTACACCACTGGCCCCATAACTCCACAGGCACTAGGACTGTAACTGTGGAAACACGACATGGAGTCTAGCTAGTGTTCCACAGTGTGTTTTCCTCTGCAGCAATCCCCCAGGGAAATTATTTGGAT
>CM030188.1:11608075-11758075 GCA_017639675.1 Aplochiton taeniatus | reverse complement strand
CATTCCTAACTCAATGTCCGCTATCTTCCAACATCCTAAATACAAAAGATGCCTGTGAGAAACCATTCAAAGTGAGCCAGGGCCGTGTACCTAAGGGTCAAAGGGCCTGGGGCGCTGGACGGCGTTCCTTTGACGATCCCTTAGTGGGGTGACATGATGGATGGACTACCGTCTCAGAGGGGTTGTATTGATGGTTTCGGCATCAAGCCAAGAAGTGACGGACCTAACGGACTCAGATGAGCAGAAGCTAGCTCTGTGCTACTTGGGTCGGACCGATCCATATCTCGTTTGATCAGAGAGTGGGAACTGACATGGCTACAGGCTGTAGAAGGGACAGAGGGGCTGGTTGGGAGGTGTGGTACAAAGCCAGGGGGATTCGGAGGCCGTAACAGAACCCGCGGCATACGTTGAGAATAAGGAGATTGAGTGATTGAGTGGGGGAGGGGGCGGAGGACAGGGAAAGAGATGAATGGAGAAATGGACGGCTGATCCCAGAGCAGAGAAACAGGACAGACACTGCTCTTTGTCCTGGAGATGCCCGTTAACTCCCCCCTGCCGGGATGACTCAAACACTCAACACACACACACACACACACACACTCATACAGTGTGCAACATTCCGGGAACGAAGAAAAAACACTTCTCGGACACCCGGCTGCAACTCTGTTTGGCCGTGTGTGGTGCGTGTGAGAGAAAGAGAGAGTGAGAGGAAGAAACAGACACAGACACAAGAACAGCTTGAGAATGTGTGCGAGACATTCTGCATGTCAGAAAAACACAGGGAATTGAAGAGAACAGCCGAGGCTGCTAGCCTGTCAAGATGGAACGCTGTGTGTGTGTGTGTGTGTGTGTGTGTGTGTGTGTGTGTGTGTGTGTGTGTGTGTGTGTGTGTGTGTGTGCACGCGCATGTGTGTGTGTGTGTGTGGGTCAGGGGACTTCAATGCTGTCAGCGTGTGAAAGCAGCATGTTAGCCTGAAAGCCCACAGCCATCTTCCAGCCACTGCGCAGGACTGAGGGAAGCAGGGGAACGAACCAAAGTCAAAATCCCACATTCCTTTTTACAGTTTGTCTTTTTCCCAACAGGAGTAAAGGGAAGGATGGCCCTCCCATAAGAGAATGGCTATCTTATCTGAAGTCATTTAAAACCCAGGGTTTAGAAGTGTCCACTGAGAATGCTGTCAAAAGAAAACTCAGCTCGGCAGCGAAACGATTTTAGGACATTCGCCCACTGAAATCAAATCCACCATCTGAGATTTCCTTCACAGTCTTCTGTCAGTTAGAACTAAATGATACCTTGAAAGGCTTCTATATACTCGATTGCTCTCCTTTTATTGAAGTGATGACTAGGCGACAACGTCAAAGACGCTCCTCCACAGTCCTTTAGTGCTCCACATTGGCCGATTGTCTCAATCAATACAACCAGGTAATCACATGAGAAATCAATCAGGATAACCTATTGATTACGTTGCTGACGCGGAGGTGATTGGAGGCGGTAGGGTAGGGACCCATTCCATCAATTTCAAAATGATGAGAATCATCCACACAACTGTCGGCCAGTCATTGATCCAGAAACCATTTCGTAGTCCGACTAGAGATCGTCTATGTTTGTCCACGCGGGCTAGAACAGTCCGGTGTTGGTTACCAGGGTGACTGACCTCCTTCACCCACCTGCCTCCCTGGCAGAGGTTCAGATTCAGCCACCGTTTCACCGTCTGCCTCCCTGGCAAAATGTCTTCAACAACGTCATACATCCATGAAACCATTTCTTCCAGCAGTAACGACAGGATAGAAAAAATCCTTCATGTGACCAATTGTATATAACGGCACGACGGAGGACCAGCAAAACAGGCGGATGTTTTTTTTTCTTCCTAGAGGGATTGTGGAAGTGAGAATCCACCAGAGAAGAGGGGGCAGAACAAGGACACATATAGTCAGGGGAAGGAAGCACTGCGCCACACACCAGATATCAAAGACAGGTCCATGGGAACAAAACAATGTTTCCCTGCGAAGCATTTCCTGGTGCAGCCGACAAAGCTCTGTCGGTGCCCCTGTACGTACACACTTTCCCAACGCTGGAACGCCGCGTTGGAAAACAAAGAACCACCAGCGGCAGATGAGAAGCAGGGGAAGCAGGGGACACACAGATTCTCTTTTCTGAGCGCCTGCATGCTCAAGAGGGGCAGAGGTGAAATGTAAGTAAAGTACTCCCCCGGGCATCATAAAAAGGAAGCGCTTGATGAAAACCCCTGGGACCTACAGTAGGTCATCGTTGAGGCATGTATGAGGGGACTGTCAAGGTGTCGGTTACAGGTCTTGTTCAATCACACTTAGAGCTGGGGGGGGGGGGGGGGGGGGGGCGAGTGTCGTGAGTTTACGAGCGCGCTGCTGCGGGGGGGGGGGGGGGGGGGGGCATGTTTCACCTCATAAACAGACAGGTCAGTTAGGAGTAGGCACGCTGAAGAGAAAGCTCCCTCTAGTAGTCCAATGTTTATGTGTCTTTTCAACTACAGTGAATGTACTTTCGTGTGATTGTATTTGGATCGAACATGAAAATCAGGCCTTTTAGAATATTTGAGAATTCTGGGGCTGTCCGGTGGGGACAGTATAGATACCCTGGACCCCAGCCAGCATGGACCTACAGTGCTGAGGCCAGCAGAGCACTGGTTGGAAAATGGCTGAGCGGATTCAGTTTCTTTGAAGTTGAACAAAGCGAGGCTGATTACTTGGTCTGTTGTAACATCCTGGGGTAATTACCCGTGTTGCCAGGATGTTGGCGAAGTGTGCGCCATGGCAAAACAACGTTATAAGCGTAAACACTACAGACACACACACACGGAAACACATACAAACACACACACACACACACACACACACACACACACACAAGCACACGCACGCGCACACTGAAACATATACATGAACACACACACACACACACACACCTTGCTGTGGCCTTTCCTACACATCTGGGTGGGAATGATGTCTGCCTCTTTCCGTTATCTTGGCTTCTATCTTTCCATGCCATTGTGTTTTACAGAATCACACAGTGAGCAGTCTACTGCCAGCGCGTTGATCCAATCCCACGTGTGTGTGCAAATGTGCGAGTGTTCGTCAGCCCGTCCACACAACTCCAGTGAGAGCTGTGCCGAAAAACAGTGCCAGGATGTATGTGAAATCATTTGCTTATTAAGGGAGCTGCAGTCTGTTAAAGTGTGTGTTTCAATGGGTGCCTGCTTGTGTTTGGTGTACAGTAGGTGTGAGTAGGTTTTCAAGTTCTCCTTTTTATGTGTGTCAGGGCTTGTGTGTGTGTGTGTGTGTATGTGTGTGTGTGTGTGTGTGTGTGTGTGTGTGTGTGTGTGTGTGTGTGTGTGTGTGTGTGTGTGTGTGTGTGTGTGTCTGTCTGTCTGTCTGTCTGTCTGTCTGTCTGTCTGCTTGGTCAGAAACTCCCTGGAGCATAAAGATACATGGTGAACTTGGTTTAAGTGTGGGTGCTGCTTGTTGGGGTGCAGTCGGTCTCAAAGTGAAATCTACAGATTCGATCCCACCCCCACCTACACTCTGCCCTCATCACACACAAGGCAGCGGTGGCTTCAGCTCACAGAGTAGACGCTGTCACTGAAAGAGCAACGAAAGAGCAACACAGATTCAAGTCTAGTAGCGAGAGGTACAGAGAGTGTTGCCATACAAATCCAAGAAGGCTGTGTTACAGCCAGTGCAGTGTGTGTGTGTGTGTGTGTGTGTGTGTGTGTGACTCTCATCGGTTAAAAGACTGAGGCCTGGCCCTCCCACCTCTCCTAGCTGTCCTTCTGAAGCAGTAGGATGGAGTGGAGTAGGCAGCAGAGCGTTGCCAGGCCAGGACAGGACAGGGACACACACACACACACACACACACACACACACACACACACACACACACACACACACACACACACACACACACACAGCCTGACTCAACCACCTGAAATGGGGGGGGGGGGGGGGGGGGAGAGAGACACACAAAATGAAAGAAGACAATAAACAAGATGGATAGGGCAGAGGAGGGTAAGGGAACGAATGAGAGTGGACAAGAATGGCGGCAAGCTAAGGAGAGAAGAATGGAGAGGGGGAGACCAAGGGAAGACGAGAGAGAGAGAGAGAGAGAGAGAGAGAGAGAGAGAGAGAGAGAGAGAGAGAGAGGGTGATGTCTGAGGAGAGGTGGTGAGGTTTATGTAAAAGGGGTTAGCTCTCAGTGAGTCTAGAAGTGCCCAGCACGCACAGGCCTGTCGTCACCCCTGGTAGACGCTGGGAAAAGCACAGTTTTCCAGCTCTGGGAAATGGAAACAGGGAAAGCCGCTCACAAATCCCTATCTAGCTGTGTTAGGAAATCAGCCTAGGCAGTTCACAAATGCTGACAGAGAATGAAAGGCTCTGAGACTGGCCAGGCAGGATATTTACTTAAATAGGCTTGGCTCTTGAGGATTCAGGTTTACATCCTCTACAAGACAATAACCTTCATTTGTATGAGACTGCAAGAAAGGGAGGTTGAGGGAGGGAAGAGAGAGGTAGAATACTGAGGTAATGAGGGAGAAACAACGAGAAAAAGAGAAAAGAAGGGAGAGAGGGGTTCTGGATTAGAGCCAGGAAAAAAGGAAACACTCCACATTCCATGACATCTGCCAAAATACCAAGTTTCTGCTCAGGTTCAAATGACCCTGCACCTGCCAAACTGTGCATGACTTTCTTATCAGGAAATGGCAATGGCAATAGAATACTACAAAATATTGAACTGTGAGGAGAAATATTTAGACCAAAACTGTCATATCCACTTTTGGGTTTTCATCTGAGATTACAGTTTGCTGAGAGCTAGTGGACAAATAGGACATTTTATGGTCTGTTCTTAAAGCTTTGCTCTGCTTTCCATCCAAATCAGCTGAATCCGGTCAGCCATTATCCTACCAGTGCTCTGCTGGTCTCAGCACCGTAGGGCCATGCTGGCTGGGCTCCGGGGTATCTATACTGGTGAGCGTCTCTCATGTGTCTGCCGTGCTAGAGAGGGTGTGGGAGGTTAAGTGGACCTGGGATGTGGCTGTGAGGGCTGGGGACACTCTCCCCCATTGAGCCCTTATTAAGGCAATAGGAAGCTCACCATCAACTACCACACCACTCACATGGTTCTGCTTTATCACTCAATCTCTCTCTCTCTCTCTCTCTCTCTCTCTCTCTCTCTCTCTCTCTCTCTCTCTCTCTCTCTCTCTCTCTCTCAGACAGACACACACACATACACACACACTATAGCAATCTCAAACACACACCCATTACTTTTCTCAGTCTATCCCGTATATACTCTCACTTCTCAGACATCTGTAACGAACGTGAGATTCTTTTCTATCATTCCCCCTTTCCTTCAGTTCCTGTGTTCTGTTCTACACAGCTGTCCTTATTCTCCACTGTTACATAACATGGTCAAGGTCACACTGGTGGCCAGGAAGCTGTGTGCTGGTCACACACACACACACACACAGACAGAAAGACAGAAAAACAGAAAACAAAAACAGACACAGAAACAAACAAATGAAGGCCCTTTGCAGAATGTGAATGTTTTAGATCAATGAGACCCTATTTAGCCCTTGTCCAAAACGAGCAACGTATTAATGAACAACAGAGGCCGGTGCAGATTCAGGAACAGAGTGAAGAGTCTGATGTCAACATCAAAACAAAATGTGGAAATATTCAAGACTTTCATTTTGGCAATCTCACTCTGCCATGTGGATGGTATTTGCATAATCCTTTTTGTGACCGCAATGAGTAATGGATATTTTCACTTTTTCACAGAAAATAACCAATTAAACAGAGTGAGAGTTCGGGCAATGATTAAAGTACAATTGTATTAATAAGTACAGTGAGCTGGTCTGTACACAGAGAAATTACTATGGTCAGTTCAGTCGAATGACACAGTAAGTTCTGATTTGTTGACAAGGTTGAAATGAGTGTATCGGTCTAAACTAAATATTAAATATACCAAATATAATTCCATGGGTCAAGGGGGAACATGTGCTATCTCCAAGTATTGAAAAGGACACATGCCTTGTATAATGATAGCTAAAAATAGACAACACTAGCCTTCACAGTGTGTGTTTGTGATTGCCTCAGCGTGTGTCTGTGTGTGTGTGTGTGTGTGTGTGTGTGTGTGTTTGTGATTGCAGCAGTGTGTGTGTGTGTGTGTGTGTGTGTGTGTGTGTGTGTGTGTGTGTGTGTGTGTATCTGGACTTAATTCCATACGCGTGCCTCGTGAGTTTGTTTCTATATCATGTATTTGAGCATGTACGCAGTACATCAGTATGTAGTAGTGCCTCCATGTGTTGTGTGTGCACCACCCTGGTGCCCAGCCCGACAATTAGCAGATGGGCTGAATTCATCTCATTTGTGTTTGGGGAGCTTATGGTGGGTGATCCTGTAAGGCCAGGCTGAGCCTCCCTGTGTCTCTATGTAGCAGCCTGGTGTCCTCATCCACCACCTGTCACTCTGCAGGCAGTCCACCCACACGGGGGCCCCAGACCCCCTAATTGGCTGACCATGATCTGAGTGGTTTTATCTAGAACTGGGTCTTGTCCTGCTGGACAGTGTTTCACCCCTATTAAACAGTGCTTGAGCAACGCCTGTAAGCCTATTACAACCACAATGACATCATGTTGTAACCTGTAGATCTGGTCAGGATATAACTCCCACCCCCAGCCCTTCATCACCCTCATCATTATCCTCCTCATTAACACCGCCATGGCTGCAACAACCAGACAAAGGAGGACAAACACATTGTAAGTGTCGGTCCTGTGAGTCTCAGCTAAAGATGGCCCTAAGCTGCGTTGGTGAAGAGAATGGCTTGTTATTCCTACACTGAGTTAAGAGCTATAATTCCGTGTGTGGCTCTGCCCATCCGAACAGGCTAATTAAGGAATATGGCAACAAATAGTCAGGCCAAAGATATGCCAGCTATGAGAGAGACGGAGAGAGAGAGAGGGAGGGGTGAGAGAGGAAAAGAGACTAACTGAGTGTTTGAGAGTGAGAAAGAGAGAGAGAGAGAGAGAGAGAGAGAGAGAGAGAGAGAGAGAGAGAGAGAGAGAGAGAGAGAGAGAGAGAGAGAGAGAGAGAAATCAATTGACACATGGTTCTCATTTCCTAACTTCTGAGAATCTACCAGTGCTATCCAGAATAGCATTCCTCCTCATGTCTCCATGATGTCATCACATTCGCTCAAATCAAGACGGGACCTCCAGGCGCAGGCCTGCCCCTCCACGGCTAGATCCTACAAGAGAGGGAAACGGCTCGCTCAGCGACACCAAGCCAGCAGAGAGAAGGTGTGATGCAGAGAGAGATCAGACAAAAAAAGCTGTGCAAGAAAACCGAGCAGCGCTTTGGGCATTGCGTCCCACCGTCTGTCTCCCTGGGCGAGGGGCCAAGTCCCAGACCACAAAATGAATCCGTCTCCCTGCCACCCAGGAGGACAGAGCTGGAGGCCGGCGTCACACAGATAGATACAGAGTCAGCTGAGAGCTTTGGGATCTTCAAGCCAACACCAAACAAGGGGAGAAACACCGGAGAGGAGCGCGTACATACACACACACACACACACGAACACACACACACACACACACGCACACACGAACAGACACACGCATGCATACGCCCACACAGACACTCAAGTGTGTAGTGAAAGAGATGAACGGATTACAGGCCCCTGTAAGTGTAACTTGGAGTTCGTACGCACACACACAGGCTGTCGTGAGTACTGGCAGGCTGATCTCTACGCCTACAACAGTAGCTCTGCATCCTAAGCACGCACGCACGCACACGCACACACACACACACACACATACACACACACACAAAGTGAGCCGCCAATTCACAGACGGCCAGGGTAAAGAGCAGCAAGAGCAGAGGCATGAATAATTACACAGAATGACGCACATTTGACAACAGTTTGGAATAGTTCAATGACTAGAGGAAAAATAATTGGAATTGATTTAGCACAGTACTTAAAGAAGGGCCGGAGAATAACGAAAACATTCAAGTCCTTGACAAGGCCATTGGGACTCATTCGTTTTTGGACGTCCCAAATAATACCATAACCTTCAAATATTCGCAACTCGTACAGTACCATGCAGTGATGGAGAGCTTTCTGGTTATTTGACCAAAATGATGTGCTGATTTAAAGCAAATGATAACTATTAAAAATGATTGTCAAAGATATTTCAAAAACACTTAGCTATGGTAAATGCCTAATAAAAAAGACCATACAGACAAACAGTGTAGATTTCACTTGGTTATTTAATTTGAAAAAATAGAATGACAATTGAAAAACACTACAGTGCTGTGCTTTTCAGTCTGAGTCGCTGTCATCCGTGTAGCGGCCTCTCTTGGACGACCTGTCCTCAGAATGCCCCTCCTCCTCCTGTCTGCTCCTCTTCCGGTGGACTCTGGTCTGCTTTGGAGTGGGGGAGCTGCTCTCCTCCTCCTCATACCTGCGCCTTTTCTGGGCAGCTCGGGGCAGCTGAGCGGAGAGGCCCCGGCTGGGCTCTGGTCGGGGACTGGAGGGTCTCTCCACCTCCACAGGCACAGAGAAGAACTCCTCCACAGTCCTGGTGCTTGGGGAGTTATCCAGCAGTGGTGTAGCTGACCATCGATACAACTTGTTAAGGAAATCCTCATACTCATCCTCCTCATTATCCTCATCCTCATCATCCTCTTCATCCTCAACATCCTCCTCAACATCCTCCTCATCATCCTCAACATCCTCCTCATCATCCTGATCATCATCCTCATCATCATCAGATAGGATAATTTGATAGATACAGATGTCCACCTGTGGTGTAGCTGACCATCCATAAAACATGTTGAGGAAATCATCATCCTCATCATCAGATCGGATACCGGGACAGATGTTGATTTCTATTGCTAATCCTCTCAACAACTCGTTATGGATACTTTCTTCATCCTCATCATCATCCTCATAATCTTCCTCACCAGAGTGGATGACGGGATAATTGTTGTTATCCATTGGTGGTGTAGCAGAGCCTCTGAAGAACTCGTTAAGGATACTATCCTCATCATCATCATCCTCATCATCATCCTCATCATCATCTTCCTCATCAGATATGATAACAGGATAGTTGTAGCTATTCATTGGTGGTGTAGCAGAGCCTCTGAACAACTCGTTAAAGACACTATCCTCATCATCATCATCCTCATCATCTTCCTCATCAGAGATGATAACAAGATAGTTGCTGTTATTCATTGGTGGAGTAGCAGAGCGTCTCAACAACTCCTTAACGATACCATCCTCATCATCCTCATCATACTCATCATCTTCCTCATCATCCTCATCCTCGTCGTCAGAAGATAGAATGATGAGGTGGTTGTAATGGTTTGGTCCTAGTGTGGCACGGCGTCTGTCCACTTTGTCAACAATATCAACCTCTTCCTCCTCCTCTTCCTCATCGTCATCTGATATGACGATGATGTTGATGTTATTGTCCAGTATTGGTCTGGAAGGGTGTCTACTCATCTCATCCAGCCTATCCTCCTCTTCATCTTCCTCATCGTCATCAGATAGAGTCGGGTTGTCATTATATGATGGTGGGCTGGCATCGCGTCTCTCCCACTCCTCTGCGATATCATACTCCTCTGGCTCCCACTCCAGCTCCTCACCTTCATTCCAGTCCTCATATGGAAAGTCCAATTCTGAGGTTACAAGTGCTGATTAGATGTCTGGTGTTTAAAATGCTTTATATAAGTTTTCATTTGATTTTGTTGCTTTCATTTGCAATATGATTTTGTTTGAAAATATTTGATGTAAAAGTACTCACCACACTGAGAAGAATCTAAACACTCAGGCATTTTGGATTTTAAAAAGAAATAATGTCAATATAGTATTATGAAACATATGGTGTGGCATTTTTTTCTTTTTTGATGCATAGAGCAACATTTCGGAACACCAGAGCGGTTCTATAGAATGTTGTTTAACTGTGATGTCATAAAACGGAGAATTCTTTTCAAACAAGAATCGTGATTGGCTCACTAAAAACTACAGTAAAGTGTCTCCCAATGGCCAACAAAATTTAACATTGCATTATTTTAACAATAATTTATTACTTGGTCAAAACCACAATGGAACAGATATGCTACCAATACAACACAAAAACACTTTCAAGTAAGTACTTGGGTTTGGAATCCATTTTAATAGACCAGCTCCACGAAATTAAATAAAAATTGTATTTGCAGGCCCTGGGGAAATTGGCTCAATTCAAAATCTCCAAATAATAATATACACTCTACCTTGACATTAGTGTGAATTGGAAAAAAAAATGATATCACAGCAGGTCGCTGGTGTTTAGCTTCCTTTAAGCCTCCACAACACACACACACACACACACACAAACCGGACCCACACATTCCCTCTGGGAATGTCAACATCTTCATATCTAAGTGGGAGGTGTTGAAAGCAAGAGAGACAGATGAAGAGAGAAAAATAAGGAGGGCAAGAGAGGAGAAATTATTTATAGGTAACACAACAACCAGCTATTAACAAATTTGTCTGAGAGGCGAGCTATTCCTCCCTGAGACTGTGTGCCACAGCTTATTCATGGCTGACGACTGACTCATGCTAACGATTCCCTTCAATACCTCAAAAGACAACTTGATGGCGTAAAAAGGGAAATTAATGAAGATGTATATGTATGTATATGGGATTAGTAGTGCTGCTAAAATGCTAATCTAGGTTCTAGTCAGTGGTGGCCAAGCCTTCATCGGATTACTGGGCCCGCCTGCTCCAGATTGCTTTGGGAGGGGGGCGGTCAGGGGGGGGGCGTCTTTTCCTCCCCCCTTTACCCTCCGCCACACTCTGGGAGGCCGCCTAGGTCGTTCTGATGGAATCTAATTTGGCTGGTAGCAAGCCATATCTAGAGCGCTAGCCTAGCTTTGGTTGTGGATTTGCCAGGTTGACAAGCAGGGCTTGCCAGGGATAATTGACTTTAAGCGCAATACGTGGGCTGGCATTCAAAACATGTTGTTTTGTTGTGGAGCAATGAGAGTGGCTGAGAGGATGGTGGGTTGGGAGTAGTTGGAGGGGTTTGGGGACAGACTGAACATGTAGATCTGCTCTGCGTCCTCCTGGGAGGTAGTCACTAGGACAACACTTCCCCCTGACTTACCCAGAAAAGTAACCCTTTCTGGCGTTCTAGATGTGTGAGAACTCCCCCTGTGCTGGAAACAGGGATTGCAGAATATTAATACCATCTTTTTCCTCGCCAAGATTTCTGAATACAACACATATTTGAGGTGCGAGAGAAAGGAACATACTGGTCTCAGAATCCAAAATACCCTTTTCTTCGAGAGACTCTGAAGCAGAAAGCAAAGGAGTTTGACCGGCCATTGAGATGCAAAGCAGCAGTGTGTGCCTCGCCCCCCCGCCCCCCCAAACTAAAGCACAGCAGATTAATGAAGTAGCACCACAAAGAGCGAGTGAACCCCGGGGCAGACATGGGGAAGGAAGCCAGTGCGCTCCGGTCAAAGTTAACCATGTCCACACCCTAAGTTGAATTCAACTCTTTAGGATGCAGTGGCAGAGACAGGCCAGCTGTGTTGAGGGATGGCGGAAGACTCCGCTCTATTTTTATCAGCTAACACCAAAGTAACCTCCCCTCCAGGCCATTCTGTGTACAACAATAGTGAAGAGTGAAGTGAACACACTCAAACCCCTCTGAGAGAGGCTGGAGTTTGTTCACTGTGCTCCATCCTACCTAGATCTTTGCCGAGTCACCTTGCCTGAAGCACACACACACATACTCTCACATCTCTCTCTCTCTCTCTCTCTCTCTCTCTCTCTCTCTCTCTCTCTCTCTCTCTCTCTTTTGTGACCTTGGCCTATCTCCAAGAATACAACCTAATCAAAGCAGAAGTGTCTGTTTGTGTGTGTTTGTGTTTCAATGTTTGTTTGAGTGTGCCTGAGTGAGAATGTGGCTTTGTAAGTCTGTGCGCACGTGTGTGTGTGTGTGTGTGTGTGTGTGTGTGTGTGTGTGTGTGTGTGTGTGTGTGTGTGTGTGTGTGTGTGTGTGCGTGCGTGTGCGCGTGCGCGTGTGAGGGCATTTGTGTGTGTGGTTGGGACAAGGACATAGAGTAGATGAAGCCACCAAACAGGTTTAATCCGTCTGTAGGAAAAGAGAAGGGGAATGGGAGCCAAATGAAAATGACTGCATGAGTGGCTCTATCGATTGGCTGCGTAGTGCTTAGGGCAGCTCCCTGGAGGTAGGACTGTCACCATCATCACATTATCGACATCATTATAGTTGACGAATGATCGACATTCAAATAATTGCAATTAACGATCTGCGTGCCTAAATAGCATCTTATCGGTATGTGGCGACATTTCCAACATTGGCCAGAAATAGCTTTAAAATGGCAATCGGGCGAACATGTAACAATGGTTACAGCCCTACTGGGGGTCGGCCATTGGACAGGTGTGGAGAACATGGCTCCCTCTAGGTGGCTAACACACTAACCTAACACACAGGGCAGATAGGAGGTGGGACTCGGAGGTCCTCATACACAAAGGCGGCCTTTGAAAGGCCCGTCACACCCAGGTCCATAACCGATAGACAATTCAAGACCCACTCATTGTCCTTTTGCCTATTCTAAAGTCGCAAAGGGGGTATTTGATGGATCGAGCTGGGAGGCGTGTCTGTGTGTGTGTGACGTGGGTTGACCCTATTGTTATTCAGAGGGAAGCTGTGCACCTGCTCCAGTGATGTGTGTGTGTGTGTGTGGGGGGGGGGGGGGGGGGGGGGTCAGCAAACTAACAGGAACGAATAGATTGGCTGCCCTGAGAGGTGGAGCAGCTCAATCACATGTCAGACCAGCTCCATAAACGCCAGGAGGCTCATATGAGAGGATTGGTTAACCTGTGCCACATAAATAAATACATTCATAATCAGAGTGTCTAGAATACCAGAAAATGTACATCCACACCTCCTATCTACCTATAGGGTGAAGCCATAGCTTTGACCTGACGCTCTTTAATGAGCCCACCAACGGGGGTTTGGTGACTGCCTGACCTTTGACCAATGCCAGGAGGTAAAACAAACTCTTGACCTCCAGGCCAAGCTATGGAGCAGGCACAGTCTAACAGAGACTTAGGGAGGGTTTCCACACTGCTCGGGGTAGGAAACATAGGATGGATGGACGGCCATTTCCACCTGACCTCTGAGATTCCTGGAGGCCCCCCAACCCCGATAAGAGAGGCCAACTTTAGACAGGGTTTCTTTAAATAGCCATGCTGGGGCCAGGGCAGGAGGTGGACTTAAAAAAAATGCAGCTATCAACCTTCACTACATACATCACCTCTAAGACCAACACGGACGTTGTTTAGTTTTAGATTACTTTGAGTTTGGTTAAAATTGCAATCAAACATTATTTAAAGAACTGTCCTACCTAACTAAATCTAATCTCTGGCACCAGAGTTGAACACTGCCCAATAACACTTCAACCACATAAGAGAGAGAGTTCAGAGTCCAGGCACTCTGGGTGGCGCCAGCAGCAAGAGAGACTGAAGTTGGAGCATAACTCTCCAGCTTCTCTCTTCAGCCCCTTGTCCAGCAACTCCCTTTGGAAGAGCAGGAACGCTGGTTACTTGGGGCCAAGTCAAGCTGTTGGTGCCCCGGAAAACCCCAAAGGAATTTCTTTCAGGGCCGGACGAAAACAAAGAACCTGGAAGAACTTTAAAAAAGAGCTGTCAGATGAAATACCTGCGTGGTGTTTAATGGGGGAATGGACAAATGCTTCAGTCCGCCTTTCACGGATAAACACAAGCACCGTCTTTGTCCCCTTGGGGACACAGAGTGGAAACACATTGGCAGCTATACACTTACACACAAACACACACACACACACACACACACACACACACACACACACACACACACACACACACACACACACAAAATGAACGGCAAGTGCCTCCAGTTCCCACTTCATGCTATAGATAGCCATCACTACAAGCTCCATTATGCTGAACTTCACTTCACATGACCTGCTTGTCCTCATACACAAACACACACACACACACACACACACACACACACACACACACTTTGACTTCAAGAGGGGGCTGCGTCAAAGCATGTTACGTATGTGGGCCCTGTTTGGAGCCGAGGGCTTTGGGGTGGCCTAAATAGTCTCTTTGATCCTACTATACAAATAAGCTAGACTAGCGCCTCAGCATTCACGTGAGTGAGGGATGCCATCAAGGAGAAGGAGCCAGGCAGCACAGCACGGAGTGAGATGAGAGGAGATGAAGCACGATGAGAGGAGGTGAAGGAGAGGTTTGGTGAGTGGGTTTCCTCACTCACCAAACCTCTCCTTCACCTCCTCTCATCGTGATCCTCGTCATCACTGTCCTCATCTTCATCTGCTCCACCATCACCAGTACACGGGTCCTTAAGGGCCGTATTAAGAACTGTCCCGATGTTGTAAAATGTCCTGTAAATGTGTATGTTGTCGTGTAAAGGTCTGTTATGGATTTATATAATAAAAAAAGAACTGTCCCAGCAACACCCGAGCTTAGCTAAAAGGTTTCTAAATCAGAGTTTACCATTGATAGTCGTTTAAAGGTCTAGTGCCAATGTGCTAAGTGTTATTTATGAAATCAAATTGAACTCTGGATTGGGTTGACATCAGATGCGAGTCGAATAGAACCGTCAAATTGAAGGGTAATTACATGGGAATGCCACTGACAGCTTCTATTTCTCTGCCATTGATCTCTCCCCTCTGCGTCAATTTCAGAATGCCCATGCATGTTTCATCCCTAATGATCGAACTGTTGTTTGCTACAATAGACGTGGTCGATAGCAAAACGTGGACAGAGAAAGACAGAAAGAAAGAGAGAAAGCCCATTTAGTGAAGGACTGAAGGAGAGGGCAACGGCAAAAGAGAAAGGGAGACGTACACATGGGACCAACACAAACCATGGGAGCAGCCCTTCAACGATCTCGCCTCCGTATTTAACATCCGATTAGCATATTAGGTGACACGACAAACAGATCTGGGCACAGCCACACGGTCACAGCAGACCAGCACATCTGGGGGACGCGCCACCTGCCAGCATGCCAGTCTGGCATGCCTTACTTCCTCTAAAGAGCCAGTGGGAGGGGGGGGCGGGGGGGGGCGGGGGTAAACCTGCAATGTCATCTTAATGACAAGCCAGACTGAGGACTGTCAAACCCCGATCAGAGGGACAGGAAATCACTGGGCGGAAAGCTCAACCGTGATAGCTGTGTGTGAGGCTGCAGTTCCAGCGTCTCCTCCGCGGTGACTCGCGAGCATCGGTGAGGCTGGGAAAACCGCTTAGTCATGCCCTGTGAGAGAAGTAGGACACGTGGGAGAGGGAGAGCAGGGCGGTTGCTGCGGTGAAGAGGGGTAGAGGCAGCCTTAAGCAGAGCCCTGTAACCCCACGGTGAACCCAGCGCTGGCGGCTGCTCCTGAAATAGGGCCCGGACCCTCAGCCCACCCGAGTAGTCCCCCCTCCTCCTGGATACGCTGCACTGGGCCTGAGCTGATAAGCAACTAAAAATAACAGGCACCAAAATGGAGGATAAATATATACAGGGTATTAGCAAATATACACTCTGGAGGTTTCTTTCGGTGGGAGGGTATAGAGTCTAGACTACCTATGACAAAGTATTTTGTGCTCTTCCCCTGTACTCCCTCTTCCTCTCTCTGTCTCGCTCTCGCTCTCTGCTGTCCCCTATGGCTGTACTTGGTCACTGCGGTCGGGAGACGTTTCCCCCCTAAAGGCAGGGATGGAGGCTGAGATTTCACTGAAATCCTATCTGAAGACATTGAGATGAATCACGTTGTCAAGATATGGGTGGGCATAGACTGTGCCCCAGCACACACACACACAAACACACACACACACACACACACACACACACACACACACACACACACACACACACACACACACACACAAAAGCATGCTCTCTCTCTCTCTCTCTCTCTCTCTCTCTCTCTCTCTCTCTCTCTCTCTTTCTCAAACACACGCATGCACACACATGCACACATAGTCGCACCCTAAATCCATCCCCTCCCATCAATCACTTTCTCTCTTCTTTTCCTACCTCTGCTTTCTGTTCCCTCTCATTTTCCTCTCCGGTCCTTGCTTATCAATCACTGTCCTATCTTTATAAGCCTGTTTTCTCCCTCCTCATCAATCCCCATTCTCAATTATACACAAAGGGAACAGGAAGAGACGCCATAGCAACCTGAACACACGGTTTCAATCGATCTAGCAAAAGACAAAGTATTAACATTAACAGAATCATCTGACCCTTCTCCCTCTCTCTCCTATACATGCTCACAGTGACACAACTACTGACACACAGTAGGTCTGCCCTGATTGGAGTGTCAGATGTCCTCCACGGGAACAGAGCAGGTGACAAACGGCCTTTTACTCCCACTTCCTCTCAGCCGTCTGACTGGGCTCGTCACCATCCTGAAGCCTGTTGGACAGCCACCACATAGGCGGTGTTTGGAAACACCAACGGGTGGTGAAGAAATACGGTGGCGATGCTTCGGTGAACGCCCCGCTGTTTTGTTGAAGGGGGTAGGTTGGATACGAAATGTGTGCACGTGTGTGTGTGTTCATGCGCATACTCCCCAGCCTGTCCGTTTGCATGGGTGCGAGACTGTGAGTGTGCACGTGCGCTTATTCATGCATGGGCGGGTGTGTGTGTGTGTGTGTGTGTGTGTGTGTGTGTGTGTGTGTGTGTGTGTGTGTGTGTGTGTGTGTGTGTGTGTGTGTGTGTGCGTGCTCCATGCCATATTCTCAGCAGACTGCCAGGCCATCCAATCTGCTACCATGGAGCTGGACAACCGTGTCGGCCCCCTGGTTGACTCTGGAGCACACAGTGGGACTGCCCCAGAAATCTTATGATAGTAGCCAACACAGACAGTTAATCCTTAAAGCAATGGGAATTACATCCCTGGTAATCTATGGGAATTGGGTTTATGGGGCTCTAAGACTCCAGTCTATAGGAAGATTGCACACTTCATGCCGTCTTATCAGCGAATCTGCTATTGAAAGTATCATGCTGTCCCCAGCTGTCCACAGCAAACTAAAACAAGAAAAATGTATCTAACCCAGTATTTTGCCTTGCAGTATTTGAGGATAATATTTTGCTGTAGGCATCAAAATGTAATGACTACTTTTAAGCGCCCTCCTCTTTTTCAAAAACATTGCTGTCTATACATTGCTGTCCTATGATTAAGATAAATATTGCCACGCGAAAGGTCCATTACCCATAGTGACGCATTGACTGGTCACTTCTGCGCTCAGGACAAGGGTAATCCAAGGTGAAGTTGCATTCCCAGCAGGTGCACATAACAGGATATCTTGTAAACATATGGTTATTGAATGCATGTGGCCTCAATACATGTTAAGCCTGCAAAACAAATTACTGCGTTCACAATCCCAGCAGACAATCAAGCTATGAGATAAAATAAGGAAAAGCAAACAATGATACATAATTGACGGGCAAAATTATTTTCACAATTCTGCATTCTTCCTTCACTCGTTGCCATCCAGGCCAATACGACGTCGAGGCATAACGCCAGCATGCCAGTCTTTAGACTGGTGACATTGATACCCCGATACACCTGTTTGGATATTGTAAACACACTCGCCTCGGCAATGACATAACCTTGCTTTATAAACAATATCGAAGAAAGCAATAGCAGACCATGTCAGATAGACTCAGGCCACTCGTTTTCAAGCCACTGAAAAACAGCCGAGACAAGCCTACTATTTATCATGTAAATTGCGGTGATTGTTATGCATGCAGACTTTACGACGTGTGTCTTCAAAAATCATTCTCAAACAACTCGTACAGCAAACACGAACATCTCATGAGAACAGTCCAAATACATTGGATAAACGAGGAAGCTTTAGGACAACTTGATTTCTATCTATGACATCTTATTTAGACACCATAAGCCACTTTGATTTGGTAACCAGGGAAACGCCTTCAACACTATCCTCCCTCGGACGTTTTCGCGGGACAAACTATCCGCGACCTGCATTTCATTAAAGCAGCTACGCTGTTTCTGCACTGCAGTTACAATGTTGCAATTTTTATATATCATATTAAACTACCTGACGAGTGGTAGAGGGTCCTTCATTCCCTGTCGGTGAAGGTGTCGCTTCTTCCAACGATACTGGGGTGATTGGAGAAGCCATGTTCCACTCTTTCTCAGACAAACGGTCCCGCTGTCACTTTCCCCAGGTCTCCTTAGCGTTCAGTCCCCATACAACGATGGAGACCGTGGCTGTAATATTGTCAACGGACGTTTCCAGGCCGAACACTGACTTTCTGTTCGGCCTCACAATCTAGGTACTGTCCCCCATACGTCCGATGCCCATTTACAACGTGGACCGTGGTCAGTCCGGTTTAAGACGAATGACGTTTTCCGAAGTGTGTGGATTGCGCGCGCGCTGCGGAAGCTCATTCACCAACGCTGTCGCTTATTAGAAAGTGTCTGTATTGGGCTTCAGACTGGGAGAGAGCGCACAGCCCTCTTTACTGGATGTTGGGAGATCTTTCGCACGCGCGCATAAACAAAAACATAACAAATACATAAACATACTCACAGTTTTACACACACTAGTACGTTCGAAAGTGGCTTTATGACATATAACTTGAGATAAGGCGTATCAAGTTCACAAATAGTGCTTAAGCACCACCATGTATTGCTTATAGATTAGACAAATATAAGCATATTACATGAGAAAGCATAGAAATGGATAAAATATACATATTTCTTAGTCAATTTAGTTTATTTGGGCTGGGTGTCCGCTCAATCAAAAACTAGTTTGGCACCGAACTGCAAAGATTCCAAAATCCTTGGGCATACACATGCAAAAGCTTGCAAGATGCACTACCTGTACATTGCCAATTATGCCATATTAAGACTGGCTTTATGGGGGAGGGTGTATGGATGGGACATATATTACTGGGATGGGGGTAGGAGAAAGGAAGCCCCTCCACCCTCAATTTGTCACAGTGGACCCTGAAAGGGTGTTGTGGTGGGACAGGGTGGGTCTGGTCCCAGCTGGTGACAGCTGATTGGTTCGAGACTGGTTAAGGGCAGTGACATTAACTGGCCCTCTCCTTCTCTCCAGTTTCAGAGATAGGGGGAGGAGTAAAATAATAGGTCCTGGGAGGGACAGCTATTCAAGACCAAAACAGAGAAGGGGATATGTTCCCCTATATTCACACCCAGAATTCACTATTATGAAGACGGAGCTGTGTGTGTTTAATATTTAGAAAATGTGCCGAAAATTGTGACAAAACAATTGGAAATTTGTGATTGACAAGCACAATAACGACACGGTATACAATGTTTTCAGACTATGAACAATGTTTTTCTTTCCATGCAGGTGAAGTCCAAAGCATGTTGTTGTCCAGCTTCACCTTGCGTTTCAACACTGTGCTGTTTTGTCCAGGGCCAACCCAGTCCCCAGTGGTGCTGCCACTCCCAGCAGAGCTAGCTGGGCGGAGAGTCTGCTGGAGAAAGATGTGGTCATTACTGGGCTTATTCACAATCACATTTGGGCCCCTTCAATAATATCAACTCACTGAGCTGGGATCTTACAAGGTTAAGGCCTTGTGTTGCTGTTACTGTCATATGGTTCCAATGTTGCTAGGCGCCGTTGCAGGCAGGCTAAGTGAAGTGGTGCTGAGAGTCTTCTGTGTTTTAATAAGGATTTTATGATTTAGTGTTTTTGCTCATTTTTCTGTCTAATGTTTTTGTGCTTATACATAGCTAATGTTATGTTGTTAGTTTACGGAAATCCATTTTATATGATTGTAGAACTTGTAAATTATGAATTTATCCCCAAAATATGGAAATGTGGTGTGTGTGTGTGTGTGTGTGTGAGGGGGGGGGGGGGGGGGGGTGCAAGTGACTTAAGTGACTTCTTGTGCACCGTCCATAGTTTACAAGGGCATTTAATTGTGTACAGAAATCCCTTAGAGGTTTGAAATATGTACTACATATATACTCAAGAGCAAACAAGTTTGATAATAAAGCATATGATATTTGCGCCCCAAATGGAGCCCAAATTGAGTATGCTGCAGTATACAAATACTTGGCAAATTCACCAAAGCTTTCATATAAGACCCATGCGCTTGAAAAAGGTGAGGATCATACTTGAAGCTTTACATATGATAAGATAATGCTTGGAGCTCTATATAGTATTAGATCATATTTTTTCCTTGATAACAGAATGTAAATTCAACCCTCTTCTCAGTTATGGACCATGGTTATATTATATATATGCATATGCATGCAGCACCAATTAGTCCTTTGATGCTTTTTTCCACAGTGCTTTGCGTTTTGCAACAGGAGATGGTTTTAGAACTCATCATTGTACACTATACAAGAAAGTAAAATGTTTTCTTTTAGCGAAAAGAGATAAAAACATTCTCTTTTTTGTTTACAAGGCATTTATGGGCAAGTTGCCTTTTTGCCTTACTTCCCATTTAAAGCACAGATCCGGTAGTTATAAGACACACTCACAGGACTAAATCCTCCCAAAAAAGCTCCAAAGCTTGGGGAAATTGACTTTCCTTTTTTTTACCTTGATATAATAATTGGAGCAAGGTTCAACAGGAATGGAAAATAGAGCGGTTTGTTTTTGGTTGAACAATAAAAAAAAAATATTGGAGGATATGTTGTGGACTGGAACAGGTAGTCCATTCTTGTTCAAATAATATACATGTTAGATTTTGATGTCCATTGGTCAAAGGAGACACATTTATTGTAGTTTTGAGACACCCAAATCAGAATTCTTGTTTGAAACTAATTCTGCGATTTATGACATCACAGTTAAACAACATTCTATAGAACCGCTCTGGTGTTCCGAAATGTTGCTGTTTGCATCAAAAAAAGAAAATAAAGCATAACATATGTTTCATAATACTATATTGACATTATTTCTTTTCAAAATACAAAATGCCTGAGTGTTTAGATTCTCCTCAGTGTGGTGAGTACCTTTACATCAAATCTTTTAAAACAAAATCATATTGCAAATAAAGTGACAAAATCAAATGAAAATCAAATGAAAACCTATTTGAAGCATTTTAAAAGTCACACATTTCTAATCACCACTTCTACCCTCAGAATTGTACTCGTGGAGAGAGTTTTATTTTAATGAAGAAGACGTTGATGATGGAGGGAATCAGGTTCCCTCTGCACCTGTGGCTACCCTGACTGGTTTAAACAGCAGACCTGATGAACCGCACTTTCCTTATGAGAACTGGAATGAAGGTGTGGAGCTGGAGTGGGAGCCGGTTGTGTATGATGTCCCGGAGGAGTGGGAGAGACGCAATGCCAGACCACCATCATATAATGACAACCCGATGCTATCTGATGATGATGAGGAAGATGAAGAGAAGGGTAGAGTGAATGAGATGTATAGACGCCCTCCCACACCAGGACCGGACCATTACAACCACGTCATAATTGTATCCTCTGACGACGAAGACGAGGATGATGAGGATGGCATCGTTAAGGAGTTGTTGAGATGCTCTGCTACACTACCAATGTATAACAACAACTATCCCGTCATCATCTCTGATATGAAGTATGACGATGATTATCATGAGGAAGATGATGTGTGTGATGAGGAAGAGGATGATGAGGATGATGAGGAGTATGATGAGGAAGAGGATGATGAGGATGATGAGGATGTTATCATTAACGAGTTGTTGAAACGCTCTACTATACCACCAATAGATAACAATAACTATCCTGTTATCATCTCTGATGAGGAAGATGAGGATGATGATGAGGAAGATGAAGATGATGAGGATAGTATCCTTAACGACTTATTGAGAGGCTCAGAAAACGAAACCTACGATGATGATGAGGATGATGAATATGGGGATTTCCTTAATAAGTTTTATGGATGGTCAGCTGCACCACTACTGGATAACTCCCCAAGCCCCAGAACTGTGGAGGAGTTCTTCTCTGTGCCTGTGGAGGTGGAGAGACCCTCCAGTCCCCGACCAGAGCCCAGCCGGGGCCTCTCCGCTCAGCTGCCCCGAGCTGCCCAGAAAAGGAGCAGGTATGAGGAGGAGGAGAGCAGCTCCCCCACTCCAAAGGGGATCAGAGTCCACCAGAAGTGGAGCAGACAGAAGGAGGAGGGGCATTCTGAGGACAGGTCGTCCAAGAGAGGCCACTACATGGATGACAGCGACTCAGACTGAAAAGCACAGCACTGTAGTGTTTTTCAATTGTCATTCTATTTTTTCAAATTAAATAACCAAGTGAAATCTACACTGTTTGTCTGTATGGTCTTTTTTATTAGGCATTTACCATAGCTAAGTGTTTTTGAAATATCTTTGACAATCATTTTTAATAGTTATAATTTGCTTTAAATCAGCACATCATTTATCCAGAAAGCTCTCCATCACTGCACAATAAATAAATAAATAAATAATGATAATATGACACAAACAAATCTTGTTACTCCGGGAGTTATGGTTTGGCTGTGCTGTGGTTGACATATCTTTGTTTGGAAATCGAAGTACTTTAGACTGGCTACCTTGAAATCCAATAGAAACGCTACCCCAGACTTCAGGTTCATCCATTATACTGTTGATGATTGAGACTGTGATAAATACAACTGACCCCAAATCAGTGGGTAGAACCATCTTTCATCTACCATGGCCTGGATCTCTCAGGATTCACAAGGGCTGTGATTACACACAAACACACACCCTTTCAGTAGCAGTTGCACAGAAGGGCCCAGATGATTACTTGCCTGGCAGGACAGACCCGGGTGCTTCCAGGGACAGGAGGCAGCAGATGTAATTGAAGGGGAATAGAAATTATCTAAAAATGTCTCCGAGTGGAGGAGCTTCCAGATAGAAGAGGGCACCAACCTTAGGCAGAGCACGTTAGATAGTACTACTGTTTGCTGAGAAACCATACACTGCATTGTTTAGACTCTAAAGGGCCGTGATACACAGTACTTAGACACAAACGGTTTTGTGGAAACATCAGGCCGGGGTTTCTGCAACCTGGCCGTTTATTGTAATCCACTTATTGATTACACACACGGAAAATATAACATATCACCTTGCAGTTCACTACAGCCCCTGTCAGACCTGAGCTCGATCAGCATGCCTTTGTGGACGAAGTAGGGAGAAAGTCGGGCAGAGGGAGGCTATTTCCGTGTGAGATTAGAATGACTCAGTTCACCTGTCAAGGAGCATCACAGCGCCGCACCCTGAGCCTCACACATGGAGCCAGAAACTGCAACGGGCCTGAGGTGGATCGACGGGACCCGGCCCTCTGTGAATGTATTGGGGACTTGCCCCTGAGTGTGTGAGTGTGTGTAAGCACTGTGAAGTTGTAACCGAGACAATACACGTCACACAACTTCATGAACGTGTAAAATGAGAGCCTCCCCCACGTGCATGTTCACATCCCGAATCCCTCTGGACGGATTATAACAGAAGTCAGCGTGATTCCGGTTACAATTGCACAAGCGCCAATGCCCAGGGTGGATTATACCCGCATGAGCGGGAGTGTTTTTCCTCGCATGGCCACACACAATCTCCGCTGCCCACTGTGGGCCCAGGGTATACTCACCTGTTACCTCTGGTGAATGTCAACCTTCTGGGTTTGTAGGAGAGGTGACGGATCTACAGTAGGAACCAATGTGATGATGGGCATGTTGTGTTAGAGGGAGCGTGCAGAACTTGGTATTGTCTCTGAGAAACAATGGGATGCTGAAATCATGAATAATGAGCATGAGGGAGTTATACATAGGCTTTGTCTGAAGCCGAAGATAAAGAGGGAGAGTGGCATTTCTAAAGTCTGATCAGAAGGGGAGACATCACCAAGTCGAGAGCGCTGTTCCGACTCGGCGGAGGCTTTGAGGTTTCCATGTGACGCAGAACACTTCACGGAAAGCGGCGTTCTGTCTAGTTTGACGGACACAAAGTTAGATTTGGGCCTGAGGTTTCACCCCATCTGGAGCCCAGCTCCAAGATCGGCATCAACCGAAACATACACACGCTCGCGCCCACACACAGTCATACATTTCAGACACTGACACACACACACACACACACACACACACACACACACGCGCACACACACACACACACACACACACACACACACACACACACACACACACACACACACACCGATGGTGAAGAGAGATAAGGCAGAAGTTCACAATGCATCACTAGCAGGTTTTCCATCACAAGTTGCCAGGCGACTCTCATACAGGATACAGGCTATTCACAACAAACTCTGCATGGAGACTAACGCAGTAGCACATGTTTGGGGTGGATCTTGTTGCTCTGCTATTGGAAAGATGTAGGTTTTTCATAGATGATGTCATCATTGTATTCTTGCAGAAGGATGGTGTGCTGTACATTTTAAGATTGTAAGTATTTACTGTAGCTCTTAGGCAAAGTAATGTTAATAGGGAGCCATAGTGGCTTGTTTGAGGACTGTACTCATGGCTGACAAATACTTTCATTTCAAACTGATATCAATGTCAATGCCTCGATAACATTGCTGCACACCCCTTTGAAATCAAAACAAAAGCCTTCTGAAGAAAGGATCTGCACAAAAGGTTGTATAGCACACAATATGTGAGGAATGAAAGCATACACCATAAGTATGGAAGTCCAGTTATCTGGTATTGGTGAGCCCCTGGTCCTCATGATATATTGCAACTGCTTTCAACACATGGTGCTAGAATGCATGTCAATTACTTTGATTTGCTATGTACAGTGGCACTGAAACGAATGGCTTGCAATATCAAATGCATGGCATAGGAATTCTTCCCATAAGTCTTTGTTTGTACTTGTTCCAATCCAAGTCAGCATTAAAAGTGTCAGACAGACACGCTTACTCAACGTGGATGTTTACAGTGAGTAAGAACAGCAATATCCGGAGTAAAATCTGTCCCACCAATCATGGCTGCGTTGAATCTGTGCCACCAATCACATGATTTCCTGCAACCAACCAGGTGTTAGAAGCAGGACATGAAGAAAGAGGGAAGGAATGAGCGAGTGAACGAGGAACGAGCTAGCAAGAGAGTGAGGGAGTGAATACATGTGTGTGTGTGTGTGTGTGTGTGTGTGTGTGTGTGTGTGTGTGTGTGTGTGTGTGTGTGTGTGTGTGTGTGTGTGTGTGTGTGTGTGTGTGTGTCCAGTTGTCCAAGGCACCCAATTGTCGCCAGAGTTGTGACGGTGGTGGCTGGCTGGGTGGAAACAAAAGTCCCTCGGCCCGAATGTCACCAGACCAGACTGAGCTGTCAATCACAGTGCCGAGTCACCTTCCTGTGTAGCCATGGCTTTGACATTCAGAGGGGACATCTGGCGGCCTACTGTGTCAGGTCAACACAATGGGAATCGTCACGGTAACACCACTGTGTGTGTGCGGTTGCTCTACACAGCCACACACCCTCTTTTGCAAGCCAGTGTGAAAGCATGCACTCACACAAATACGCACACAGCCACGGATTCATACACACCATCTCCAGCTATCTTGATATGGAAATGTGTCAGCAGGCCTCACTGTCCCGCATTGTAGCATAATGCAGATTACAAATGCAACACAAAATGACATAATTCGTGGCGTGGTAGAATACAGTCTCACATGACCCAGTGCCATGTGTATATACTAATAATTGTTGTGGTTTTACAGTCATGTCCAATTATCAAGGGCCTTGGTTTGGTCTCAACATTGGTAGGGACACAACAAGACAATGGGAACGGGTTTGCTCAACTATTGGCAGGGACACGGCCCTGCTGTCCATATGCAAAGCTACACCCTTGGCAATGATCATGACTGCAGTTTATCAAAGCATGACCAAAACGAAGTTTCCCTCAGCACTTTGATCAACGGATGATGGGTTTTGTAGGGACTTTCTTATTCATTTGTTGAAATCAACGTCATATTCTTTAGTGTCAAGGAATGAGTCATCACCATTTTTGATCTTGATAGCCGAGAAGACAAATGGAATTACCATCAGGGCTTTAGAGAAGGAGATTTGACTGATTTGGTCTTTGTGATCGATGGAGTAATTATGTTAACTCTTGTAAGGGGTTGGAGGGGCAAAGTTCGATCAGTCACTCTTATGTATAGCCTTAGATCAATATGTTTCAATCTTCACAATTACCTAATTAAAGCATCCGTCTGATTATAATGAAATCCATGGGACTACAATTCAGCTCAAAGGGATCCATCATGCATGGTACCACATTGAATTCACATAGAAAATATGCTGTTTTAGCATTTTAAACCATTTTGATCAAATCCACAACTCTCCCAGTCCTAACAGACAATGTTGACTAAAGATGTAGGGGAAGGTCAAGGGGAAAACTTTAACTTTGAAGCATCCTTCCAGCAGCTCGTTGTATAAGGAGAGCAGCACACAAACCCAATACGTTCATGGCCAAGCCACCACATGAGGGCAGCGTAGTTATGGTAATACCAGACCAACAGCTTTTAATAGAGGAACCCAAGCCACTGGAGTGGAGGGGAAACCTGAACCTCCAACAGTCAATGAAAGTGTTTTGATGATTCGTGTCATATTTCTGTCTACATCCAGAGTATTAACCCCTGATATACTTGTTAGGTTTTTGCTAAGAGTATCAAAACATGTGTCCGTAGGTCTAAAATGTTCTGGCTTGGTCATCATAGATCAACTTTAGACCTTTTTGGGTTGCCTAAGGAGAACTTTGGCCAGGATATAGCTATTTTAGAATGTGGTAGTGTACAGTAAAGTGTTAATATATATGTGTGTGTGTGTGTGTGTGTGTGTGTGTGTGTGTGTGTGTGTGTGTGTGTGTGTGTGTGTGTGTGTGTGTGTGTGTGTGTGTTTTCATATCGAGTATGTGTTTTTGTATGTAATTTATATGTCTGTCAATGCATTTGATGTCTGGTATGTGGACCTTGAGTCTGCAACAAAGGTTTGATTGATTGATTGTATGTGTACAAATATACAATTTCTACAATATCAGAGTCCCCCTATAATGCCATAGGTTAAGCCACATCTCCCATATATGGTATTGTTAGTTATGCAATGGGTTTTGACAGGAAATGGGATAAGGATTAACCCCACAACCTTTCTGGTGCTCCTTGCCAATTATTATCATTTAGACACAGGCTGAAGGCCAAATAGTGCATTGCTGATCAACACTGATCTCTAGTGGAGGCATGGAGTAACCACAACTCCAACGACGTGATTGCCGATCTTTTTCAATTGACAGTTTTTTATTTTTTACAATCGCAAACATCCTTTTCTCCAAACTGTAGGCACATTTTCAACGCTCCAATCACACTCAACACAACATTCGTCTGCTGTGGACCATATCATTAACACAATTCCTGTGGTTTTCACAGAATATGCATTAAATTAATACATTTCTAAAATGCTTAAATTGGCACCATCAACGTCAGTTCATACAAGCTTAGCCAATTCCCAAAATTATGGATTTTTCTTGTCATATTTACAAATGCTTGCACACAGCTGCCAGAACATGAAAACATGAAATGTCTGAAACCTTTAACATAGTATAAAGCAACAACTTCTGCAACAACTGCTGTTCTAAAGCTATGTTGAAACAGATGATTATACTGTTTGAATTTACAGGTCATTGAAACATTAAGAAATACAAGACTTACTTTAAGTTTTGTAAAATAGACCATCATGTTGCTAATACTGTCGAACTTTTAATGCAGCAATTTTACTGCAGTTGGCACTTACTATATTTTCTTCTGTAGGTCCACATTCTATAAAGTAGATTTCCCTATAACTTCTAGATAATAGGCCTATGTTTCCAAAAGATGCACACATTCGACACTCAAAAATGTAAAGTGGTTCACAGGTAACTAAATGGAAACTAAAATATATAAAAAAATGTATGCCAGATTGTCTATTGTGTGCAGGTAGAACTGAAACATGAATAGTAATACAGTTTTTGTGATGCCATCAACTGTTAGTATTTTGAAAGTCTGTGCTATGATTGCCTATATGTTCCTCTTGGATTTTGACAGAAGGATTTGATATTGAGTGACTCAATTTGAATCGGCTGTGCAATGTTTTTATGTAGTTAGTGTAGGCTTCGTAGAGAACGATTTTGGGGCATTTTGAAATCTAGAGTTGGCATTTAATGAACAAAATGTGATTTTGGGCGGAACATTTACTATTTGTCTAATTGTGTGATGTAGGTGGGTTGCTACAAAATAAATCCCCTAGGCCCATTCCTTAGCGATTTGCCTCGATACTATCATAGTAGCTCTGCCTATAAAAGTTAGATTGGTATCACTGATATGAAAAGTGAGACGAGCATTTGTGAAAATGATTGGTATTTTAGTGTTCAAGAGACTGAAATGGTGTACCTACTCGAGTTTTATGCATTACGCACACCCACTAACTGTATAATTTAAGCGCACACCCGATGTTATCTGCAGTTATTCGAATGCAAGGAGGGTGGCGCTACCTCTGTAATCTGATCTCTTCTCTACCAGAAATCGGTCATTGGAGCTCTGTGGTGCATTTCTAGATGTCTTTCAGCATCTCCCAAACATTAGCTTACTGGCTTTAGATTAGCAACAGCTTCTTTGGGCACAACTCAAATCCCTCGAAAAATGAACCGCAAGAGAAACCACAGCCCAGTAGAAACGAGCCTCTCTCCTGAACTGCAGAACGCATTCATGGATACACCCGGCCTAGCTGCTCGAGCCGACGATGATTTCCCGGAATTCGAGCCGGACGAAGAGTTGCTTTGCTCGGTTAGCGACATCACCGAGCACCTCGGAAGAAACATTACCGTTGTACTAGAGACGGGTCTTTCCGAAATTAGAAAAATGGTCAGCGTTAGAATACGAACCCTTAAAATGGAGCTACGTGAAAAAACGGATGAAATCGAGGTTCTAAAAGCGAGGTTGGAGGTACAGAAGGACGGTAGAGATCAATTCCCTGGTGCAGATGCATCCCCGTTCAGGAGATCAGACTTCCATTCGAGTAACGTTAACAAGCACATCAATAATAACGATCCAAAGAAAGCCAAACCCGCTATGCCTGGTGTGAAAAAGGAAAACATTAATGCCATATGTGACTACCTAATGAAAGACAAGAATTCGAGGGGAGGGGCTGAAATGGATAGCGACCCCAGCAATCCCCCATCGGGCAGCGACAGGGACTCTCGCCACGACCCTGACCCTCACTCCCTCAATATTTGGGCCGATGGGGGCATCCCTAGCTCGGGGACTGGTGATGGAGAATCGGACTCGGCCACGGACGACATCTTCAATATGTTACCGTCAGGCAGCAAGCGAATCTATGACTATGAATGGGTGGCGGGGATGGAGTACACACCAGAAATCAAAGGTAAATATCAGGTGCAATGCCATTCCAAAGCTCTCTCCACATCTATTACTGAGTTTTTCATATGAAACGTTGCTTACTTTAAATGTTACTGCCCAGGTTTGAGGGAGCCTAAGTGTGAGAGTGCCACCACAGAAGACGATGACGATGATGAGTCGGGGAGGGAGAGGGAGGGCTTGGAGCAGCAGGGGCCTCTCTCTCAGGTCCAAAACCCAGAGTTCCCTGTGGACCCCCAGGGCTCCCCTGGAGGAGGGGAGGGAGACAGCCCCATGGAGGACCACGGCGACAGGCTGCAGACAGGTGGGGGAGAGGCACCTGATCTGGTTGGTGTAGTAGTATGGAGACAGGTGGGGGAGAGGCACCTGATCTGGTTGGTGTAGTAGTATGGAGACAGGTGGGGGAGAGGCACCTAATCTGGTTGGTGTAGTAGTATGGAGGCAGGTGTGATGCCCCTCGCACTAGTAGGCTAGGCTGGTCTGCTGTTGGAGTGTCGTCAGTGCCAATGTGGTACACCATGGCACATAGCCCATTTAAAATGGCCACCTAGGCAATCAGGTGACTGGTTCTGAGGCTGCAGACAGGCTCCACCGCCTTTATTTTGCTGTGTTTCTTTTTCTCGACTGCACCCGGCCACACACATCATCCACTGTACAACTGTTAGGTCTTGACACTGGTGACCAGGCAACCTTAAACAAAGTTGGTATAGCTTCTAATAGTAAAGCTGTGTGGTTTGCAGTTTTTCTAGGCAGATGATGAGAGAACTGTCCCTGTAAAAGAGTATAAAACTACTGTCCTTTAGTCACGTTGCTCCATACCGATCATCCTATAGTGGTCATCTTTTTTACTCCAACCCCAGTCTGCCCGTGTACCATTTTACCCTTTTGTTATTAGGGCACTTTTTGTTTTTCTATCAGGATTGAGTTTGAATTTTAAACCGTGGCACCCAAAAAACTGTCTAACCCTAGGTTGTGCTCTGTCCTCAGATCAGCCATTTGCTCCCCAGCCTTACATTTGTCCACTGTGTGGAGCCTTCTGCCCGGATTCCTTGTTCCTGGAGGAGCATCTTAAAGTGATACACGCAGACAGCCCTGGGGCCCAAGCCGCCCTGCAGTCCACCTCCTCGGCTGTCCCCTCGCTGGGAGAGGGCAGCGGTGACCCCAGGAGAGGCCCGGAGCGTGAGGAGGAAGCCCAGGGCCCGGATATGGGCCTGAGGCTCGGCCGGGCCGGGGGGGTGCGGGAGATCAAGGTGGAGGGCGGCTACGAGTGCGGCGACTGCGGCCGCCACTTCAACTACCTGGGCAACCTGCGGCAGCACCAGCGCATCCACACGGGCGAGAAGCCCTTCATCTGCCCAGAGTGCGGGGAGCGCTTCCGCCACGCCGCCCGCCTAAAGAGCCACCGGCTGGGCCACAGCGGCGCCCAGAGCCCCTTCCCGTGTCCGCAGTGCGGCAAAGGCTTCCCGGTGCTGTCCGGTCTGAAGAGGCACCAGAGGGTGCACACAGGGGAAAGCCCCTATGCGTGCCCGCAGTGCGGCCGGCGCTTCAAGGAGCTGGGGAACATGTACACCCACCAGAGGATCCACAGTGGGGCCACCCCCTACTGCTGTCAGCAGTGCGGCCGAAGCTTCCGCCACCTGGGCACCTACAAAAGCCACCGCTGCACTCCCAAACCGTAACTACCTGGACCCGCGCGTCTCTCAAACCGGCTCTGACTGTAAAAATGTCCAGCGGCATTCTAAATATTAATATCTAGGCTATTAGCAGTCACATTTTCTAAACCCAAAAAGGAGACTTATTTTGAAACATGGGTGCGTAACCTTCCACTTCCCATGTTGCCTGAACCCTGTTATGAGCTAAGCTAATTTTGGTATGCTAACAAAGAGGTATTTTAGGGAGGACACAATCCGTTGGAGGCTGTCAGTGTCCGTAACTTGTAGCGGTGCAACGGTGTTCAGTAATGGTTCGCCACCCACAGGTCGGTTCACACATATGCACCGCGGGTAATTCGGTTCCGAATGGAATCCAAGTTGTGAATTTGGGGAGTCTCGCATGGTCAGGCATTTCCCCACAATGCGTTTTGGCACGTCGCACGATGTAACCACGGCCCGTTCACACTCACAAACACACTCCCCGGAGATTAGCTGTCCAATCAGCTATTAGAATTAGGCAAGTATGTCAATCTACCAATGACGTTGACACAATGGAAATGAATCCGTAGGGAAATGTCGAGTAGAGGGAACAAGTCAAAGTCTGGCATTTGGGAATATTTTGGAATTTGCAGAGAAAATAAAGCTCACCCCACTGCCTTTCAGCAAACTTTCAGTAGCAGTTCAGACAGACACCAATAGAATTAACCAAAGCTAAGGGTTGTTTCATCTCAACAGATTTGCAACCCTGTTCAGTTGTAACTGACTCAGGATTTCGCCACTTTGTTACAAAGCTTGAGTAGAGTTATAGTGTGCCTTCCCATGTGCACTTAGTTACAATGAAGTATTTCCTGAGCTCAATGAAACAACACGTGGGGCAATTGGAATTGGCCAAAACAGTTCATATGGCTCTCGGTTGTCCGACCTGAGGACCTCCTTACCTGACAGTGAATGCCCACTGTGTTTTCAGCTGGGAGATTGAAAGTGCAGTGTTACCTATGAGAGCCACCTAAGTGCATGCCTAGCTGAAGTACTTCAGCCCATATTGCAGGTTTTGTGTTTAAATTTGTGAGTCAAACCTTTTCTTTTGAAAGAGAATTTGTTTACCTAGAATAAATCAAGTATAAATACACGACATCCAAATGATGCAAAATGTAAAGAGAACGTTGCAGACAAAATCTACCGAACCGAAACCAGGCCATCAAAACTGTGAACCAAACCGTGGGCTTGTTGAACCGTTGCATTGCTAGCACCCTGCAAGGAGCCATTCACCTTACACAAAGGGAGGGAACCGTTACATGGAAACAGGTCAAAGTGGGTTGTTTAGCTCGCACCTCTAAAAATGTTTGTCTCACACATGTACCATGAGAGAAACATGGTGGTGTTCATGTTTTTTTTGTTTTTTTTTATCAGGCTGCTTACTGGTAAGGAAATATTCATGGAGGCCTTTGAAAGGGAAATGAACAGGCCTAGACATGACTGCTGCTGCTGTGGCATGGACCGAGTATTAAATCATTGTAACGCTACTGCCTCCATGTGGACATCTTCTACAAATGCACAGATGATTTATTGCGCTGCTTACACCATACTCAAAAGCAGGTGTTGGCTTTTTATGATTTTATTATAACAATGTAATTACCAATATTGTTGACCGTATATTGTTGCCTACATTTTTTTTGTTTTTGTTTTGGGGTGCTTTATTATGACACAAAAAATCAGGCGATTTAAAATGTGCTATTAAAATGGTCTGATAACGTTTTCCACTTATTGTCTCTAATTATCAAATTCTGTGGAAAATGGCATACATTTTTATTTACTCAAATGTCTTAATCAAGATTGGTATCTAATACTTGTACCAAAGTTTGAGATATCAATAAGTTCAAATAATTTAACAACTTTAGCAGGGATGTAAAATTACAATTATTGTGATGCTAATTAAAGACAATCTTCAAACAACTAAACATTAATAAGTGGTAAGGGGGTTGTGTTTGTCAATATTCCAGTATTTGCTAGTGCTTAAAGTTCAACAAATTTACTGTAGGTCCCATCACAATATGGACAGGGGCATCAGTCACAATTCATCTGAAACATAAATGTATAGTTGACCCTCAAGAATAGGCAACTTTCACAATGGAAAAATATATCGTCCTGACTTATGAGGATTATTAAAGGTCCATATTTCATGAAAACATCCATAAGCAGTTTTTGACCTTGAGAATATACAAAGGTTTCAATTGTACTAGAAAATACTTTTGAGGCTAGGCAATGGTCCGAATTCTGAAAAGGAAAAAAAATCATTTCAATGTAGTCTATTGAGAATACCTGGAAACATACAAAAGGTTGAGTACTGTGTGTCTGGGATGGTACTATTTATAGCTACCATGATAACCGAAGTTCAAGAGCGAGGCACAATTATATATCAATGAGTCATAGCTTGCACTATGTCCATTATGTGTGTATATATATATATATATATATATATACAGTGGGGCCAAAAAGTATTTAGTCAGCCACTGATTGTGCAAGTTCTCCTACTTAGAAAGATGAGAGAGGTATGTAATTTTCATCATAGGTACACTTCAAATATGAGAGACAAAAATGAGAAAAAAAATCCAGGAAATCACATTGGAGGATTTTTAAAGAATTTATTTGTAAATGATGGTGGAAAATAAGTATTTGGTCAATAACAAAAGTTCAACTCAATACTTTGTAACATAACCTTTGTTGGCAATGACAGAGGTCAAACGTTTCCTGTAAGTCTTCACCAGGTTTGCACACACTGTAGCTGGTATTGTGGCCCATTCCTCCATGCAGATCTCCTCTAGAGCAGTCATGTTTTGGGGCTGTCGCTGGGCAACACGGACTTTCAACTCCCTCCACACATTTTCTATGGGGTTGAGGTCTGGAGACTGGCTAGGCCACTCCAGGACCTTGAAATGCTTTTTACGGAGCCACTCCTTCGTTGCCCGAGCGGTGTGTTTGGGATCATTGTCATGCTGGAAGACCCAGCCACGTTCCATCTTCAATGCTCTCACTGATGGAAGGAGGTTTTGGCTTGAAATCTCACGATACATGGCCCCGTTCATTCTTCCCTTAACACGGATCAGTCGACCTGTCCCCTTTGCAGTAAAACAGCCCCAAAGCATGATGTTTCCACCCCCATGCTTCACAGTAGGTATGGTGTTCTTGGGGTGCAACTCAGCATTCTTCTTCCTCCAAACACGACGAGTTGAGTTTTTACCAAAAAGTTCTATTTTGGTTTCATCTGACCACGTGATATTCTCCCAATCCTCTTGTGGATCATCCATATGCTCTCTGGCAAACTTCAGACGGGCCTGGACATGTACTGGCTTAAGCAGGGGGACACGCCTGGCACTGCAGGATTTCAGTCCCTCTCGGCGTAGTGTGTTACTGATGGTAGCCTTTGTTACTTTGGTCCCAGCTCTCTGCAGGTCATTCATCAGGTCCCTCCGTGTAGTTCTGGGATTTTTGCTCACCATTCTCATGATCATTTTGACCCCACGGGATGAGATCTTGCGTGGGGCCCCAGATCGAGGGAGATTATGAATGGTCTTGTATGTCTTCCATTTTCTTACAATTGCTCCCACAGTTGATCTATTCACACCAACCTGCTTGCCTATTGCAGATTCACTCTTCCCAGCCTGGTGCAGGTCTACAATTTTCTTCCTGGTGTCCTTCGACAGCTCTTTGGTCTTGGCCATGGTTGAGTTTGGAGTCTGACTGTTTGAGGCTGTGGACAGGTGTCTTTTATACAGATGACGAGGTCAAACAGGTTCCATTAATACAGGTAACGAGTGGAGGACAGAAGAGCTTCTTAAAGAAGAAGTTACAGGTCTGTGAGAGCCAGAAACCTTGCTTGTTTGTGGGTGACCAAATACTTATTTTCCACCATAATTGACAAATAAATTCTTTAAAAATCCTCCAATGTGATTTCCTGGATTTTTTGTCTCTCATATTTGAAGTGTACCTATGATGAAAATTACAGACCTCTCTCATCTTTCTAAGTAGGAGAACTTGCACAATCAGTGGCTGACTAAATACTTTTTGGCCCCACTGTATATATACACACACAGTATTGTATTGTACAGTATTGTATGTACACATATACATACAGTATATATACATACTATATCCCACCCTCCATCACGGATCAAAGTACACACATTGATGGCACTATCCGAGGAACACAGCAGCCCCATTCCCGCCTGAGTTTCTGGAGTGAAGTCTGTTTTGATGTAACACGATTGCACTTGATTCAGGTAAATACTCCTGCAGGAGAGAATTGTTTTTGAGTCACATAATTAGTTAAGATAGACGACTATTATGGTGACGTGGAGATGACGGCACACATTCTTTGCCATTCGGAATGCCTTTTCTTTTACACTCATTCAGAGAACTTGTGTGGGTGGACGACTGAAAAAAACACGATACAGCTTTTAGCTTTTCTCGTGACGGCCTCCACGTCTATGTTATTAGGGCCTGTCAAACTTGTCAAGAGAGTAACTTTTCGCTGCTGTGATGGCGAGGTTGTGACCTATTTTTTCAAATTGTCAGAGAAAGGTAGAATATGAGTGAGCAGTCAGTATATTGTGCAATTAAGTGCAGGTACTGTATGTGTTCAAAAAAAGAGTTGAGAAAGAGAGACATACCAAAACAACAAACATTCTGTTTAAAATTAAGAATCACTAGCCAATGTCAATAGTTAATGCCCTGCCCAATGGATCACACGCACCACATCAACTTTGTCAAGGAGGCAGTTCAGGGAAGGAACACATAGGCCAACATAAAGTTTAGGGCAGCTGAGGCTATCTTGTGATTGGAAAATGCTAGCAGATGTTGGCCAATAATTGAAAGTCCCATCCAAGATTGCAACTGTAACGGTAGTGATTTGCTGTGTGAAGTTATTACTCTTACTTTTTGACTCCATGCTAGCAAGAACTGACGCTACATCCCCTGTTCGCCAGTACCTGGGATCGAACCAGGGGCCAGCGCTGGAGTCAGTTTCCTTAACCACTTAACCGTGAAAAAGGGTGCCACTTCACACAATCAAGCGATCGTGTACTGATGATTGCGAGTTTATACTGGTCGGTGTTCGTTACACAACAACCAACGTTAGACCAGACTTTTCACACCTTTACTCTGGTCCAATACACAGCAAACTGTGTTCTTTGAGGAGGAAGAAGTGATGGACGATGTAAAAAAAATTACAAATAAACTCTGCTAAAGCTAATTGGCAGTCGAGGCAGAACAGCTAGGCTGGATAACAAAGGTGTGTCCCGGTAAGTTGGATGTGGCTGTGGCTTGAAAGGAAGGATCCAATATGGGTGCCAAAGTAAAGAACATTGCGTCAAATAAAACAAAGACAATGGTTTCATCTCATGACAAAGGTATTAAGGTAAGCTTTCCTGCTGAGCTTAGATCATACTAAGCCTGCAAGAATGAGCAGGGAAAGATTTTTCTTTTCAGGTGACCGTAATTATCCCTGCAGAGCTGCCAAAAAGAGCCTGCATGAACAGAGTAGGGTCATCTCACAGCCTCTTTTTCCATTTTGAGTGTGGCTTTGTCGGGAGCAGATATAAAGGGAGGTGGCTCTAAGGCATCGTTGCTCACCGTCAAGCCTTTTGGCGGTGTTGTGGCCTCAGTTGAACAAAACATCCGGAATGGAAGGTGCCCCCTTTAAAACCCCAATGACATATCTGCTCTCAACCCAACTCCATTCTACATATCATTTTCTAAAGTGCTCATCTTGGATTATGGCATAACGGATTTTATAACATCGTATCCTGTGTATTTCGAAATGAAGAGGACAGGGACGTGCAGGAGACCATCTGTTTTAGCACCCTATTTTCATGAAAAAGAAACCATTATGGACATTTGCAATCAGTTGGGTTATGTGCCCCATACATCTTGAAATGCATAGGTGACAGGCACTTTGCATGGGTTTCTTTGTAGGTGTGTGTGTATGTGTGCGTATGTCTATGTGTGTGTGTGCGTGCCTGCATGCGTGCGTGCCTATGTGTGTGAGTGTGTGTGTGTATGTGTGTGTGTGTGTCTAGAGTGACTCCAGTTCGTTCCACCATCTGGCCTCTTCTCAGGGTGTCCCATACACAAAGCCAGTAGGAGGCAGTGACCTTCTGCTCAACACAACCTGTTTAAACAGTCCTGTGTGTGTGTGTGTGTGTGTGTGTGTGTGTGTGCGTGTGTGCACACACTCATTTGTGTAATAAAGTCTCAATGTGCTTGTACACACGATTTTGTGTGTACTTCTGCCTTTGCCATCCACCTGATTAGTTCACAGTTACTGCAATGATCTTAGCCACAGCACTGGGGATTTCGTTGCAATATCCATGCAGTGTGGGATCTGTTACAGTCTCTCTGTTTCCTTCTCTTTCTCTCTCTGTCTCTGTCTGTCTTTTTCCTTGCTGCAAGCTTGACGCTGTGATTTGCACACTATCCACCATGGGCAAACGTTCTATCCACTAGAGCCTTCCAGTGTTAGCACACCACACAGCGTTCGGAATATAGATTAGATCATAAAACAGCGTTGTGGTCCACGGACAAGAAAATCTTCCTGCCTCACTTGGCATGGGAAGAAATCTGGTGAGATGAGAAGCCGCAATACTTCAAAGCAGCAAGATTTCTATTAATATATCTACCATGCCAATAGCAACAGCAAGATTTAGCCTTTCCCATTTCCAAGCCTCTCCTTTCCCTTCCCCTCCCTTCTACTCTTAGCAAGTGATTCATGCTAGTCACTCAAGGTTATTCAGAGCATTTTAGAAGCATTGTGCTTTGCACACTGATTGCTTCTGGGTTAGTGTATGTGTGTGTGTGTGTGTGTGGGGGGGGGGGGGGGTTAAAACATTAGCAAGACCACGGTAACCATTCGCAATGTTGCATTTCATTGTGCAGCTCCTGATGTGTCACTCTACTGTACGTAGCATTGGTTGCCAGGTAAGACTAGCACTAGTCCCCAGGGGTTGAGCATTGTCAAATGAACCCCCATGGGCACCGGCCAACCTGGCATGCACTGTGCTCCGATGGTGAGAGGAGATAGACACCCGGGGGGAAATTCAGTACGAAGAAACACTCGGATATTCAGTAAGGAGACACACCGAGTGGGAGTTGCTATGGCGATCATTCAGGATCAGTTTGATTGGCTTAGGTGTAGAGTCCTTTTTCCATCGGGCACAACATTAACCAGTATGACCAGAAGACGGCAGCCACGATTGTATCCCAAACAAGGTTACTCATAATGGAACAGGGAACCCACCGTTTTTCCAGGAATAACACAAGACAGAGTTGCTGTGCACGGACAAGGTCGCAATGACAGTGAGAATCAATACATATAGTCCCACAATGTTTGTTGCCCCAGCCCACCTCTTTCTGAAAGAAAGCCACCTCTTTGTGAGCATACATGTTAACTAACAGCCTTTTTGTGACCCACACTATGGAAAGTTGAAATCGCAGGTTGTCTATTAACAGAACGCTACGGCTTTGACTATGAAGAGGCCTGGTTTCACCTAAAAAAGTAAGGCATTTAGTTAGGGCTAGGCTATATAAAACAAGATACCAATGATTCCTCAAGCTGCTTGCAAAATCCTTTTCAAAGTTTTCGTTCTATATTTTCTGTCCAAATTGAAAAGCAAAAGAGCAGGATCTTTGGAGGTTATTTCAGAAAAAGTTATTGGTTGTCAGGAAGCAGAAAGGAACACAATTGCAATGCAATTAGCTTCAGGCCCTGCTTCAAAGCGCCATCTGTGGTTACCATGGTGACACCATCATTCCCTTAATTGATGCTGAAATGCAGGTGAACGGTGATGGTCGATCTGACGACACACGCACACACACACACCCACGCACGCACACACACACCACGGCAGTTACTCAATTCTTCTATGAAAAAGTACGTATGGCAGCTACACAGAGATGGTGTTTTGACCTGATGGCATGCCCCCTGGAACCCTTCAGCTGCTTGGACCGTTTCCATGCTTCCTCTTGGATTAAAACAAGGCCACCGTCACTCCTTTCCCCAAAGAAACGTGAGTGGTCGGCTGCTCCCTCTGAAAGGAGAAATGAAGTTTCACAGACACTCACATTCAACTTTTTTCTGTGGAGACTCAAACACATACCTGCGCACACAAACACATACTACCAGTGTCAGAACCAGTAAAGGAGGAGCTACTCTCGAACAACTGAAGGAAGTAAGTAACGTTGCATCACATGTCTTGACATGACCCAGACAGAAAGAGGCCAGTGCATTCTGTTTCAATCCAATGAGCTACTTAGATGACTGGGCCAAAGGGAGGGTAAAGAGTGAAGTCAGTTTCAAAATCACACCCATCCATTTGTGTGAGCAACAATGAGAAGTAACCAGATATTCCAAGCAGTAGCCTCGTTGAAAGATGTACTTTGATGTGGTGTTGAACAAGTTTCTGGAGAGGTAGGGAAACATCTTTGGGGGCTGGGTGAGGTAGTGGAACATATATTACTATACAAACACTTACTCTGACTCATAATTATTTCAGTTATTTGTTTATGTTATTAAAATAGTAATACAAAAATACAATATGTCTTAAATAACTTGGCTCACTGGAGCCACTTTCTGTGGTAGCAGAAGCCGTGGCTATTGTGTGCGTGTTAGACAGGCGGCTATCTCGGCATTTCACATTCTCAAACTCGATGCCTGCTTCGCGCTGCACCCTATGTATAATCTGTGAAGGCACTGCTTCAGCCCTTACATGGCAAAGACCATTCCAATTTGCCCCAGAGATTCAAATGGCAATACTTTTCTAATGCAATATGCTTTTTTATTCTTGAGGTTTTTTTCTGAATTGTTGTCTTTAACTTATTTAGACAAAATATGTTTAGTTTCAGACAGATTATAATTTCTGATTACTCTTTGAGAGATCACCTACCTAGTCTTTGTATTTTAACCAATGGTAACTCTTTCGCCAGACAACAGACATTTAGTTATTTTCAAGCATGTATCACGTCAAATCATGTGCTTGACTTAATAAGAATCGTGGCAAGCAGCGTCAATGTTGTTATTAATAGGCTATATTTGAATCACCCTTTAATAGGGTTCATTCTCACCATACTCTGTGTACAGCATTTCATTATTTTTCTTTCTTTATTGTCCCCTTCCAGTTCTTGACATTTGAGAATAATGGTGTTTCATTTTTGTTACTAAATTAACATGTTTCTTTGTATGCTTGCCTCCTCTCACAATGCTTAAAGCAGGCAGAAGGTCATTCATTACATCCCAAGCACAAAAATAAATGTTGATATGAAAAATACCACATTTTTGTCCTCAAGAGAAATTGCGCGAGCGCTCAAAAATACCACTGTGGGAACACTAAATGAAAAATAGGGGAGTTTCACCACCAACCGTAATGGAAAACTACCAGAGGTTGATAGATCGACTGATACGTAATGGCTTTTCCTTAGGATGCTGCCACCCCAGCAGAACTAAGGACAATGGGTGCGGTGAGTGAGAGGCCACTTCGTGTCACTCAGCGGAGATGGAGAGACTCTGTCCATCAATAAACAGGTAGGTGGTACCTAGTAATTATGGCCAGGACCTTTAGACCCCTACCCTCTGCAAGGAGAGGGTGGGGGAGATTCTCTCCGAAGATTGTCTACTTTCCCAAAGACTGCTCCCCAGCTTTTGTACTTCATATCATAGATTTGAATCTTCCTTGTGTTAGTGTGTGTGTGTGTGTTTGTGTTTGTGTGTGTGTCTGTGTGTGTGCATCTGTCTGCGTATTGGGTGGGTTTGGTTGCCCACCATGACAGATGAGGTCCATGGTGTGTCTGGTAGAGGCAGGAGTCAGCCTCAGCTGAAACCCACTGACCCAGTTAGAGCTGAAAGCTGATTGATTGGCCAGCCTCAAAATGTCACACAGAGAAAAGAAGCTTAGAAGATTTATACACTCCAAACGTTAAGAAAGACTAAATGCACCACTCTTATCAAAACCTACCATTTTATGATTGCTTACTGAAAATGTTCTAAGCCAATAATTACCCAAGAAAAAACTCCCAACATAGTGTCTCACTCTTTATTAGTCTTAAAACTTTGAATGAACCACGACAGCTCAAAAAGTATTACTCCAATCTGTATAAAGATTCGGCTTTGTAGATGATTTGAATCTATCAGCAGTCAGCTTCAATGGTAAAATTGAACAGCGATTGACAGAGAGTGCATCCGTTTATTTTTCTTGGCTGTAAATTGGTAGATTAGGTTTAAAATAAATTGGCAGTGCTCCTTTTTTGATTCCTCAGGTCAAATACTTTCTGAACACTTTCTATGAAAACATATTTGAGCTTTGTAGTTAGTATTCTGGGTGATAATGAGTTTCTTTAATCCATTGAGTCGTATTTGTTTGTTTATTTAGGCTATATGTTTAAGGATAAACATAATACCTCGAACCATACAAAAAAGCAGAAATGGCCAGAAATGTATTTGATTAATAGTTCCACTTTGGCTATATATTTGGCATCTAATTAGCATATCAAGATGAAGGTCTCTTAGTCCTAAAGGTTCTTGGAGGGGTCTATTTCACGTTTCAGGCTCTAAACCATGGGGTCGGGGCCCAATTCACCATGAAACATTCGTACACATTCATTCAATGTAGAGGTGCTCTAACTATAAGGACAAAAATGGAAGAACATACATGGAGGGACGCAACTATTGACAACCCGACTGTCCTAGAATTTTAGTTTTTTTGAAAAGTATTCCTACACACACTCTGCAGATAGAAATACAAGTTCATAACGTTAATTCAATTAAATTAGTCACATAAACATAACATTAAAAACAGCGATATTTCTGTCATTAAAAACTCAGAAATGTGCAGGTGCCCTCCTTGATTGCAAAGTGGTCGATAACGTTTGTTGATAGACTTTCATGGTCAAAGAAACAGTGCGGGAATGGTATCCCGCTAATTGAATAGGGATTTATGGATCTGTATTCTACCAGCATAATTTTGTCAAGATCAGAATGATAATAAGTTGAACACGATAGAATTATGGCTTCCTGTTTCAGATGAATATTTCCACTGGGATTTCAACAGGTTTCAGAATTTGATTTCAGCGTAGTTTAAAACGGTTATTTGTGATTGAAGGTCTTGACAGTCCCAGACTACTGAGCAAAGTACAGCGTTAGTGTTTTAATACAGCAGTAAGTCTTTTAAATGTGTTTTCCCCTTATTGCTACTACAAACAAATAGAAAGCGTACCACATATCATTTTTCTCTCTACCCTTCAGTATGTGAAACAATCAACATCCTTGAAATATGGGGTGAGATGCGCGCGTGTGTGCATATAAAGTATATATAATCGTACCCCACATCATTACCAAATTATAATAGGAGGCTGCACGTCTCTCTGTTAATGGTTTGTCAGAGCGGCAGCGTTCATTATGGTTTAGCTGCAGTCCAAGGGTCAGCCTGGTGAGACACAGCTGTAGTTCCAGTCGCAGAACGAGCCTGTCAGAGCAGTCACTCAAGGTAACACACACTCTATGCTGCAGATAGCAACACTTGGGCAAAAAAACGAGTGTTCAGGACGAATGAACAACTGTACATAAACCAAACCCTGTCTCTTTTGACTCTATCTCTCCATCTGCCTCTTGTACTCAGTGAGTGAGTGGCTGAGTGAGTGTCAGTCATCCATGCAAGTCAATATATTTCCTGTTGCAATCTTGTTGCTGTGGAGATGGAACTCAAAGACTGTATGCCATTGAAACCTAGTGGGGGAGGGTAGACACCTTATACCATAGACATTGATTGTAAACCTAAGTAGTTTTATAGTGACCAGTCAGTAACTGCTGGTGTTGGAATCTGTCTTCTCATGCTAACACAGATAGTCTTTTTAAGCATAGGGAAATGTCTGGTGTTGCATCAACAACAAACTTGTCCGATAATTTTCTCTTCAAAGTCTCTTCAATACTGCACGGATAAGTCAAAAAATGAATTTGAGCAGGAAATAAAAGTACTATACAGTCCCAACAAAAGATTATTCACACCCAAGGGAAAAAAATCTTCTCAAGTGGAACACTTCAATTACAGATTCATATCAATAGAAAAAATGCAATCATTCGACATACACTTGTACTCTCACAAGAAGATGGTATGAAATTTAACTGCATCCTTATTACTATGGAGATATCAAGCGAGGAACTTAGGCATAGTCCAAGAGCCAGGGCATGGAGAAAAATTTGAGAGGATCCCATCTATGCAGCTTGTCCATTTTGGGAGGGCTTGTTGGATGAGTCACTGCCTAAACTGTGGCCGTCTACTACACATGGAGGCTCATAATCAGTAGGCTCCTTTCCTCTGAGCGGCAGCAGGGAACATTTTAATGTGGCAACTCCGACGGGCATCTTCCCAGATAATTTTCAGAGCTACGATCTCAGTTTGGAAACGAAACCTAGAGTATACTATTACTTAAAAGTAGTGTGACAAATCATTATGACAAATAAGCTCCAGGCCGCCTCCAGTTTTCAGAATGTATGTAATGTAATTTTCCACTATGCGTAAGCTGCATGGACCTAAACTAAGGCCCCCAAAAGTTATTAGTTCCCTTGATAATTTATAGTTTTGAAACTATTTGAAACCAATCCAACTGCTTTTAGTCTGAAATCAAAAGGGTGTTTTATAATAACAAGATCAGACTCCTTTGCTACCTGGACAAACGCCAACTTCAGAGCCAGTCGAATCTGGCCTTGATCGCATCCTGAAACATGATTCAAAAGCATATTAACTTATATCAGGCTATGGAGCAATGGAGCAGTGAGGCTATGGAGTATCTTCTGGAGAAAAGGTCTGTGTCTGCTGACAGTGTCAGGCTGGGCTAAAGGCATCGTGTCATACAGAACACACGGAGATGCTCATCGTCAGAGCTGCTCTGACAGTGCAGGGAAGCACACAGCTCCACTCCCTCCCCCCTTAAGCCCCCCTCCCCCTCACCTTCAACCCCACTGCCAGGATCAGCACGGACTGGCTTCGGCTCGCTCCTTAATTGGACCACGCCAGTTGTAGAGTGTTCTGCCGTGTGTGTGTGTGTGTGTGTGTGTGTGTGTGTTATCTCTCCATTCGTTTCTATTTCACTGTTGTCTTCTAATCTTGCTCTTGGTCATTTCCTCTCCCATTCGTATCACCTGAACAAAGTCCCGTCTTCCTCTTTGTCAAAACTCTCATCTCATCTCTCTCCTCTGCCTCTTTCCAACCCCATCCAACCCTTGCAGTTGGCTAACATAATCTCAAACGGCATTGATCTGGTCTCTGGGGCCCCACCCTCTCCCCTCCATCTATACCCTTCACTGCTCTGTCACTATCTCTGGCCAGCAGCTGCTCAAGGTGCATTCAGACCTTCCCACCTTGGTCTTGGTTTGGATTGAGAACAGATTTTTTTCTGCCTGTTTCCCTTTCCATTAAGTGCCCGCCTTAGCAACAGCCCTACCTGGGAAGAGGGATCTGTTTCGTGCCGACGGTCCACCAGACAGCTAGGTGTAGCGTGAAACAAGCCTTGAAAAAGAAGGTAAAAGCTTTAGACAAACAGGAATGGAGGGGGAAAAACTGTTTCTAGTCGAGTGAAAACTCTCCTATGAAACATTGGAAAACTGCAAGAGTCCTGATTCTATGAATCTCTAAACAACCCTCATCTGTTAACCGCCGAAGTTTATCTTCGAATGGTGACAAATCATTGTTGCCACATGAATTCATGACTCAATATCAGAAGGAAAGCCTATTCCATATTGTTTGTGTGGATTTAAAATCACCACGCTATTTACTGCGGTCGGCAGCCTCTGAGGCCTACTGGCTTTCATGGGGCGTGAGCAGGATGCCACAGCCACTTCAAAGGCGAAAAGCGGACAGGAAGGGTTGGGCAGAAAAGAAGGGATAAGGGTAAAGGAGGAAAGCGAGAGGGGGCAAGGATAATGATGCCCGCGGTGCCCAGTGCAGCTTGGCATACATAAACTCTGCCAGCTCCCTGTTTGACCACAGCACGTAACAGACCTGTCCACTTCTGAGCCCTTCTCTGTTGCTACATTTCAAAACATTGCGAGACAGAACCTCTTGATAGAATTGTCAGCCTCACATGGGTACTAACAAAGCGCTTGTGAGTTATAGAACATTAAACAGTAGAACACTTGAAACACGGTTCAGAGTTTCTCAACTGAAAGAGCACATTAAACTGGTCTCCGTTAATAACCAATCCACCCTCAGGTGTTTGGATTTGCCATCCAAAGGACATTGAGAACTATTTTTCCTGTTCATTTGGCTGCTCAATCAGGTATGCAATGAGCATTCGTTGCCAGGTAAAATAAAGCACATTCTCTCATGCAATCACCTAGCAATGACATCTACAAAAGGTTTATTTCCAAATGATTGCTATCATTATTTGCTCTAATCAGCAGGTGTCACCAACTGAAGAGTCCGTCAACTTAAAAAAAAAGACGTTCCACAGCACACCTCACAAACCCCATCGTTGTTTTTTGTATTAATATAAACAGCGTATTTAAAACGTATTCAAAAGGGTAGTTGTACAAACAGCTTATTTAAAAGTTGAAGCATCGTAATGTTCTCAATCAAATTTGGAGGGATGTACAAAGGGATGCTGTTAGTGTGCTTAGCCTGTGCCTGAACGCTGTTTTTCTCAAGACTGTGTTTCTCTGAGAAATAATCAAGCTAACACTTTCAAAAATCAACCAGGGCCAGCAATAAGGGGGGTGGGAGAAGAACAAGGAAGAGAGAGGTAAGATGCAAGACTGAGAGGGAGAGAGAGCAGATGTGCTGTTCCTCAAAATGCAGGTAGGAATAAAGAAAAAAACAGCCAGTGGCTGAAAACCAAAGAGATGGAAGGCTTAGGGACAGGCTGAAAGAAAGAGAGAGACAGACTGCCAGACAGACAGAGACAGAGAGAGGGAGAGAGAGAGAGAGCAGGATACATTGGGGCGAAGGGACTGAGAAGCTGGCGAATGTTAGCGAGATAAGGAATAAGAGTGTGGAAAAGAGAAGCCCTCAAAAATAGCGAGACAGGAGGACGAAAGAGAATCGGAAAGCTGGAAGAGGAGGGAGCGCAAGAGAGAGCGCAGCGCACACCAGCCAACAGACGCACCGGCACCTGAAGCAAAAGCGAGAGAGAAAAAGAGAGAGGGGTGTGGGTAGGAGTGTGGGGGGGGGGGTCGAATAGGAGTAGGGGAGGGGATGGGAGCCGCGTGCCGGAGAGGGTGGCAGCACAGTCAACTCCAGCTCCCTGCAGCAGCGCCTGCCCAGAGGCAGCAGATAATGGGCATCCTTCAGTCGCTCCTCCATCTCACCACCCAAGCTAAAGAAGTGTGAGAGCGAGAGAAGAGAAGAAAGGGGGAGATTTTCTTTCTTTCCGTTGACTTTTTTTTCTCTCCAGCTTTGACCTTCTCCCGCCGACTGGGGTAGGACTTGTGCAGTGGCTACAGTAAGTGTCTTCATGTTTTGAACGAATAAAGAGAATTGACTTTATTGATGGAATTAAGGAAACATAGAAGTGACGAAGTCCAATGATTAATGTGGTAATACATCTCAAAGAAATTGGGGGGTGGGTGGTTAGATCATTTTTCTGAGCTGAGATGTAATTTACATGAGAGAAAGAGTTGTTTGTGGATTAACAGTCACACTGTGATATTTACAGCAAACCCTCAGATATATATTCCACGTGTTTCCGTGTCTGTGAGCAAGTGTGTGTGAGATATTTGAAATTGTTCTGGTTTTGCTCACTGAAAAAGACTAACTTTACAGTCAACTAAAACAGGCAACAGCTGTTTAACTTTTTTTTGGGGGGTGGGGGGGGGAATTGGAATCAAAGCTTACTTCCCCATGTCATCATTCCATTTTTTTTATTCAGAACTTTTCTTTTCAAGGTCATGAATATATCATCCATCTCTCCCGCCACGCTGTGACAAGGGCTGTCATAACTCATAGCCGGTCATTATAGGTGAAGGCTGCCTGTAGATTCTCACAGCTTTACTGTCTCCATCCAGTATGTGTTCAGGACGTGCAATCATCCCACTCTGGGTCCCACGCTGTCTTCCAAGGTCTCTGATTCGTGCAGATGGGCACTTCGGTTTCATCCCTAGCCTGGCTGCACTGAGACAGGAGCTGTTTCAGGCGACAAATAGGGACTGTCATCTTCACACACGCGCCACTGACGGCTGGTCCCGTTCTGACGGGAGGAAGTAAATTGTTTAATTATCAGGATGAATTATTCAGAGATGTCACATGATTGGGGAAGGGATCTCGTCCCCTGGGGCTTGCCACCTATTGTCGGGGGAGGACAGCGGGAGAAAGAGAGAGTGAGGGAGGAGAGGGAGGGAGAGAAAAAGACAGCAGAATTACCATGAGACTCATTATTGATAGCTTTTTCACCCTTAATTTTCCATTAGCAATATTGTGTATAATGAAATGCTCGGCCGAGTGTTTCTGTTGGCGGCACTGAATCAATAGACCCCTTGGGCATAATTGATTTATATTCCCTGTCGTTCATATTGACAGACCACCATGCATATTTAATGTATCCCTGCAAATAAATACTCTTGTCGAAATCCGTGCTTAGACATGCACCTGCACACCCAGTTCAAATTAAATTCCTTGCTTGGAAGAATTTGTATCTTACGGCGAGATTAAATCTGTCACAGATAACACCAAAGCGTAAAACACACTTTTTTTTCCAACAACAAAAACATCTCTCATGTCGTCCAGCTCTCAAATCGTTTTCAATCATTTGACTTGAATGGGTGAAATGGAAAAGGGCCAGCAAAACCACTTGGGTTGCATTGCCTATGGAACCTTGTTGTTAGAAGGTCTGATGTAGATGACCTTTTCAGATTGTTCGACGTTCACTGTCCCAGGGGTATTGATAGTCCTAACGGTGTGGACACACAGTATCACCGTGTATCAGATCCTGTCACACTTTGGTGGAGCTGATTGGCAGGCAAACAGGCTGACAGGCAGAGCTCGTAAGTACACTTTGTGCCCAGCGCTTCAAGCATTTCAGGTTCTTGACAGGCTGTCGACCTTTCTCTGCTTGGAAAAATACATTCTGGAGACAAGATACAGTATCTATTCCCCGGAACCCCCCTGGAAACTCTTAGTGGGAATGCTGTAGGTGAAGGGATTCACAGCGAGGATCTATGTGTAGTGCTCCCTTCTAGATTCCATAAACACAGGCATTATTATCTTACTTGCTTTAACACTGCATGGGCAATCCCAGAGGTGTGAAACATGTAATTTGTAGTAGAAGAAAGCTCTCAAAGAGACTGCATCTCCTGGGCAGTGGACAGTAACAAGTATAGTAATAAACCTCAACATCTATGGTCAAGTGCAACAACAAATCCTCAACTAGTTCAACAAGTTTTGTTTTGCAATACACAGTCATGAATTACTGAATAATTATACTTTCAATAAAATATGAGTTTTGCTTTACAGCCCATGGTGTATGCTGTTAACAAGTAGTCTAAACCAAAACCAAAGGTGTTTTCCTCTGGGATGCCTTGTTTGAGGCCCTGAAATACACAATTCATGAGAAAGGCTTGGTGAAAACACATTTTATCAAGGACACCGTCCAGCGTCACATAGCTCTGGTATACATGCCAAGTGTCACTCCTTTCTCAACTGACTCCTTAGAACTACATTTTCTTTGAAGAAGCAAAGCTTGTTGTTGCAGGGCTTTTGTGAGGATGAAAGCAGCATTTGCCATTTCCCTGTCAAAGTCATTAAGTGATACGCAAGACACTAAATACAAACATTATTTGACATCAGAGGGTACCACACACAACAAACAACTCACTGGCTGCATGATAATCCATTATGCAGGTTGATAATTGACATTCAAAACCTTGTGCTCTATAAAACTCCTCCGCTCCTGCGACAGTAGAATGCCTGGCTGGGCAATTTATTAATATACGTATATATATGTCTAATCACCGTTCTTTAGATAGTGTGAAAAGCTGATATGACCGGTAAAATGAGGCACATCACGTAACTTGAAGGGAAAAGCCGCATGACTGATTTTCAATGCTTTCATCACACTATTTCCATTGGAAATGGTTTTCCAGCTCTGGTTGTGTCCTGCTCTCTTTGATTTGATGGACTAACTCCCTTTAGTGCGACAGAAATGTTTCTGCAGTCCCCTGTCTGACAAGATGTCCGTTGAGTTTCAAACAGAGCATTTCAAAGCAAGGGTTCTGGCAGTCAGTGGACATAAATCTTCCAAAGAGACATGTAATTACGAACTAACTTAAAGTCAATGTGGCTTCCGGTGTTCAGCGACAGGATTTCAACCCAAAACTCACTTGGAATCTTTTTATTATTAAACGATGTGAGATAAGTGCATCGAAACAACTTTCTAATTTCTAATAGGATGGGTGTTCATTATAGGTTTCCATAAAAGTAATCTCCATTGTTTCATAAATTCATCAACGATACTAATGAGTAATTTAAGAATATTTGAGAATAAATACATATTCTGCAAAGCGGAAGGCTTACAAGCAATTGAAAAATACATTAAACCGTCAGTAGATAGCTTAATTCTGTGCTCCTCAAAGAGAGACATGAAAAGAAAGGTAGAAACATAAGGACAAGATGAGGAGTATGGATTGATGAAAGACACACGAGAACAAAGGATTGGAGGTAGTCAGTGTTGAGTGAGTATTAGAGACAATAGAAGGGAGGGACTGAGAGAGTTAGTGATATGATGGCAGACATGGGGGGTGTTGTGTGTTTGTCCTTTCTCTCCCTCCCTTTCGGCTCGTCGAACACCATGGGCGATCGCAATTGGCTGATAGCGTAACTGCTCGGCTGAAAGTTAGGCCGAGTGTGACATCCTAACGCAAACAACAGACATTTACACGCGCGCACACACTCATTTTCCCCACCATGCACTCCTAATGTTGTTTCAAGAGGATGATTGTCTGTCATTATCAAGCCTGCCAGAGCAGGAGGGCTGTTGTGCGTGTGTGAATAGAGCTGAAGCCCAGACGGTCGCAACAATGTTCGTTTTTAGACTCAAATTGGCATTACCTCGTTTGCAACCTTCCCCCACGGGGGACTCTTAGCTGGAAAGTATATTGTAGAAGCTAACGAGCAGTTTTTCTTTTCTCTGTTCTCTTTTCTTCACTCTCCTAAGAGCTTCCTAAAATGCACAATTGTACAGTTTCTCCTTTAGACCACTCGGGGGCTCTGTGTCCTATTGACTAAACCGTGTTGGCAGATTTTATTCAGAACGTTTTTTTTTTCCCGTCAGATACCTCAGATACCTCAAATACCCATGACCACAATCCCTCTGCAACCTGAATGATTCCCTATATTTGCCTATCACAAGCTCAGAAAGCTCTCAGCCCTTGGCCAAACAATAAGTGTTTGTTAGAAGCGCTGTAATTGGAAGCAGAAAGTCGACTCTGTCCCGCCGTTGAAGGAAGAGAAATGTATAGCGACCAGCATATGGTTATGATGATACTGCATACATTGCTCATTGACTGATTAGGCGTGTGATGATGGTGAGTTAAAGACTGCCATTTCAGAGCCACATGTGGACGAAACACACATTCCAAGAGGCCTGATCAAGGTTAGCCCGGCGTGGAATAGTTCTCTGTCTCGTGGAGAACATACCTTCGCGCTCACTTCCACACACAGTGTATGTGTGCAATCTCTGCGGTGGCCATTGTCATCATTCCTCCTAGAGGACACTCATAGTTCACCTCAATCAGGCCACTCCCCAGAGACATCGTCCAGCTGGCTGCCCTTTGTCCTGCTCATTCTTGCTTCTTTGTTCTGTTCCTCTTTGAGCTTTTCCCATTTTGCACTCTATGTGTCTCTCTCCTTATTTTTTTGTTAGCCTCCCCTCTATTGTGCTCACAGGCCTCCTCATTCATTTCACATTTGTACTGTTTCTTAGCTTTTTCTTCTCAGTACCCCTACACACAGCGTACTAGGCCCCCATCTTCTCATGAACTATTTGTTTTTCTTCTCCTTCACACTCTCCTCCACTCGCCAATAGTCGATCCAGCATACCGCCGGGCGCGTCTTGGAATAGTTGGATTTGACTCCATCGGACCACCCTAATCCAAAGGCAGCACTGCGGAACCGCAGGACTAACCGGTGGCCATGAGGACGGAACCACGTGACTCAAGATTGAATCAGGACAGACGCCAGGCAGATTACAATAAGGAGGACACTTGCAGGGAACGGATCCTCCCTCTCCTCCTCTGAGAGACTGTCCTATGACAAATGAACCGCGGTCGCCCTTAGTGGGAGGTTGAACAGAGCGTCGGGCAGGGATCTTACCCGTTTTTGAAGAATGCCCATGATGACGGAGATAATTGGAAGGCAGCGGGTAGATATGAGACAGAGAGGGCAGATAGGAATCAGTAATATCAAAGGTCCAATGTTAACACTGCCTTATCTGTGCTCCTTCTTCCCCCTTTCTGCTTGTCTCCGTCTGTCTCTCTTCCTTTGCTTAATACGCACACACTGTTAATTAAATAAAAGGTTTGGATATAGGGAAAAGAGGGGACTGCAAAAACATAGCAGACACACACACACACACACACACACACACACCTGGTCCCTCAGTTGAGAGAAGGAACAGCTGCAGCACTTATGAGAACAATAAGTCGATCATGATCTCTGACATGGCACGCGCGTTATGTACAAATCTTGCTGTTTGATTGCACCTTGATATCAACCTCTGTATTCCCCTCACAGTGCTTCTCTGGTGGCTGGTTAAATGAGCCCCCCTGGCATGCTCCCCTTGTTAGCATAATGGGACACTGATAGCGGTCAAAAAGCCCTTCCTATTCCATCCATGCAGGTCATTAGCCGGCTGCTCTCCCATTGGCTGCCCTGGCACCTAAGTATTTTGTGGACCCTGTCGTACCTTTCCATTCGCTGTAATTGAACAGGGACCAAGCTGACCCTTGCCAGAGTCCACGCACAACCTCTCTATTCCGCATGACCGATTGCACAGGGTTTAGTTAGGCCTCTACGTGTCCCTCTGGTGTGGCCAGTGGAGCTTTTCCAACCTATGTTTACCCAGAGGGTGAGCTGCATCCATACACCCTCATATTGCTGTCCCACCTGGAGAATAGGACAGGGAAATGAAAGGCTAGGTCCACATGGCCAGCATGGTCTTTGTGAGTTTGCCTTTCTTTTTGCTTTTTATTCCACTACGGCATACGGAGGTGGCAGCTTGCGGTAGCTAATATATGAACAACTAATTATATTAATTAATTTATTCTACAAGATATTGGCTCAGTGTGGTTGGCGCATGACAAAGTATTGAAAAATGCCATTTTTATAACTGCCCTCTGTCCAAAATGCTTAGGAAGCTCACTTGATATTTTGCCTTGCGATCTGTTTGAGAATGGTCCTGTGATTAGTTATTTGTGTTTTCCCGCAGGCTTCCTGGACTCTGTTCAAAGGAAATGAGTGCAGCCAGAGATTTCCATGCACTTACTCGACAGCGTAATGGGCAGCACGACCACCCACAAGAACCAACACCATTACTGGCATTACTGAATCCTAACCTGGTTGGCAAGGCAACATAATTCACCATCACGCAGAATCCACAGACAAGCTATCTGGGAACGTGTAATCAGGGAAAACAGAGCCGAGCCATTTCAATCAATTACACTACGCTTCTTTTCAATCGAATAGCCTGGTCATATTTAATGTTGATCAAAAACATTTTTCAATCGACCAATGGAACGTTCTGGTGAGTCGGATGCGTGCGCCACTGTGACACCCAGAGACCTCTGCCTGGTTTAGATCCAAGTCCCCTCTCCTCAATCAACTGCAACGGATGAGCAACGAGATGGACGTTTATTTGTGAATTGGATGTTGGAATGTTATACATTCTGGGGCTGCCAGAAATTCCACAGATGATGGTTTTGGAGCCCCCAGACACAAATTGCTTTAGTGCCCTTGCTGTGAAACGGGAAGGGAAAAAAGAGATAATACCCAGGCTGGCCTTGATAATGAGAAATTGGAGTGGAGAGAAATGGAAAAGGGAGACTCAAGGCCTCTGAATTGGTTTTGAACCTGGCCAGGACATGCACTGTATGCTGGAGGAGAGCAAAACAGCACAGACATTCCCCATTGACCCTGGCTTTGAATTACCTTACCCAAGCTTTCTGCTGCTCAGCCCCAAACATCTGACCTACTTCCACAAGGAGCACAGCAACAACTAATGCACTTTCTGTCTGCTCTCCTTTTGCTATAACACTGTTTGATTTAACCTTGTGTCTGCAGCAGTGAGCCAGTAGACTGCATAGCAGGGACCCAATCCTCCCCTTGCCTCACCAGCGGACAGCCCACGATAAACATGGAGTTCAACGGGAGCCATGGCTACGGCGGCTACCCTACGGGGTTTCCCTACAACTCCAGCATGGACTACGAGGACTACGAGCAGGAGCCCGACGTTAGTAAGATCATCATCCCCTCCATCTACGCCCTGGTCTGCTGCGTGGGCCTGACGGGCAACGCCATGGTCATCTACGTCATCCTCAAGTACGCCAAGATGAAGACGGCCACCAACATCTACATCCTCAACTTGGCCATCGCCGACGAGCTCTTCATGCTGAGCGTGCCCTTCCTGGCCACCTCGGCGGCCGTCCGCCACTGGCCCTTCGGCTCGCTCATGTGCCGCCTGGTGCTGAGCGTGGACGGCATCAACATGTTCACCTCCATCTTCTGCCTGACGGTGCTGAGCGTGGACCGCTACGTGGCCGTGGTGCACCCCATCAAGGCGGCGCGCTACCGCCGGCCCACCGTGGCCAAGGTGGTGAACGTGTGCGTGTGGGGGCTCTCCCTGCTCGTCATCCTGCCCATCATCATCTTCGCCGACACGGTGCCGGCGCAGGACGGCGGCGTGGACTGCAACTTCCTGTGGCCCGAGGCGGCGTGGTCCGAGGCCTTCGTGGTGTACACCTTCCTGTTGGGGTTCCTGCTGCCCGTGGGCGCCATCTGCCTGTGCTACTGCCTGATGGTGGCGCGCATGCGGGCCGTGGGCCTCAAGGCCGGCTGGCTCCAGCGGCGGCGCTCGGAGAAGAAGATCACGCGCATGGTCCTCCTGGTGGTGGCCGTGTTTGTGCTCTGCTGGATGCCCTTCTACATCGTGCAGCTGGTCAGCGTGTTCCACCGGCCGCCCAACCCCATGGTCACGCAGCTCTTCGTCATCCTCAGCTACGTCAACAGCGGCGCCAACCCCATCCTCTACGGCTTCGTGTCCGACAACTTCCGGCGCTCGTTCCAGCGGATCGTGTGCTTCCGCTGGTTGGAGTCGGGGATGGACGCGGAGCAAGTGGACTACTGCGCCGTGGCACTGAGGAGACAGACCACGACGGGGAAAAGGGAATTCCCCAAGGAGTGTTTGGCTTCGGATATGGTGTTCCGGAACGGGACCTGCACCTCCCGGACAACCACATTGTGAGTGGAACACGAGGACAGGAACACTGTCGACCAATCGCTCGACATGATATCACACTGTGATTTGGAGGAGCAACCAATGAATGGGCATTATCATGTGGTGACACAACAGACACTACGTAGATATACTAAAACAGCACATTATAGTAGGGGGTAGACACATGGCAAGACAAAAGTAAGATGTATGCATTAGTAAGTAATGGAGGTGAAAGAGAAAGATATATATTTTTAAGGGTCATTCCTCCACAAATGTTTGTCTACACATGTTGGAGATTATCACACAAGAGAATGTAAGCACAAAATAATAAATATCATTGTTGGGCATACAGTTTTTTAAATACATTTATCGAGTTGAAAGTTACTAGAAAGAGACCATCACTATTTTTTGTGTTCCCAGTTGTATGCAGAGAGGCCAAATTTAAACGATTTACATTTTATTCAAAGCTTTTATTTAATGTGTGAAATCTGTCTATGTATATTTATGTATTTCCCGTAGCTATATGATATATATATTTGTCTATTTATTTGTGGAAAAAAACGTCCTGGTTATTGTTGAAGAACCAACTTGTTTTTACTTTTTAGGTTTAATAATAATAGTAACAATAATAATAATAAACAACAACAACGTGCTTTTCTAAATACTTAAGACGCCCATAGTGAACAAGCAGAGTAAAATCATGATTCATCATTTTTGTGGATTGGAGTTGACTTAACTTGTTTTTACCTTATATCTTTGTACAAATATGGGAGCTGACTATGTGTCTGTGTTTTATGGTGGCCGAGAAAGGCAAACGAGTCACATTTCAGAGACGCTGAAATGATATCACATAGTGGCAACTTTGATTCCCATCACTCAACATCAACTTAACAGTTCTGCAAGCAAAAAAATGAAAATAAAAATCAATCAATCTCAACACAGTCAATAGTTTCAGAAGTAAGTTAAGAGCATTTACTTTTGAGACGAGAATGACAGATTGTTTGCACACTGTGATTACGTGTAACGAAGTGCCAGTATTGGCGGTTCCTTTATAGGGAACACTTCGGTCTTGTGGTGACGATTAGAGCTGTGTGTTAGTTTGCACGCTTGTTACGGAATTGATGTTGCAGCTGAGTAGAACAATACTTGTGGCGGTAAGTTTTTTGATGCATGCGCGTTATCGAAATGATGTTGCAACTACGTTATGATTTACATAAGCGCTGTGTTTTTTGGTTGCTGCAGTAGTTTAAGTTGATGTTGAGTGATGGAAACATGTCAAGTTGCCTCTATGTGGTAATATCAATGCAGCGTCTCTGAAATGTTTGACCTTCTAGGCATAGGCGGAGTTTATGGGGAGGCAGGGTGGGGCATTGCCCCCCTAGCGGCCGAAATACGTCACTACATGAAGTCTAAAATACGCACGCCACGCCAACACACCCCACTCATTGACATCAATAAAAATGTCTGCCCCACCCCGTCGGCTGTAATTTACGCCAAGCCAATACACGCTACGCATTGACATCGGTAAAAAAAAAAAAAAGTTTGCCCCTCCCAGCGCTAATGTCAAACTCCGCCTATGCTTCTAGGCCACCGTACTGTTTACATCTCTTAACTCGTTTTAATTTACTGCTATGTACTGTCAATCTTTCTGCCCAAAGCTTTGTGTGCTGAAGTTCCAAAGTCGATCAAAGTGAGTGTAAAAAAAATGGTGTAAAATAAATGTTTTATTTGGGCCTGCGATCCTTCTTGAAAGATACTGTTTGAAACATTTTTCATCTGGATTCGGTAGAGCAGAAAATGATCTTTATACATATACAGACGCTCACGCGCGGACACACAATCGAAGAGACAACATCGCTGCCACGGACAGTTGCAGATAAATGTAACACTATCTGAGAGACGATGTAAACGACTGAAGGTGAGGACCAATGTCTGTGACATTGAAATTTCTCCAGGGCATGGAAAGTACTGTACTTTGCCATGTACAAATGGTTTAATGATCCCAGGCTTTCAGATGAAAAAAAATACTAAACACACCATTTTGAATAAACAAGGTGACAATCAGTCAACCAAGGGGCCCTACTGTCCAATCGATTCGCGGCCCTCTGCCATCACCGTGGAAACAGTATGAGATTATCTGGGCACATGGTCACAAGTTTCACCCAGGCCAATCAGAATGCATCACCTTGTTCGATCCTCTTTATAGAACCACTTTACATTCTCTATCTGGGAGGAAAGACTACTCCTCTTCTTAGCACACGCTTCAGCCCAGCACCACCGGTTGGCTCAATTTGGTGATATGTTTGGCAACTGGCTTACTAAAGAGGAGTTATGAGAGTTATAAGGTTGAACACTATGAAAGAACCTTGACCGCATTCGGAGGAGGACTGAATTAGCTTCCATTCTTGATTTGTGAAATGTGGCAGAGGCTGTCAAGTCGTGCACGGCTTACTGCTCTGCGTCAAACATTCAGCCAATAGGCAGAACATGACGGTGGCTGTCAATTCACATCATCTGTTCCCACACTCATTACGGAATGTTTGATGTTGAGATCGCACAGGACTGAGAGCAGCTAGGGATGGAGACGTGCTATTTTATGGCGGCAGCAGCCCATGCTTTACAGGAGTAGAGAAAAGTTACGAGGAAAGTTACAATTTCAAACAGGGAAACACAAATTCAAAGCACATGCGAAGAGTCAGGGGGTTTTCACGGTTTCAATGTAGATATTGGGACACAGACACTGTTAAGGGACAAGTGTGTCTTAGTTCTGACTGACGTAGCCTTAATATGGGATTTTTTTTACATTCATTTTAAATAAATGTATGTCTAGTTGTATGATCAAACAATTTATATTGCTTTAAATCAAAATATAAAGGGGCCTGATTCCAGATCTGACTTATGCACCGACGTAACCTGTCAGTGTTAGCCTGAATGAGAATCAGTGTCGGTCTGATTTGAAAGTTCCTTATTTCGCGAGTACAGAATGTTCCCCAATACAATACAATACAATAAGATGTTTGTCTCTAAAGAGCATGGTCTGCCATTGGTTAAACAAGCGGGTGTAGCGTGTTCACTGTTGCATGACTAAACGTCTACAGTTTCCCAAAGTATCGGGAGATGGCTGTACTCACTAAATTTACCACAGTCACTGAGAACAACTCCATCTGCAGCCGTTCCAAAGCCGTTGCTTAAGCATAATTCCGTTGAATGACACATGAATTAACTGCAAAACAGACTGAGAAAAAATGTTTATCTCATAATTTAAGCACTTTAAGAGGAAAAGGTATATGAACAAAACGTTAAAGACCTAGTATAGCACAAGCATACAAATACGTCTACTCGTCCTGTATTGTTGCGAAAATATGGGGAAAGGAAAAGTAACATTAACAGCCAATCACACTCTTCGCCCAAGTGTTAGAGACGTAATGCCTCCATCAATGACAACTTATCACACACGCACGCACACACACACAAGCTCCTACGGGTGTCAGCGGTCTTCCCTAATGGACCGACCCACTAACCATTCCAAGCAGTGGGATAGAATGGATGTTTTTTGGAGATTACTTTAGTGAGGCCTAATTAAGCCTCCAGAGATCCACACTTTGCAAGCAACTTCTGCGGTCAGCAGAAACATCCCCTGCATTTAAAGTCAGACAGAACTTCAATCAAGGGTATAAGTGCTGCAATGTATAAGGGTCTATCTGTGGAGAGGCTGAATATGGATTTAATGAGCCAGTCTGAGGCAAGATTGTGTAACTGTCCTTTGCTGAAGGACACTTTTAGCGAATTTATAATAACTAATAAGCGGCCTATAGCATACACACAAATTCTCTCTTCCACACCTAACTACGCTAGATAGAAGCTAAAACAAAATAAATAGAAGGTAAAACTTTCAAACTGCCATGTCCGTAGGCGTAAATCCCCCCACACACAATATATAGCTGTAAACATAACTACGTAGTTAGTTTCAATAATATTAACAATTCTCAATTAAAGCACTTGTGAAGCTTGTAGATACTTGAGAGCACGTTTCGAAAGATTGTGACCCCCCTCCATTTGCCCCACAATGGTTTCATCCACTGCCTCTGTGTTAAGCCTGAAGCTTGATTTATGCTTCTACGTTTGCGGATCTGCGAACATTTCCGTGGCTCGTTGACTGACGTTTGCACAGTAATTTGCCTACATGCTTCTGTGGGTTCACGAGGGGCCAGGGTCACATTTACTAATCCAGAATGTACAGAAGAGACAGTAGAAGAACCAGATACGGACCGTCACGTATGGTGGCTTCACTATTTTTGTAGTCTTGTTTTGTATTGCAGTTGTTATCTTCTAGCTTCCTGCTTCCTTCCCTGCTCAACCAATCAGCGATTGTTTGACACACAGGAGAGAAAGTTTTTTTTAGGAGAATGCAGGCTCATTCTCCATTCAATACTTAATTAAGACAGCAATCTCCTCATCTGACCCTCAAAATAAACATTTAACTCAGTAAATTATCTAATGTTAGATAGCTTACCTTTGCTGGATTGCTTTGTAATGTTACAAGGATGTTTTGACATTAGATTAATGACATGTAACTAAATAGCTATGAAACGCCAGTGTAATTATTAGCTCAAACCATTATTTAGTAAATTACATTGAAACACTATTACCATTGTGCAATGCACAAATTTGTATACAGTTTTTCCAGACATATTGTACGGGTTTGGGAGAGAATGGGTAACATCAATAAGCACAATGAATTGTGGGATACCCTCTCCGCTCAAGGGTTGTTTTCTGTTGACTTCGCCGGAGGGAGTAAAATCGAGGGATTGAGGGAATGTAGATTCTCCCTTCCCTACAACGATAATGGACCTGCCCTCCGGCTGGTCGCCATTTTACATCCTGGGACTTTGGGGATTCCCCCTCCAATGAAGGGAACTGAACGTGATGAAGCAATGATTAAGAATAAATTGGGCTGGAGCAGTAGCTTTAGAGGCAGTAGCAGTGGCACGCACAAAATCATCTGTAGAGCATTATCAAGCACATAGCCATGCAATCTCCATAGACAAACATTGGCAGTAGAATGGGTCGTACTGAAGAGCTCAGTGACTTTAAACGTGACACTGTCATAGGATGCCACCTTTGCCACAAGTCAGTTTGTGAAATTTCTGCCCAGCTAGATCTGCCCCGATCAACTGGAAGTGCTATTATTGTGAAGTGGAAGCGTCTAGGAGCAACAACAGCTCAGCCACGAAGCGGTAGACCACGCACACTCACAGAGCGGGGCCGCCGCGTGCTGAAGCGTATAGCGTGTAAAAATCGCCTATTGACGAGTTTGGTATGGAGGAACTCAAGTGGCCTGCACAGAGCCCTGACCTTAACCCCATTGAAAAACCTTTAGGATGAATTGGAACACAGATTGTGACCCAGGCCTTCTCATCCAACCTCACAAATGCTCTGTTGGCTGAATGGGCACAAATTCCCACAGACACACTCCAAAATCTTGTGGAAAGCCTTCCCAGAAGAGTGGAGGCTGTTATAGGGGGGTGTAATGGCAACTCCATATTAATGCCCATGGTTTTGGAATGGGATGTCCAACAAGCTCATGTAGGTGTGATGGTCAGGTGTCCACATACTTTTGGCCATATAGTGTATGTGTACAGCACAAACTTTGGTGTCCCCCATCAGGAATTGCTCTTGAGAAAATGGCATGTAATTGTCCCCCCCAAAGTGGATATCAGATGTTCACCCCTGGCCATGTCAGAGTGTATAAAATACTACTTATGCAGTGGTCGGGAGCACTAATGTTCCAAATTCAGTTGCTGCATTTTGGCTTTTCGTAAATGTTTAATTTCGGCAGTTATGTTTTGGATTAATGTTGTTATGTTTTCAGCTTTTGTTTGATTTGCCAATGTTGTTGTGTTTTGCACCTTAGGGCCACTGTATTGACCAAAAGGTCAGAGTTCAGAATGTTTTACTGTAATTAAAACTTAAATATAATTTCTGCTATTTTTTTTATTAACCTTTCAACTAGCAACTGGAACCCTCTTGTTACACTCTCTTTAATTACCTCTTATGCTAATTTTATTTTGGAAGTGGGGAACTTGTTCATTTAACTGCAGTGAAACATAATTGGCACATAAAAAGAGAGGGGTGAGAAGGGTCACCACAAATACACACACACACACACACCCACATTCATAAAAGGTTTCCACACTGAATAGGGATTTTGCCTGTGAAGCAATGAGGCCATTCCTGCTCCTCAAATGACCTGAGCTCGAGGTTGCCACATCATGTCCCCTCATCAAGGTTGTGTGCATACCCCGTGTCAATGATCTTCAACTCAACAGCATCTTCCGCCAACGTAGGATAGCAGGCACTGTAGCTGGTCAGCCCACCAAAGCAAATAATGTCTTACCTTGGAAATATGCCGTGGCCACACACCTATACAGGAGCCAAGGTCACTTTGAACGCCCTGGGCCAGTGGAGGCAAAACCCTCTGGAAGTCTCCTGTCCACATCTCGATCGACCTAGTGTCCTGAGCCTGCCATCCTGCCATAGAGGCCCTGCCGTTGAGTAGTTTAGCAGGCACTTACAACACAAAGCACAGACCCCCAGCTCAAGGAGGGAGTATTTAGAAGGGTCTGGAATCACTGAGAAGAGCCACAGGGGACCATAACCTGCCAACTAAATCCACAAGGAATTGAGCTTAGAGTAGAGATGTGCCCAAATCTGAGTACGTTGTTTGGGAACTCTCAAATAGTGCCTTTTAAACATACGCAGATAGTTTCCGAATCAGATCGTGATTTCGGGTAAACATATTAACATAGGAAATGCTGTGCTCTCTTTTTTTCTGCACATACTTTTGATCGCTACAGATTGGTATGTGCAAGCGTAGGTGTTTAAGCTGATATGCAGAGCTCATGTGCTGATTTCATTGTTTAAAAAAAGAAAGTCAGACGTAGCCACACACACAAATACAGTATACCACCTGATATATACAAATAAAAGCAAGGTACGTTTGTAGATTGTTCAGTGTCCTCAGTTGTGGGGTGTGGTTGGTTTAAAACAGTATAGTTTAAAAAAAAAAGTATTTGATTAAAAGGCATACCTTTGGCCAAGTTGTGTTGAAACACTTTTACACGCATTGCTAGAGTCACGCCGAGGTCTGAATCACCACCAAGACCCAGTGTTTTCATAAGACCTGCCACACCAGAATGCTTAGGCTCAGAAAAATCCATTGCCATTGGGAACCTGTTCCTCGAACTTGAGCAAGCACATGAATGCGTCATTGACCCGGGGCACGTGGCATGTTGTATCGAAACGCTCTTTGAGAAGCTAATGGGTGGCTGCTCATTGATCCTCCAGGTATTATTGACAGTATACCGGCCCTGTTCAGGTCTAGCCTTCACAACCAAAGAGCTGTTATCCCCTTAAGAATACGGCAACCCTCGGTTCATATGGCTAATCTGTTCACCAGTACAACCTTTGAAATGTCTGGACTATACAGGCAAGGCAGGCAGGATGTCTCCCTGGCGAAAGATCATGTTGCCTTTTCAGCACATGTGAGGGCACTAGCTCCAGTTTTGTTTCAAATCCAGCTCCGGTTTGCGTTGACGCCGGCTCTGTAAAGACGACCTCGGTAAGTGTGGGACAGAACGGTTTCTTTACTTTAATTCCAATGCCATCAGTTAAGACTAATCTTCCTTTTATCCACTTATTCACTATAGCAAATGCAACATGGCTCTTGGCTTGGCACCAGCTCTTGTTCACCAAACGGAATAACATCTAAAAGCAATCAGCCTCATCTAGACATGTAATGGGGGGCCCAGTCCCCACGTCTCCCTAACTTTCTCTTCGGGAGAATTATCCGGTTCAAACCAAAGACAGATGGGCGACATGGTGCAGCTGATAGCAGCCCTGGCCTGAGCACTGTGACCTCAGGAAGCAGTACTAGAGAGGGGCATGATGCCTCGGAGTGGCAGAGCAGCTTTGCACTGACACCAGGCCAGCATTGAGATGAGTGACCTGTGGAGGCATGTAGCCATTAAGGATTCTCTCCACTCAACCATCCTTCCAAGTTATTTCACTCTCCAGGTTCACCAGCCATGGAGCTCTCTTCCTGTCAAGAGTGACTTGCACATTTTAGTTTTTTTTGTTTGCAAAGGACAAATAATTTTCTCTCTCCATCTGCAAATATTGTGCTCTTGTAAAAAATAAATACTTATATTTAAAATAAAATGTAAAAAAGTGGCGAGTGTGTGCTGTCAAATTAGCATTGTATCTTCACAATTCACGTGGCTATGGCTGACGAATGCTAAAAGGAGAAATAACAGGTGATGGATAGCAGGGCAACAGCCCTCCAGGGGGCGGAGAAGATGAGCCGTCTCAACTGGAATGAAATCTCCCCTCTGGCTTTGTTTTCAATCTGATCATTAGGTCTCTTCACTTCGCTGGCTTTGACACCGCGGCCAAGTGAAGATTGATGGGCCGACACAATGTACAGACGGAGTGCACTGAGAGGATACAATGGTAGGCAACGGTCAAGTGTTCCAAGACCAAAAATGAGCAGAAGTCTATCGGTATTCGGAGGAGCCACACTTGGCAGTGTCATCTCAAATGAAAAGACAACACTAGCCGCGAGCCAGCCCCATGGGTAGTCTGTCAGCCAGCTTCATAGCGATGTGACATTAGTCATTTAACGCAGCAGACCACGGCGAGCGGTGAGGGGAGTGGGTGGGGGGTGGAAGTGTTCCCTTTTGAATCAATCAACCATTGAGGGAGCTGGAGATTGCAACAATCTACAGCAGAAATGGAAAAATATTATTCTGGAAATGATGTCTGACAAAAGCCAGGGTATCACTTGAGACCAACAGAGTATGAGAAATAGAGGGGAACAGATTGGGACGAAGGGAGAAAAGATGAGAGAACGAGAGAGAGAGAGAGAGAGAGAGAGAGAGAGAGAGAGAACGAGAGAACGAGAGAGAGAGAGAGAGAGAGAGAGAGAACACACTTCCCTCTGAACACGAACAGGATCCCTCCAGAGATAGCCCCGTCTCCCTCACCTGTCCTCCCAGGATAGGAACAAAGCCTGGAGAGACTGGGGGAGTGGAGGCAGCCTGCTTGGCCAGAGCCTCCACACATCTGGTACTCATTTCTCCCTTGCATTTGGCCGCAGCCTGCCTTCCCCTTGCTGTCCGTGGACAAAGGATCGACTGCATTTCCGGCCCCTCAGTACCTGAGCCAGCTGAGTGGACTGGACACGTCCACACACACCTGACCCAAACAACTTTCCCCGCACCACAGCTCATCTCTTCTCTTCCCTGGTTTCATTTGGTTTTCTTTCTTTCCTTTTTCTTTTTCTTTACTGTATCTGGTCTTTTCATGCGCATTTTCATATATTTGCATACGTGTGAGTATAAATGAATCTTGCGAGTCACGCAGCAAAATATAGAAGGAGACTTTTACATTGTCAATTTGAGTCAAAGTTCAAATGACATTGATTCTGCAAATGACGGCCAGAAGAGGAGGGGGAGGGGTAATGCGGTTATCTTTTTGCACTGAAATGAAGAGATACGAGTTATCATCTAAAGCTTTTTCATTCAAACAAAGTATTATTTATGCTGCCATCACACATTAAAAGAAGGAATGTTATTGTTAGAATTATTTAAATTAGTTTCTAATATTATATAAATATGTTTGTAGGCCGTTTGTGGTTGAGTCTTAATTCACTTTTGAATTATCTTACTATTATGTGACGCCATAAGGAATTTTGAGTAGAATAGGCTCCATTTCTTCTATTCATTCTATTGATTGCTTTTTTAAACCTAATTTAAAGTATCACCTTCCCTTTAAGTTAAGTGCTTAAACAAAGCAATGGATGCTTCATGTTGGAACAATGTCTAAATTCCTGTCCAAGCTCGTTCAAATCTGCATTTGTATGAGGCCAAAAAGACAGGTGCTGTTTTGACATTTCTGCAAAACCCTTGATCCCTAAACCCATGACTTACCCAGCTTGATCAAAGAGAGATATGTTAAATGCCATTAGTAGTACAGCACATCCAACAAGGACAAAGTCAACAGTATGGTCAGTGTGCGAAAAACGGGGGTCTAGGGGGTCTCGTGCCCCCTGATTGCTGTGTGCTTGCTGATGTGGACAAACTCAATGTATGGTTGCCAAATGCTTCTCTCCCGCCTTGCCTAATTACTCCACAAATAAATGTGACAATAGTTATTTATAACATGTAGCCTTTCTGATATGCCTTTTATTGCATTGTAAGAAGCACATGGTCTTGTCTGATTGTTTAAGTGGTTTCTACAACTTTTCTCTTTCTTTGCCTGGGGAGAGAGTTGGGTGTGGGTGTGTGTGTGTGTGTGGGGGGGGGGGGTTGGAGGGTGTGGAGGAATGTTGAGGGACCCCCGACTGAGCCGGTATAATTCGCACCCTGAAATGTGGTGATTCAACCAGCCACATGCTCTTTATGGTAGAGAGTTTCAATGGATTCAGGAATGACACAGACCTGACATAACGGTTCCATAGGGAATCAATGGATTTTTGTGCCACAAAGAACCAGAGAAGCGTCGCAGTTTGGCCTTTGAACAATGGGCTTTGAGAGGCAGGTGCCAGGTCACAAATGTCACCTTCTCTAGCAATTTTACTGAACACACTTCATTCAACCTCACCAAAGGGTGCGTTGTTGACTCCTAAATGTGTAATTTCCATATTTTTACATATAGAGTGCACAGAGCTCACAAGTGGTCGTCTGTCGGACCTTTCAAGGAAACTACAAGACAGGCGCCACACACACCAACCAATGACAGAGGGAAGATGTAAGAGAGAAGATGGTACAAGGAAATACCACTACGTCTCCCTCTAATTGCACTCTTTCTGCTTTTCTTTCCTTCAGCCTGATTTGGCTGATGCCCGATGCACTCAGACTACTAACAAATAGCATCAAAAAGGATAAACAGAGAGCTGTCTTGTTTCAGTTTGAAGAGTTGCAACACCGGGAGGTACAGGGGGTGTCGGAGGTACATTTCCAGTGTACATTTAAACAAGACCAAGGGTGGGAACAGGAACCAAAATGAAAGTATTCTAAGCATGCCTACTGCGCTGAAAGCTTAAAGCCTAAACGTCTAGGAGGAATTGTTAAATATACTTTTCCACCCGTTCGCAAGGCCCAGTGTTTTTGTGCTTTTTGTGGCGAGGTCGTTGTAGCTATCAAACCAGAACCAGTCCTAGCCCTTGTTCCAGGGCCCTGTAGACGGGGGCGAGAAGAGAAGGGGTTAAAAGTTAAGGTCGACAAAGTTCTGGATGACAGATCAAAGAGGTTTCTCTGTTGCCCCAAACAGTATGGCCCGAACATCTGCTACAGCACTTGTGAAAATAGATAAATCCACATCACGTATAAAGTCTACCTCGCAGCGTGACATAAGAAAGAATGTACGAGTAGTTGTTATTATCTTTCTCTCTCATTCTATAAACAGAGAAATGTAAAGATAATTGGCTTGCGGTGTTGCAGTGGACATAGTGCTGGTGTCAGCAAAGGAAAGAGGAAGTAGCCATGCTGGTCTGACATGATCGGGACCTCTTCTCCACAGTGGATCCTATAGGTGGGGAAGGCTGGGTCAAATACCAAATCAATGGCACTATAAAGGAAATGTTTGTAGCACTAAACTAGGAAATACAGCAAAATGCCAAAACCTGTGGGAACATCCGATTACCAATATGACATTTTGGCAATGACGTTTTGGTGCAAAAAAAAGGATAATACAAAATACTGGGATGTTTCTCATTCTCTCAATCCAAATGGAATTAAAATACAATAAAAAAAGAGACTTACTTGGATATTAAAAGATTGATCTCTGTACCTGAGGTCTAAACAGATCAGAATAAAATGGCTATTCTTGATCCTCTACTCTGTTAACCAAGGCTCAGTCAAGATGGCCGACAGTGACTGAAAATGAAGGTAAATCCTCAGTATGTTGGTGTTTGCAGGCTGGATCTTCTGAGGTGCAGCCTCAGCTCTGAGGGGAGGAGAGGGAAAGCCTTATTTCGCTTGTGCTCACCCGTTCACACACTGGTCCCTTGTCATGCTTGGATGTATCCGTTGTGGTTTGAGACAAAACCTAATAAATAGTATTGGCCCTACCATCTAGCATTCCCACATAAATGCACACATCCACTAAGAACCCTGAGCATTCCTGCACATGTCCACACAAATGAACATGCGTGTCTGTTGGCACACTCCACCTCATTCACTTACTCTCTCTGTCACACAAAACCACACACACTCACACAAAACGCAGACACACATACAACAACAAACAGATGTGGCGGTCCCATGCAGTGAAATGGGAAACTCAAGTTCCCATGGATACAGTGCTCAGGACCTCAGCATTGTGTGGGACCCTCTCTAAATGACCCTGTCTTCTCCATATGGTTATCATTAGTGGCCTATTTTACAATCCCAATGTAACCAGGATCCTGCTGGTACTATCTGGCCCCTCAGATCTCCTGCTAACCAGCATGGACACCACACCCTACACTGAAGTACCACACACGTCCTCTCTCCTCATTTTCACCTGCCTTTTTCACCTTTCAACTGCTTTTCTCCCCTTTTCATTTTCTCCCCCTCCCAAATGCAGTCTAATTGTTTTTGAAAGCCCATGCCCCTCTCTTGTAACCCCAGCTTCCTGTCTCTCCATCTTGCTCTGGAACATTCTGTATTCCTATTCCTCCAGCCCCTTTGGCTAACACACCGGTGCTGGCGGGCCCTTGGGCAACCGAGGGGCCGCTTGATCAGCGAGACAACGCTTCTCGGCCAAGGCGCTTGAGTATGGGCCGCGCACGACCCGGTCAGTCTGCCTCAGGGCTCTGCCGCTGCACCAGGACCCCGAACGGGCCTTCAAAGGCCGAGCCCTTTTCAACATCACTCGCCATCTCCAGCCCGTCTGATTAGCGCACCTCCCCCGCCACACAGCATGCTTATCATTACAAAGCATTGATTACAGAGGTGTTATGGGAAGCTCCCCTTTGAAAAGCATTGATTACAGAGGTGTTATGGGAAGCTCCCCTTTGAAAAGCATTGCAGCTCTAAGGAGCTTCTACATCTCTGTATTTGTGTGTCCGCGACAAAACATTCGGAACTGAGTGGACTGTCCCCTAGAAGAACTCCATTTGGATTTCCTTTACAGAGGATAAACGGGAGGCATACTGAAGAGGGGCCAGAGGGATCGGCTGATTCCTTTTGCCATTAGCATTCCAGCCGTTCAGGGCATCCGCTCAAAGGCATAGCCCCCCTATGCAGTGGTAATCCATGCTGTCAAATGGGAAACGAGTATCCAAGATGAAGTCAAGAGGCACGGTTTAATGAGAACTATCAGGCAAAGGAAGTCTGTTAGGGATGGAGTTTGTGTTGAATCCCCTTCTCCGCCATTTTGTAGACACTAACCCCACGGAACAGAAATGAATCGAACCTCTGTGTTTGTTGGCCTAGTGATTGGGGGAGTTCAAATTCATAAAAGAAAGTCGAGCAGTTTGGGGGCTCTGGAAGTTGCATTAGCAGTGCACCGGAAAACCGTTAATCATATTTATGTGTGGGGGGTTGAGGTAACTCAGAAGCTTGTGCAGAAAACTTCTGTCAGAGACATATTTTTATTTGGCAGTTGTCCTCGTTTGCAGCCATCTCTGCTTTTGTTTTTGACATTCCCTAGAATGTCTGATGAGGAAAACTGATGCTGCAAGTTTCCTCTGACTAAGGGCTTTACATTCACATTTCAAGATCTGCAAATCAACAATAACAACGTGAATAGTAAATAAAATATTTTCTGCATGCTAAAAATGTAACTGATTTAAAGCAGGTGGTGTGTGTTTTAACCGATAGAAAATGAACTATGACAGCCCCCTCAAAACCAAAAGGGCGTATATTTTGATATGCAGGGAAAAAATCTGACCTTGTCATGATTATTGTTTGGATTTCTCTGCTATGGAATGATAATCGTTTTCAGACTCGTATTTGCCAGTTGCTCCTGATGCATCATAAGTATAGCATACCTTTGCATATGAAAGTGCCCAACATGGTGCCGAATTGCTGAGTGGTCTCAGGGTGTACCAATTTGGCGCATGTCCAATCTTTCTCTCAAGTAAACCTAAGATAGACAAGTGCAGATCACAGACTGTATTTTAAATATTATTGCCATCATCTCCCAGTCAGCTATAAGCTATAAATAGTATTCACCAAGGGTTGTGGCCAAGCATCACCCGTAGTTATCCAACAGAGTAATTATACACAATCCTGAGATTTGATTCCATAGATTTCCTGTGCATCTTTGACCTCACTTTCTGATAGATCTGACTAGAGTGAGGAAGACAAAGACCCCATGCCGACACGATGACCCACATGACCTGAAAGTGTAGAGTTTTGGAACACTTTTCTAAAGCACAACCCCTCTTGTGAGTTGCAAGGGGTATGGACTGTGTCTTTGCAGGAAACATATCTGAGGCTGGAGAGAGAAATGTAGTTGCCACAGAGACCTCCTCTAAGCATGCCTCAGTGAGACCACCGGCTGGTTGTGATCAACACATTCCATCAGTGTACGATCACAACAGACCCCCCCCATCGTACGGAGACAGCTAGCCAGCATTGAGATACGCCACCTGGGACACATGGAAACCTCAGCCAACTGGATCACTGTATTCTGTCCAGTGCCATTTCCCAACTAAAATGGAGTAACTCCAGCTTTGTGCTGGGTTTGCACTTTATCTTGTGATCTCATATTCAAGTCCCTATCCCCAGACTATTCTGCACGGGGGAAAAAGCTCAAACTGCCTATTTTGCTCAAACCAATGATGACTAACAGAGTTTGTAACAACAGATTTACATTACAGCAAAACATATGGTGATGCTTTGTTTTGATATGTACATTATAAATGATCTACTAGAACTGCAAACCATACTCACAATGGACAAATATTGGCTTCTGAGCACTAACTTATTATTTATTGAAACTGTGTTATTAAATTCATCTTTTAGAGAAACAAAATGGAAGGTGAAGTAGAACCAGATATTCCTTTTGACTGGTTGAGCCTGTCTTCTGAATTATCTCCAACAGTGACAAACAACACATGAGCAAAAATATACCCTTATCATTACATTTTATTCCAAATATTACTTTAAACGTAACACAAATAAAAAGGTATGAAACAATATTTCACAGTCTTAGGCACTACAGTATGGCGTGAGTTTCTTTCGGGTAGGAGTCATGTGGATAGCTGTAGTTCCTCTGGGATGTACCAGGGGGCGCACAGACTGCAGTTCCAAAAGAGTTGGAGCTGGTCCACAGAATGTTTAAGGGCTGGTCAGGTGACAATAGAGTCCAGGGTGAGTTTAAGAGTTATGTTGCTTGGGGTTCAGGAGCAGTTTAAAAATTCCTATTGGCTAACAAGGTCAATGTTAATGTCAACAAGAAACCCACGACCTCGGTCCTAGTCCCAGTGTAAAATATGAACATCTGCCCCTTGACCCCTTCAAAGCGAATGTCAGGGAGAGCAAGAGCCCTCTTAATTGGAGATGAATGGAAGAAAACATTCCCGGGGAAGGAGGAAATTCCTCAGACTACCTGGGGGGGTTTGTGTAATGCATAAAACAAAAAGACACCGTATTAAATTATAGAGATGTTAACACATTTTTTGAGGGGAACATCTTTAGCATCAAATGTTATATTTACAAAAGAGACACACAAGCGAGACAAAAATACATATACACAGAGTTAAGTGGGGGGGGGGGGGGGTAAATTAAAAGCACAATTGGGAATTATTCTATCTGCAATGCAAAAATGCACAGTTTAAAAGTTATGTTTTTTAACTGCATTTTCTAACAGTCAAAGTTTGCATAGATTGATGATTTACAGTCATACGAATATTCTTTGGCTTTTAAGGTGTTGCTTTACCCAATCTTACTTCTCCCACTTCTGAAGTACGTGAAGACACTAGTCCTTTTTAGAACAATGGGCCAATTGATTCACGTTTATTGCTATGCTCTGAGAACAGCTTAAAGTCGGCCTTTAATCCTTAGCATGAAAGTGCGTTTATATGCACTAGTTTGCATTTTTTTTTTTTTTACAGAGGTGCCTCTTTGGCAACATTTCACAGAGCTTGGTGTGGTCAACAGTAAAATGGTGGATTTGATGACTGGAGTGCAAAAAATATGTCCTAGTGCGAAATCAATGTATTCGACATCCTAGCAATTATTCAGCGCACAATATTAATCGAAGCACCTGAAAAATATAATCAGTGGTTTTCAGACATCAGATATGCACCTCCATGTCCTCTGTCAATGGATATTCCGTCAGGGATATCCAAGTTTTCAAAGAGCGAGGCCGCCATTGTGAGGTATGTACACACGACACCGAGTCCCTCCTTACCGTCTTCACAACCAGCCCTCCTCCTGTGCTCTCTAAGCCAGAGTCTGTTCATGCGCTCGTCCTGCCGGCCCGTGTCGGTTCAGACCTGAGACTTGACCCCTTCGCTCGGGCTCGGGGCACACTGTTTGTCGTGCGCCCCTGAGATCCAGTGGTAGCAGTCGGTGGTGCTCTTGTTGCGCGGCTGCGCGGCGCAGCGGGTGCAGTAGACGATGCCCAGCGCCACCATCACCACCACGAAGAGGCACAGGGGCACCAGGAGTCCCACCAGCAGCCAGGTGCTATCGCCCTGCTTCTGGCCCTCATTCTCTGGGCTTGGCTCCTTCACTTCCACCCCCTCTGGCTCTGGGGTCAAGGCCCGCAGGTCAGGGAGCTGGTCTGGAGGGCTAGTAGGCTCCTCTGGGTACATCTCCTTGTCCTCATCCCCTTCGGCCACCTCGACCACCCTAACCGTGAACTGGGGGGAATCCGTTCCAGTGGCCCGTTCATCATCCCCATCACCTTCTACTTCGCTGTTCTCTTCGGGCTGCTCCGTTACTGGCTCCGCCTCCTCCCCCTGGGCCATGTCTCCTTGTTCCTGGCTTGGAGGGGTAGGGCTGACCCAGATCCAGTTCCAGGCCCCTTCGGAACCGGTGGTGGTCGGCATGATCGGGAGAGTGGTGGTGGTTTCTTCTTCCTCCTCCTCCTCCTCCTCCTCTTCCTCTTCCTCTTCTTTCCCGTACCAGTCTGGCGGAGTAGGGCTGGGGGTGGGAGCAGTGGAGGGCGTGGCTGACCAATCAGGACGAGCAACACCGCTCAAGTCGGTCCATTCAAGTTCATCCAGGGGGCCATCCTTGGCGGAGTCCAATGTCTTTAGGGGCCTCCTGTCCAGGGGGTCTCTGGTTACCCAGATGACGTCACTTTCTCCTTTGGGAGGGTCAGTCAGCCAATCCAGGCTGTCGTCTCCCTCCAGGGGCCAGTCGGTGTGGCTCTGTGGGGTGGTCCAGCCGTAGGCCTCCCGGGGGTCCCAGGCCGGGCCGGCTGGGTGATGCACACCCCCCCAAGGGTAGGCGGTCGTGGTGGGGGCAGGGTCCTCGCCGATCTTCCTGCAGGAAAAGTGGTCGGCCATGAGCTCGTAGCCCACCTCACAGTAGCACTCAAAGCCCCCCTCATAGTTGACGCACATCTGCTCGCAGGTGTCGGGGATCTGGCACTCGTCCACGTCCTGGCAGCGGCTGGGGTCCTCGGGCTGGGGGGAGTAGCCCAAGTGACAGTGACACACGTGGGCGCCGGGCGTGTTCTCGCAGGCGTGCTCGCAGGCGTCCTCGCCACATTCGTCCACGTCCTCGCACTCGCCGTGGGCATCGGGCCGGTAGCCGTGGCGGCAGCGGCACTCGAAGGTCCCCGGGGCGTTGACGCACAGCTGCTGGCAGGGGCTCTGGAGGCACTCGTCCACGTCCTGGCAGCCGTGGCCGTCCGCCGCCAGCATGTAGCCCTCGGGGCAGGCGCAGCGGAAGCCGTCGGGCAGTGGCAGGCACTCAAACTCGCAGGGCGCGTTGAGGCACTCGTCGGCGCTCTCGCAGCGCTGCCCGTCCTCGGCCAGCTGGTAGCCCTCGGAGCACTCGCAGAAGAAGTGGGCCCCGGCCTCCCGGCAGAAGTGCTCGCAGCCGCCGTTGTCCCGGCCGCACCAGTCGCCGGGGGCGGCCTGCGGGGCGTCGGAGCAGAGCGGCGCGTCCCGCGACCAGCCCACCGTGCCGTCCTCCCTCAGCATGCAGAGCGCCGACTGCTCGTCGCGCGTGCCCGCCGGACAGGGCACCGTGGCCACCGAGCCAAAGGGCACGTGGGTGAGCATGGAGCTGAGCAGGCTGAAGGGAGTGGCGTAGAGGGCGTTGCCGCCGCCCTCGTTCCACACGGCCGGGCACATGCCCTTGTAGGTGTAGCGGCACACGTAGCCGTCCACGGGCAGCGAGCACGAGCCGTCCAGCCACTTGAAGTTGTCCTCCTGCTGGTGGCCGGCCGTGCTGTAGGTCAGGACCACGCAGCGCGGCACGGAGCACGTGGTCGGGTGGTCCTCCTGCAGCCAGTTGGTGTACTGGGTGTCGTGGTCCCCCGTGGTCCAGGAGAAGCCCCGGAGGGGCTGCGTGGCCATGCATTGGCGGGGCTGGCGCTGGAGGCCGATCCACATGCGCACGCTGGCCCGGCCGCCCCGCAGCTCCACGCCGGAGAACAGAGCAGCGACGGAGTCGGCCTCCTCCGGCCGTTTGATGGTGGCCAGAGTGCCTCCCTTCTCCTTGCAGGCCCTCCAGGAGTCCAGGAAGGTCTTGCGTTGGAAGTAAACCACGTAGCAGCCGTCGGCGTTGCACAGGGCATCCCGCTCGTTCAGCTCCTGGGCCCCAAGAGGTGGAAATCCGCTGAACAAACCCAGCAGAGAGAGGAGGACAGCTGCAGCAGTGTGTGCCGGGTAGCCCATCCTGCACTCTCCAACTTCTTCCTTTTTCTTTTCTTTCTTTGTTCTTGTCACGCTTTGCTTCAAATCTCTCTTCAAACTTCCCCAAAGGTTGTCCTGTCTTTAAAGCGTTTGCTTTTCAATAAATATTTGTATTTTATCTGGCATGCACTTTTGTTTTTACCTTTCTCTTTCTCTCCTCTCTCCTAGTCCCTCACTTTGCACGGTAAAAGTAGTCCTGTGCCGGAGTTGAGTGCTTGCTGATTGTCCCCAGATTTCTGAGCGGGGGGAGAGAGAGAGAGAGAGAGAGAGAGAGAGAGAGAGAGAGAGAGAGAGAGAGAGAGAGAGAAGGAAGAGAGAGGGAGGGAGGGAGAAGGAAGAGGGAGGGAGTTGAAGAAAGAATCGTATGTTTTTTAAAGACGGGGCTGTGTGTGTGTGTGTGTGTGTGTGTGTGTGTGTGTGTGTGTGTGTGTGTGTGTGTGTGTGTGTGTGTATCTGCACGTCTGAGTGTGTCCTAGGGGGGATAGGGGGAGGAGTACCGGTCTGTGTGTTTCTTTCTGTCTCCAAGCGTGTCGTATGGTTTTCATAAGGCCGTTTATGGAAATGGTTTGAGATTCTGCCATTTAGCCCCCCAACATACCAGAAACACTCAAGACACAGCCTTTTCAAGAAAGATCCACTTATAGACCTAAATAATCGCGTAATTTTGTTTTCTCCCAAAATCCATTAGGCACAGTAAGTTGACTAAAATCAACCTTCCAAGAAAACTGTCCCTCACCTCCTACCCCCGTTGTTCTCCAGCCTTGCACTTCTCCAAATCCATTGAAGAAGCTTCTATTTTTGCTCAGCCTTTCTTTGTTATATCAAAGGCCTTTCACAGTGAATCTGTCTCTTTCTCTCAAGTATAATCATCTTTGCCTTTTTATGCGAGTAGGTACGCTTTTTGTAATCTCTCTCACGGACCGAGCAGCGGAATTCTATAAAATATCGTCCTCTTGTACATTGTACATCACCGCTATAGCCCCAGGCTGCTACGATACCCTCCCTGGCCAGCTGTTAAACAACAACAACAGCAATGCTAGCGACCAAGCTAATAGGTTTCATATTGAGATGGGAAGCAGTAAAAGTAGCAAGTAAAGAGGTTGACCCAGCACAGGAAAAGGCCCCTGGGTTTGCTGTGAAAACAAAGCCGCGCTGGTGAAACAGAGCCTAGTGTGTCTCAGTGGAGCATGGGGGCGCAGAGGGCATGTGGGGGGTACAGCCCAGTCTACGGAGGAAGGAGCAGAATCTCAATAAGCACATCCAAACCCCCCCCCCCCCCGTCTGCTCGAACGATACGCACCTCTCTTTTGGGTGGGAAGAGGTGCTCTGCCAGCCCTAAAGGCACGCCCCTCAGATAGAACAGGCGATTAAAACATATTCCTGCGCTCTGGGTTCCTCCGAACCATCAAAAGGTTGTACTTGTGTATGCATGTTTTTTTGCGTTGGTCTATGTATGTGTTTGTACTTGTATGAGTGCACTTCTTTCATTCCTGTTGTACTGACGGGGGTCTCGGACAGATACGTGCGCCCCCACTTCACCAGCGGGTGCCGGCAGCCTCAGCTCACAACTTCATAAAACCCCAGCTTACGGTGACCCCGGACCCATCAATTCCCGGCTGTGAGCAGCCATCAAAACCAGGGGAGCACAGAGGCAGGGGGCTTTTACGGCGGCCAAGTGTTTGGGGGTTAAACGGTGTTTAATGATCACGACTGCCCTCCTAGCGCTGCTCCTTTTACCCCTCCGTCCTGGGCTGGTGGAGCGGATCTGTTGCTTTACCCCTCCCTCCTGGGCTGGTGGAGTGGATCAGTTGCTTTACCCCTCCCTCCTGGGCTGGTGGAGTGGATCAGTTGCTTTACCCCTCCCTCCTGGGCTGGTGGAGTGGATCAGTTGCTTTACCCCTCCCTCCAGGGCTGTTGGAGTGGATCAGATGCCTGAGGGCCGCTCGTCTCCCTTCAGTGCTTCTGAAGCCGCTGCAATCTGGACGTCGATTAAAACGCCTCGTGCTCACTCACAAAGCTCCTGCCCCAGACAGCAACGGGAGCAGCCATTGTTGTACTCCCAAAAGCTTTATTTGATTAAGTGGAACCGAGAGGCTTCATTCAGAATGGATCCCGGGCCAAGGCTGACTGCAGAGTTTCTGGAGCTGTGTATCATGGGAAGGTTTTCACTGGGTCTAATGAAAGAACACCGTTTAGAAACCGAAATGACAAAAGGGCAAAAAGCCATTGAACTGGAGACGTCCCGCGAGCGTCTGCGTCAGTGGCCGTGTGCCCTTCATCAGCATCATCTTTTAAGTGCCTGCGTTGTCCTCCACTGGAGATCCGGGCCATGAGGGAGGAGTCTGGGCTTAGACCTTGTCTGTAGTCAGACCCTGTCTGTAGTCAGACCCTGTCCGTAGACAGACCCTGTCAGCCTCCTCCACCTGAGACCCAGCAGACCTCCTGACTCCATCTCAGGTTTTCAGTAAATCAGTTCTCTCTCTTGTCCCTGGAGGAGCCATGTTCCCTCCCAGGGAGCTGCGCTCTATTCGGAATTTTTTTCCTTCACTTTTGGTGCTTTTCCAATTTGTGCCGTTTCACACAATGACTTCATCACAGTGATCGTGTGGTCAGCTTCTTCAAAGTGCATCCAGATTGGAATTTGAAAAGATCCCAGTAAACACCGAATGAACATCTATGGTCACTGGTCAATGAACATCTTTCTTCACTGGTCAATGAACATCTATGGTCACTGGTCAGTGCACATCTATGGTCACTGGTAAGTGAACATCTATGGTCACTGGTCAGTGCACATCTATGGCCACTGGTCAATTAACATCTATGGTCACTGGTCAATGAACATCTTTGTTCACTGGTCAATGAACATCTATGGTCACTGGTCAGTGCACATCTATGGTCACTGGTCAATGGACATCTATGGTCACTAGTCAATGAACATCTATGGTCACTGGTAAATGAACATCTATGGTCACTGGTCAATGAACATCTATGGTCACTGGTCAATAAACATCTATGGTCACTGGTCAGTGCACATCTATGGTCACTGGTCAATGAACATCTATGGTCACTGGTCAGTGCACATCTATGGTCACTGGTCAGTGCACATCTATGGTCACTGGTCAATGAACATCCATGGTCACTGGTCAATGAACATCTATGGTCACTGGTCAGTGCACATCTATGGTCACTGGTCAGTGCCTCTCTATGGTCACTGGTCAGTGCACAGCAGAAACACCCATGGAAATGTCTGGCATGTAATTTCCCAGTACAGGCATTTTGTTAACAAAAATACCTGACATGATAGATTAATAGACAGACAGGTGGCGTCACAATCAGGCCAGTTTACTTATTTTTTAAATCAAACTCATGATAACAACAGAATACGGAGGATGGTTCAAGCCTCACTAGTACAGAGCAGTTAAAACTTCACATGTGTATTTCTTTTCGACCTATAGGTCAATTGGGACAGTGTTGGGTTTCCACGCCTGCCACAGGGACATTCGGATTTGTTTTGGTCCCACGCAACGTCAAGTATTCCTCACAGACATGCAGTGACTCACGTCTGGAAGTCAGGAAGACATTTCTGTAGGATGATAGAGGGCTTTAAGATGCGTGTGTGTGTGTGTGTGTGTGTGTGTGCGTGTGTGTGCGTGCGTGTGTGTGTGTGCGTGTGTGTGCGTGCGTGCGTGTGTGTGTGTGTGTGTGTGTGTGTGTGTGTGTGTGTGTGTTGGACATAGTCTATTTACTAATCACACAATATATGGCTGCTATATTAGAAACTGTGGCAAGTGTTTGGCTTCCCCACCACTGATTTAGGAGGACAGATTTATGAAACATTATTGTACATTGAGCAGAGGGAGATTCCCCTCAACAAATCATACGGCGTCACATTACATACGAAGACCATCTGTGTTCCACATGAGCCCCCTGGGCAGTTCAAGTGAGGATTCCTTCGTCCTCAGGCGACAGGAGAAATAAAGAGCTCCAAACCATTGGAGACATGGTGCCTTCCACAGCCCACTCTGGGGGTTAACCTAGTTTATCCCTGAAAATAACATCGTCATCGTGTTGTTTGGCATGCTCTGCACTGACTTTTATTATATCAGTACCGAGTCTCGGGTTTGGGCTTTTGGAGTTTTAGAAGCATGGCGTGGGTGGGTGTTTTTGGCTGTGGGGGGTGGGGGGACCAGAATTTCAATTGAAGCGGTTCACAAATAACCCCTTTCCCCACATCAACACTAAAGCCCTGCATTGTTCTGAAGCTCTCCACTTTGACAGATAGAACATAAAATGATTATGTGAAGTGACGTTTGTGGAAGTACCCAGCAGGGCTCCATTGAAAAGTATCTGCTGATTTCAATGGCGATAAATGGAGAACTGGCCATAACGTTTTGGGCCTTAGATTTGTCAAAAGGGTTTTGGTTAATCAGAGCATTCCTTCCCCCTTCTTCATTTATATTCCTAAGCTTCCCATCACCAACCAATTAGTCATCATTTAGGTGAGTAAACCTCAGTTCACCATTATCAACATGGGACTATCATCATTATTCACTCCTTACTTGGTTCCCCTTTGCGATACAAATTGCAAATCTCCTCACAGAAATTGTGCACTCGTGCTACGATAAGATTGCTATGAAGAAGGGGACTCCCGGCCCCTCACCCTAATCTCCCCTCCCTCACAGCTCTACTCCCTCATTTCAGACCAGACAATTTGCTCCCCTCTGCCGTCGTGCCAGACGCCCATAAATCGCACGCACGCGTTTATCTTTCTCTCTGTTCGTTCCCTCCGTCTCCCAGGGACGCTTTGCCAGAGCTGTCGAGCTGTTAAAAATCAGACGGTGTGTGTGTGTGTGTGGGGGGGGGGGGGGGGGGGGGGTGAAGGACGTCTTGTGTGTGTTTTGGGTCTGGTCTTAGCGGAGGACCAGAAAACCTCTACCCCCCACTTCTCCCTTCTCTTTCTCCTTGGCGCCCCCCAACCCCGTCTACTCTAAACATCCAGAGAGCAGGAAGTGGCAGGGAGAGAGAGAAGCAGTAGGTTCCTGTGCTACCCCTCACATAATGCTAGTCTTTATGGTATTCCCATGCCCAATGAGGGGCACCACAACCACACGCTGACAGTACAGACCCCTGCCACTAAATACACACAAAAGACACCCCGGGATAAGCACACGCAAACCTACACGAGCTGGCAAAACACGGCTGGCGTAATGGCACACCTACCCACTCACACCATCCCACAGCAGGCGTTTTTGATCACAAACACGGTGTTTGTCACAGCGCGAAGGACATCCTCAGGCAGATTTAGCAGCGAGACGTTTAAACACTGACATCAGCCGCCTCACACTTTGAGCGGCATAAACAACCAACACACACTGTGTGTGCATTTCAAGTTCATCAAACACACACAGACACACAAACACACAAACACACATACAGAAACAATTACACACACACACACACACACACACACACACACACACACACACACACACACAAACACACACACACACACATCTTTCCAGCTAAATGCTATTGTGCATTAGGAGTAGTTATGGCAGCAATAGTGAGGGCTTTACAACATTTAATTCCACCCATCCTAATGGACCATAACAACAGAAATGGACCATCTCACAAGACCAGGCAAAAAGGGCAGCAGCAACACCCAGGAGTTTAAACGATGCGTGCGCTGATAAAGTTAAATATAAAACCAGAAGTTCAACGGTGATCTCAATTTAACAAGCAAAAAAAAAACAGTTTAAACACTGCTCAAAAATGTCAGGTTGTCCAATTGTTGCAATCAAAAATGTTGGCTTTGTCCTTGTATCTCAGATGAATCTCTAGCACATGATCAAAAATTGACTCTTGAGAGTTCAATTCCCTTACGCCAACCCTTCCCCGAGGCCCTAAACAAACATGTTCCCTGAACGTCTCTCCGTTCCTCTGTGTGAACTGTACACTCACTCCCGACCTTGACCCAGTTGATTTAAAAGCACCGGTCGCCAATCCGGGTAAACATGGAGTGTTTTAACGATTCCCCCCTCTCGCATCCTCTAAATGAGTCACGTAACCGTAGATGTTCCTTGATACTGGAAGTCAAACCGAAATCCAATTCCAACCTCTTCCAGTCCTTCTTATTTTGACCAGTCTTCTCCATAAGGGCCAAGTATTTTTGTATGTTGTGTACATTTAAATAACTTATCTTCATGGGCGGCTTTCAGAGCTTAGGGAGAAAAGTCCTAACACAGAAGCAAGGGATTTAGTATTCAGCAAGGAATTTTCTGCCGTTGCCCAATCCAATCTGTTTTACTATACGAGTAAAGAAGTTAGAAAGAACACCAAAGGCAACGGCGGAGAGAAGTAGTCGTTGAACAGGAGTTCAGTAGAAGAGCAGAGACAGTACAAGACTGTTAAAAAGGTAAAGAAAAACGCCAAAAGAAAATAAATTCCATCTAAAATGTTATGGGGGAAAAAGGATTGCAACTTTGAAGAAAACTTTCTAAAGCCATACACAGCTTTTGTAACTTTTCCAATTTCCTTAGAAGAATATTGGACATTGTCTTTCATTGGCCTTGTCACACTTAGCCCTGGAATCTACTTTAACTAAGCAGAAGGTTTCATACCGGCTACCGTAAGGGCCGTGCTGGAATCATGCTTCACACCAAAAAGCAGCGAGCCCCACTAAGAAAGTATTGAATCTTAAAACTCTTGGTCTACATCAATATATTTATAGACTCCTTTGAGAGGTTCATTTACAGGCCAAGGTGAGCTCCCCCACACTCTTGGCAGACTGCAGCCAGAACAGCGCTGTAATTAAATTCAGATACGGATTACTTTTAGTCACCCACCAATCAGGGAGAAGCTCAGTGCAAGGCGTGTTAATTGTATATTTTACTTTGGTACCAAAGCCCCTCACTTCTTTTGCATAAAAAAGCCTCTTAGCAACCCCCGGAAATCGTCGCAATCTCAACACAGTGCCACATAAACTCAATTTTCTTTGGCTATTACTGAAATACCGTTGGTGAAACATTAGCTTCTCCAACCCATGTCACTTGGCAATTGTAACAGCCTTTGAAGGCAACCATCTTCTTTTATGGTTGTTTGGACTGGAGCAGAAGTGCCCTGCTCTGAAGGAATGTACGTTTCTCTTAAAAGACTACAAATCTAACCTGCAAGTCTGAAGAAAAGAGAAAATGTCAACGTTCTATGGCAGAAGTAAAACGTTTTCAATTCAATAGCTAACTATACCTTGTCTTTCTGACAAGAAAGCCTTGTCGTGCTGGATCAAAATGAAAAGTGGCAATGTAACTTTTGCTTAGATCTTTTGCAACGCAATCTCTATTCAATGCTGCTCCTCCAGCAAATCAGGTATTTAAGGCGTTTGTTTATTTAACAGCACACAAACACACGGGCCCACAAACTACACACCGCAAAGCTCTCACATTCAGATCATCGAGTTTCTAGAAGTTTTCAGCCAGACAGTCTCTCTTGTCCTCCCCCTTCTCACGTCCTTCTCTCTTTCCCTCTACCTCAGAGAGCAGCAGTGCGCCTGTCTTTGTAATCAGCTCGGCCGGTCTGCTCCTCTGAACCAGTTAACCTCTTTTTATCTCCCCCTCCGCGTGGAAAGGAGGCCAGGCGGAGAGGTGAGGGGAAAAGGAGCACTGTGACCTGGCGAGCACTGTTCCTCCTCTCACTCTTTCGGGCCCTTTCTTTCTGTCTTTCTGTGTGTGTGTGTGTGTGTGTGTGTGTGTGTGTGTGTGTGTGCGTGTGCTCCGCGGGTCCCTGTAGATCCTTCTCTCCCTCTCTCTTACCCCACCTCCAGACGTCCTCTCCCCCTCACCTTTGGAGAACGACAGCAGGCCCCCTCCTCAGCCCCCGCTGGACATACCTCTCTGCTTTTAACAATCGCAAAGAGAGAGCCAGAGAACGGAGAGAGAGAGCCAGAGTGAAAACGAGGGGATCGTGAAGGGAGAGTAAGATGGATGGAGAGTGAGGAGTTGAAGGAGAGGGAGCATTGAAAGCACTCCACAGGGAAATATTATCGAGGTCCTCATCGAAACAGAAGGCGGCACTCCCCAAGAGAGCGGGCATTTTGTTGCCGCAATTTGTGTAATAAAGTTTCCACTTCAAAACACAGGGCCCGAATCCACGGATACTTCGACTACAAAAGGGCCGGTGTGGAATTGAAGTGGAGTGCCACAGGAGGAATTTAGGGAGATGTGATGAAGATCAAAAGTTGTTGTTCTCCAGCAAATGAGGTCACTGGCCTTCTTATCTCTACCTCCCCAAGAGGGAGGGGGGGGGGGGGTCACTATACTTCCTCACAAGCTGCATCCAATTAGAAACCAAGGTAACGCAAGCATGAGTCATCGGACCTGTCCGCCAAATGCTCAGTCCACTTTGGGAACACGTCAACTGATCGGCTCCTGCGCTGGCAAGCGTCATCTTCGGCGCTCTTGGCTTAGCCAGGAGACGTATTGCCGAGTCAAAAGGGCAGATATGGGGGTTTAGCTGGGGTGCCACGGATAAATATTGGGCCTTGGCCTCGGGTAGAGCCTCACTCTGTCACTGCTCAGAGGTGGAGATAAGACTTATCCACCCCATACCTCAATGTTTCCCATGGCCCAACAACCTTCTCTATAGCCACAATGACTCATTGAACTCTATTACCCATAACCCATGTCCCGGAGTCATTTACATTGTGTTATCACTACTGCTACAGTGAGACGGAGAAGGGAAAACAGCCCAATACCGTATTAGGCCACACAAAACCTTAAACTGTAAGAAAAGATGGATGGCGATAACTATGTAGCCACTGACCAGTCAGCATAGCAGTGAGCAGAGCAAGTTGGCTAGCCAAATGCTACCTATGCCTATAATGCTTCTTTCACATTTCAGCGGTTGTGTGTGTGTGTGTGTGTGTGTGTGTGTGTGTGTGTGTGTGTGTGTGTGTGTGTGTGTGTGTGTGTGTGTGAGAGAGAGAGAGATTGTCGGGCTAAGATGTCATAGGGCTCCTTCTCCTCGTGGGAACCGAGAGGTTGTGTGTGTTTTGAGTGTGTATTTGTGATAGTGTGTTTGTGAATGTGTGTGTGTGTGTCTTTGTGTCAGCACAGAGATCTGTCATGTGACCCAGGCCTGTATAAAGTCATGCCAGACACTGTGTTTACTCGAACCTCCCCATTGAGACCCCACGCTCCAAGTAGTGCTTCTATGGGGGATGGAAATTCGAATGTGTGTGTGCGTGTGTTAGTGTGTTAGTAAGTGTGTGTGTAGCCTTGGGCATATATTTGAGCAAATAATATGTGTAAGTGAGTATCGGCCTTTGTGGTCCATGGGACTGGGAGTGTGGCATGCATGACGGGGAAGCCGGAGCTCTGGAGATGCAGAGGAGATTCTGGGTTTTGTGGGTCTGGAGAGGGTCAGCAGGGAGGGGGTTGGAGGTCCGGAGGGAGGGCACAGGGCCTATCAGACTACACACCATGGCCGGCTTGATAAGTAGACCCTCTGAAAAAAGAAGAAGAAGAAGAAAGAGGTGGTCCAGTCCCGATAAGTGAAAACCAGCGGCCATCACTGGAGCTCAGTCATTAGCTCAGCCAGAGACGCTCATGAGCCTGAGAACAAACAAGATTAGCCCTCTCATAAACAGGAGGAAGAAAGCCGAGGGATGTGTGTGTGTGTGTGTGTGTGTGTGTGTGTGTGTGTGTGTGTGTGTGTGTGTGTGTGTGTGTGTGTGTGTGTGTGTTTGTGTGTGTGTGTGTAGGGGGGTTTCTCTGATGAGGTCCTTTGTTGTTAGCTCATGACTGGCTTTGGCTGTACTATACTGTTAACTCAACTGGTACAGATACACAGTAAGTAAGTAAGATAACGTTTCAAATGGTCACTTACATATGTTGAAATACTAGCTGTGCTCTCCTTATACATAGATACCATTTTACATCCACTGGTTGTATCCAATGTGTTGGAGTATCTCACCCAGACCTGAGGTGAATGGGTACTGGTTAATATTCACACACACACACTTCTACTTACACTGCTGCCGTCACTTGCCAAGTTGTTGTTAGAATTTGTTAGCACTAAGCTCTGCTTGTGCTGGGCGCACACACACACACACACACACACACACACCTGTTTTATCTACGGTCTATCTTTTTAGGGAAATTGGCCTTTCTTCAAACTCAAAAAGTGGTGTGTCCCTTCAATAATAGCAAATGGACTTGAGACTTTTATAATACATGCACAGACTGAAAAGTACAGAAAGTCAATGAGACTCCTGCTTTTGCCTGAGTGACTTCAGCTTCCCCAGGCGATAGACAGCATGAGGCAATGGAAGAATGCTTAGCCATGTTGGAGGACAAAACATGTAAATGCCCTCTTTGTGTGCAGCAAGTTGTCAACAATGGGATGCAATCTTCCTGTGCCGGCCATTGCGTAATGACTATTGACGTCCCCGTTATCTGTGAACTCTCAGTCTGTCAGCCAACGCATCGTCTCCACACTACAGTAGCTCAATAGCCACCGCATCCTTCGAACTTTGTGAAGGTTAAACTCAATGAGTCTTCAGAGCCGTAACCGAAGGACAGGTTTGATATAGTCCTTTATTAAAAGACATAAAGCATAGACCAAACTTTCAGACGTTACACGCCAACACACAAACACACACACAGAAAAAGCACACGCGCACACGCTCTCTCCTTATCTTGCTTGCCCCCAGAGCCTGCCTGGTGATGGTATTGTCACTCTCAAACCGACACGTTAGCTGCTGCGTGTGTGTCGCAACCCCCCCCCCCCCCCCCCCCCCTCCCCCACACCTCCCGGGGCTTCTGGTTCCTCTCACATGGTGCCGGTCACCGTACAAACCTCCATCGGCCTCACCCCGGAGGCAGCACTGTGGGGGCCAAGCCTGACAGCACGCAGCTGCTCGGGGAGGCATGGAGAGGAGAGGGAGTGGGTGCTAGTTTATCATGTCCGTAGAAGTGAAGTGCGACTCGGGATGAGGGTGTGACACGAGATAGCAGAGTAAGCGCTGGAAATCGGGAGGGGGGGCAGACGTGTAGCGGACAGGCCACAGGCGGACATAAGGGACGGACAGGAGGATAGACAATGTGTTGGGCGGAGACACAGTTGTGAGTGTGTGACTGGGTGGGTGGCGGGCCGGAGCGGAGGGAGCGCCCCGGGGCGGTGGTCGACCCAGGGGTGATTTAATCAGTCAGCTGACGGTCGGCAGGCATTATCTCCACCAGCCTCCGATATCGACCCCCCAGCTCTAAGCTTTCCCTTCTAAACCAGCCGCAGGCCGCGAAAGACAAAGCATAGTCCCTCGGTACTACACATGACGTGTCAGAGCGCTGCCTTTCGTGAAGGGAGCTTCTCTCTGTGTCCGTGTGTGTGCGTGTGTGTCTGTGTGTGTGTCTGTGTGTGTGTGTTTGAGAGACAGAAAGAAACAAGGGAATTAGTTCTTGTACTGGGGGTATTAGATCTTGGAAAGGGGGTGACTTTGTTCAAATAATTTACATGGGCACAGTCATGAGGGCTATCAGCACCACATGTGACGCTGTCTTTCATCTAGCAGAGTATAATTTCAGAATCCATTGAAAAAGCTTTTAACATGGCAATCCAGCCCAGCATCCGTTTCTCCTTGATATGCTTTTACTTGGCCCTTAAAAACGGCCGTCCTTATGGTAATGGCTTTTGGGCTACTGGCTCTTAACTCCAACACAAGATGACATTGTTCAGTTCACGTGTGGCTCTTTAGCCGAGCGCACAGCGGAAAGTTATAGCAACAGGAAGACGTCTCATCTATTTTCCCAGCGTATGCATTTGTATTACCTTTCTCATTTAGCGATGGCCATTGGTTTTGTCACTGGTGACATCAGCAGAATCCATTGCCAGAGGCGTGATTATTAACATCCTTATTGCTATTATTTTAAGTGGAAAATAACTCACGCAATATGATCTTACTGTACAGGCAAGCACCCATGATTGTCTAGACTGAAACATGTTGGATATTTCCTGCCAAACAGTGGGAGAACACTTCATATTCGTCTCACTGGGAACCTAAGTACCCCTAATTCTTCCTGTTTTTATCGTCCTCCTCCACCTAAAAGCATCCTCATCACAACGCAGTCCACGCCCCTCTGAGAGAGCAATGGCCGGAGTCAGGGCTTGAAAACAGAATTTTTCCTCAGCCGGTTGGTTCCCGAGCGGAACCACGTTTTTAACGTTTCCGTTCTTTTTTCCCTCTCATGACAAAGTGGTTCTGAACCGGTTAGAACAAAATAAATAAAATGGTTAATAACGTTTCTATCAAACATTATTTCTTATCTCCTCCAACCCTGCTTAAAACAAATGTACAAACAAATGTATTGTTATAAAGTCCATATGCCTACATCAAAGTTATACTTTAATTTGAACAATGTCTTGAACTAACAAATGGCTTTTAAAAAACTATTTTATCAGCTATGGTAATTAGATTCAACAAAGCCTAAGAAATAAACTACATTCAGTTGTTAACAGAACACACAACCTTATTCGTTATACAACTGTTTCAATTTGGATAATTACGACAAGAACTATATGCTCGTATTCAAATTCATGAATAGGCTTGCACTACTGTTTAATCCCCCAAAAGTTGCATTAGACTAAAGCAATAACAAAAAAAACTTTGTACAATTAGCGTCTATACATACTTAATCCAAACATCATTTACCATTGTCTGTGTGATGATGACGATTCAGTTTTACCAAGCACAGGCTATGCCTACACAATGTGTGGTGAGATGTTCTTGGCGCCCAAAAATGTAGGAAAGGTGCCCAGACCACTTGTGTGCCAATGTGCAAGAGTGCATTGCATTGACAAAATGTTTTATATTTTAAAATTGGAAGCTTAACATATTTGGGAAAAAAATGTAAATAAGCAAAAACGGTATTAACCACCAGTAACCACAAATTAAAACGTTTGTGTTCCAGGACAATAAAACATGATACATATCAGATTCTGTTTCCGTTTTCCCTCAGCTTTTTTACGTTTTTCGTTTCTGTTCCTTCAACTGGTGTCAAGCCCTGACTAGAGTCGGAAAGAAAGAAACAAAATAAATGTATGTGTGTGTGTGTGTGTGTGTGTGTGTGTGTGTGTGTGTGTGTGTGTGTGTAGGTGTGTGTGTGTGTGTGTGTGTGTGTGTGTGTGTGTGTGTGTCTACGGTTGCGTGTATTGTGGCGAGGAAGAATCATGAAGGAAAAAATGGCAACAAAAGACAAAGAACCACAGAGATACCTGATACAGAGTTATCGGAATGGACAACATGCTCAACTAACAGGGGATGAAGCCCCCCTATGCTGCTTAACCAGACCCTCTAGACGCACCATGCATATACAGACACACGCATGCGAACACACACATGGGGACGTGGGGACGCTCCTGGTGTTTCAGCTGAGGTGTGTAACTTAACTCTTAACTCCCCTCAAGGCAAGTGGTTCACTCCACAGATTTTCCAGCACGTCTTCCTCATTGTTGCCTCGCGTTCTTCTCCTCCTCCCGCCCTCTTCTTACACAAGCCCCATGCATTACTGGCAGCGAGACAGATTATAATTGAAATTAAACGTGCTGTAGCGTTATTGCCGCACTTGAGCTCCGCTACTGGCCACCAAGGGCTGTCTATCATTCCCACGCATCTCCGCCCACACATGTCCGCTTGGCAACAAGACACCCGAAGCTGAGGCGCATCAAAGACAGAAAACCCAGACGAAGCATCGCAGCTCCATGGCTTTTTTCGATTTCACAACAAACGAAAAATGTTGGGCCGCTGTGAAAACCATAAAGAGTGACGGGCACAAGCCCAACCAGTGAGAGCGATAGACTTCATAGATGGCTGCGTCTGGTGTAGAAAAGAAAAGAAGCCAGAGAGGACAGGAAAAATAAATCACACTCCAGCCCAGCCAGAGCATTAATATCAAAAACAAGCAAGGAGAAAGCAGTCTTTTCCCGTCTACCAAATCTTTCAAGATTTACAGGGAGCTGGTAACGGGCCCTTGGAGACTTGATGCACGTGCACACGCACACGCCCTCGACCATACCTACAAAAGAGGGTGTCCATTAGTGAGCGTTGCCGCCACTACCAAGCTTAAGTATGCAAATAGTCCCTCACACACACTTCTCATTTCCTCAGGTGGCTGGGGCTTGCCTGAACTATGTGCAAGTCTGCATTGAGGTTGGCAAGCTGCCAGTCGACCATGGTGCTGTATGGGAGGTCCATACACACACACACACACACACACACACACACACACACACACACACACACACAGAACATACTCTCACAAACACACACACACACACACAAACACACATACACTTATTTAGAAACCTCAAGACCCACCTACAGGGCTTTAATTCACACACCCCAAGATGGATTTGTTAGTTTGTTTTGCTAGCCAGTAGGAGGGCCATTTATTGACATTGTGAAGGGAGGGGGGTGGCCTGGTAGCCGTGGGAATAACTACAGTGGTTAGGCGTTCAAGTACACTCCCACTGGGCGCCTATCCATTATACATGACATGAGTGGACACACAAACAAACCATAATATATTCCCAAGCTGCCTACTACCTGGAAAGCTAACAAATGACCAGGACCAACCAAATGAATGACTGCAGAGCAATCACAAGGCAGTTGCCTAGCAGTGTGACTATGGTGACTGATTAGCCAAGCCGTTCTCAAAAGGAGAACCAGCTGTTTAACTCTATTAAGCAGTTTACCCAGCACATCTGCTACAAAGAAACATTCAGACCATGCCAATTCAAACACCGTGCCAGTGGGCAAGTTACAACGCTACAACACAGCTCCATGGCGCACACGGCCGTGACGCTAGCACAGAGGGGAGAGAGGTCAGGGCTCCAAGCATGTTGGTTGGGCTACAAAAAACAAACGCAAACTTGTCGAGCTAGTAAGACCAGGGCTGGGCGGCTTGGACTGGGGAGAGGCAGGCGATGTTGGCCAAGAGTAGGGTTAAAGGTTTGGGCAAGAGTAGGGTTAAAGGTTTCAGAGAAGAAGGAAAGAGAGGACAGAGAGAGGAGAGCTCACTCCATGAGACCCACTACAAATAAAAAACAGAGAGAGAGAGAGAGGGAGAGAGGGAGAGAGGGAGAGAGAGAGAGAGAGAGAGAGAGAGAGAGAGAGAGAGAGAGAGAGAGAGAGAGAGAGAGAGAGAGAGAGAGAGGGAAGCTGGGCTGGTCAGGTGTATTGACATGGCTAGCAGCAGTGGGGTTTTAGTATGCTGGCTGTGTTCTCCTGTCAGTAGCCGGCAGGCTGGGAGCGGAGTAGGGGGGGCCAGCCACCGATTAATGAGCTCATAATGAGAGGTGAGAGCAGCAGGAGCAGCCTCTGACTCACCACAAACAGTGGTGGGGAGCAAACAGCCAAGGGCCTTGCAAGGCCTCCTCTCCCCAAGGAACAGTGGCCACGGGCAGGGCTCAAAGGTAGAGCTGGTGGGGTTTCGACAGAAGTGGCAATAGGTCAAGATCAATATGAAACTCGGGCTACGGATGGAAGGACAGAAGAAAGAACTGAACGAGGCTGAAACAAGTCTAAAAGAATTGAAACTCGGACGAAACTGAAGCTGCCGAGGCCATGGAGGTGTTGACCTAGCGGAAAAATTTGAAAAGGGTTTCAGACTTTTTGAGGAAAGACAAAGAAATAAGAACCCCCTCTGTCCGAACCTCTTCTATCTGCACATGTTTGATCATCAACGGTGGGCTTATTCATTTCAGACCATTGACAAGTGAGGTGGATTTTCATAAAATCAGTCGAGGAGCACATCCAGTAGGTTAAAGGAAAGAAAAAACAGTACATTCATCCCACAATATACCCTGCAACAGGTCCACGAGAGACCGGAAAAAAATCGACAGATCAGTAGTGGTGTTGACCGCAGTGGCTTCTGCTGTCCTTGAAATGTTCAGAAACAAGGGTAAAAAAAATGCAGCTGTCTGTGACTACATCCCCTGTGCCCAGTTATTTTTACCTAGCGATGTGTTGCTGACTCTCTGTGGGTCTGTGTGTTATGAAGGGATAGAAGCAGAGACTTCAACAGAGGTTAGCCCTCTCTATGAGAAGATCAGGTCTTCAGATTCCAGGCAAGTCGCTGAAATGAAATTGAATGCTATCAAAAGACTTGGTAGACCAGTTCCATTGTAACATCGCCAGGGGGGATATCTTTAAAAACATTCAGGGAATTCCGATGAAAAGACTCAATTGCACTGACAAAAACGTTTGGTGTGCCAAAACAAAGTGTGATGTCACATGCATCAACACAATTTAGATTCCTTGTCACAGTATGCCAATACCCTATGGTGGGGAAGAAAAAAGTCTGGATCTCAGAACAGACAGGGGTTCAAACTCATTCCTCAGAAACGCACGACACCAGACTCTTCAGATCCCGGCCTCTGCTTCCCTTCTGACAGCCTCTACAAAGCTCCATTGATGTCTTCCATCGAACGTGCCACATCACAAATGCTCTCTCTGATGGCCTCCACTCAGCAATACTCTCAGAACCTACATGGACGTTTGTTTGTGTTCGGATCGAAGCGGCTCAAAATGGCCGTCCCTTGTTCTCAGTTGCTAAGTTTGAAGCGTGTTTTTATGGCAGAGAGGCCCATCACGGCTCCAAGCGTGCACCAGCTGCACGGCTCGTTGTGGGTGTTCCTAGTGGACTGTGGAATGGGCAGCTGGTAGGTGTCAGGCACAAACGCATTCAGTCTGCAAGGCGTGCAGCCGTGTCCTGCAAACAGTCCAGACCTGGAACGGCTGAGCCTGCTTGTGTTGTTAGCAACCGGTTTAGTAAACAAATATTTTAAACAAATCCTCTCGGCACTTCAAATTGAAAATGAATCATCAGTAAGCAAGCTCAATAAGACAGGAAACGAAACCCAAATTTGGTGGTGCAGTTGGACATTATTAAATGTGTTGACACTTGGATGGTGATCATGCATTGATATGGAGAGCATCAGCATATGATGCAATCATATCAATGGCCCCACATGTTTTTAAATATTATGCCCACATATCAAAATATGACCCAGTAGACATGATGGCTTTCAAAGCGCACGTTTTCAAAAGCAGATGTGTTATGACAAAGGAAATACAGCATGACAAAAAGTCATATTTGATCACAAGGACAACCACACAGTAAGGTCATATTCAAAGTCTATTTTAAAAGCAGTGATCTGAATGGGAGTGATTGCGGGCTCCTATTTGCCATGTCACTAATTGAGTCTCAGTACATGCATGCCAGGGAATAATAGGGCAATCACCTGTGCAAGCCGTCCAAATCAGCTTGCAAAGCACAACGTTTATCAAGCAATTATAGCTCCCTCTGGTAAATACAGTGGAGGCAAACGGCCTTCTGACATCATGCATTATTCACTAGTAATTATGATCCCTCTATAGGCTCGTCTGGCTATCGTTACGCCGGCAAACAACAACAACAACAACAACAGAAACATGGTTAAACACAGTCAACCTAGATATAGTAATTGGAATATGCAAATGAAAAGTTGAGTGACAAGGGGTAATTTCTTTTAAGAATTGACACATAATTATGCCATAATTATGTCCAAAGAAGGGAATCATAGTGTTAAAATAAGTTGTGGCAGAAATGTGTCTTTTGCAACCTTAACAATACTGTAAAATGACCACAGAATGTGTAACTGCCAGTTAATTGAACAACATTTTGGATGCGATTGAAAAGTTGTTGTTGCAGGATCTAGACGGCATCTCTTATGTTGCCACTGAGGTTGAGAGTACACTAACAAAAGCAAGAAAAATATATGATGAACTCAATCTGCCATAGGAAATCCTGGAGTGTCACCTTCAATCTAGAAAGGGAGGTCACAAGCTATAGTGAGGACAACCCGTACACATACACACACACACACACACACACACACACACACAACACATATACACACACACACAGGCCGAGCTGCTCGTTACGAGCTCAGCCAATCAACAAACGGTCCCCATTGAGCGACTCTCAGAAAGACTCAGAATAATGTGGAATTGTAATTCTGCCAAAAGCAGGCCTTTCAACAACAATGGGGTAGATGCCCATTGGTAAGCTGCAGGAAATGATGGGGTATATATTTAGAACGGTCCCAGTGGCATGGTTATTGACACGAATAGCTCACAACACTCTTTTTTACATTTAGCTGGTTACCCGTTTGAGAAGATCGATAAAAGATGAATAACTTTTAGCTTTGGCACACTAATGCAACAGTTTTGTTTGGAGGAGAGAGTTTGTCAATATCAAAGAGCAGGAGATTGACTGAACTACTCTAATTTATTTTATTTACCATAGTATGTTGAGTTGATTGGAATACTGTCCTTGGATAGGGGGAAATATTTTACCATTGTTGGGCCATGCGGAGTAACCACAAATCACCCAGATGATAGAGTTGGAACCATACCACTAGTCCACCAATTACATGACCAACGCACCCACAAAAGACATCCACTGCTGAGGCAAGACTATCACACAAACAACCATTCCCTCCAACAATTCCAGGGAAAAAAGACGACACTGTTACTTCCAGGGCCTGCAAAGGCATAACTGGAGAGGCCCTGCCCAGCTAGGGAAGAGCCTATGGGGGCAAACCGTTTGTAGGGTGGGAGTCATGGAACTGGGAAAGCCAGGCTCTGGGAGTATTGTGGGAGATGTTTACCAGATCAACTCCCCAAGGAGATTGACTCTGCGTTTATTCTCAGACTTTGAGGTCATTCCACCCCCATCGTAATTCCTTCAATGTGGAGCGTACTCAGCCCAACTCCGTCGGTTTCCTTTTGAGTTGTTTGTGGGAGGCCTTTTTTTTTAAATCACAAGAGATGATGGGCAGCTGTGGACAGGCTGTAATGACAGGGGCCATTTTGGCTCTGGGCGCGCAAGGTCCTATGTCACCGTTCACCATCAGACACACACGGAAGCCATTAGTCAAAATAGCGGCAAAGTAATTAGTGAGAACAAGATTGCCATTTTTTCTGCCTTAACCACTGTGTGTTTGGAGGGGTTATTGGGGGTAATTTCCTTTTTTGTCATTTCCCACCTTTACATAACTCCTTGAAAATGTCTTTAAAAAAATAATAATAATTGAGTGCTGGTACTTATTTTTGGGGGGGGGCTTTTAGAGGTGGAATAATTCAATAAATTACTGTAGGGAGCACAAAGGGGCTGTTTGGAGGAAAAATAGCTGGAGCCCTTGAGAGGATGGTAGTTATTTTCCCTGACAGTCGAGTCTCCGCTGCAGGAATGTAATAAATGCTCACGGTCTCTGTCAGGCGTGCCGTGCATTCATCATTTCAAAACGAGCTGGAGGAGTGGAAAAAGAGAACAGGGGACAGGTGATGAGGTCACTGCACATTTTGATTGGGATGGAGTTGTTTCAACTCAAGTGTGTTTGGAACCGCACCAGTTCCCGCATCAAGTTGGGACGATCTAAACCCCCGACCGTTCTCACGCTCCCACAGAGCCTTCCCCAAAATACAACAGGAAGTTGGGGGGTCAGATCGTGGAAAGACGGGGCGCTCAAGGGGAGCTGCGGGGGCTTGGTGAACGAGGGTGTGTTTGTTTGTGTGTGAGAGAAAAAGTGTGTGTGTGTGTGTGTGTGTGTGTGTGTGTGTGTGTGTGTGTGTGTGTGTGTGTGTGTGTGTGTGTGTGTGTAATGCGTGCGTGTGTGCGCGCGTGTGTGTGTCAGAGAGATCGAGTGTGTCTGAAACCAAAATTGATATAAAAAAACGCAGTAAACAAGGGAGATTAAACATGAATGTTTGCATGTGTATATGCATGCATTTGTGCACATTGCCCGTCCTCTACGCATACATGCCTGCGTCTCTGAGTGTGTGATATGGTCCCCACGGGGGCCATCTCTCCGTACTGGTATTTTAAGAGCCTGTTCACTGTCACTCTCATCCAGTGGGACATAAATACAACAACACCCTGTCCACCTCCAGCCGTTCCTCATCCTCCTACCCGGTGCATATAAGGCAGGGTAACGGCCATGCATCCTCCGAAAAGCCCCTCTCGTGTGGGGCAGTGCTAGCCAACCACCTGAGCCGCCCTGGAGAGGGGAGGAACACAGCTGGCAGGACTCAAGCCCCGGTAGTAGCTCCATAAAAGTTTCAAAGGGCCTCTATAAAAGGGATTCATAACGCCTATCTAAACCCAAACACTGTAATGAAGTGGGCCGTGGTTCCTCTATCCAGTCTAATGCCCTTCCATCAGGCCTCGTCCAACACAGATAGGTTTACGTTACACCAAAGTTATGCCCTAGCAGATGGCTTTGGTGTCGAGACTGCCGGACAGGACCCTTTCAGAGAATGGCGAGAGGTAGATTATCTATAATGTCTTTCTACAGGAATGCTTTTCATCAGTATCTTGGATTGATTTTCTGAAAGACCAGGCTTTTTTGAGCATGATGGCTTACATCCCAATTTTAAAAGGTACTCAATCACTGACAAACAATTTTGAAAGCTTGACAATCGAATGATTAGGCCAAAACAGTCCTACATCTTAAAATGACCGAAGCGTTTAGATGTAGTGAAACTGAAGTAAATGCAAACAGAAATAATATTTAGATCCCTTAAAGTTAATACTCTATCTATCTAAATCTATTCAGTAATAGAAATAATAAATAGATGACATAAAATAATGTTAGGTCTATAAAAACAAAGTAATTTATACGCAATGAGTTTATCGCTTCAAACAGTCTTAAACTTTCTCCTGTTAAAAGAAACCTGGCGAGGATCTGAAAAGTATGGTCCCCTGAATGAAGCCACATCTCCAGATTTTGCATGTATTGATAAACTTGTGTGGATGCCATTTGTTCATTGGGGATTTTTTATGCTTTGAATTGCTCATTTTCACATTTAACAAGATCAAACCCTCACCATGGGTACTAATATAACACCCTCCTAAACCTAACAGTGATTTTATCAAAGATTTCTCTGCTCTTTTGTCACTAATAATGGCAGGGTCATAATTCTTGGATATTTTAATATTCATGTTTGTTGTTCTGCCAATACCCTAGGTGTGGAATTTTTGGGGGTTCAACTGTCAGATTACTTGATGTTTTAAATATAATTTCAGGAATTAATTTGACTTAAACCCACATACTTTGGCTGCTGGTCATCTGTCTGTGCTCTTTGTTACAGATGCTAGGTACAGTAGGTGTGGTCGGGTCGTCATTATTAGGAACACCTGGGCCCGGTGTTCTGAGAACAATAAAAGCACACTCCACATGAACCATGGCGGAGAGAGAAGAGGGAAGCTCTGCTCCCCATCTTTATTGTTCCTGTTACCATAAAACATTCCACTCATTATTCTATCCTTCATGCATACACGGCGATACCACTGACTTACTGACTGTCGCACCTCATGCCATTTTGATCATTTATAGTATTGCTGTCAGTCCCAAATAAATGACTGACCATTTTGCTTTAACTCTTTGTGTCACCTCCCGTTAACTGTCGTGGTTTTTGAGCCGTCCACAACACCATGTAGCCAAAATTTCTACGGCTTTTGTTTCGCTATATTCATTTTCTTCTACACACAATGTGAAACCATATCTAGATTGTGTGTTTGGGTTCTAGCTGTACTGTGCGTCCCACCCACTGTTCAGGGGAATTGAAGCCACGCTGCTGTTAACACACATTTAGACGGGCCCTTAGACGGGTCCTTGGAACACATAAAGGACGTCTGAGGCGGTGTGGAAGGGGGCCACTTTTCAATCCCACACAGGCCTCGTTAAAGAGATTGCTAATGTGTACGACACCCCTGGTACCTTTCTAACCAGTGCAGTCCACTAAGGCAGCAACATGAAGCACACGAGTACCTGAAGGAAAACAAAGGCGTGCTTACACTTAAGATGGCAGCCGCAGCCTTGTCCTTCATGTTGGGACCTTGTAAAAATTCAAAACACAGCACAACCAAACCTCTGAAGGACAACTGGCCAAGAGATAGAGATAATAAGCATTTTTATTTGGCAAAATATGTAAACACTTGTTTTAACTAGGTTGTGTTTCTTTGGTCTTGAAAAACAACTCTCCAGGTAACGTTTAAGGATTGATCACCGTGTCCCAAGACCTGGGGAACAAGTTCAGAGTCCTGAGCTTGGAAGCCACCATAACATCTCCAAGTCCCCTCGTAGTTTCTCACTGTGGCCTTAAAAGGAGAAAAAAGCATCGAAAGGTTGACCATTGCGATAGGGTCGGGTCTAAATATCCTTTTCCCTACACTTCTCCTTCCTCTGTCAAACATTGGACCCAAAGAATCCAAGTCATTGTCATGGAATCCGCGGAATTTTTGCGTCTGTGAATATCAAAATTAGAAGCCGGAAAGGGACCGACAAAGAGACAACAAAAATAAGCGAAGTCCCTCAGGAGAAAGGGAGGCTGAGGTTTTAGCTGTGTGATTCTCATCTACGGCCCTCATCCGGGACAGAGGGGAGGGGGGTGGATATGGGGGGGCTTAGATGGGGTGTGTTCGTGGGTCAGCTAACGTCCATTATTTCAATGTATTTGTTTTTATTTTGTGTCAGGCACGAATACGTTTCAGATGGAGACATGGCGACGACCGGTAAAGAATGTAACCGTCCGCTATGGGGCTCCACTGTCAGCCTCCATCCCGGCTTGGCGGGGTCAACACTGCACCATGGGAATTCACCGAGTTGACTCTAGTGAGTTTTGGGATCCATGCGTCCTCTATTAATAGCCATAATATGGGTGAGTGAGAACAGACTGCGCCCGTCTGCGGGGGGGGGGGGGGGCAGTAGCTCTCATAGAGATCCTATCCAAACACGCTTTACAGCTCCTCTCTCCTCGGCTCATTGCAGGCCGAGGGTCCCGTCGTCAGTTTTGAGTGGGAATTTTATTGCAGCAAAACCGCCTGGATTGTTGCCGTTTAAGTCTACTTTGATAAAGCTGTTGAGTGGTACACGGATTCGATAACGTGGCATGCCCATACAGGCCGGTACAGCACCATTTACGCTATCATCCACATCTGATTCTCACACTCATCAGCTGTGGACTAAATCAGGGTAGTCGGGTCGAATACAGCCCAACACCGGGTATTTTAGACGTTCTGGCTCGTAAAATGACAGGAAGGACAAAAAAAACGGTGTCCTGGATCGACACGACTGGTAATTTCTCAGATGGCAGAGGCAGTGAGAAGGTCTGGCTGTCATTCGTTGTGGCTGACACACCCTTAGCCAGTGTGGTTGCAGATGACAGAGTGAAGACATTTTTGTGCTTCACAGGAAGTGATCATTTTAATTCAACTGTGATTTGGTTTAAACTCACTATAAATTATATTCAAAAGAAATATGAGAATGCGGAATCAATTGATTACATTAGATGGCATTTCTTTGTATAATAATAGGCTAAATGGCTGTAACATATTTAATTACATTGGATCTAAACTGGGCTTTCCCTTCGCTCATGCACATTAGGTTCTAAATGTGCATTTAAATATTTCTGCAAAAATCAACAGGAGTTGTACACAGTGACATTTTAAAATGTGTATCAATGCTCATCCAAATAATTGGTTTTCGGACATGAACACAACCTCAAAATGACATCCTCTAAAACCCCACACTAGGTCCTTTTTGCAAATGGGCAATTTAAGTAAAGCACATCAAGCTGGTGGCTCCAGCCACCTGCGGGGTGTACTGTCGTGAGAGCCTGCAAGTAGGCCCACACGGCCTCCCAGGCTGTGCTTTCAAGAGCAGGGCACTGTAATGGCAATCTCCCTTCATTAGCCAGAGTCATTATGACTTAAATGTCTCGGCTTGCGTAATCCCGGTGTGACTCACGGAGAAGGAGCCCGGCAAAATCTCAGGGCTGATGGATCTCCGAGCGACGGCTAATGAATACAGATGCGAGTCCTATCACGGGGCACCTAACGAAGCGAGCGCCCTGCTGCAGCTGTTTGCGGCTATGGCGCGCAGGCGAGGGCTGTTTGTGATGGACCAGCCCACATTACCGTGATCTCTTCTGAAGCCGCATGATTTTATAGATAGCACATGAATTATGGAATACATGAATAGCTTTAGGCGTTAAATAGGTCCACACTGTATATGCACACTTCTTTTAATTCGATTTTAAGATTAACACGGATGATACGTTGCACTCCATTTAGTGGGAAAGGCATGGCAGCTGACTAATTAACTGAATCGATGGCGCACGCATGCAAAACCCATATAGACTTGTTTATATTCGATCTCATCTTGTCCGTGAAAGAAGCCTACTTCTCTGGCATCTGTTCAATCCCCCATTTGCATTTCTCGTGTGTAGGCAACATATGGTAACCTGCCGCATATCTAGAGCAGTTGATATACTGAGAGCATGTATTGGTCTTATTGGTTGGGGTTGTATGGGCCCACTGGGTATCGTCGCTAGGCAGAGAAGGAGTCCTGATTTATATGGGGAGACGGCTGGGGCCGACAACTCCCAGAAGAATCATACCGTCAGAGCAGGGCGACCAAAACAAACCAGGATAGGAATCCCAATGAACTCCCCGAGCTTTCTGTCACCTCGTAAATTCCAACAGGAGGAAACTCAAGAGGAGAGTGGGGAGGATTTCCAAATGGAAAGTCCCGCCCAGCGAGGCTATGGAGGTAAGGAGCAATCTGTGGTGGTTCATACCGGAATTCCCCAGGTGGCTGGAGCTGTCTGGCTAGTGCTGCTTGGGAATGGAAGACAGACAGAGGGAGAGAAGGGGCGTTCTTATGGGCAGATGTGGGAATGGGGCAGTCTCAGGGTCTTGTCTAAACATTGGCTTAATGAGCTGCCTAATAGCATGGGGGGAGGGGAGGGAGGGCCATCACAGGTCTCTGTCCATCGGCATGCATCCCCAGCCTGACTAACCCGGCTCTGAGGTCCAACACACAGTTTGCGAGAGTGTGTGTGTGTGTGTGTGTGTGTGTGTGTGTGTGTGTGTGTGTGTGTGTGTGTGTGTGTGTGAGTGAGAGTGTGTGTTTGAGTGTCTCGGCTCAATGTGAGCTCCTGGTAGTGTGCTCTTGAGGAAGCGGTGACAATTAGATATACTGTCAAAGGTCGAGTGTCAGGATAAAGCTTCTGGTCTAGAACAGCGGCATTTCATGTTTCGGTTGGACATCAATCCTCCAATGCCCATCTCAAGATTAATTATATTTTCAAGACCATCTCAAGCTCGAACGATAAGGTTACACAAAAAGGTGACACCCAAACACAAACCCTTAACATTGTTCAAAGTATCGCAGACTTTCCCAAAATGTCCTCTTACAACTTTTTGTAATCTCGCACACAAAGACAGGCAAACGACTCAAGCGCCTAGAACTAACTCAGTGTTTTGCTTCAAGGGTGGTCTTGAGATCATGAATCCGGTATGGATTTCCTAAGACATATAAATATGTAGCTCGGTGTCAGATTCTGTGCTGAAGGGCACAGACTGGCAGGTTTTACCATACATCTGTGGGGAATTGAAGTTTATTGAACTGGGCTGAAAGTTGTTTTGGAATAGAACATCAACAGAGGAGGAATTCATGCATCAAATGTGGCTCACGCAGCCAGACTACACAGCATTCTACTGTGTTTTTGACCATTGTGAAATCGGGAGGCAATAACTGCATGAAATGGGACGAAACAGAGCAGCAGTGCGCCAAGGACCCGAGGCATTGGAAACGATGGCCTGACTGAATGATTTCATGTCAGGTAATTAATTGAAACGTAATGAAACGTCAGATTCAATTATTCAAAAAGCGTCTCTTGATCACTCATTTTCATGCCGTCAATTAAAATGAGTCCCCCCCACTTGATTGTCCATTTTGCTCGTCACGGCCCACTCGCATGCCGCTCTGCACAGTGCGTTGCATTACGCATGACCACCTTGACTCCATTCCCACCACTCTCTCCTGTACCACAGTAAACAGCACTGTGATACCGTGTGCATCCCCACTGAAGGACTCTGTGCTTCCAAGCTCCTTCATCCACTGCATCAAGCCCACGACGCAGAGTCCGTTCTCCGGGAACATAAGGCCCCTCCATGTTGATTGCCATGGCGACAGTGAGATCAACCGAGGCTTGTGGTCGCCACCGCTCTCCAAGACGGAGAGAGGAACGTCCTCTTTTCTATCTTTAGTCGTCCTTCTACCCCGGCCCTCCCCGCTCCGTGTTACTGTCCTCAGCTGGTCGTCGCTGTTCATTTTCCACTTCTGACAGGTGGGAACAAACCTAGAACCGCGCAACACTACACAATGTTTTGACCTTCAAACAAATGGGGGGGGGGGTGGTTAAAGGCATATGCTGTCATAAGAAGGAATGTGCCCTTTTCGTGAGACAACGGTGGCAAACAGCTTTAGTGGGTGAGGGATGAGAGGGAGGAGGACAGGCAGCTGCTCACACACCCAGGACCTGGACGGATCTTAATCCCCCACAGGGACGGCCGGGCCTGGGAGCTAATCTGGACCAGATGTTGACCACCATCCGTGACCCTACACACACACACACACACACACACATGCACCACTTTCTCACTCTCTCTTCTTCTTCCTGTCTCCATCTCTCATAACACACACACACACACACACACACTTTGCCCCCTTCCACCAGAACTTTTCCCCCCATGTCTCTTATTTTTTCTAGAATCCATAACTGTATCTCTCTCTCTCTCTCTCTCTCTCTCTCTCTCTCTCTCTCTCTCTCTCTCTCTCTCTCTCTCTCTCTCTCTCGACACACAAAGGCCTAGTGCCCCTCAGGCTCAGGTCTACATGAAGACTGTCACGTAAGGGGTAAGGGGTTCCTCCAGTGATGCACTCCCCACTGCAAACAGACTACGGAGACCCCTGGGCTGTTTGTTTCCGAGAGAGGAAAAGGGAAAGAAAGAAGGGAGGGAGATAAATAAAAGGGAAAAAGTGATGAATGAAGAGGGATGAGGCCAGAGTAATGGTGAGACACCCTGTGAGGAGAAAGCGCTCAAATAGAGGGTAGATAAACGGGAATAAGGGAGAGAGGAAGGCCAGAACAGAACCCTGTGTTTGCAAGTGACAAGAGGAAGTTAAATTCCCTCCCTGTCAACGGTGCAAAATACACAGCATTAAAACATGTAGACACACACACACACACACACACACACACACACACACACACACACACACACACACACACACACACACACAGCATTAAAACATGTAGACACACACACACACACACACACACACACACACACACACACACACACACAGCATTAAAACATTTACACACTCAAACTTACTCATTCCCTCCAAGGAGACTTTGAAATGGAAATGCCTCAGCAGTGTCCTAGACATCTACTGTCTGGGCACTTTTTTGTGAGGTGGGAATGAGGCCTGTTGCTGTGTGACAATCATTAGGCTCCACATTGATATCTATTGATATGGGATGATGAATACGAAACAGTCTGGCTTGCACAACATGGAAAGTGTTAGGAATCAGAGGGTGGAACACACCTTTTTTCCCACATATTCTCAAAATCATAGATCATGCTTACTAGGTTACTGGGGCTCTTACAACATAAAATACTGTTTACATTTTGCTGCATTTCCAACATGACTCAAGTACCCAAGAAGCCCATGAAAGCCTTCAGGGACACATTCTACATTTTCTTGCGACTTGTACTTGCAACAAGAAAACAATCATTGCACACAGCCAATGTAAAGCTCCAGTTTAACCATTATGAACCTCAGCATAGCTGGATTTGACATATATACGATGTTCAGTATACCTGTCATCAGTAACCAGGTATTGCGTTAGTATAAACGGAAAAAGAATCCTTTGCTGCCCTGCCCTGCGATACATTCAATGCCCCAATCAAAAAGATTGTTTCCACTTCACAACTCGGCATCGTTTTGATACGGGCTCCGAGCTGGAATTGCATTTGACACTTAACAGGAGCTGACCATTCCTGCCGCAAGCATCCTCCCTCCTATTGTGCGGCAAGTGATGCTCCTATGAGGTTTTCTGTGGGAGTAAACACCCATGCTCAGGACTTAGCATTCCCTCCGCAACAATACACAAAAGACACCTATTATGTCCAGCTAACAGCAAAATGCTCGTACACAAAGCCGTGGCAAATGCAAAATCACTGAAGCTGCTGAACGCAGTGCAGAAGTGGTATTGGGATGGGGATTTAGCTCTGAATGCAGTTTGATAGAGTCAGTCACAAAAAGCTTTTTGGAATGAATCAAAATGCTGTCAATGATACAAACACACACATAGTTTGCCTCAAACACTAGCACACACACACACACACACACACACACACACACAGTTTGCCACAAACACAAGCACACACACACACACACACACACACACACACACACACACACACACACACACACCCTCTCTAACTAACAGAGTGGTTCATGGTTAATAAAGCGTAACGAGGGCAAGAGACAGGTTAAGGATCATAAGGGGTCATAAGGCTCTCCACTTCACTGCTCCACACACACTCTTACATTGATACCAGGGGGGCAGCATGCTAACGTGGCCCAGACTGGATACACAACGGGTCCCCTGCAAAGGACTCAGGAAATAGCCATTGAGTGGAAGTGTGCAGAGTTGATTTTGTCAGCAATCGTGCCAAAACAAAGACGAAATAAAACTTGCGAGGTGAGCAGCTGTTGGTATTGATAATTAAAGGAAAGCACAGAATGAAAAAATGGTGTGGAGTGCCTTATTAACTTCCTTTTGTTTACAAATGCTTCTCCTCTGACAATGACATTCTTAAAAATTGTCTCCCCGGGATTGAACTATTAAAAGGGTATTTTCACTTTGCAGGAATAGAATGGAAAACAAAAAGGGACAGATCCAGAGAGAAAGGGAGAAGGAGATCGAAATGAGCGATTGCCGAAGAGTCGAAGTCCAGCTGGAAACGAACATTTCAAAGTCTGGGTGATTCATCGGCGTCCTCGATAAGACATTAGCCGTGACTGCTGCGCTCTCTGCTGCTTGTTTCAACAGCCTGGAGAAGAGGCGTCCGGCCTCCACGCACAGATTCATGGTTTTTTGAGAAGCTCAATAATATACGACGGACGGCAGTCCTGCATCATCGTCAGGCGGCTTGATGGAGAGGCCAATATTACAGAGATGATTGTTAGAAACTTGCTCACGACCAATGGAGAGGAACGAGGGAGGGGGGGGGGGGGGACATAGAAAGAGAAGGAATGATACAGAGAGATAGACACAAAGACTGACAGTGAAAAAGGAGGAATAGGCCGAGGAGAACGAGACGCAGAGAGGCAGAGAAACAGTCAGTTGATCACTCCCTCGTGAAATCAAATAACTGTCACGTTCGCTCGATACCAGCCATTCCTCCTCCCGTGTCAGGCCTTGTGACGATCAACAATTGTCTCTCGGCAACACAACTCCAATGTAATGCAATGCAACCCTCCTATTCGATTAGCAGTGTCCTCTGAAGGCAGCAGAACGGACCGTCTGTGGAATTCAATTGGCCCGACGAGCCAAGATAACGCACAGCACCATGGGACCACATAGAGATCCATTAAGAGTCCAATGGAAGAGGTTTACCTTGGCTGTGCTTCAGACTATATATCCACTCAGCTACAGTTGCTCATAGGGGTTTGTGATTGGGAAAACAGAGGCCCAGCCCGGAGCAGACGGGGCCAAACAAATCAATCTCTCTTGAAAATGCCAGACAGTTCCACATCAGCACAGTGCAGAGGTATACCGGGTCAGAGGAAGCCCAGGAGAGGGGAACCACCAGAGGACGATTGACAGAGCGCTCACGGAGGAGTTCGGGAGCACATGGTGAAAACATTAACCACCAAACCATCGGAGATCCAGTAATGGAGGAAGGGCTGAATGTATAGGAAAATGTCCAGTGATGACAGGTATCAGCAGGACCGATGGAAACTGTCGGTCACGCCGCAATAAAACTCAATTCAGATTGGAGATGGTTGATGGTCCATTGAGGGGTCAAAACGAGAAGGTGTGGTGTCCCGGGGCTCACCGGGCTACGGCGCACCACAAAGGCTGGTCCTTGACGTTCGATTCCAGCCCGGACCCTCTGCTGCATGTTGTCCCCTCTCTCTCCCAACTTTCCTGTCAATAAAGCATAAATGCCTCTAAAAAATATATATATACAGTATATGAAGGTAAAGGGAAGGTGTTCATTGGGAAAATCGGCCAATGAGAAGTTTATTGTTGCCAACCTCAAAAGGGTTCGTTTTCACTGTCCAAAGTCCATGTGGACGTTTTCTGATATGTCCTTCACCCTCTCCTTGCTGAATGCAGTCCCGTTCTAACCCTGTTCAATTCAATCTCCTTCTACTTTCTAATTTGATTTCTGATGAGGGTCAGCTTTGGAAAACAATCACCAATAAAATGGGAATCCTTGGGGAGAGTGGAAGACACTTTCTCTACCTCAGGCTTGGATTGTATTTCAGTCAAATTGAGCGATCTGAAAGACAAAACAGGATGATTGCTCTATGTATGCGTGCTTGTTTGGGTGTGTGTGTGTGTGTGTGTGTGTGTGTGTGTGTGTGTGTGTGTGTGTGTGTGTGTGTGTGTGTGTGTGTGTGTGTGTGTGTGTGTGTGCGTGGGTACAGTGCCGATGACGAGTAATGTAATGGAATTCATCCTATATGGGGTGGTAGAAGGACTTTGAACTCAAACACTTTGTCCTAAATCAGCAAGTGAGCATGCATGAGTGTCGTCATGTGTGCTTGTCTGCAGGGGATTGTAGTAAAATGGCAGGCAGTGAAAATGCTGATTATTCCAAATGACATTCCCTTTAAAAACTCCAACTCCCTTATTGTTTATTTTTGTTTTTTTTCTTACTGAAGTGGAACGGTAATGTCTTTGCTATCTATCAGAAGCATGAGTAACTGTTTTCCCATTTCTAGCACCTTCACCTCAGGATCTGTTCTAAGGCTATGTGCAATGAGCAGAGTAAACAAATAAGTATGTAGGTAACCACTATTTCACAAATTGAAAAGGGGGTTGAAGGGTGCTTAACCATCTAATATCACTTGTATATGAGTTTGTATGGATGTAGATTATTTAATTAAAAGTATTTTGTATGGCTGGCTAAATCAAAATGGTGGTCTGCTTGGTATGCTTTGGTGGTCATTTAGACTCATTTTACAAGTGAAGAATAGACGGAAAAGTGGGAATTTTGCAAGAAAATTTGTCATCTACAATTTGACCAAATATACGTAAAACACACTTGAAGCAGTAGGAGCGGTGTTTATGAAACCTCCTTTCTTTTCTAAGTGGCTGTGGAGAGCTCCTTTAAGCATTCCCATTGTCAGTCGATTTCTTTCAATCTGTGCATCTTGAGGCTGAATAGAGGAGACTGAACTGAGATAATATATATATATATATTGCAATGTGAGCAACAAGTGGTCTCATTTTTGTAATCGCGACCAGGGAGATGAGGTTCTTTTCATAAATAATCATATATTATCCAACTGCAGCATTGGCTATTGTTATTTTAACTTTACCCAGCTCTAATGCTTACCTCAGGTTGAGTTCAAGGAAAACAGATTGAGTTTGCATGACAATGATATGCAAGTTCACTAGTAACACAGCATAATGCAAACACTTCCTCCAGCTAAACTTCACTGAAAGTTTTGAATCTTTAGCTTTAGCCACATGGGTTACATTACTGCCTTGTGAAGCTGTTAAGGCAAGCTCAGTCTTTCTCTCCGTTTGTGTGCACAGGGCCTCCTGAGATTGTTGGAATTAGACTTTCCTAGCGCTCGGCATCCTACCTCAATCTCTGGACTCGAGCTCAGAGAGGCCAAGGCAACACTAAAAACAGCAAGTTACGAGGAGTGCTTCCTGCCAGGCGAGAGGGGAGTAAATCGAATCGAACTGCATAGGTCCTCTTTTCCGCGTTCCTCTGTAAAGTTTTGTTTTAAATTGAATTGGAACTTCAACTCACTTCAGACAGCCACATGCTGGGAGCCAAAACACTGGTCTTTGTTTTACTTCCCCACTTCATATTGATTTGCCCGTCCACTCGAGTGACATGAGTGACAGCCTGGGCCGCCTTTGCCCTAAGTGACCACTTCATCTGGTTATCTTATTTCCAATCCACCTTAAGAGGAATCCTTACCACACCAAAACAGTTTTTCTTTCGCTCTAATGTCATTTGAAACCTCTATCCAAGTGGGTTGGGGTACACAAGGACCAGATGGCTATTCTTTGAGGTATAGCTTTGTGGTACATTCCGAAGGCCAACCGTTTACTTTCCCTGGTTCTCTGGATTCTCAGGCACACAGTGAGGAGTCCCCCCTGGTGCCCTTTCCTGTAGCTTTTAAACATGAACTTGGAGGTGAGCAGGAAGGGGAGAGGGTCGGGACTTTAAACCAAGCGGCAGGACATTGTGGCAGCATATTTTTCAACCTGGTGAGAGTCGGAATGTCAGTATAGACACACACACACACACACACACAGGAGTCAACTGAAGCCGCCGCATGTAGTGACCTCGCTAATGAAAACTGTGACCTGACCTCCCAGTGCCTCTGCTGGTAAAGAATCCTGGCATGAAACACACACTCACACTCACACTCTACAGCATATATAGCTTACCCACAACTTCCCTCTACACACACACACACACACACACACACACACACACTATCACACCAGTTCTGTGTGCTTGTGCGTCTTTTCCTTTCAGCGGTCTGTATGTGTGCATACTTTTGCAATTTGAACACAGTCTATGTGTTTCTGTGTGGCTACAGTCTCTGCTGAAAGAAAGACGGATTGGACAAACAGTGCAGGTTATGCAAACACTATTCATAAAACCCTACTGTCTGGGGCATGGCAGCTAACTGCAGTTTGTTTACGGCTAGCACAGAGACAAGTGGGGACCTCAACCATCACCACCATGCAGTATCCCATGATACTTCCCAGAGAGATAACACAAGGTCAGACAAAGACGGTGCGTTTCATTAGGGTGGGCCGCAGGCTGGCCACGCCATATAGATACAACACCTCAGTCAATGTTTGGAGACGTTCCTAGCCGCTCAGTAACATGTCCCCTCCAACTGTTCTTTCCACTCATGGAATCAATACAGGTCAGAGGGAAAAGGCCTGAAATGGGATTTCTCCACAAAGGGCTCTTCCGTATGACTGTGCACTGTATACTTAGTAATGGCGGGTGTTGTCCATCGGATTGTAACCAGAACTAAATATGGAAATGTCAAAGGCTCAATAGATCTGTCGAGTTGGGATTGTTTCTACATGATTGCCCTTATTTGGACAGCTATTTAAGATCAATCGTTTTATATATATATATATATTTTTTTTTTTTATCTCCAGCTTGGGTGAAACAATAACTTGCTAATTAGGGATATGTACTTATTTGACCATGGGTTAGTTGGTGAGGGCACTGAGCATGTGGTGAATAGCCGAAAAAGGAGGCTGTCCAACTGTTTTTATATTCCGACAGGTTTTGAATCCATGTTGGTGTTTGTTTTTCCACAAAATGCATGAATACTAAAATAAAGCAACTATAGCAGTTGATAGGAGCAGTAATAGAAAAAGGACAGGTCTGAAACACACCTGTTCTAAATTGGTTATCAAAACGGTGTCCTAAATTAACCCCTCGTATTCTTGCCCATCCCAAACAGAAAATGCCTTTAGAGAGGGATTTCCATGACTCTTCCTTTCCAATATTATTGTGTATCCAATTACTTCATCAAATACACATTGCTCTCCTCAAAGATCACATTTATTTTCTTTAAGATAAGCCCTCCGATTTGGTTTCTTTTATAATTGAATGTGCCTGAGGAAGTGGTGAGCGGTGACTTTTCTACTCCGCTACCTTTGAGAGACATACGTGTTTTCACGGATGAAGTGTGCATTAACTCCCCGAACATCTGTTGCCCCGTAGAGAGAAAACACTCTCTAATATGGTTTCATCTCCTCTTTCAAGCAGCCCGGTCAGTCACATTTGGAAGCCGGCGCCGATAAATCTATTTGATTTCACATTGAGCAGGTGTTGTGTTGTTAATTAGTCATAAGGTCAGCTCCACCCTGGGCCCGGGATGAAGCTGCCTCCCCACAGTCACATATTAGCATTCTTTGCTGAGGATGGGGGGGGGCACTGTGTGTGTGTGTGTGTGTGTGTGTGTGTGTGTGTGTGTGTGTGTGTGTTAGGGCCCTGTAGACCAAGTCTCCTTCACAGCAGAGCGCAGTGACCTGCTTAGAAGCTGTAGCTGTGTTCGGGGAGGGGGGTTGGATGTCACCTCTGCTCCAAACATAGACTGCTAGAACAGAGAAGCCAATAGCAACATGATTCATTAATAAGACACCTCTCTCTCTCTCTCTCTCTCTCTCTCTCTCTCTCTCTCTCTCTCTCTCTCTCTCTCTCTCTCTCTCTCTCTCTCTCTCTCTCTCTCTCTCTCTCTCTCTCTCTCTTTCTGTACACACATAAACAAAGACCGCACACTCACACCCAACCATCCTCATTACACACGCACACATTCACACTGTCTCATTCCCTCTACAACTGTAAGGGGTTTTGCCCAGGGCTGAGCTTGGATTGCAAGATGGCACACTGGGGACATAAAGATTTAGAGGACACCCGCTCTTCCAGTGTTCCCCTTTCTCGTGGCATTTTCCACAGGCTACGGATCGTTGGGTTTGGAGAGGCAAGCTGTCCGTTCACAAACCCTGCATAGTAACTAGCTGTGCACTGTGTGTCTGGGTCTCCAAGGCTCAATTTTCAAACACATCCTGACACATTGCCCAGCTCTAGAAGGAATGAAATTATCCTCCAAAGCGCACTTGATTCATTCTGTCACGATGGCTGAGGTATTGACATTTAAAGGCAAAACAACTCCAGGTGCCCATGAGAGGAGAAGAATGGCTTTCCCTGGTTTATCTCCTACATTTTATCTTTACAAACAACCACACGGCAATTTAAACTCAAAACTCACCATGTCCTTTTTGTCAATTGCTCTCTCCGCCTTCATCTCCCTCACTCACTCCTATCGACTACGTCCTACAATAGTTCTCTATCTACCACAACAGCACAGCCTACTGTAAGCATTCAGCCCTCATCCACACTAGTTATCTCTGAGCTCCCCCCAACTGCTCCTGCCTCCTGGAAAACAACATCTATTTTTACTGCCGATCCTAAGCCACTTCAATATTTCAATTTCTTCCTGCTTTCTACCTCAATCTTGTCGTACATTTGTCAATTTTTCTGGTCTCTGTCCCCTATTGTTCTTTACCTTTGATTGGCCTTGATTTCTTTGACGGATGCGCGGAGCCATTGTGGTGGCTAGAGGTGGAGTGGGCAGGTGGGCTATCTTCAAGAGCCCGCCAAAGCTTATTGTTATGAGGATAAGTATGCAGGGACGTAGGAGGGGCCGGGTGGCTTGTAGTGATCATCAGCCCTCGCTACACATCTTTTAATTATCCTTCTTAACAGAAGAATATGTATTTCAACGTCTCTTTTAGTTTAACTTTTGGGGGTTATGAATGTAATGAATGTGGTAATGTTTGAGAATGTGAGTAGTGTGCTTTTTCACATATCTGGTATATTTAAGTTACATAACACAAGTACAGCATAGGTGAAACATACACTTGTATTTTAATATGTTGAGAACACAGTACAAAGGATAGTACAGAAGAGGATGAGCTGGGTGCCAGGAACCAGGAGGATGTAATGTCTAGAACAAAACCAACTAAACAAAACAGAAGCACACATGCACAGTGAAATAAGCTGTTTTCAATATTGATAGTGTCATATTTATTTAATTGCGTGTTAGATTTTCTGGAAAACTGTTGAATTGAATTGTTGAACTGTGAAACCTCAAGCAATAGGTTGAGCTTCAGACATACACAGCTGATTGCATTGGAGTTGCAGCCGTCGCCTGCATCATGGCTCCTGACTCAGAGTCATTGAAAAAGTTGCTATGGAAAATCTTTTCAAAGAACAATCATAGAAAGGGGTGAAGGTGCGTGTATGGAATACATCCTTTAGAGTTGTCAGATAATCAATACATCCTTTAGAGTTGTCAAATAATCATGATTGCACACTCAACCCCTTGTATTATTATTTGGCATCAACATTTTGGATGCAAGAAAGAAATGGAATAGTAATCAGTTACTTCCTTATTGGATAAGATTTACAAATATGCTCGTATTCATATTGGTACTATGCCCAGTAAATTCTGACAGTGTTTTATTCAGGCTCCCTAAAGGCTGAGAAATTGAGCTGTCTTTTATTTCATACCACAGGACAGATGAATGATTGAAGAGCCATTGCAGTAGTAGGCTGCCAGACGCTCTGTGTGAAACCAGATTTGAGGCAGAACTAGGACAGCACAGAAGCACACAAAAAAACTGACCATTAATAAAATTAACTCTTTTATTTACAAATTGCCGATCCTTTTGCAGTGTGATTTCAAAGGCTGTGTAAAAGATTGTCATATTAAAACACTGTTTGCTGAACGGGTTATCTCCAAATAATGTTACATTACACAACTATGATACAGTGAAACAAATTACATGCACATCCCTCAAGCATCAGTCACCAAAATAGATTTGATTACAAAATATAGTTTTCAATACAAACATATTGGATAGTGCTATTTTAGATGCAGATCCGTGAGCTAGTACATTGACCTCCACTGTAAAATCCTTGTTTTAACATATTCTTCCTTTGTTCTGGTGAGTCAGCCACGACATGGTGCACAGGATGTGGCAGAAATATATCAATGAGCATTGGACAGTGTTGCACTAACTACATAACACAATGTATGCAGAATACAGACTAGATATGCACAGACTTCAGAGCAATCACAGGTCTGACAGTTTGACAAAAACCCATTTAGAGGAAAATAGTCGCGTGTCTCTTATTTTACAGCAGGAGAAGGGAGCTAGCAATTCTCCCTGTGTGGTGCTAAACCCACTCAGGTTGACGTGTTTCAAGTCAATGACAGGAATATAAGAACCTCCGGTACAAGGTTGGCCTGCTGCGACAACAAGAATTTCCCTACAACATAGTCAGCGCCAGACACTAGGGGGTTCACTTTGGTGGACTGGGCAGTCAATGGGGCTGTCAAAGGGACAGAGGTGTCAGCAGACTGACTGATGGCATTGATGAAACACTTCTGTCTAGATTAGCTTGTTCTCTGCAAGGGGATGATGGAAATCTGCCATAGCGTGCCAAGGTGAACTGAGATGAATAATTCTGCAACACGGACAACTTATCAGCTACTTGACAGGCGGGTCACTGGGCTGGAGAGACAAAACCCCGTCATGCAGGTTTTTTTTTCCAAGATAGTTGATCAGTTCACCACCCCAAAATGGCAACTCGAATGGACAAGTTGGCTTGGCTTGTTTCGTGTAAAAGGTCTGGCGTCCTAATTTTAGACCTTTTCAACCACTTCACACTGACATCTGTGGGTTTCTGGGTAAATGATTGACGAGCACATAAATGATTCAATCCCTTTGCTTTACGAATGCAGTAAGCATAAGTCATGAATACAATGAAATGGTGTTCAATTTGAGAAAGTCTGAGGGAATCGAGGTGGGGTTTAAAAAACACCGTTTTGCAAAATATAATCCCCGAGAATACTCAGTCAGACTTGTATTGCATTGTAGAGTTCAAATCCAACTCTTACTCTCCACATCAATCAATGTAAGGTGGGAAAACAGCATGTATAGGCAATTCGTTTTTCAAGTGACAAATGACCGAATGCCAGAAACCTAATTAACAGCCCATGGAGGTCCCGAGATCTTCACAGGCTCATAGCGCCTCAGAGCTGTGCTGACAAAGTACTATGGCGCCTTCTACTGTTCATTTGAACTCTGTACAGCTGTTAAGCTTCCTGTCTCTCGACAACTAAACCAAGAAATCATACATTTTTAAAGTTCTGACACATTTTTATCTTCGCGTGGAACCTCCAAAAGTAAGCTAGTCAAGTCCAGCACTACTGTAATTCCCTGATTTGGTCTGCTTACATCCATTAGGTTATTGCTGAAAACCCTCTGTTCCTTCACAGTCCACACATATAGCTTATACAACACACTAGAGCTAGCAACTTCTTCAGAGTGGTTGAGACATGAGCCACGGTGCCTACAACTACATAGCACTGAACACATCCCCCTCCATAAACAGTAGCCAATAACTTTTGAAGAGCAAGTCTAAGCATGAATCAATACATTCAGAATGTGAATATGTGCTGGTTTAACAACAATGCAGCCTAGTCCTCTGTTCTATTGTCCAGGTCATTTTTATTCAGCATAAGAGCTCCTAAAGAGGACTTCTCCTTCAACCGTCCTATTGAATTCAACAATTCACTCGAAACCTGACAGTACACCTTTGACAAGTGAGTGGAGTGCAATGGATAACACCTGTCCTTGGGCCTAATAAATAAGATGTTGGTCCCAGAGCGTGTGGGTCCTTTCCTGACCTCCTTATTGCGATATGTAGCAGCATGCTGAGTAGTGGTTAGAGCTTTGCCACACCTCCATTAGACGACACCTGAGTGGTAGTTTCCAACCCCCTTTGTCGGGGGAACAAAAATGGCACCTTAGTAGAATGTATTTTACGCCAACCATATCACGCATATAGGCATGGGGGGAGGGGGGAGGGGTTAAATAATGAAAATAGCTATCTGTTTGTCAAATGTTTCAAGTGCAGCCATACTCCCACAAGGGCAAACGGTATAGCTTGGGATCCAGGCTGGAAAAGCGGATCAAGGTTGGTGCCGTTGGTTTAGGCTGCAATGAGCAGGTACCGTGAATGGGTGCTTGGAATTAGAATTAGAGATAATAATGTTGTCTTGGCAATACTAGCAACCCTTCAGTACATTTGAACAAGAACCACAAAGCTATGAAGCCATTAGGCAGCCCCAGAACAAAAACAATAAGAAAACTGGAATAATTACGAACACATAGTCCAATCTCGAGACTAAAAATTCCTTAAGCCACAAGCCCTCTGCCCACCCTAGCCTGCAAATAAAAAAAAGCATCACAACAATTTGTGAGCATGCAGACTCAAGTACAAATAGTAGTTTTAAAAAACAATCTACCGGAAAAATATCTGAATAACTCTGCACGACAATGAATCAGTGTGTAGCCCAGCAGTGTCTTAGCCACTACATGTTGCTTTCTATGAAGCCTACACTGAGACCCCACATAGACTTTCTGAAGTGGTCAATGTGACCATAGCGTACTGTTGCTCTGTGACTCCTGCTGCCTATGGACAGCGGCTTTCCTTGAGAATCCAGACTGGACACAACCATAACCCTTCCACCAGGGACGACAGCCCAGATTTCTTCTGGGGGTAACGACCCTAATACTCAGACCACTTGGATTGTGCCGGCCACATAGTAGGTAGACGTGTGGACCCTGACGGAATGATCCATTGCTTCCAGAGGGGTGACGGCGGCCGGTGGACTGCTCAGGAACAGAGGGAGCTGGGGGAGGCCGTCAGGGTGCAGACGGGGGTGGGCAGGCCGTAGAAGAAGGGGTCAGTGAGAGGAAACAGGAGGAGGAGGAAGAGGACGACGCCCAGAACGTAGAAAGAAAGGACGGTGAAGCAGTGCGGGTGCTCCATGGCCGTGCCCAGAGCAGGGAAACCCATGTAGTTACAGAAGGAGTGACATAGCACCGGGCCCACCAGATGACCTGTCGGACACACACACACCACACACACACACACACACACACACACACACACACACACACACACACACACACACACACAGAAACTGTAGTTCATTCAGTAGAAACAACCTGGATGCTTTCTGAAAACATCAAACGATGCTGCTAGGGAAACTACACCACTGCTGATTTAAAAACCTTAAATGTGTGCTGTGGTCTCACTTCAAGGACTGTTTTTAGATACTTTGTGACAAAAACTAAAGACTGGCTTACTATATGGCAAAATGAAAATAATATAATCAATGATAACACTCCAGGAAGCCTAACAAGAGCAGTACACAAGTAACACACAGTTGACACCGTTTTGAGAAAAGTGGATGTAAAGGCTGACCTGTCCTGATGAAGATGAAGGCTGTGTAGGCTCCAAAGACTGCCGTGTAGGAGAACTGAAACACTGGGACAAAACAACAGGGTCACCAATCATTCACATGACAGCAATGCCCTGCGCTGACGTTGGTGGTGGTTGCTGTGTGGCACACCTTCATAAGGAACGCATTGTGTTTGGAGTTGAGGGCTGGGCATGGTTGGACCTCAAAAGGATGTGTTTGTGCTTTCTAACTTAAAAAGCTGACAAAAAAAAACAAAAAACTTTTGTAATAGTCATCTACTGAGTTCCAGGCTTCACGTAAGGGTAATACTCTAACAGAGTGACTAATAGTATGCACATTATGGGAAACCTGAACTCAATAAGATGTTCTGGTAACTGGTATACTGACTTTTAAGCAAATATTTGAAAGGTACTTGTAGGCCTTGTTCTTGACGGTCGGCAATAGGGGCCAAAGCAAACATTGATCCAAACTAGAGCAACCGTTAGTCTGCCCCGGCAGAAAAAAACATTTACCATCGAAAAAATATTTAGGAAGGTAAAGCCACACCATTAAAACAGGTTCAAAGGCTAATGTTAGAGCGCTGCTTACCTGCCGAGAGAAAGATCCCAGACACTGTGCCCTGTTTGAAACGCAGCAGCTCAATCACGTGGTGAAAGTGGGCTGCAAAGCACAAGACCGTTAGTGACACGACCAAAAAACACCAGCCGGTAGCCTTCCCTCTAACCCCATATGCCCAATCAAAGCACTTCACAAGTTACATCTCGTCCGACCGCGTATAGACCAAAACAAGGGCACCTGAGACGTTGTTTTATTCGCCGGGCCAGCACATGTGGTCTAAGGAAACTATAATCACACCGCCTAATGTGGTTACAGTGCAGAGCTAAAAGATAAGAAAGTCGCCGCACACTCGGAGCTCTGATGCAAAAAATAAATGAAAGTAAAAAAAAACTAAAAACGCTGCCTTCATCAGGGTCAGCATAGTGCAGAGCTACTCACCCACGCCGAAGAACAGGGGGCAGGTGAAGATGGCGGTGGAAGGGCTGGTGCAGGGCACCAGCATGGGCAGCATGCAGGCCCGGAACACCAGCTCCTCTGTCAGCGGGGCCACCACCTGGTTCCTCAGCCAGCGCATGTCGCTGAAGCAAAGCGCCCAGAAGCATGGGTCTGTGAAGGAGCCACAAAAAGGTCAACGATCTACAGTGTGTGTGTGTGTGTGAGAGAGAGCGAGAGAGAGAGAGAGAGAGAGAGAGAGAGAATAAGCATTTCTGTTTTTGCACCTGTACAAGTATGCATGTGTGTACACATTTGAGTTTGTCTTACAGTTTATCCCACTTTTCACTATACAATAACAGGCAGCACTGAGGGAATGCTGTAGCTTCAGCGTGCGGCAGCGATCTGCGAGATGTCTCACCAAAGGCTACCCGCATGCCATCCATGAAGCCCCAGGGACAGTCTGCAGCCTGCTGGATGAGAGGACCCAGAAACAGCACCTATAGGCCAAAGCATTATCATTAACCTGAGGGAGACCATTTGTGTGGAATATTATCGGAGTGAAAACAGGAGGCCGTTTTTTTTTTTTACCATTGTGAGTAAGAGAGGCAGGATGACTGCGGGGATGAGGCCGTCAAAGCGGATCCCCATCAGAGCCAGCAGCGAGGGGCCCGGCTGTCAGGAGGCAGGACAACATAAGCAGACAGAGAGGACATAGACTCACAATCAGACCAGGGAGAAATAGTTCAGCAACACACCAACCCATGTCTATGCAACACATAGAAAGTACGTTGGTTACAACAGCACTGATAGCCAGATCAATCAAGTATCCAAATGGCAATACATCAGCAGACCAGGACAGGGTCCTCATGAAATTGTGTTTTGTCCTCCTGGCTTACAAGCCACTGAATTTGCCGTTCACCAATCATTGTCTCAAAGAGGGAAATGGCAGTCTCAGGTTCCATGGGAAATATCTGTTCACTTTGTACAGCTATTGTTAATGACAGAAAGTCCTATTTTATAACTACAAACTAGCAAAATAGCCTTTGACCATGTGCAGTAGGAAATCAAATGAAAGTGTTATTGCATCGAAACGATCAACACGCGAGGGGTCTACACAACTTAGTTTAACAAACATGTTTTACACAATTAGCTACAGCTAATTATGACACTTTTTTTTAAACTCACCGTAACACCGGTGAATTCCTTCCATGTCCACACAAAGACTGGGGACAATGCTGATACGATCAGGACACTCGTAAACCGCCTTTTTATCACTGCCGGGTGGTCTCTGAGATCATGTTTTTATCAACAACACACACGGGTCAGAATGTTTAGACCACCACCAGTTGTCATGAACACACACACACACACACACACACACACACACACACACACACACACACACACACACACACACACACACACACACACACACACACACACACACAACTTGACAAGGGGTTTGTTAGCTAACGTTAGCTTCCGTAATTGTCAACTTAAGACTTTAACTAACCTGGCACTCCAATTCGCTATCAAGCCCCATATAGCCAGTCAGCTAAAGCTGCAAGATAAAACTAACCTTGGCAGGTCACTTCTCCAGACATATAGACTTCCCACGTAGGAGCAAGCAAGCAGCAAGCAAGACAAAATTGACACCCCGCACAATCCGTCTGGAGGCACGAACTCGCCATTGCTGTCATCCTCTACCATGGCGAGGGGACAGGGTCTATAGCTGAGTCGAAAAGATAGATTGGTACTGAAATGGCGAATTAGTTACTTGATAACGGGCCACCAAACTCATAAATTTTGCAACAAAGAAAATTGTGTCTTCCTTGTCATAACACGGTTAGCTTGCTAGCTAGCCGAAGCTTGCAAGCTAATTTGGCGCAGGATTTTTACATCATCGCGTATAAAGCGCGCAGGCTTCTAGCGCACAGTCGCACACCAATCTTCCCACTACAGCAGTCCCAAATTCCCAGCTCTGTTCTCTGGTGGTTACCCCACGTTGGTTAAAGCACGGGATTTAAGAGCTAGCAATAACATCAAAATCAATTGAAACGCTGCTCAGTGATGTTTTAAACTTAAGGAAGGGCTTTGGTAAAATATGACAGCAATTAGGCTATGTAGCCTATGCTTGACAGACAGACAGACAGACAGACAGACACAGACAAATTGATAGAATTTACGAGGTGCATTGCTTTTAGGTTGCCTTGTCCTTTGTTTAGTTACATAGTTCCCAGGTCCGACCACAGTTTATCGGAAAGCAGCTATAAGTGAGCACAGATGGCGCTGCTGCGCACGGTTGTTCTAAGTAGGCCTATAGATCGCCTGGCTTTTATTTTACAATAACTATTGGGCATACAGTTATATAAAATGTTGGTATAACATATGCATGTTTAAGTAGATGGTGCGTACATAGGGCATGACCTATCCATTCCTGGTATACCTTTGGTTATTCTGGAGTCACATAGGCATAGGCCTAAAGCTTTCCTTTCATGAACAAATGCTTATTCCATAATCATATAAATATGTACATGACAGATTATTTGCATTTTGAATGAGGCCGTGGGAGTGTGTCGGAAACTTGAAATCCAGTGTAGATTCTATACACGGCTGTTCCACAGCATAGCCTACTATATAAAAATGGAAATGAATAATTGGCAAAGATGGAGAAATTTAAAGACTAGCCATGGCTTGACATTTTTTTTATTCACAACCTAGGTCACTCCCATTTAATACATTTGCAGTGGAAAACTATGGAAAACCCATTGTCTACTATTATGTCTCTCCACTGTAAATGTAACCCTTGTCTGAGCGCCGTGTCTACTGTACAACCATGAATCGTGCAGGTGGGAACTGTAGGTGGAGCCATCACGCTGCCAATCTGAAGGCGGATTTACGCAAGAATCACGGAATCCTGACCAACCATGGAGACGCATTAAAGTGGGCTATGGTAGACCCCTGTGACTTCACTGTTTCTATTTTTTTCCAAGCAGAGCGGAAGAGAGAGATGGGCGTGACAATAAGGTGTCTGGACCACGACTAGTCTTCTGAAGGAACAAGCATCTCGCAGTCTTCAATGTACCCGATGACAACGGAGAGGAAATGCAGACTGTTCGGACCAATTGTTGTTCCATCCAACTTACCTTACCAGGTGGTGTTCTAACAGCACGACGCCCGACTTGGAGGCCATACGGGGACTGACAACTCTAGGGAATTAATATCTAGCGGACCTCCATCGGCAAACATCAGCGGGTATTTATTTCTAAGATCGATTTCCAATTTGATAATCAAAGTGTGTGTTTGGTGCTGATGTCCCGTTGCTTGCTTGTACAATTTATTTCTTAATTACGGTCATGTTTTCAGCCTGTCCATAGTGCGTGGTCCCGTGTGTGTGATGATGTCTTATGTAGTATTTATTGTCTGTGCGGTGGAATCCCTTGTGTACTTCTCTGCTTTGAATGTTGCTCTAAGCTACACAGCTTTATGCAAGGAAACAATATACAGTTTAAAGTATTAGGCCCGTTGCCCCTTTAAATAATACCTGTTAATGTCACGATTATGATCGTATTACATAATAACACTTTTATATAGGCCTACGTGCTCAAATGCTCCACTAATCAATTAATATGGGATAATATTTAACAAAGACTGAAGTGCATTCTATAAGCAACCTTTTTGATTGCGTCTCTTTGGATATCGGTAACAAGCGAACATCGTGTGACAGGGAGATGCAATCCGCTGCAATCCAGCCCTCGTTAAGGCATAAGGTAGCACTGGCACAACCATGGCAATACTATAAGCACTAGAGACAGACCACGTTAACAGAAAGCTATAGAGACTCAAAAGATCTCAATGCGCACCTTAGCGCGTCTTTACGCACGATATTTTTTTCTGTATAGATGCTTCCAGATTGTGTAGGCTTATCCACTCTACTGTGCGCAGAGTCACTGTTCATGCCCAAGATGGCTCACAACCATACTTTTAAAGTGGGTATTGAATGGGATGTTTTGGTGAAGACATTATTCTGAGAAACGGAGTGTGTTTGCTTTTTTATTCTTGGACTTGTGTAATGAATCTTCCAATGTACAAAATGAACAAATACCTTAAAGTTTAGGTGTGCCCCCTGTCCAACAGAAAGCCAACAAGCCATAGACAACAAAATACTATGGAAAAGAACAAATCATTGCCAGTGTTTTCTACGCTGCATAAGCTGTATTCTGAGTGCTGGGAGGCCTTGCTGCACCCCCACTGGGTCCTCACTGACTGTTGCCCGCCTACTGGGACTCTGATTTGTTTGTCTTTATTTTTTCCAATGTTCTTCCTCTCATCCTCTTACTTTGCTCTTACTATGGGGTAAACCAATAAACAGCTTCACAGAGCCAAGACAGACAGAGATAATGGCTTGTTATTTCCCCCCACAACAAAGAGAGGATCCCACTCAGCAGAGCGTGCTTTGGCAGAATGAAAACCACTGTTGTCTATGGCTTCACACGTTAATCCTGCATGACTGATGCTTACTCATACTAGGCCTCCGGTCCTCTCTGACACGTGGGCTGACACAACGAGGGGAAGAGAAAGGGAGGGACAGAGAAAGAGAAGTGCATGGATGATGTGAGACAGAGGTTGTGATGGAAAGAATGATAGACAGAACAAAAGGTGCAAAAAAAAGAATGAGGTTGGTAAGAAGACACAAATGGATGAAAATGGCTATAGGGAGTAGAGATGGGGTAATTTTAAAGAGGCCCAAACCGAGAAGCTTTGCGGGAGATCGCAGAGAGAATATGAAAGTGAAAAGTGGCCAGACAAAAGCATCTGACAAGGGGGAAATAGAGGGAAGGAAAAAGTTAAATTGACATAGACAAAGAAAAGGTGTGCGTGAACGAGGTGACAGAGAAACAAAGATAGAAAAAAAGAGAGAATAAAGAGAGATAAATAGCAGAATGATCTGGAGCTGGTGAGAGGGAGGTAGTTGGAGGGCTGAGTCACAGAGCAGCCCACCTGTGTGCTCTACATGCTGCTAAAGGGGGCCAGCCTAAAGGGGCAGAGAGGAGGAAGAGGAGGAGGAGGAGGAGGAGGAGGAGGAGGTGCCCAAACTGGATAGGGAGGTTGAAGACAAACACTTACCTGTAAGAGGATTAGAAAACCAGACAAGTCCTTTTGAACTTAACCACCCATTCCAGAAGGTTTCACTAACTGGGCCCGCATACTGAAACTGGAGGTGTTCTCATGAGCGCTAGGATTTAGGGAATTAATGGGTAATAGATTGTAGTGAGGTTGCGTTAGAGTTGAGGCACGTAAGTGGAGCATACTATTTTGATTTTAGAAAGAAAACAAGGGGGTTTATCCAATAAGATCAGAGGGCAAGTTCACTCATGGTCCAGTAACATCCATAGCAATTATTTTTGTTGCTGAAAGTTCAACCTTGAAACCAGATTAAAATCAGTGTCTTGCATTTTTTTGAAGTCTAAAACTTTGAAAAGTTAATTCTCTGAATTTTGAGCCAAATGGCACTTCCTAAACCAATCATTTTCAAAATACCAGAGAAATCTACCAAACTACTGCTAGTTTAAGTGCTGCTTCCCAATCCAATGAACAACCTGGAACCATCTCTATGTTATCTAGCAAACCTAACTAACTAGCTAAATGAATTACTTGCAGAGGGTGCTTACGCACTGGTTCCTTCTGCAACAAATCCGCCAGACACCCAGCAGCTCCTGAATCAAAGGAAGTGCTCCCGGGGCAGTTCAATACAAAGTGGCTTTACATCGTACACTGTGTTCATCGGCACACCAAAGAAAAACATATGACTGTTCTACTGGGAACGAGTCTCTGGACCTACCCAGGGACATGGGTCCCAACCAAGCTAAATTGGCCTACACGTCACTACAGCACATGTTTTCAATGAAGTCCAATACTCCCAACAGCAACCATGGGAACCAACCAGTCCATAAACAAAGATGCCCCAAAACTATCAACAGCCCACCTATCTACTCAAGCTTCCAACAAGTGTGACACCCCCAAATGTTTGCCTTCTTTCCAAACCGCTCCCAGTTGCCCGCAACTAGGTACTTCAACCTACTCCAGCATGGTGAGCTACAGTCCACAAACCAACTGGAAGTCCAAACCAAACAAAAAAAGCTTGGTTGCCCTTTTTACGAAACAGATCACCACATTTCTCACTGTCAATTAATCAATTGAATTAAACCACTGTCACAAAATAGCAATTGAACGAGCCCCCACTTTGTCACGAACTGGCTGTGTCCATGACAAAAAGCAAGGGTGTGCATACAAGTTCAAGTAGAATAAAGAATACATTTATTGGAGAGAACATGTGACTGTAATTGAAGGGTAAGTCAGCAGGTTCAGTAATGGATGCACTGGATGGATGAGGAAACATGTAGTGTAGGGTGTAAGCAAGCCAAAAACCCAAACTAACTGCACCTAGCCAAACCAAACCAGGCGTAGGCGTAGGCGTAGGCGTAGGCGTAGGCGTAGGCGTAGGCAAGCTTCAGAAAAGAGCATCAGAGCAGATTGACAGAGACTTAGCGTATTGTCCCTTTTTAATGCCACCGGGCATAAGTACCCAGGTGTGTCTGATCAACTAACGACCTTCCCTGTTGGTCAGCACCCAACCTGGACCACATGCAGGCAGAGTGGCAGGGTCAGCAACCAATCAGAACAGCCTGCATGCAGAGTGGGAGGGTCGTCCCAGTGTCTGTCTCTGATGACTGATTGTGCAAAGTGTTTTGGTCCCACTGTCTGCAGATCACTATCTGGTGTTTACGTCAACCTTGTTAAGCATTCATAAAACCAGATGAAAGAACCGATTCTCTGTGTGTCTATGCGTGTGTCCCTCTTCCCTTAGCTCTCACGCTTGTTTTTTCTCTCGCTCTCTCTCTTTCCCCTGCACTTCACCAACCAGACAGGGCCATTGAGTTCAGACAAGTCTGCAGGATGCTCATTTCATCATAGCCAACCCATATCACACGCCACTGCCCTGGACACAAGCACAGAAAGACACAAGCGCAGCCCTCAGTGCAGGACGCCGCTGGGGAGGCTGTCTCAGTCTCAGACATCTCTGTTAATTATGTACCACCATGTCCATATTGATAGAAGAGAACCCAGTGTTTACTAGCCGGTTGAATTTTACATTAAATCACCAACACTAATGCATTATAAGATGTTATTGTTTTGGATAAAGTAAACATCTGGCATTGCACGGCACATAGTTGTGTTATGTCACGTCATATTAACCTTGCAGGCTAAAGGATAACTAAAGGCTAAAGGAAAAAAGGTTGCTTTGGCTTAAGGTTTTGCTGCGCCATCTGTTATGTGCTGGTGACAGTTTGTATTATCCGTGGTGTATAATGGATTTAGCATTGTGAAATGTTTTTGGTTTATCTCAGAAAAGTCTGTTTATTGGTATTCTTAAGACACTTTTGGTTCTAATACAAACGTAGTCCCAGTGCTATTAGTGACAAACATAGTCTTTCCCAAGGCGCTACCACTAAATGGACCCGGTGATAAGCATACACAGCAAAGGTTGCACTCGACAAAATACATTGGCCCACAGTGTGATCAACAGTCTACTTGCAACAAAACAATAACTGAATTTCCCACTAAGGCTTTAGGGAACATCTCTAAAAGGGCAAAAAGGAAAGAAAATGTAATCGATGTTGTCAGGAATTCATAATTTATTCTGGAGATAATTTCCTGGTGTGTATATTTAGCTCGCTGCTCATTTGTTACTGGTTTTGGACAGAGGACCTAGAGTCTATTTTTATACAGCGTTATCTATCTCTCTGTCATTAATTTTTACTTTCTGTCTTGATGTATTTATTTTTCTCTCTATCTCTTTGTGTTTGTGCATCCTTTCTTTATATCCCCGTTAATGCATTTTTCTGTCTCTCCAGCAGGCTCCTTTGTTTCTTTCTTTCTTATCCTCCTCTTCAACCCACACACTCCACACACACACTCTCCCTTACTCTGCAGTTGGAGCTGTGGGGATAGTGGGAGGATAGAACAGAGAGAGAAACAGGAAGATAATGTGCAATAACATGTTTTGGAGGGACGGGGTGAAGTGGGGACCAACCTTGTTGATAAAGAAGAATTGTTTTTGTCCATTGAAAACTGTTTGTCCCTCCGTGCAATACAAGATGTTTCACTTGTCAATGGAGAAATCGGTCAGAGTTTTTTTATGAAGTGTTATTGTGGGTGTAGGTGCTTTCTGTCCTTTGATGGCTCCTGTATCAGCACCATTCAGGGCCTATGGACCGCAGTCCCTCTCTATATTCCTCTCTATTATTCCATTCCCTTTGTCTTCCTTTGTCACATTGCTTCTCTTTGTTTCTCTCTCGCTCTATCTTTAACACGCTCCCCGCTCTCTCTCTCTAGTCAGTCCTGTATCTCTCTCTCTCTCTCTCTCTCTCTCTCTCTCTCTCTCTCTCTAGTCAGTCCTGTATCTCTCTCTCTCTCTCTCTCTCTCTCTCTCTCTCTCTCTCTCTCTCTCTCTCTCTCTCTCTCTCTCTCTCTCTCTCTCACACACACACACACACACACACACACTCCCCCTCCTTCTCTCTCTCTCTCCCTCCTTCCCTCCCTCCCTCTCTCTCTCTTTTCCTTCCCCCAGGATGTGGCTGTGGGTTGATTAGAAAATGCGTGGCAGAGAACAGGCAATCCATCACCCTGCCAAACCCCTGCACACACACACACACACACACACACACACACACACACACACACACACACACACACACACAGACACACACACACACACGACCATATACACACACGACCATACACCATAGCAGGCCAGTCCCACCCTCTCACTGTTAGCCCCTCCCATCATGGTCTTCGTCTTGCTCCAGGTCTGCGTTGTAAGTGCTGGATACACGTCTGGACCTTGTGTTTGTACCTGCCCTCTCTCTTCGTCCGTCCGTCCCCCCCCGTCCCCCCCGTCCCCATCCATCCATCCGCCCATGCTGCCATGCTCTTTTCTATTTCTGTCTCCTCCTCACCCTCTCTCTCTCTCTCTCTCTCTCGTCCCCTTCCTCCCTTCCAAGAAGCTCTCCCCATCCTCCCTCCCTCTCTCTAGTCTCCACCATTCAATATCCAGCGCTGGCGTTTGAGGCATGTAATGAAATGGCGACCAGCTGGCTGAATCTGGTGTCTGCCATCCGTCATCCGATTATGAGGAGATATTCTCCTCGTTGGGCTCAATTAGATGGCCCGAGATTCAATAAAGTCTAATGTTCCTGGTGCAATTGACTTATAGGAACTGTAGTCGGTTTAGGCTTTGCGAATGGGCTGGTTATTCATCTGGACGGGGACAGTGCTTCGAAAATACGCTGCCATACATACGCAGACTCAACGTGAGAGATGCTTGGAGTTTAAAGAACATTGTAACAGTTTGTCGTTGTTCCTTACAATAATCCATTGTCTGAAACAAGGCGTGCACTGTGTAATGATGTAATTTCCTTGCTGGCTGTACAGTGTAGGTGGTTTCTCGCCCACTTTTTGATTAATAATAGGCTTGAGCTTTCAACATTGGCATAGAACCTGTGTGCTTCCTCACACACAAGGAATCAGAGCTCTGTTTGTACTTGTGTCGAATTGGGAATGTCACAACATCCAAATGCCTACTATGAGTCAGTATCCCCTCATGTAAATCCAGCGTTACAGAATATTGTTCATATTTCTGTCATTTTTAGGGATTACATTTTTATGTATACACTTACACTGTTCCTTTGTGCCATTATGTATTAGGTTGACCTTAAACTGCACTTATAGTTCAATACATTTCAAGGTTACACTCTTTATCTTGATCTAACATGGCACCCAGATAAAATCACAAAATGCAACGGCCATGAACCTTTAGTGGAAAGGAAAAGCGATGCCAGTCGCCCCCCCCCACACACGAACACACACACACACACACATTTTGGTTGTGGCGCACTGGGAAAAGGTTGCAGGTGTCTGGGGCTTCGTTAAGAATCGGGGACAGGACAGGGGGTCGATGGATGGCTATCTGGTCGTTAACCGTGTGAGCTTGTTGGGGAACACGCTCGCTTGTTCCCAATGGTTCTTGGCCTAGGGAGCTCTGTAACACTTGCCAATGGCTGTGGAAGCTCCGTTTATTAACAGAGGGCTGAGGACAAGAGGTGCCAGGTACACAATACAGTGCAAATCAGGGCCATAGATTTAACTGACCATTTATGGGCCTTTGTGGAGGCACAGGATCCCTTGTATCCATCCAATCCTATTAGGGATGTCTATTTGCCCTGCCAAATGCAGTGGGTCAGCAAAGACAGGGCACTCCAGTCACAAAAAGCGGGATGACAATTACCAGTATAGGCAACATCAGAGAGGGCTGCCCGACCACAACAGCCCTGTCAGCATGGACGCATCCTCAGCCAATTCCTCTCGGATTTGAGGTTACATGAACTTGTTTGTGAATATAACAGGGAGAAATGAATGCAAATATGAGCACTTCCCATCATTTGCCTGCCTCTGCAAGCTTTCATAAAGAGGAAAAGGACTTTTGCATACGGGTAAACTCCTCTTCCCCGATACCAAAGACTGGTATGTCATGTGAGACTTTTATCATAAGGGCGTACCTTCAGAAGGTGTGTGATGGCGGCCGGGTGTAGACGGCGAATGCAAATGAACACCACAACACAATCCAAACTCTTTTGAATGTACAAATCTTTGATATTCAAATGTAACTCGCCAGCGCAGGTGGAGTAGCGTGGACTTGTTGCTTTCACGATATAAAACTACAATGTTGTCCCTTCCTTACCTTTTCCTCCCTATTTTCTTTCATTCTATATTCTCTCCTACTACAGCTGTGAGCCCCCGTTGTGGCCGGTTGGCATGGTTTTAGAGGGCAGCTCCGAGGCCCTGTGTCCCCCCCCATCTCTGGAGCTGCGGCCCTCCTGCAACAAGAGCCAGCCCTCGCCGCAGCTGGGCTCCTGCTCCACGCCGCACGACGGACTCTTCTCCGGGGACAAGGAGCCCATCAAATATGGCGAGCTCATCGTCTTAGGGTGAGCTTCGTCTCGTGTGTTTGAGCACGTGTTTTAGGTTGTTTGTTTGTTTCACCGTGCATTTCAGCTCTGTTTATGATTGCTGTTTGGTACCAGTCAGACAACACTACGCCCCCCAGGAAGCTTTCTGCATGTATGGGATTTAAACCAGTTGAACTGTCGAGTGAAACCATATGGGCAATCTAATGTAGCTTACAAAAGCTCTTTTTCTCTGTGTCCATTAGTCTGAAAAGTGCCGCCACTCCACTCCAGTCCGCGTAGCAAGCCACAAAGCCCCTGCAGCCTGAAAATATAGCTCTCTCTCTCTGCGTCCACAGAAAGCTCGCTTGACTCCGTACAAAGACGTCATTCACACACTGAGCCAAGGGGCGGAATAGGCCAATTAAAACCCTAAAGAAAAGAAAAAAGGGGGGGGGGGGGGGGGAGTAAGACATAGCAACTGTGACTCTCCACATAGAGTATGTAGAGGAGTCTGAGACGTGCATACGACGGTTTTGTTCGCTGGCTCCCTGATTTATTGATCCATTTAGTGATGGATTATGAGAAGGCCCATTCGTCTTTCTATCGTTGTGATCAGGAAAGAGGCCATTGCTGCCGTGGTTTCCCAAGCCCAAACCAGTCATGGCATCATTGCAGACATTGAGCGCATGGCTGGACTGAGAAGGTTTCTATTTCAAATGTAACGGGATATTAAAGTCATACAATTTTGCAACGTGGGGGAAATAATTTCACTCCACTTCAATTTTTTATGTCAATAAACGACCATTTCCTTGGATTAGCGTTCCATCGTACACAGTACTGTATATCGCTTTGTGTATTTTATGGCGGTATATTCAAGTATATGTTTTCCTATATGTCGCAGGCACAATGGTTCACTGACCAATGGAGACAAGGGCCGCAGGAGAAGTCGTCTGGCACTTTACAAGAGACCCAAAGCTAACGGGGTCAAACCTGATGTCATCCACAATGTCTCCACTCCTCTGGTGTCAAAGGTTAGAGGTTACATTCTATTCATAGGAAAACAACGACTTGGTGGAACACGGCCATCGAGTTCGCCATGGCCTGGAGCTCCTCTTAAAATAGGCCTCAGTCTTTATGATAGATTATGCAGAGTTGTTCTGTTCTACTTATTTGTTGTGCCCTATGTATGTATCAATGCAATATATTGCAGAATGCCACTCTTATATTGTTGGAGTATTTTGAAAAATGGTTGTGTTTCTACTTTGCGTTTCTACCATAGCCAAAATTACACGCTGAAGAAGGGCATCTTGCTCGAATCCTCCATGTGGCTAAATGAAATGTAATAACTGGAGTGCCGTTGTAGCTTTTCTTTACCACTTTATACAGCTAGGACTCAGCACCCATTCTTTCTTTATTTATTTAACTTCAATCGAGAGTTGAGTGCGTTGTGTCTTATCATCCTCATACAGTATGTTCAATCTCCTGTACCATTTAGTTGGCTGGCTATTCAAAGCCATATGCCAGGCTGTGTTTTTGTTTTCACTGCTCGTATTCAGCATTTCCATAAAACCTGAGCACGTGAGCTGACCTGTTTCCTGTGTGCTGTGGTGTGCATTGGCAGGCTCTCAGCAACAAAAGCCAGCACAGCATCTCCTACACCTTGTCCAGGAGTCACTCTGTCATAGTGGAGTACACCCATGACACCAACACAGACATGTTCCAGGTTGGTGTCAGCTGACGCATGTACAATACACACACCGACACACACACTCACGGATATACACACTCCGACACACACACTCACGGATACACACACACCGACACACACACTCACAGATACACACACACTCACAGATACACACACACCGACACACACACTCACAGATATACACACACCGACACACACACTCACAGATACACACACACCGACACACACGCTCACAGATACACACACACCGACACACACACTCACAGATACACACACACCGACACACACACTCACAGATACACACACACCGACACACACACTCACGGATATACACACACCGACACACACACTAACAGATACACACACACCGACACACACACTTACGGATATACACACACCGACACACACACTCACGGATATACACACACCGACACACACACTCACGGATATACACACACGGTGTTTGTTTTTATGTTTCACTGTCGTCTTTTATCTGGAGTGGAGAGCTGAATGTCAGGCATACTCACAATGCCCAGTACACACATATACCTTTTTCAATGTCTATATGCATATTTATAAAGAACCACACACTCATACAGGGGCACTAACACAAGACACAAGACCCTCAATCTGTTAAGAGTCCCGGTGTGTTGAAAATGTCATTTGTTAACAGATTTCTCCGAGATTTTAGGACTGCCGCGTCATGAGAGAACCATGAGGGTGTTTTCTAATCAAGAGGGAATGAAAGAGAGTGTAATAGAAAGAGAAAGAGAGAGTAAGAGTAAGAGGAAGAGAGAGAGAGAGAGAGAGAGAGAGAGAGAGAGAGAGAGAGAGAGAGAGAGAGAGAGAGAGAGAGAGAGAGCGAGAGAGAGAGAGAGAGAGAGAGAGAGAGAGAGAGAGAGAGAGAGAGAAAGAAATGAGTCAGTGAGGCTTCTTTCAGCACCTCACTGTCTCTCTGGCTACTGTAGCTATCTATATCTAGTCCCCATGATGAATGTGACGCTCCAACTCCACCAGACAGAACAGAGGTACTGCAGAATGCAGTCCTGTCCTGTCCATCCATCTATCTATCCATCGGTCCATCCATCCACCCACCCACCCATCCACCTACCCACCCACCCGTCTGTCTGTCTGTCTGTCTGTCTGTCTGTCTGTCTGTCTGTCTGTCTGTCTGTCTGTCTGTCTGTCTGTCTGTCTGTCTGTCTGTCTGTCTGTGTTGATATGTAACATGGTGCCTTGGGTGCATGAGGCAGTCTGAGCTTTGTACAGTCTACGCTCACACTACACACTAATCTCACATTATCTTGTATAACATCGCATTGACGCCATCTCTCGCCCCCTCCAGATTGGCCGGTCCACGGAGAGCATGATCGACTTTGTGGTGACAGACACGGCGGGCGGCAGCAGCGGCGGCAGTGGTAGTGGTGGCAGCGGCCAGGGCCAGGGCCAGGGTCAGGGCCAGGGTCAGGGCCAGGGCCAGGGCCAGGGCCAGGGCCAGGGCGCCGCCGGCGAGGGGGGAGGGGGCGGAGGGCAGTCGGCCCAGAGCACCATCTCCCGCTACGCCTGCCGCATCATGTGTGAGCGGAGCGCCCCGTACACAGCCCGCATCTACGCCGCCGGCTTTGACTCCTCCAAGAACATCTTCCTGGGGGTGAGTCGCTGTGGTAACCGGGAGAGAGGGCGAGAGGACGTCCGGACACCCGCGGGCGGGGATGTGGCGGTGACAACAAGTGTTGGCGCCGCGTGTGACATGATTGCGTGCGGAGGTGGGGCAGCAAGGGCCTACATGTGTGTGTGGGAGGGATCTAGACATGGGCGGTATGACTGGAATCTTCTGGAAACATTCTCTTTATCGCTTGTGCTGCACTCTACGTTTTAGTGTCAGGGAGGATAGGATCAACTAGGGACTCAGGACAGATAAATGCTTCACACTGTTCTACCTGATAAACAGTAGTAGTCGGTTGCTTATGGTCAAAGCAGCTTGTTGGTATGTTGTAGACATGTCAGAAACACTCATTTCAAATGAGTTATGATGTCCAGTTTTCCTCCATGTGTACAGCAGCTTGACTCAGACTGGTGCTAGCCTCTAATGAAGATTAGAGAGGTAATGGCCTCCACCTCACGTGGAACATTCTGTCTAGACAGCTAGACAACTGCAGCACTCCTCTACCTCTTACTCTCCTCTGTCTTCATCCCCCAGTCCCCTTCTCTGTCCCCTTCTCAGTGCCCCCCTCCTCAGAGTGATACACAGTCAGGCTATATTTTCACCTCAGTGGGCAGGCCGTCTGGAGCTGTGCCCAGGTACACCAGGGCCCTCAGTGAGCTCTTTGTTAAGCCAGATAAGACGATCGGCGCTAATTATCCCAAGACATACGGCCCATCGCTCTGCCGAATGGATCGCCGTCAATGACTGGATTTTGAGATGTATAAACACACGGATAGGCAAACTCCACAGGCCAGCATACACAGACCCAAAACAAACAGTGCGTCCACTGTCGGCGAAGCATTGTGAACCCGAAAGTCTGCGTTTAGTGTTTGCTTTGAGTCCCAGTATTCTAGAATTTCCGCCTGCAGCCAGCAGGACAAAGGCAGGCCTTACAGCTGATACAGAACGCAGCTCACTGCAGGGGTGAGCCCAGCCCAGCAGACGGGCCCCGCTTGCTTACTCATTGACAAAATAAGCTTTTGATCCATTCTGGCAGAGGTACTTGATATTCCCTCCTCCCCCCGACTACCCCCTCTGGCACCACTAAGGAAGAATGGGCTGTGGACTGGGGCTCTCGGAGATGAACTCCCAGTGTAAATGCGCAGGGAGTGTTGGCAGCGGTTGATGGGGTGCCCTGCCTGGCCAGGGAAATGGCACTGTGGCTGAGGGGGGGGGGGGGGGGGGGGGGCTGGCAGGGAGGAGGGGGCTGCAGGGGGAGGGCGGACAAAGGTGCTAATCTCTATGGATGATAGTCTGATCTAAGGGTCACAGACAGACTCTGTGCACCAAAACAAATGCTACTTGTTTGAATGACCAGGGCAGCCATATTTGATTGGTCTGCTTAGCTTTGCTGTTTGAGAATATAAGAAAATGGGTACAGTGCCAATACCTGCCAAGTGCCGCAATAAGCGATGACAGAATACCTCATGTTAGCAATTGACCATTTCTAAAGGAGAGTTGTGGGCTACAAAGAAAAATCGACAAACTAAAATGATTGCTGAAAATGCTTTGGATAAAACACCTTGTGGCCCTTCAGTGTGGCCCTCAGAACCAGAGCAACAAGACCAGATAGGCTGAGGAGATGAGCATTAGTTTCTCATGTAAGCATGAAGTCACATGCAACATTTATGACCCCCAAAGAAGGCAACTAGGGCAGCGCATGAGTCACACGATAACGTCATGGCAACCAAATGGCCGTGTGACCGACTGCCAGAACCTCCTAGCATGACGCTAGCAAGACGCTAACGCTCCGCCAGCTAGTGGAAAATAGGAGCAACGGTGAGGCAGGATAACCTCCGCACCGCTTCCTGTTTCACCGGCCCACTCACAATGTCCTTGGCAGAATTCAGCCCGCGAAGGCCCACTGTTGGTATGGAGGTGGAAAGTGAGAAGCTGAGAAAGAATGAAAAAGAGAGAGAGAGAGAGCAGCTTTGTCCAGATATTATGAGTTGCACTACACAGGTAGGAGCTAGGGCTCTTTGCTGGTCGTGAATAGACTGGGAAGTGTCACAGCACTGCCAATAAACTGTGCAATGAATGGAGAGCCTGAGTGGAATGCAGAGCGAGAGGTGTTTACAATGTATGTGCGAGTATTTCTATGGGTTTGCCTGTATAGTAGTCACAGTCGCTCTCTGTGTGGAGCTAAATATAGCAGCGCAGAAAAGCAGTGCTGGCTGTTTTTGCCCACGACTCACTCTTGCTTTCTCTCCCTGCTTCTCTCCTCTCTACCTCTGTCCATCACGCTTGCTAACCTTGGTCTCTGTCTGTTTTTTGTGTGGGGGTGGGTCTCACAGGAGAGGGCTGCCAAATGGAGGACGTCGGACGGTTTGATGGACGGCCTGACAACCAATGGGGTGCTGGTGATGCATCCGGCAGGGGAGTTTGTGTCGGAACCGACGCCAGGCGTGTGGCGGGAGATCTCGGTGTGTGGAAATGTATTTGCTCTCCGGGAGACGCGATCAGCCCAACAGAGGGGAAAATTGGTATGATTTACTTAGGGCACGAATTTCAAGCCACAAGGGCTGGTGGGAAATGGAGTCTATCCACCTTATGGCAGAGGTCATGGGTGTTTTCCAATCTGTAGGGGTCATCCCATAACCCAGGGAGTTGGCACTGGAAAGGAAAAGCTTGTTGTTTTGTAAAACACTGTTCAAAAATGAATATCATTGGCCACTGCCTGCCAGCTTTAATAGCTTGTGTCATCAAAATGTAACATTGCAGCATATGGCTATTGACTTTTTGAAAAAGAAGAATCGTGGTTTTCGGATCTTTGGATTTGGATGATGAAATAATTTCTGGTTAGGTTAGACTCTGTTAATCCTTTGAAACTATTACAGTGTTTTATTACAATTCATTCTCTACAGGATGGCAGGATGATTGCAGTGCCATCTAGTGGTCACATTGAGATGGATCAAAGTGTGTACAATGCGACTAGCATTTCTTAGCTAATACATCTCCTTGTGTTTTTCTCTTTTTCCCACCCTCCTCCACTTTACTTTCCTCTGCTGTCTCCTCTTTCTCTGTCTCCTTCTTTCTCCCCATGTCCTTCCTCCCTACTCTTGTCCTCTCCTGATCTCCATATCTGTTTTACTACCCCCTCCCCTCTCTCTCCCCTCCCCTCCTCTCCTGCTCCTCCTCCTGATCTGCCCAGGTGGAGAATGAGTCCAACACTCTGCAGGATGGCTCCCTCATCGATCTGTGCGGCGCCACCCTCCTGTGGCGGACCCCAGCCGGCCTGCGCCGCACCCCAACCCTCAAGCAGCTGGAGTCCCTTCGTCAGGAGCTCAACGCTGCCCGGCCCCAATGCCCCGTAGGGTTCAACACGCTGGCATTCCCTAGCCTGGCGCAGCGGGAGATCGTCGACAAGAAGCAGCCCTGGGTGTACGTCAACTGTGGCCACGTGCATGGCTACCACAACTGGGGCTACCGCAAGGACAAAAGCCCCCCCGGGCCCGGAGGCACGGCCCTGGCCAGCACCGGCGAGAGGGAGTGCCCCATGTGCCGGCGCGTGGGCCCCTACGTGCCCCTGTGGCTCGGCTGCGAGGGCGGGCTGTACCTGGACGCCGGGCCCTCCACCCACGCCTTCTGCCCCTGCGGACACGTGTGCTCGGAAAAGACAGTGGCGGGCTGGAGCCAGATCCCGCTGCCCCACGGAACACACGCCTTCCACGCCGCCTGTCCCTTCTGTGGCACCTGGCTGACCGGCGAGCAGGGCCACATCAAACTCATCTTCCAGGGCCCCGTCGACTGAGGCCACAGCTGGGATACAGAGGAGGAGACGCGTGGGAGTGCCAGAGGTCGGCCGCCAGGAATGGACTGGGAATTGACATAAAAAAAAGACTGCACCAGGAAAGACTGCTAAAAAAGATGTGGAAACTGTGGAATTGATGAAGTGAAAACACAATAAAAGGGATTGTCGACAAGAATGATGACGGACTGAAGAAAAAAGGAAAGAAGTGAGGTGGAAGGAATATTGAGTCGAAGTGTACGGATAAGATGTAAATAAATGGTGTTGAAATGAAAACGTGTGATGTCTGGTTGATTTAGATGTCAACGGTTATTATTCAGTGGCTGTTGGCTGGCTCAATTCAGATTTGGGGGTTTATTTAATGCTTCGTTTATATACATCCATCAACTATCCATCCCTGTTCAAGTTCAGTATTCATGTCACGTTGCTGCACATGTGCAGATTGTGATGTAAACTATGGAGCATTCCTCTACAGATACACCTTCCCTTCCTCCTGACTTCCTCTCTAGTCAGCCGGCGTGCAGTCAGTCCGTCAGCAGCTTTAAAACCCCGAGGAGAATCTGAGGCGAGCAGCCATGCTAGCAGTCTGGAACGGCACCACACACACACACACACACTATAAATAACTCAAGGTCACCAGCACCCCACCGTCAAACTACCGCGAGCAGAGAGAGACACAGAGGAAGGGAGAGAGAAAGAGAAATGGGGTGAAAGAACAAGCAAGGGCATGCAGATGGAGAAAAAGAGACACAGGGAACTAGAGACGAAGGACAATGGGGCAGCACTGGCATGAGAGCTGTTATTGAACTGGCAGAGGTGGCTGCACCAGACATAATCAAAACATATGCAAACGTGATTCTAAGGAACCCAGACCAACTTGCTGGTCGTGTCTGTATATTAGAAGTCCCAGTTTCAGCCAAGTCTCCATGAGTATAATTTAGCTTATGTATCGGGTGCTAATAGCATCAAAATCGCCAACACTTTATTTGAAGACGCAGACATGGTAAACACCTATTTATAAGTCATCCAATTTGGTCGCTGGAATCGTACCTATTTCCATCTGAGACTGAGGGTCTTGGTGCAGACACCATGCAGATACTGTAGCAGCTGCAGTCCTTAGAGGGAAGTCTGCAGTACTTTCACATTAGCCTACACAGAAAAAGCATTTCTCCTGACCACAGCACAAATACCTGTCAACACTCTACAACCATGCTCACATTGAATTATACCATCTTCTATTTCCGTATTTTACATTAATACCCAATACATTATCATGCCGTGTGAGTAGGCACCTTGAGCTGGGAGTTTTTGGGGTTTTAATATTTATTTATGGTCACTCAGGAAGACTTGTGGACACAAATCAACGGCACTAGCGTGTGGATGACAGGCCGCGCAGCAAATAGTAAGGCTCATTCCCCTGGGGATGCAGGATGAGAGTGGGTGACCTCATGCAGTGCTTCGAGAAGAGTACCCCGGGTTGGAAGAGGCGGTGCGTCAGTAGACATGTAGTTTTCACACACAATGGAAACGCGTGCACACACTGACACGCTTTTCTTCTTGCACCCCCACATGAACTTAAACCAACAAACCGTTCCAAAGAATTAAGGAAAAACCGACGAGCGGACACATGTTGACATTGATCTTTTTCATCATTTTATTATATATATATTTATAATATGTACAGAAAAAAAAACCATCATGATCAAACTCAGCAGTGAGATGGAGCACCAAAGTGAACAAGCGAAACAGAAAGGAAAGGTGACTGACAGGAGCAGTCCTGCCCGGTGCTCGGTATTAGCCTAATAAACAACACTAATGTGTCTAATTGTGTGTTTGTTTGTTTTTGTGTGCACTTTTTAAGCCATGGGACAGCAACCAAGAGGTGCATGACATGGAAAAATACCCCTTTTCCTAATTAAGCCAAAAAAGGAGGGATAAAGAAAGATTCCATTGTAATCACATTCAAAATGAGCCCCGCCCCAATCCCACCCCGACATTTGATGCCCCACCCACAAAATGTCTAATCCCACACCCTCTTATCCTCCGATGGACCGGACACAATATTACCACAGTATAGTACTCAATTAATATATTAAAATCAGTAGAATATCAAGACTTCTTTAAAGAAAGAACATTCAGAACAAATTATAGGGGGACTCAGACTTCTGAGTAGCGGAGAATGGGCAGAAATTATGTGTCTGTGTGACCTGTGTCTGTGTGACCTGTGTGTGTGTGTGTGTGTGTGTGTGTGTGTGTGTGTGCATATGTGGGTGACTGAGTGACTGAATGAATGTGTTGGGAGTTTCAATCGATCGCTTTAGTTGCAATAACCTCGAGTGAAATCCAAGTGAATGCCAGGAACCCGGCATGTGGTCAACAGAGCGCAGGAGTGTTACACACAAAATCCACCCCCAACACACACCCATACTACTACTACTGTTCCCTCACCTACCAAAGACGGCCAGCTGAAAACCTTGACCAACCGTGTTCTAATTAAAGCACGCCAAGCTGATTGAGTAAGAGATGAAAAGTGGCCTTTGAGTCCAATCTTGCATCACAGGGTCGTAAAAACTAGGCTAAACCAACCCCCGGAGAACTATTCCTACGAGACAAGAGACTAAGATTATAGTGCTAGGATAACTTGATCTATCACATCCACATGAGCCTAAATAATGAATGTCGCAGTAGCTGCGCTGAAGAAAAAAAAAAAGAAAAAAAAACGTCCACCATGTCTGACTTTCGTTCACACATCCAGCTTCCATGCCTCATCATTCAAACAGGGAGAATTTCCTTAGACCGGTCTCCGGTAGAGACCCAATGAAGGCAAACACTCATCTGTATTCACTGGGCACCACAGTATCAGAGGATGGAAATTGCACTTTGCGATTGCATGCGGCTCGAAACAAATCCACTCGCACACGAGGTGGCGTGGCGTTGTGCGGGGCTGAGAAAGTTCTGCTGTGATCTCTGCGCCAGAGAGAGGGATCGGATAGGGACGGTCCTTCAACACCCAACTAGTTCCCTGTTAACTACAATGTTGGAATCGGCCCAAGTTGTGATGACAGGTGTGGTGGGAGGCCGTTGGTGGGGAGTTCATATCCGGTCAACAAGCCAAGACCAGTCAGTCCCTGGACCTCCAAACCTAATGAGACGAGGCAACCATCGAACCAGGCGCTGACCACAACCGTAACATGCTCACGTGGTTCCTGTTCAGGATGAACCTCCCTCCGGCTGATAACAGTATACAGAAATGTGTCGACAACAGCATCGTCAGCTAGAAACGTACGGCTGTAAAATGGGACCAGAAAATATGTGTTTTTCTAAAATATAAAAGATAAAATGCCAAGCATACTTTTTCAAACTTAGTCATTCTAGTCAATTTCAAAATAAAAAAATGCAGGGTCTATGCAATGAGTAGATTGTATCAGTCTTCAAAACTGGCAAAAATCTTAGGGAAACGCTGTTTGTCGGCAAGTATCGGGGAAGCTTTGCGGTCAATTTAACTGTAGTGTGTATTGGGGCCGTTGTTTAAAGTGTGAGGTTAGAGGATTCCCCACATTCCTGCCACGGCCAATAGGAATGCTGCTGAGAAATAACGCACTGCCATGACAACCGAGAAACAGGCTAGGGCGCTTTTGTCATTAAGGAGTTGAGGACACTAGAGCATATTCACAAAGTATCTCTAACCACGGCTTGTTACTGTAATTGCTGTTGACAATGATGAAGAATACAAAGACACCCCGTCCAAAACAAGAGCATCCAAGAAACCTAGATGGAGCATGTCTAGTCTTGACAGAGGACTCCTCATGAGCACTAGGATGAGCGCTAGCAAACTCATACTCAGTCAAATACATGAACTACAGGCCACCATACAGACCGACAGCAAACAGACAGACTGCATCAAAGGATAGATATACAGAAGCACAAAGGGGGACGGCGTCACCGTGACGATGGGTTGGTATGGGTCCCAGCTAAAGAGCACAAACAGGCGTAAGACCAGCACGCAATGCCAAGGCGAGACTCTGACGTGGTGGGAGAGGGAACAGTAGCTTCCATATGCCCTGTGGTCAACTGAGCAGGTATACCTTCCAACTAGCCCAAAACCAAAAACAACTACATCCCCAAACCTAGCTGGCCATATCCAGAGAACAGCGTTAAGCAATTTGTACAAGCTTTCTCGATTTGAAAAAAACAAAAACAATCAACAGGTAAATAAAAAAAGAATAAAATCATAATAGCAAAACAGTTATAGTCATTATCTATTAAGATGAACACAGAATATTGCCAATTTTTTCTGTTGTTTTGTCCATTTAATACAATGTTGAATATCAGGTCGATTGGATGGTGTGTATGCAAGTAGGTGTGTACACATTGAGAAACCCTCATACTGAAATATCTAGTGTCATTTCGGAACAACTTAAGAGACAGACATCATGACCTAAGCATACCGTATCTTACATGTTGGTGTATACTTTTTTTTATCCTTTTCACATGTGAAATCCCTACCTCAAGAAGTGGTGTAGACACAAAGAGACTAGCCAACACCGTATAATATAGAACTCAAAACCCCGTTCATTCTCTCTCTGGCTACGTGCCCAACTCACAATGTTGAGTAAATGAAAGGAAGGAGGAAAGGTTGGAGCGACTCCAAAACTGGGGCCGAATGCTCTCCTGGTGAACCTGGAGCTCAGAGCTACCCTTCCCCCCCCTACTCGCACTCTCTCTCTCTCTCTCTGCACACAATAAAATGACTATTCCTCCTTGCACCAGCCAATACTTTCCGACAAGGAAGAGAGATGGGGGGGAGGAAAGGAAGGAAGAGGGCACGTCGAATGGGCATCCCCCTATCCTAATCAATGACTGACCCCTGTGACTCACTGTTCCTCCGCCAGGCTGCCATTGTAGCCGAGGCTCCAGGACATGGCGGTCTGACCCCGCCCTAATAACGCTATAACAGAGATACAAAACATTGTCACTACCGCGTTGTAAAAACAGCGGGTGACTCACGCCCATCCTTCTGACTGAACCTGGGTAGATCTGCAATGGTGACAGCGTTGTCAAATGTTGGGGGTTTGCTCAGGTGGTACGTTCTGGGCTTCTGGGGACCGGAGCAAATCTGAAGGACATGGAGTCAGCGATGGCAGACAGAGCCTGAGGGAGGCCGACTAGACAGTCTAGAGACGAGCTACAGAACTAAAATGGTAGAATAAATGTAGCCCCATTTTTACTTTCTATTTGACGGTGTGAGTGTGCGCGTGTGTGTGTGTGTGTGTGTGTGTGTGTATGCACATGTGTGTGCATAGAGAGATAAGCTAGCCAGAATCTAAACCCTAATCTTCCATCACCCCTGTCCCTGTCTAAATCAATACCAATCGTTTCCCCATTCTCTGTTATTACCTTCACCCTCTTGGCTCTGTTTCGTTGACCCCCCCCCCCTTTCTCTCTCATCAACCCCATCCTCTCACTTTTTAGTTTGGAGGGGAAATGTGGACCTCCCCAAACCTCGCCATATTCTCCTTGACCTTCTGCTTCTATTGTCGGCTTTACTCTCGTTGTCTGCCTCTCGTTGTCTGCCTATCTCTATGCCCTGGCCCGGTGCTTCTCTTAGAGAGGACAGATGGGAACAGAGGGGTGGGGACTCAGGGTTTACAGGGTGTTATGAAAAAGGGGGCATTACGGGGTGAGGAGGAGGAAGAGGAGAAGACGGGACGAGGCGAGGGGGGGTGGAGCCCAGGGGGTGATAGGTTGGTTGCTTGGTCGGTGGTGGTGGTGGAGGAGGAGGAGGAGGGGAGGGTTCCAGGGCCAGGTCCTTTAACAGCAGCCCCCGCCGGACTGCCTGACTGGGGTGCTGTCGATCTTCAGGTTGGGCTTGTCGCCGCCGGTCGTGGCCCCAGGGCCCATGCGCTTCTTGATCTCGGCGGCCATGGTCATGAAGGCCTGCTCCACGTTGGTGGCGTTCTTGGCGCTCGTCTCCAGGAAGGGGATGGCCAGGGAATCTGCGAACTCCTGAGGTCGAGACAGACAAAGGGTGAGGCCTTAAAAAACTACAAATCCCAAATAAATGGTCTCATGGTAGAAAATGAATGACATCCTTTGAAGCTTTTGATTACGATAAGACATTTGATTTGAAATGAATGAGGCACCTGAAAACAAGATCATGGGGCATTTGTTTCATTATATACAATATCATTTCAGAAAATTGGTTATGAAAGTCTGATATCTTCCGCGGCTCACATAAAATTAAAACTACTAATGTTATATTTTGAAATATAATGAGTAACACTAAAGTCATTTGGACACAAAGTCAACAAACTTTTCAGGAGGAAATCTCTTGGGTTTGGTGATTGGTTTTCATTCGTTTTTTAAAGGAAACTTTCAGCTATGTCTGAAGCATCGTGAATTTGGTCTTCCAGTCTAATGTTTCATACCTTGGCTGTTGTATAGTCCACTACTTTCTTGGTGGTGAGGTCACACTTGTTGCCCACCAGAAGCTTGTTGACGTTCTCGCTGGCATAGCGGTCGATTTCCTGAAGCCACTGCTTCACATTGTTGTAGGACTCCTACAGAAGCAGGACGAAGAGAAAAAAAGAATGGGAAATCAACCGGTTTGTCACTTACACACACACACGCACACGCACGCACACACACACACACACACACACACACACACACACACACACACACACAACATGGTAAAAGCAAGGATGATACCTGAGGTTGGCTTTTCTGAACGGTGGCTGTGGAGCTAACAGACTACTGAACCCATCACCAAACATAGCCTAGAGTTTCTAAGTGATAGGGAATCAGTAGTGAACATTACACACTGTGTTAACCAATAATTGGTTGTCCTGATTGAAACCAATATTTATTCCTAGGCCAGTTGGAACAATGGAGCGACCAGTAACTATCTAATTTATCATATCGTCAAACCCTGTTGGATACAAAGTCAATGTAATTATAGACATGATTGTGTAACTCTCGCATGATTTATGAAGTCTGGCCAACACGTTGGACTTTTGTCATTTCCTAAAAGAACCTTCACGCTAACCTGTAATGAATACTTAGGAGTTATGGAAGTAATGCAGTATGGTGTAATCAACAACAAAATTCCACAGTGTTTTTAAAGAGCAGACAGACAGACAGATGTCAACCCACCTGATCAGTAACGTCATACACAACGATGATGCCGTGGGCCCCCCGGTAGTAACTGGAGGTAATGGTACGGAACCTCTCCTGACCTGCAGTGTCCCACTAACAGTGAGGGAGAGAGAGAGAAAGTTAGAAATCCCAGAGAAAAAATTATGCAAAGAAGAACAAAATGTTAGGAAAATGTGGTTTAGATCAAACAGAAGTTCCTGCACCAAGGCCCACTTGATGTCGGTCTATTAAATGACTCCCAAGGAGGCGAAGGCCACGTGGGCGGCCTGACTGGATTACCAGTCAAGCCTTGGGGCGAGGTGGTAACCGAAATCACAATCTGACTGGCAACAAACTGAGCAGCCCCTAACTAAGTTACCATAACTACGTTAGTGAGAGAGCAAAGATCTAATCTGGCCTTGTACATTGCATGTTGCAGAGTCTACGACTGGAGTAAGCCTGGGAAGCTGCTCTGGTTCACCGATTGCCTCTGCTTCTAAAAGGTAGAATGTGTTCTTTAGGACATTACAGCAGCAAATGACACTGTGGTCAAATATCATAACAGCTCTAAACGCAAGTATTTAAATTAGGGACAACCAGAAGTCGAGAAGGTTATTTTTTCCACCATTGGAGTGTGGTTTTATTTGTTGTGTTTGTGGTTTTGTGTATGTGTGTCCCACTGTCCAGACTCACAATCTGCAGTTTAATGGTTTTGCCATCCAGCTCAATGGTGCGGATCTTAAAGTCCACACCAATGGTACTAATGTAGCTCTCTGTATAAGTGTCATCCTAGAAGAGGGAAGGAAAAGAAGAAAGCATTTTAGTATCAGAGTTTTCTTAAAAAGAGAGGGAACTAATTGTATGGTCAAGAAAGGGACAGGAAGGTTGGCCAAATCACCAGGTCACAATTTGCCCATCAGGGAACTAAACAGACTCCCCTTTTAACATTTTCAGACAGTTCAGCTTCGATAAAGACATCACTGATTGTAAAGGGGTACTTACTGCAAATCGCAGCAGAAGGCAGGATTTCCCTACACCGGAGTCCCCGATGAGCAGGAGCTTGAACAAGTAGTCACTGAAAATAAAGCATTCTATGTTGAGAACATGGACTGGACATTTCCCATCTGATTTTCACAAAACTTTCAGGGAGTGATTGGGTTTACAAGCCTAACTGTTTATAAACAAAATACATAGTAAAAAACTGAGATATTTATAGTTGGTTATATAATATTACGAGGTAGAAGCCCTGAAGTAATCCCCCAAGAAGAAAAACATAATCGGAGACAACAACACTTCGGAGAAGTGGCGCACATTGCGCAATATCCAAATTATTCTGGTGCCATCTGATATTGAGACGAACAACTGATGGGTCTCATTACTTATTTGAGTGGTAGATAATATTGTGTTGTAAATGGTGACTTTACAGTGCGTGGCAATTTCGTAATCAGGCCCATACTGCGCATGGCATGAGGTTGTTGTGATGGTGACGGCTAGAACACAACGGGGATGGGTCCATCAATCGGGATTAATCAAGTTACGCCATTGAGCAATCTTGAAGCAAGCCATTTGGCATATTGCTATTGGGCAATTAGCTCAACTAAACGCCAACACCTAGGTTAGCTACCTGCCTATTGAATACTACCTAATGTTAGCTAGCTCTTCATGTTCAGATCGTGCTAATGTTAGCCATGTTGCGTTATGAAAGTTACGACCAACGAATTTCCACGATTGCCTTTGGTCAAAAAAAAAAAAAAAATTGTCGGTACGTGACCATTGCAATTGTTGAATTTGTCTAGATCTATGGCGCAACACAGCCCCATAATAACACTAGTAACGCGAGCTAGCTAACGTTATTTTGTTGGTCTTGTTAGCATTAGGCTATCTATGGACAAAACCAGAAGCGTTCATTAAAACGTCGGCAAATATGAGCGAGTACACTGTCAAGTACTAAGGCAAGCCACCGACTGTCACAACGCTGAAGTGACGTTACACCAACTCCACTCACACAACAACCAACGGATCCGGTGACAAGCGCGTGTCTTTTCATTTCAGGGCCACAAAACGGATACATATGTTAGATAGCATATAGCTTTTGCTGTACAGAAAATATCAGTCTTTGGGGCCCAGTGCAGATGAAATGTTCAAATCCATTTATCAATGTTGTTCTCTATTTTTGACATTACGTCGAATCATGGCAAGGCCAAAAGCTAATATGATGTGGCACGAGAAAGCAGTCAGCTGACGTTGGCTGACTGCAGTTCGAAACTGGACACACATCAGCTTGGATCCTGTCCTCGCCCAACTATTAGCAAGCTAGCTAATATTAGCAACTGACAATAGCATAGCCCAGTTAAAGATTGTCTTTAAACGTATGGTAACGTTACAGATACGTCAATGTAAACCACCTTTAATATTACAAAAAGGCAATGTTAATGTAGCCGGGACGGTTGGTTTACTTACTATTCAGGATTCATGATTAGACTGACGGTCGGGATGTGTTTTTTCGGTCGGCGATTTGACTGTTCCTTCCTTCTATTCCGCTTACACCGGGGCAAAAAGATGACTTGTAAGACGAATATCCAAGGCACTTGAATTACTATATGATGGCCTGGTGAAGATCCCTTAGACGTTTAACAGCGGTCAATCGTTAAAATGACACATACAGTTAACAAACATTACTATTTTCCTCGTATTTTACAGGTTTATTTTTCTCCTTTTCTTTCTTTATCTGTCCGTTCCTTGCTCGAAGTACAAGATGGCTGCGCAGGTGCGGCAGTGACATCAAATGACGTGGCACTACGGACAAATCTAGAAGCAAGGTACTGTTGGATTTTGTAGTTCACTAGCTGTCATTCTATTGAGTATAATAATAAAAAAATTGCTTCAACAACATAAAATAATGCAAATTTAATTTCACAATTTCAGATGCATAGAGATTTTTAGGGTGATTATTACAACTCTATCTTGAACACATCAACGCAAAAAATATAAAGTAGCCTATAAAGTAAAAATATAATTTGCGCTGACCAGTCCACCTGTCCCGTACTGTGATGCACACACAAACACAAAACGCAAACACCAAAAATTAAAACCAAGCCGTTCAGTCAATTTTCCCTGTCCCCTGTCTTGTTCAGTCACTTTTGACACACAACAGATAGCCATCTTCCAGCTCGTCCTCCTGGAATGTATTGGTTGGTTTTTTTGTGCTACATACAGGGGCGGGCAGGTAAATATTCCCCATGGCACTCTCCTCCACCTCAAGGTGCTCATCATTGTGTGCACCACCCTGACAGGCAGCCTCAAGCCCCTGGTTAATGTAGTGGGCTTCCTGGCTGGCCTCCAGAGCCGGCAGCTCAGACAGAAGGGCTTTGAGCCTTTCACCAAGCTCCATGAAGCCAGGCCTATGTGCTGGCTCCAAGTGCCAGCAACTCAGCATCACCTCGTATCTGTGATGGAAAAATGAGAAGGACATGGATTGACAGGAAAATAAGTAAATATACAAGACATTGAAGGAAGAGGTGTCCAGGGACAAAGATAAGAACCAAGAGTCAAAGGCGAATTAGTTATTGCAAGATACGATTAATTACATAGACAATGTCACCTTTGTGTTTCTACCACCTGCTCTCCTAACTCTCAGCTACAGCTTGGTGTGCCAATAATGCTCACATTGATTCAATCAGTCAAAGCTAAAGAGGCGGCACTGCAGCTAGCCAAGAAATATTGGGCAAAACTAGAAGCTGAGCAGCACAAGATTTCAACTACCCAGCAAAAGCAAAGGGTAGAAACCAGAGTTTCTCAGTATATATCCCCATAAAGTGTGTTGATGAATTGCGATTTAGCTAAATATTGTCTTTGGTCCTATAATTCTCATGGGGGGGACAGAAAGTCCTCGGCAATGGAAATAATGAACTGAAATAAACAAAAAGGGAACTCACAGCTTGTGGTCACATTCTGTCTGCTTAAGTCTGTGTCCTGACGTCAGTAGGTCTAGAAGTTCGTAGTTGTGGACCCCAGGGTAGGGTGTTCTTCCTCGGGACACAATCTCCCACATCGTTACCCCAAAGGACCACTGAGGTTAGAAGTATATTACTTAGACACAGAGCAGCATGGTTCATGTACAAACTAAACCGGCTTACACACATACACAACTCCGACTAATGAATTACTTTCACATCCTCAAAAACACATTGGAAATACAGATTAAATAGGAAAACGGAGCTACTGTACATCTGTTTTATGATTGGGTAACAATGTGACTTGACTAACCACGTCACTCTTGCTGGTGTAAATGGACTCTGATAGGCTCTCAACTGCCATCCACTTGATTGGCATGCGTACAGCCACCTTCTGCCTGTAGTAATTGCTGCTGTAGATCTTCTTGGAGAGGCCAAAGTCGGCCACACGCACTCGCAGGTCATCCCCCAACCTATGAGACACAACGAATAATTGACATACTGTTGCACCATCGATTTGGGTGATGTTATGGATTTTCCTAAAGAAAGGATGGGTTCTTGCATGTGCATGGGCAATTGGATTTGTTAATTGACCTTTTGTCTGAATACAATGGCCACAACATTCATTATAAAGCCATTTTAAAAAGGTGAATGTGCCATCTGTTTATTCTGGGAGATTTACGTGATTTTTAATTATAAATAAACCTGTATCCCAGATATTTGGCTCTGTAGACCATCGCATAAAAAGATACCAGCCATCCCCAGTAATGTGTATTTCATTGAGAAGTCCGTAGCTTCCTTCCCAGACTTAATGCATTAACTGCATACCAATGATGGAGAACAGAGATGTGGTCTTAGCTGAACAAGGAGGCCTTGATCTGAGTCTGCTCCTACATCCATGCTATGCAGTAGCGGATTACTTTGCTCTGGTCTCAGTGTTGCCCTCTGCTGGACTCACATGCAGTTGCGGGCAGCCAGGTCTCGGTGCAGGAAACCCTGGTCACTCAGATACTTCATTCCTGCTGCAATGTCAATCATGAAGCGCAGAAGACTCTGGTGAGGCACAAACTGGCAGAAGGATATTTGTTAGGATTTATCAGCACACTTGAAATAATTGAATATGAGTGGGAAAGAAGCAGGGAGGGGAGGGCCTGTGTTCACTTGTATGGTTTATTAACCTCTATGTGAGTGTGTGTGTGTGTGTGTGTGTGTGTGTGTGTGTGTGTGTGTGTGTGCGTGCGTGCGTGCGTGCGTGAGTGCGTGCGTGTGTGTGTATGTTTGTGTGTTTGTGCATGCCTGAGAGCGTGAGTGTGAGAGAGAAAGAATAGAGAATAAAAGGGAATACAGAGTGTGTAGTATGGAGAAAAAAGTGCAGTGTGTTCATGTGGATGACGCATATGTGCTTGTGTGAGTGTGTGTCTGCGTTGCTGCACGCACGCCTGCCGGAACCTTTCCGAAAGCCTCTCTCACCATGGGAATATCCCCGTAGCGGGTAGCGATCAGGAAGCGACGCAGGTCTCCATGCTTGATGAAGGGCAGTATCACCAGAGGCACTGGTAGAGGGGAGTCCTGCTCCCGGTCCAAAGTGACCCCTGCAGGAAAAACAAACACATTGCATTAGTATCTGTTTGTGGTCACAAGACTCACACTGTAATCATTGGTCATTAAGGAAAGGTTCTGTCTATAGGCTTTTGTTTAAAACCAATGAATGTAATGGACTGTACAAGTTATTGTGAAGAATTTTGATTGAGTATTGTATTATAATTAGGTAGGGTATGGTATCTTACCAAGCAGTTTAACAACATTTTCATGGTCAAAGTGTTGCATGATCTCTGCTTCCTTCAGAAAATCTTCCAGATCCTCTTGATTGTAGATTCCGACTATTAAAGAAAATAAGTATTGTATTTTTTTTTTGAAGTGACAGTTGTATGTCAAAAGTATTTATTTACGTACACACACCTTTCATTGTCTTTACTGCAACTTTGATGTCTACGCCTTCTTCCGGTGTAAAGAGACCTTCATAAACTGACCCAAACTCTCCTGTTCGAGTAAGAAGATAAATTAGTAAGAAGATACATTTGCTAACCTTGTAGGCTTTGTAAAAATATTTGTAACAATGTTAGATTCAAAACAATCATTATTGATGCATCAATTGATCCTAGGGACTGACCCTTCCCAAGCTCCTTGCCCAATGTAAGCTGATTTCTATCCACGAGAACCTCCCTCAGACTGGCCAGTAGTCTGACATTGACCCCCTCCAGTATCTGGACCACACCTGATGCTCCTGCTGCTAGGCGACAGTCACCAATAGAAGCAAGATTTTAGTTCCTGAAATTCCCAAATATGAGATATTACAATAACTGGAGGGTATTTCTGTTGATACTTACTGTTGACATCAGGCTCAATGTGTCTCTCTTCAGGGTGACGGTAAGACAAACCTACGTTCGTAGGGAGAAGCTCTACCTCCTGATCCTGATTAGAACTGGACATTGAAACAGTTCATTTTAGTAATAGTTTAATGTTCACTGTTTTTATTCTGAAATAATAATATACCGTGAAAAATCCAAACCATTATTAATTCCAATACAAAACTCTGTTGGCTACAAGCCTATTCCAAATGTATGGACGGTGACTAATGGCCGTTGATAGCTGGAGAAAGAGTTTAGCCTGGCATATTGTTCTCAGATTATGCTAGTCTATTTTACTTTTCTCTTTTTGATCAAAATGACTTGTAGATACACTGAAAACATTGGCATGAAATTAACCTAAAAGAAACTTCCTGAAACCATGAGTCAGGCAGGCCAAAATAAACCGCTTCAGCTGGTTCACCTTACAGTTTCCCGGTAGATAAATCCGCTTACCTGAGTTTGGTGTATTTTTTGCGTAGTGTACACACAACCACAGGGATGAGAGCCAAAAGCAGCAGGACTCCCAGCAGGCAGCCCACTATGATCAACGGAGTGGGACTGTCATGTTCCTGTGGGGATGGATGGGGGGTTGAGGGGTCCGGGAGAGGGGCAGGGGCAATGGTGATTATCACTGGAGACTTCCCTGTTAACACACACACACAGAAAATGATTAATTTCCAATTAACTGTGAACACAAATATACACACATACCTTTAAGTGGGCCACAGCATATAAAACCATATGCAAGCAGATGAGAATGCAAGCGGGATTCTCTGTAATATGTTTTCCATCTGTCTAATATATGTCCTGCTTTTCCTGACTTTCCAAAACCTTACATTGGACTGTGCATTTTGGGCTCCGATGCCATTTTAACTGTATCCTTTCATCAATCTTATGTACAGATTACCAGGGTAATTTTACCCGGGTGAATTACAAAACCACTAGATTTGTGATGTACCTTAAGTGGCTGTAATGTGGATGTGTGGCTATGCCTAGATAGTGTTAGCAATATGACTGCCCGGACTCACATTTATGAATAGTCACAGAGGCCACGGATGCAGCCATGTGACGCTGAAGGACAGAAACGCGGTTCCAGGCTCGGACCGACAGCTGGTAGTCAGAGTGTGGGTTCACTCCTGTGATGTTGACTCCTCTGGTGGTCAGTCCTGCTGAGGCAGGAAGAAAGATCATGCCCTCCCCACACGCCTTCCACTGGCCCCAACTATTTCCCTCCTTCTCCAAACATGCCACGTCATACATCACTTCCTGTCTGCCTCCCGTGTCATGAGGAAGGCCCCAGAGGAGAGCCAGCACTGAGTCGTTTTGGGCATGGACTGTAATATTCACAGGAGCAGAGGGGGGTTCTGTGTGGATAGGCAGAAATACATAAGATTAGGATTATGCATAAACCCACATTATATATATATATATATATATATATATATATATATATATATATATATATATATATATATAAGGGAATGTGTCAAATGATTATAGAAAGGAATGTGAGAACTGATTCTGAACAAAATATTTTCTAAAAATGTTAAGACATCTGTGATGGTCACGATGACATCTGTTCCGTAGAGACCATGTTTGTGAGACATTCCTTTGACAAATCAAAGATTTGCATTATGTGGGTTGAATTAGATGATAAGTCAGAGAGACGTTATTTATGGGTGCCGGTTGCATTGCATTAGCAGGTTGGATTTGGGACGAGAGAGACTGGAGACAGCCACAGCCAAGCCCCAGCTATCAGCAGCATAGTTGGAGCAGAGCGCTAGGCTGCCTGTTCGTGTGGCCACGCATGCATAAATAAATGGGTTCATCCCAGACCAAAGAGGCTGTGTCCCCAGGTCTGTGCAAAGAACCTCAAAACATATGTATACACCATTTGGTTTAAATGAGCTTCATGGGGTCAGGTCCTGTCTCTTACTTGTGCATCCTAGGGGGAGGGGATCGGTGGGCAGACTGAAGAATCCCTCCAGACAGGTACACTTCTCTGCCCCCTCTCCCACCGCTCCGCTATTTGGGGGGCATGGATGGCATCTCACACTCTCATTGGCTGGCTTGTAGTAACCAGGTTTACAGGCTGGGGAAAAAAACAATTTAAAAAGCATGGCCATTTGACAGGTCATCTTCTGTGAAAGACTTTCTTTTTTGTCAATCAAGCCTGGACTTGTTAAAAAAGAGCTTCCCCTCCTGTTCCACCGGATTCTCATGTTTAGGGTATGATGTCTGGGAAACAACCACCACCACCACCGCAGTACAACAGGTTCCAAACCACTTCTAAAAGCAGTTTCCAATGTAACAACAAAATGTATAAACTATATCAATTTAATACAATCCTTCTAGGTTTAGTTTTAAATTAACTTAACTTAACTTAAATATATATATATATATATATATATATATATATATATATATATATACACACTATATTCTAGAGGAAAAGTTAAGTGGTAGTTCCACGCACCTTGACAGATGTCCCCTAATGGTTGGTGTCCTGGGGAGCAGACACATTGACCCTGCTGTTGGCCCCACACCCCCTCCACCTGACAGTCTCCTTCAGGGGGTGATACCTCCACAGCCCCCTTTACACATACTCCAGGCTGGAGCCCTGACCCTGCTCCGGCCCCTTGGAACCTCACTTGGTTACGGACAAACTCAGGGCAGGTCTTATAGTAGAGTCTGGCGGAGGCTAGGAAAACACAGGTGCCCGAGTAGGAAAACCCCAGATGGAAACCGTTCAATGAGATCTTCCCCAAGTTCAAACCCATGCTAGGATTCAGGTAATTTGGTATTTGATGGGGTCCAGCCGTGGCAGGAAACTGCTGTGAACCTATAAGGTCTAGAACCTTCTGGGGTCTGAATCTTGAAAGAGGGGCGTTTGATTCCAACAGGTGAATCTGCAGGGGACTAGGCTGATTAGAAGACTCCACTTCCTGGGCAAATTCAACATCCAACAGGAGGTGACGGGCATCCTTCCGATCAATCCAGTGTGTGAGTAGTGTTCTGATTTGGTTGCTGCCAGAGCATGCCTGATAGACTTCAGTCGTAGAACTCAGCCTCACACGACTCCACTATTAAAAGTACAAGCATGATAGCCTGTCACATTTCACATGGTTTCAAAAAATCATCATTACTATTATTAACAAATGTATTCCATATGAAACTATCTGTACCCCCACCCCACCAGGAGGGACGTAGCCTGAGTATCAATTTAAGGAATTGTAATCTTTTGGAAAATATAACTTTTCTTACTGCTTTTAGTGGTTCAGATTTCCAATGTGGGTCTGCCCCTGTTTTGAACAATTCCACTGACAAAGGAAAGAATGAAAGCTCTTAAAGCCTTAAACTCATTGAGTAATGTGTGGTTCGGAATTGTTATAAAAATACTATATATATGCTATATGCTATATTATGCTAGCTAATATAATATAATAATATATAATATAATATTAGTTAGTTAGGTATTTTCTCAATATTTTCCATTTTTAATGCATCATTTTTCTATGATAAGTCATTGAGTATTTTAGTCATTGCATTACAAAACAAAGAGTAGTAACCAAAATATATATTGTGAGTAATAACTTTTTTTGTATGTATCTGTAAGCTACAATGTTCACCTGCGCGCTACTTACCTTCGTCAGTTCGCGATTGCGCAATGAAATTGACAAAGCATAACACGATTAGAGTTTGACACCGAACAGACAACATTGTAAATCTACAGTAATCCACCATTTGAGTAGTTAGACAAACCATTTGAACCAGTAAGAGTGCTAGTAAAAAATAATTTCGTCCACTAAACTGATACCTATTTAACTTTTATACATCGATGGCTACTTTGTTTCGAAATCGATGTCATATTTCTCG
>CM030188.1:11483174-11607975 GCA_017639675.1 Aplochiton taeniatus | reverse complement strand
ATAGATACCATATCCACATTTCCACAATCCCAATAGACTGAGGGAACATCATGTAGCAATATTTCTGACCTCTCTTGGAACTTCTCCAAAACAGGTTTTCTATAAGCTTGCCACTCGGCCGCTTGAGTGTGATCTATCATGGGCATTCCAGGAACTCTAGAAACCGTTGGACAAGTAGGTATTGTATTCACCATACTCTGAATTTCAGGTCGTTTTTGCCTAGGCACACTAGGGAAGCCAGGTATACGGGCCTTCTTTGGGCAAGATTGTTGCATGGATACCATCTGTTTCAAAGATTTACTGTGCCTGTAACAAGAAGGGGAAAGATGTTGGATACCCAAATACCTGCTCCTCAGTGGCCTCTCCCACAATGTACGTTTATCTACCCAAGTGTCCTCAATGTATGTATCTGGCTTTTTTGAAGGTAAACCAGGAACCCTACTAACTTCGGGGCATGAAGGCATAAGATTAACCATACTGGGCACTTTCCTAGGGGCAGAGGGGAAGCCAGGAATACTGGCTCTGTTTGGACAAGATGGACGCATATTCATCATGCCTTTAAAGAATCCCCTTTCCTCATTCAACATTGTTTTCAAGCGAGAAACTGGTATTCTCAATGTTCTCTCTGCAATCGGCCTATTGAGAGCATGCCAATCAAAAATATCTGACCTAACTTGATGTACAGATGGTAGACCATAGGCCAGGGCCAGTTTGGGGCATGTAGGCATAATATTGACCATACTCATTTTTACATTCTGTGGGGCAGAGGGGAAGCCTGGGATGTGAGTCTCTCTGGGACAAGATGTCAACATTGACACCATATTTAACATTTCTTGGTTATATCCCTTAGCTGGAGAAAAGGCATGAATCACAACAACATTCCTTTTCAATGGTTTCTTCCAGAATGGATGTATATTTTCCACCCAGCCTTCATAGTTAGATGGATCAGGGTCTTTAGATGGTAGGCCAAGCACTCTGGTTTGTCTCGGGCATGTTGGCAAAACATTAGCCATACTAGGCCCTTGCTTTGGAGCAGATGGAAAGCCTGCCACACTGGCCTGTCTGGGGCAAGTTGGTAACATACAAGACATGTCCTTTGCCTTTTCAAGGTCTTTTGGGGTAACATTTTGGATATGATTCAAATGTCCCTTTCTGCTCTTTGACGGCTTCTCCCAAATAACACTTCTATGCATAAGCCAATTGTCATCTCCAGGCCCGACTGACTGTCTAGAGGGTAAACCTGAAACTCCTGTTACTCTGGGGCATGTAGGCCTAATATTGACCATACTCATTTTTACATTCTGTGGCGCAGAGGGGAAGCCTGGGATGTGGGTCTCTCTGGGACAAGATGTCAACATTGACACCATATTTAACATTTCTTGGTTATATCCCTTAGCTGGAGAAAAGGCATGAATCACAACAACATTCCTTTTCAATGGTTTCTTCCAGAATGGATGTATATTTTCCACCCAGCCTTCATAGTTAGATGGATCAGGGTCTTTAGATGGTAGACCAAGCACTCTGGTTTGTCTAGGGCATGTTGGCAAAACCTTAGCCATACTAGGCCCTTGCTTTGGAGCAGATGGAAAGCCTGCCACACTGGCCTGTCTGGGGCAAGTTGGTAACATACAAGACATGTCCTTTGCCTTTTCAAGGTCTTTTGGGGTAACATTTTGGATATGATTCAAATGTCCCTTTCTGCTCTTTGACGGCTTCTCCCAAATAACACTTCTATGCATAAGCCAATTGTCATCTCCAGGCCCGACTGACTGTCTAGAGGGTAAACCTGAAACTCCTGTTACTCTGGGGCATGTAGGCATGAGATTTTCCATATTCGGCTCCTGTCTTGGTGCTGAGGGAAAACCAGGCATGGTGGCTTTCCTCGGACAAGATGGCAACATGTTCACCATCATTTTCATAAATTCTTTGTCTTCAAAAGGCCTTGTCTGTACCAAATAAGTTGGTGTTTTTCTCAACGGCCTTTCTAAAAGAGGCGGCTCAATGGTACCCTTCTTATTAGTCTCTGGCTTCCATGTTTGTCTAGATGGTATACCTAAAACCTTGGACTGTCTAGGGCATGCAGGGAAAAGACTGACCATGCTTGGGGTTTCTGTCTTTTTGTTTCTTGGAGCAGAAGGAAAACCTGGCATGCTGGATTTTTTAGGGCATGATGGCAACATGGCTACCATGGCTTTTGTTTTGTCGGTATGTCCGAGAGAAGTTTCTTGATCATTAGAATTATCTGCAAGTCCTTCTTTGATCTTCAATGTTGTCTCCCAAAGAGTATGTCTTTCTGAAGGCCAATTTTTCTCTCCATTAACTGGCATCCTTGATGGTAAACCTGAAGCACTGGCAACGTTGGGGCATGTAGGCAGTAAGTTAGCAATACTAGGTACCTGTATGGGTACAGATGGGAATCCTGGAACACTAGCAGATTTGGGGCAAGATGGTGCCAGAAAATACATATTTTTAAACATTTTTCGTTTGCGATAAACATTACCTACAGCCTTTAAACCTGACAGTAATCCAGATCTCTTTCTAACTGACTTCTCACAAATATTTTTCTTGTCAGCTGTCCAGTCTAATTTTTGAGACTGATCTAAAGAAGGAAACCCACGAATGGAAGAAATCCATGGGCAAGTTGGAAAAAGATCCATCATTCTCGATGCCTTCGCCTTCACCTCAGCTTGTACTTCAGGCTTAGGAACAGATGGAAAACCAGGAATCAAGCTTTCATTGGGACAAGATGGGACAAGTGTTATCATATTACTTAACATTTGTTTGTCTGCATCTGACCAAACTGTGGAGGTTAGTGCCATAACTGGCACCTTTGCCCTCTTGTGAGGTATCTCCCATAAGGATTCCCAATCCACAAACCAACCCCCAGCCTCAGTTTCCTCTTTTGTAACTGGCTGTGTTGAGGCTAAACCCAGTGCACTGGATACTCTTGTACAAGAGAGGGCGAGGTTCACCATGGATGGTTCCATATTTGTTACAAGTCTGTTCATGTCAGTTTCTGGCACAGATGGGTGCGCAGGGAGAGTGGTCATATTTGTATTGTTTTCTATAACTTTCTGGTCTTGATCAGATTTCTGAATGGCAAGGTTGAATGCTGGGGTTTCTGTCTTTGGCGTCGCTGATAGTAAATTCTCATCAACTGGCAGTTCTTCAGACTGAGCATCTGGTATGGTCTCTTTTCTAGAAGGATAAGCATATCAAATAAAGATGTCAGAGGAATGAGGAAAAGTAAACTATAAAACATCGTAGAAGCTACTTTATTTTCTCAATATTTCCAAACAAATCCTTCTTCATGATAGAATTGAACAAGGAATGGATCAGAATGGACGACAAAATACTTAATTCCCTAACAGAGTGATTACTTGGCAAAACTTAAAGGGATTATTGTGCACCATGCCATTCTTACCCCCAGGCCATTGCTTTGACTTCAGTCTGTTCCATGCTTGTGGGAGCATCCTTCTTAAGGACTATTTTCAGCTCCTGTGTCTGTTTCATTTCTTTTTCCACTGAAAATGCTCTTTGGGGCACGTACAGCATGGTGGTCCGGAGTGGCTTTAATTCAGGTTGGGTGTCAGTGGGGGATTGGGGCGTCATCTGTTCCTTACTGGCAACCATCATACTCTCAACCGGCTCTAGTTGGGATAGCGGTGTCCCTAATTGAATGGACATCTTGGTCGTGTGGCTCCTTGTTTTAACCAGTGGCTCCTTGACTGAAGTGGACATGGGCTCATTTAAGTCTGGCCTGTTCTCAGGAGAGGTGGGGAGAGGAGGGGCTGTTGGTTGAACTTTAGAGGGAGCCCCTGATTTCTTTTGCTTTGCCTTTGATCGACTCCTCTTAGACTTTGGCATCTCAAAATATTGGAGCCCTGGGGCTGAGGGTGCACTGGAGCTAAATGGCAGCTCTGAGGGCATGCTCTCAGGTCTGAGGGACAAACAAATTAAGGTCAAAGTTCAGAGGCAAAGGGGAAGATAGAATTTCCAAAGAAGCAGTGCAGTCAAACACAGGCCTTTCTCCATTCCATATCTTAGACATTCCTGTGGCTGTTTTAGAAACAGACTACACTGCATGTTTGCCATGCATACAAGCAGTGCCACGGAATCCTAGATGAACTACACACACAACTAACCTACTTCAGGAATTTCAACCAAAAGTGTTCTAATTGCCATTAAAAGAAAGAAAAACCCAAATCAATGATCCCAGCCAAGCAATGATTCTTGTCAAGCATTGCAGCTAAGTCAGCACTTCAAGGGAACCTTGGCACCTCTACAACTTAACCATAGAAAATCGATTAGCCCCGTTTTGTTTCACAATGAGACACTTGCAGAATAACAGCATAAATCGGATAACCCTGCAGATCAAGCAATCTCACCAAGAAATATAACTAGAACTATCAAGATTTAAATGATTACTTTTAAACCAATAAACGTATAAAACGGTAATGAAATGTGCCATGCTCATCGCGTTAGAAATCGGGGTGCAATGTTAATCTCAATCAGCAGATTAGCTTTTTAACATCCTCAGTTGCTTTTTGTGGCACGGCTCAGTGCTCAGGGCCCCTACAGAACCTGACGAGCCTAGTCCAACAGACCATATTTCAACACTAGGAAATACATTTGGAAACTTCTATTTGGAAGCTCAAACAACCAGGCATAGCATTGCAACTGTATCATTGAAAACTGGGAAAATAACCAAATGTCTGCTTGGAATCGTCCTCCACCGCCGTACGAAGAAAGATTCATACAGAGAATGAAAAGTCATTTTGAGCATGACGGGTATATATCACCTGATGGGATACATTTCACCATTGCTATTTATATAGCTGTAAACGACTCCTGATGATTTGGTTTGCAGTCAACGAGTTTTGAAAACATACATCTGAGAATGCAAAACACATTTACAAGATAATACATTTTTCCTTGGATTCAGTTTGCGGGAAGGACTATATCCCTGTCTCATTTGAGTACTCCTGTCACAGTGTAAGCAATGCGTGAATAAACACACAGTCAAAGTCAGCATTTTTGACAGGGACTTTAATTAATAATGATTTCTTTGTAAAACAAACAAATGTTGCTTCATTGTTAAACAAGACCAAACACAGGGCTCCAGACTGCCACCAAATTGGTGGCATTTGCCACAGTAAATCTGTTCAGTGCCACACAAAAAGAAATAGGTTGCAGTGCTGTCACTTAACTTTCGTTGGTGTTTTTTTTTTACATTTTATTTATTATTAATAGTATTTAAATCCTTAAATCATACTTTTGGTCAAAGTTGGCCGGTTTTGTGTGATTATTTATTTTCCTCCTTTTAACTACCCACTGGCAGCATTCCTTTCTTAGTCTCTTGCGCGGTATAGTGTACTATGACAGCCTTCTCCCATACAAAGTAGCAACCTAGATTGTTTAGGTTGTAGGTCATCATTGCCAGCCATAAAACATTCGATGAATAATGAAGCGTATTGAGACTTTTTGCATTAAGAAAAGTGCCCCACCACTAGTTTTTGTGCTACTGCCACTGACTGAAAAACGTAGTGGCAGCACTGCCACCAGTGTAAACCGTTAGTCTGGAGCCCTGCAATCATATCATTATTAGTGTATGGAGATGCTTGGATTAATAAAAAAAACATTCCTTGCACAAAAAGCCATTTCCGATGGCTTGGCACCCTTTTAAATACACTCACCCTGTTTTTGAGTGAACGGCCTCCATTCCGAAAGCAGGCCTGGCCAATGTCGTTCTGTCTACGCGTGTCTCTGACCTCTGGTTGGCAGTGCTGACGTTTCCAGCTGTTCGAGGAGATCAGGGGTCAGTTGTTGTTGTTAGATTAGAAAACCTTATAATCCCACCAACAGTAACTATGATAACATTAACATTGTAAATCTGGCTGTGCCTCTGTATTGTTCAATGCTAGTAGAAATGTCTCTGTGTTATATGTTATATGTACTCACTTGAAGCCGCCCCACAGGGGTACTCTTCCTCTGCCAGTGTGCTTAATTGCCGTTGAAACTCTACACAGAACAAAGAAAGGTCGGCGTCAGTGACTGCTTTAATAAAATCCACCAGCTGGGGGAGACACAAGTTAACACCATTATGGTGGGCAGACCAGATCGCTTAGATTCATCACAGTGGAACTGGTGTAAACGTGCGTTCCTGTCACCAGTCTGTTTGGCTCTTGTACCTGATTCGGGGTCACTGGGGGCGGCAGTGACCGGCGCTGGGAGGGGAGCGGTGGGACAGGGGCCAGGGAGCACAAGGGCAGAGGAGGGGGGACAGAGGAGAGAAGCTGAGGGGTTCTCCGATGCGGAAGTGATCTGGGACTGCCTTGTATACTGGGCGACAACACTGGACTGGCCTACAAGAAGAGAGGCTGAGGCGGACAGGGAGAAAATAGATGGAAGGAAAAAGAGAGGGAGGACAGAAGGTAAGTAAGGAAGGAAGTAAAAGGGAAGAGGGGAGATGAGAACGTCCCCTTAGTTAATGCTTGAGGTGGCCTCACTTTGGCTCTAGTCTCTACCTGACTGGGAGATGGGGGGCGGAGCAGGAAGTGCGGCACTTGGAGCTGGACCAGTACCAGCCGAGGATGAACCGCCGGGGGCGGGGTCACAACAGGGAACAGGGGTAGCGATGGTAGCGGCGGGAGAACCAGGGTCGGAGTCAGAGAGGTGGGGCAGAGCAGAGGAAGGACTGGAGGAATAGGGAAAGGAAGCGGGCGACGCGGACAACTGTGGGGCCTGGTCAGAAGGCGGGCGGGGAAGGGTTTGCACTGCGCTGCGGTCTGAGAAAGCTGGCGGGACGGACAGAGGGACGGGTGAATGAGGGCCCGAAAATACAGCGGCAGAGCTCAGGGATGGGGAGGACACCAGTGTGCAGTATGGAGCCTCCAGGGGGTCATTGAAGGGGGTGGGGATGGACAGAGGAGTGGATGCAGGAGGAGTAGTAGTAGGGAGGGATGACAGGAGAGGGTCCTCGGGCAGTAAAGGTGAGAGCCCAGGGGGAGAGGAGGCCACGCTGGGGTTGGGTCTAGAGAGAGCAGATTGCATTGGGGCCTCCATGCCCTGCTTTGTATTCTGGGCCACGGGCTGGCCCACGCTGGTGGGAGATGGCTTGGAGAGAGGGGGCTGGGTTTTAGGGGACCTCCACTCACCCTGCCAGGAAACTGAGGAGGAGGAGGGTGTATAGAAAGATGATGGGAGGAATGAAGGAATAGATGGAAAAGGGTGAGAAAATGAGGTAAGGAAAAGGGAGAGAAAAGAGAAACGATATATCATAATTTAAAAGGATTTTTAGTTGAGTTGAAAACAAGAAAAGTTTGACAAGAAAGTATTAATGAATTCATCTCTCTAGCCGTAAATGGTTGAGTAGATATGTTTCCGGTAACTCTAAATGAGGGTAAGCAGCAGGCATTGTGTAAATAGCAGCCTGACTGCAACAACCGATACCCCTGACTAGTTTACACGCGTCCTACTCCAGTTCATACACAGATCCTGACATCCTTGTCCCAAAAGAGAGACAGGAACCGTATTCATCTTTGCCAACATGGAACATAGACATTGGTTTCTGCTCCAGTTCCATGCTGTGTACCTGGGTGAGGGGCAGAGGGCAGGCTGGTAGGCCTAGTGAGGGCAGAGCCGGGCTCGGCCAGGGAGGTGAGGTAGGCCTTGGGTCCCCGAGGAGCGGGAGGGGCAGACGGGGCCGAGGGAGGGGAGGAGCTCAGAGGGGAGGTGGAGCGGGTGGAGAAGGAGGAGAAGGAGGGAGCGCCCTGGGGTCTCCAGGCGTGCGTGCGGGCTGCAGAGTAAGTGGCTGATAGAGGAGCGTGATGGGAGGCAGAAGTGGAAGAAAGCAGGGAAAGAGAAAACAACAGCTGGTGATGGTGATGATGTTGGAGCACTCCACTTACTGTATACTATCAAAATAACATATATCTACATATATATATATATATATATATATATATATATATATATATATATATATATATATATATATATATATATATATATATATAACATATGTTATTGAGATGAACCCAAGAAAAGTATTGGTGAACAAAATATGCCCAAATATGAATGGAAAAGATTTGTTTTGGCATAAAGGATACCTGTCTGAGGGATGTCAGAATAAGTGGGAAGTTGGAATGGCGGGGCAGAGGGTGAGGAGGACAGAGCAGAAGTGGGGGGTCCTGTGAAGGAGCCTGAGAGGGCCCTGGGAGGGGTGAAGGAGGGGAGAGCAGGGGCCCCCAGGCCCTCGGCAGTAGGGGACGGTTCAGGGGAGGAGTGGAAGCTATGGGGCCTCCGGGGGACACCGATAGGCACTGGGTACATAGAGGGACATGACAAAGCAAAGAAAAGGGACGAATGAATAGAGAAGAGGAAAAGGGGGACGGAGAAAAGAAAAGATGGGGAGGCAAGCAGAACAGTGAGATAGTAGGTAGGCTAATAGTGATAAACAAGAGTGAATTAAAGTGAAAATGGTAATCAATGAGGTTATAATTGGAAAAACACAATCTCAACTAGCAACAAAGCATGCATTAGGTACTAGTTAAAATGAACCAAAATGTATTTAAACAATGCCCTGAGCATTACAAATTGATGCAAGATAAAACAAAAATGCCATTTTGCTCTTGTATCTAGCTTAAGGTTTTAAAACAGTTTATTCAAAGTGACCTCACTTCCTTAGCAACAGCAATGGCAGGATGTAGACGGGGCAACCCGAGGCTATAAAACATGTTGCCAATCTGATGAACAAATTCCCTCTGTCCCGTTGCTATGGAAATGAGGCAGTTAACCTTCGAGGCCTTGGCAATAGATGTCCAGTTCGGTGGGGAAAATAATTATGCTAGTCCTTGTTCGGATTCCCATTAATGGGTCTCAGTTTGCCTGTTGGTCTTCCTTTTGCCAAGGCCGCTGATCCAAACAGTAGGGGGTGCCTCACACCAAAGAAAAATGCCATTACAGAAAAATGGTCCGTCTTTAGGGCAGAAGCCCCATAGTGAAATAAAGAGACAGATTTACCAACGAGTTCTCGTTTGTTCAATAAGAAAGCCCTTTAACAGATTATCTTCAATAGATTTAAATCCGACAACTGTCCAGTTCCACAGTCAAGCTGCACGGTGACTCTAAGCTCATTGTAAACAAACATATTCCAAGCAACGCTGTAACACTACCAAGCACATGCTATAAAACATGGACCACATCAAAACCATCCATGCTCACTAGAACTATACACCATGTCAGACAGGAAGCAGTCGGTCTGTTGGGAAGTACCTGAGCCAGTGGTGGGTTGGAAGATTTTGGGCAGTGCCGGGGGGTGAGCACGGGTAAAAGCTGGCACCATATAGGAATAGGGGGAAGGCCGCCCCTGCTGCCCGGGGCCGCTGAGTCGGGTGCGGGGCAGAGTTGCGGGGAGGTTGTGGGGGTCTGAGGTTATGGGTAGAGGGGGACGGGACAGAAGGGAGATGGTAGGGAGAGTACCCCCGCCACTGCTACTCAACTCCATCTCTGAGGGGGCTGAATGACACATGAAGGGTAAGGGATGGATGGGGTATGAGAAGTGATGGATGACGATGGAAAGAAAAGGAAAGGAAAAGAGAGAAGCAGTACATTGAGAGAGAGAGAGAGAGAGAGAGAGAGAGAGAGAGAGAGAGAGAGAGAGAGAGAGAGAGAGAGAGAGAGAGAGAGAGAGAGAGAGAGAGAGAGATAGAAAGAAATCAGTAAAAAGAATAATAATACAACACAAACCGGAGAGAGGAAGAGAAAGAAGGGGAGAGAAAGAGGAGAGAGAAAGAGAAAGAGAGAGTGAATCAAAGATGGAAGTGAAAATAAGAGATGGCACGAGATGTTGTAACGTGTCCGTGAGAGGAGGAGTACAGAGAGTAGTAGTAAGAGAAGCAGAGGGGGAAGTACAAAAAGAGGAAGAGGGAAAGAATGGAAATATGTTGGCGAGTGGCAGTTCTCAGAAACTTGTCCAAGAAAGTAGAACTGTAAAATCAATTTGAGTTGCCGTGTGAGCATGTCTTTCAATAAAACACTTAGGGAGTTGCAACACAATTTTAAAATGAAATTTGTTGGAGCTACACATTAAAAGGTTAGACCAAGGGACTCTCTCTTGGTGCGTATATAGTTTGTTACATTCTGTATGCAAGAGGTATTTGGCCCAAAAAGATGATATGAAAAGCTGCTCACATCTTTGGAAAACACTTGGTGCGAAGTGGAGCCATATCATTTTGTCTATCTTCAAATCTTCTTTATCTATCTCTTTGTCTACCCCCTGGGACCAGCAGAAAACGCCACCGTGTATTTGTTGAAAATGCATTTATTCACTTTGTATCTGATGCCACATGTTAATGTAATGATGCTTGATCTCGTTGGTTTGAAGCCTCAGAAAGCCGATACTCATAATGTTTCTAAATATCTCATCAACGAATATTTAGAAAGCTAACATCCATCATGAATATCTCAACTTCAAATGAATGGTATGATTGTTACTGTTGTGGTTGGCTTGTGCGACCGTGAGGAGGGGTGTGGTGCCGAGATAAGGTCCAATCGGGGTTGAGAAGAGGTTAGGGGAAAGCGTAGAAGAAAACAGGAAGTTACCTGAGGGAGCAGAGTCCACCATAGGTCTCCAAGCCTGGTCTGGCACTCTTCTGCCCTGTGGCGCAAGAGCTTCCAGAAGGACAACAACAAGAGGGTGCAAATAGAGGAGAAAAGGAAAGTCAACGAGTTGGTTTTCCAACTAGAGTAACAGAGAAAGAAGTAAGAAGAAATGAGGGAAACAGAATTGGCCGACGGGCCGTATGGAATTAGAAAAATGTGAAGAGACGTGCTGTGTTTGTGAGTTTAAAACTTGAAAGGTGACGTCCTTGCTGGGCCAGTGTCGAAGACTTGTGGGGACCTGACGAGTCGAGCAAAACAACCCACCACGTGGGAGTATTGTGCAATCGCCTTCGGAATCAAAGGCTTAAAATAGACGGTCACCCTTGTCATAATGGGCAACCGAACAGTGTGTGCGGCTGCAAACATATCTAATGACAAGCTTTATAACTGTTTCAATGTGTCACCAAGATTTTGAGAAGACGTGTTCTGGTACTTCAGCTGTGGTCAGGCATTCTGAGTAAGGGCTGGCCTCCGCATAAATACGCCTTTGCCTTTGTGCAAACTGGTTGCTGCTAGACAAGAAGCAACAGGTGGGCTGAATGTCATATTGGCTGAGTCGGTAAGTCCGTGTGAACGTTCCCCTGTAGGCTATGTGATCCCTACCTGTGACCAGTGGGGCTAGTCCGGCTCCCACGCCGGCCCTCCTCTCCTCGCCCTCCTCGTCACTGTCGTTGAAGTCGTCCAGGTTACCAATGTCGCTCGGCTTCAGACTCATTAGACTGGCCAGGCTCTGCATGTCCTCATCTCTGCAGAGGGAACGATTCAATTAATACGCCGTCTTTTATCCACCGAGGTCAGATAAAACACAGCAAAACACGAAAATGGAGTTATTCTTCACTAAATACAGATATTTAACCACCAAATGCCCTCACATCATCAACATCCCTTACTGTCCAATAATTCTCTAAAGTGGTAAACTTACGTGGCCTTGCCCTCTTTCAGGAAGACGCAGGTCAGGGTCATTTTGAGCGTGGCCTCCACCACCTTCACTGACCGCGGCTTGAACTGGAGCGTCAGGTCGTACTGCCCCGGCGTGGCGTTGGCAAACTTCTTCATGTTGACATCAGCCGACGCCAACACTTTCCTGTGACCTTTGCCTGTCTCCTAGGGAAAATAGGTCAAAGGTCAACTCTGAGGTAACAACATAAGCACATTTTCTTACTCTACAGTTGAAGCCTTCCCCGTGACAAATATCCTAGACTTACATTCTCAATGACAAATGTCCAGTCCTTATCTTCAAATTCTTCTGCAGTTGCTTCCTGTCGTTGCAAATAAGTCAAGTGAGATCCTTTATGCTTTTGACTCATCATAATTGGCACTCTCACACACATTTGAGCGGAGGAGAGCTGTACCTTGAAGAGCGTGACGGTGATATCCACGTTCTCCGGCACCTGCCACACCACCATGCCCCTGTAGGGGTTCTTGATACCCGGCTGCCAGCCATGGAGCTAGTAAGAACAAAGAAAATAACAGGGTTGTTCTGTATCTCAAGTCTTTCTTCCTTCAGGTCTCCCCTCTTAGCCACTTTCTCGGCACAAATTCCTTGCAAACGTTTAAGAAGTTGTCTTTTAACTACCTTTGTGCAGTGCCGTCTATTCCTCCTGGTCCATACCACTCTCAGTTTGTCTGGTTGCCTGGAACCAAAGAAAGCACAGTCAAACGAGCAGCTTCAGGCTGAGCTCAACCATATCATATCTGTTTCAGGAACATGGTATCATTTTTATTTATTTTACTTGTATCAGTTTATTATACTGCCCATGTTTCTTGGTGTTCTTATTCTCTTACTTGCAAAACAAATCTAAAGTCTACTTGAACCTGAACCTGAACCTCAGTGATTCCCTAAGCCCCGAGGAGAGACAAATGCTACTGACAGAATAGTTAAGTAGTACACCAATCCCAGTTAACAGCTGGCCCGTTGGCCAGAAGACTCGAGGTTTGCAGTATTGAAACTTGGGAGACTGATTGACCAGAGGTTTCCGTGTTTCAAGTTTCCTCAGGCTTCAGCTTGCCTTGAAAGTGTAAGGACATACCATGAACAGTATCAGTAACCACACAACGGAACAACGTGGCTATCTGGCACACAGCCAGAGCAATGTCTTTCCATGGGGGGATTGCTCAATGTTTAGGGTGCCTGAAAACAAACGTTCTAGGCACCAAAAGGGAGACTATGTCAAATGAACTCGGTAACATAAATAACGCTCACATCTGGTCAGCTGTCCAAACACTCAAGGGGGGAAACATCAGCATGTCGTGACTTCAAATATGCACACACATTCGCAGGGGGAGTCAGTCCTTACTGGTTGAGCTTTTTGTGTGAACAGTGTACTGTAGCAGAGACACATCAAGCGGGCCTTTTCCGTTCTACAAATGTGTTTGTCTAACAAGGTAAAGCCTGCAGGCTTTATTCAACAAGGGTGTGTCCCTAGCAACAGACATCGCACATGTATTACACCTCTTCTGTCTACGCCCGACCTGTTTCCTGTGCGTCACTGAAAAGGAGGGCAGTCAGGTACAATACAAATCTCCTTCGCCCCAGACCAACAGATCAGAAAGCAATTTAATTTCAACTGAGGGGATAATCTTGTCCTACTATTGGCCCCAAAAAAGTGAGCAGATTTCACCTAGAACTGACTTTGGATCCACTTCAAAAATATTTCCAGCATGGCTCATCCAGACGGCAAAAATGATCCGCGTTAGGATTAAGGCTGGGTGTGAACAGTAGGACTGGACTGGGCCTTGGTCTCATGTTGCAGGCCAGTTATAGCAGCTGTGGGGATCGAGGAGAAAGGCCACGCTGACGGGGGAAAGGGAGAGAAAGCTGGAGGGGGTGAGGGAGGACGATGCCGCCACACAGAAATAGACATTGAGAATGGTTGGCTGAACTGTTAGGTAACTTCCTGCAAGAAGTCAAATATCAAACCCACACCTGCCACATTCGGCAATAGACATTAGAGACCTTTCAAAGTTGCAATAGGAATACTTGTCCTATTTATTAAGGATGTTATTTGCTGTGTATATCCTGTGGATGAAGGCAACTGATTCTGCTTTGTTTTGGACATTCTAAAGATATGCCGTGATGTTTAGCTATGCCTCTTTTCCTCTGATAGGAATTGGCTAGTTAAAATGGAATGACTAAGTAGTAAAACCTTAGTTTTTTCAAATGTCTTAAAAATAACATTGACTAAACATCAATGATAAGAAGACTATAGGTCATATGCCGTTATACCAAATAATATCACGAACTAGATATGTTCAAAGGCCAGAGCCTAGACTTACCATGACATTGATTAATCAAGTGTCACATGTTTCTAAAGGTTTGGTGCATAGCGGACCATTTGCCAAAGGGAAGGGGTCAATACAAACTGACTTATGAAACCATAAACAGAGACACCCATGTGTGAGTGAATACACACTGCCGGCCTAATCAGTTCTGCATCCCGATCTGTCTAGCTGATCCACATTTCATACATTCTTGTAGACTGTAAACAGAAACCAAAAATACCTAAACATTTCTACCGTTTCCATCGTTGCTCTCTTTATAGAAAGCATAGTTCATTGAATTCCACAGACCTTACCTAATACAATTGGAACATATTAGCAAAGACTATAATTGAATAGAATGTAGAAATTGAATTAGTTTACAAAGAGCCCCATACCATGCAAGGCTGGCCTAGACTCTTTAAAGGGAAGGTTAGGGCAAACCATAGAAACCTCAAACACCCATGAATGAGAACTCGACATGACCCGCTCTTCTTTCATACCTAGGTTCAGACTCGAGAATAGGTACTGTGCTCTTGTGGTGTATGCACGTCACGTGCCAATAAGGCAATAGCTTGCGTATAACAGGCAGTTGACTCAGGGGAAACCCAGACCCTAAACATAATTGGACATGTTGTGCGTGCCTGTGCAACCGGGGTTGTCTTTCCTTCACTGGCAGGCTTACGTTATGTGACGTTCTGCAGCCTACTCAGGTGTGAAGGGACAATTTATCACCACCACGCAAAAAAGAATGTGCTGATACTAGTGGGTATGTATCAGAACTATGTCAGTACAGATAAAAAAAAGGAAAGGCTACTCATCAAACTGGGGCAGAGGGGTTAAAAATTGTTTTCTAATGTCAGCAAGGCTAATGGAATTATGTGCAATTTCTTTAAAGCCAGCTTTCCCGGTCTAGCTGCAACCCTTAACCTAAGGCCCCTATACACTCTGTGCAGTGGCAGACTTAACAATGTTGTGTAAGAAATAGTGTATCTGTTTGTGTCTGCAAGAGTGCATGCGTCGTTTGTGTCTGCGCATGCACCTGGATGTGAGTCAGAAGCCGTCATATGCAGCGCTTTATCCGACTCAATGATTGAATCAGGGTGCATTAGTTCAGCGCTGGCATTCAGCCTGACAGCCTTACTTCCACATGAGCAATCAATTACTCTATTAAATTAACTGGGGGCTTGGGTCCCGGGAGATAACGCCGCCTATATGCCTACAATGCTGAAATTCTTGTTGGCTGAGCCTGGACTGAGCTCCTTGACCAAGACCAGGCAAAAACATGCTTGATCTATTGTGTAGCTAGGAAACTGATACCCTATGAGTTTCCTGGAAGCAAGCATGTGACAGCTACCTATGGGAAGTATGCTTGAGAGCAAATCTGTCAGTTGTATTACAGATTTGGCACGAAATGTCAGCTTCAATGATATTACCTAGCAACGTAATATTTATAACATTATCTAACATAGATTAATATAAACATTACGTATAAAAGAGTACACAGTTACGTTACCAACTACTCGTCAGTGTGGAGTTGGGATGCTGACCAATCAAACTTCGACCCATGATCTTTTTTTAAAATACTCAGCATCGGCTAATCCTCCATCCTGGCATTGAATCATCCCATCCCACCATATTTAGTACCACGGTGAATTTGTTGAACTTGCCAACTGTTTTAGTATCCCGTGTTGAAATAATAATAATTAGCACAAGTGACAACAGTGCAATGGAGCAGATGCGGAAGTGCTACATTTTTATGTTAGAACGTGCACCACATGGACCATTCGACAGAATGAACTTGAGCTCTGCGAAAGGACTGATCTGACCAGGCCTAATGAAACAACTGTAGAAAAAAGTGACCATAAATGTCGACAACGCAATGGTTTTCCATACAGCCCCAGCGTTTGTAGTGTGTAACGTTTGGCTATCTTGACAGCCAATAAAAGGCACTGTATCTGAAGGGATACTGACATGGTGCCTAAAATGATAAACCAGATTAAGATTATGATTAATCGTTCAAAACATTTATATTATATTTAGCCCTGCAACTCTAGCCAGTATGTGCCCCAAAAAGTCAAACTGGTGTCAAACCTCTTACCATTTTTCTTTGCATTCTAGCATTAGTTCTTGATAGGACGCCACGAACTGGAATTTCGAAGCTTTCTTGCCCACACGCTGTAGTCTCTTCCAAACCGAAGTCATGTTAGAGGCTATGGTTATTTTCCAATTATACAATAATTGACATTGGTAAAAAAAAAAATCCTCTTCGCAGTGGTTCCTCTATCCTTCTCGGACTTCGCTTCTTCTCGAGAAGGGACTACACAACGCTTGTAGGTTCTGTTGCGATACTGGGTCACACTTGTTACTGCGTTGTCATGCCCAGAAAGTCTCAGAATAAACATGTAGCAAAACAAACGCACGACACTCCACACAGCTAACCAACCCACTTAAGCGAGGATCTGACGCAGGCAAATCACATCGGCTTTATAAACACAGCCTAGTCAATAATCATGTAATAAGAATGATGGCTGTCGCTATGGGGTGTCTAAGTTACTACAATTAGACAATACAATTAAATAAAAGGTTGGATCTGTATGATAAGTCTAGCAAACAGCAAAACATATCCTCTATCTTGGCTAAGTTCTCCTTCCATTGAGGCTCATGTTAAAAGACTAGCGAATTAGGGTGGAGCAGCTGGATAACTTGTGCAAAATTATGCAAATGTGTCTACCCTCTAGAAATAGGTAACGTTCTCAAAGCCTAAACTGAAAGCAGATTTCCAGGAAAAAATAAACAAATAAATAAACCAGCAATTATCAACGGAAATACGCCTGACTTGCCATTCCATGACGCTAACGAATGTTCTTCCTGGTATAAGGGACTCTAGGTTACCCCATATTTTATTAATATATATAGGTGGCCATCATAAAGGAAATTGGGGTATTCGCATCTAAAAAAAATATTACAGTCTTACAGTTATATGAACTATTAAATCAATATTTAAGATATTGTAAGGTTTAGATAGTAAACACAAGGTTTGCTCATTTGCTCTCTAATTTAATAATACCCCGAATGTGGTGAGGGCGGTATAAATAGTTGAAGTACCCAGACACTGGCTCCACTCATGGTATAAGTGTCACAGCCTTTCCTGGGAACAAATCATTTCTGTGGATGCTTTATCGTTGTTTCCCACCCTCATTCCAACTGCATAACTTCAAGGATACGTACAAGGCACAATGTAGGCCTCTCTCTCTCTCTCTCTCTCTCTCTCTCTCTCTCTCTCTCTCTCTCTCTCTCTCTCTCTCTCTCTCTCTCTCTCTCTCTCTCTCTCTCTCTCTCTCTCTCTCTCTCTCTCTCTCTCTCTCTCTCTCTCTCTCTCTCTCTCTCTCTCTCTCTCTCTCTCTCTCTCTCTCTCTCTCTCTCTCTCTCTCTCTCTCTCTCTCTCTCTCTCTCTCTCTCTCTCTCTCTCTCTCTCTCTCTCTCTCTCTCTCTCTCTCTCTCTCAACCAGAGTTCAGTTTGGGATGCAGCTGGATTTGGGTTGGGAAAATAGGGATGAGTGGAGGGAGGTCAAAGCACTCAAGGGTATAGCAGTCCTTGTTTAACTGTTCTTTTGCCCAATTTCCATGATGGAAAAGTTATGTTTGTCGCAGAAACTATTCTTGGCTCTACTTGTAACCGCTCACATAACTTAATTTTGAAATGGATAATGCACAGAATGCATATCCAATATTTGTATCATCATTAATGAAGTAGGATTAGCTAAACTAAGCATGATATCAACTGAAGTTCAGCGGACTAATATTCCGTTTACATTGGTATGATTGATTTGAACTGTTTTCTTTTAACAATGTGGTCTAAGAATCTGCACATACAACTCCAATAAACAATGTGAATACATTTGGCATCCTAAAAGCAAGACTTAGTGACCCATCAAAAGAGTTTAAGTTCTATAAATGAGAGGGACTTGCCCCAACTTGCCCCATGCATCGCGTGGACACACTTGTGCCCTCCAAGCCGCTCAAACAATGATCAGCTATTCAGGCTGGAGGATTTCCTGTTTGAGTTTCTGATCGGATCTTACAGCACCCACAACACAGTCGGATAGGGAAATTCAAACAGCTCCCTAATTCACTTGTCATTAAGGGGTGATTCTGAGGTGAACTATTCCCTCAACAATTTACTTCCTGTCCCAAAGCCACATAATGGTGTATCTGCATCCTGTTTTCAACATGCCCAGAGTCTCTGTCTGACTGCAGGTGATGGAGTGCCACCTGGGCCTCAGGATGTGCAGAAGGAAATGGTGCTTATGGCAACTGTGCACACAATACAGCTGAGTTCAAAAAAGAGGGGAAAAAATGGTAATCTATCCATTAAGGTCTCACCACTCAGATAAGGATGTTGCATAGACTGTTATCTATACAATGGTCAGGGATGAACAGACGGAACATTTTAGTCACAGGGGTGGCCATCAAAGCATCAACATTAACCAGACTTATTATAGAGCAACAAAAAACAAAACTTCTTTATTTTGCCAAGCATTGGCCAAACTGAAACTGTGCTATTACTGCTTAAATACCCCTCCCTTCTGCTAATATTTTAATGCATTTCCTGTTGTAAACCATTCGTCATAAAAACATCAATTTAATTTCTCTCTCCAGGCAGAAGCAAACTTTAAATTTAGAGCTGATGGTCAGAGTCGCCCTAACACCATGTCACATAGTCCCCAGTCCCCAACTCCAACCTTGATAAATATAGCCAAGCTATGCTGACCACCTGCTCTCTGTCTGTCAGAATGAGAGGGAGCATTAACCCAGAGACATATAAAAAAAATATTAACAAGGTCATTAAAATCACAACAACCAGCTGAACCAGAGGACACACTGTAATGTGAACAAGGCACACGAGAAGTTCAGCAATATGTTCTTTGAGGACGATTATGTTCTACAGAATCAAGACCGCTTTCCACTGTGACCGAAACTATCTATTGCAACACCTATGGCATTTGAAAGTGCAACAAGACAGTGATAGCCTATGGTCCATAGCTACATGTCAACAGTTATCTGTTGACACTGGCCCACGAGGCTATGGGGCTTACATCATGTGCCATGGCAGGGAAGCCAGCTTGTTCTGATTGAGTGACAGGTTTCCTAGCTGACCTTTGGCGGCCATCATGACAAACAGCTGGTCTCTGAGACGAAACAATGACGCAGGGCATTATTGGCAAAGTCAGGTCTGATGTTGAAGAGGTCTGAGGACAAAGTAATCACACTGGCTGCCCTGGTCTTTCCTCATCAAGGTCTTCTGTGTATCCAAACAGTGGACACCAGTGCACCCATCTGAAGAGTCCTACTGGTAAACAATGATTAATGGAAGAAATGAATGGTTCACTTGAGGATGTTGCTCTTTCTTAGAGTTGTTGCAGAAATTCAATAAAATAAATCTCACTCCATGTATAATTTTTTCCCCTTAAAGTTGTATTCCTACGGTTGTTTCATCACATTAGTTAATGTTAATTAAAAAAGTTGTTGATGTTAATATAGACATCCAACACACTTTCTCCACCTTAAGTGACATAGCATGAAAGACCTTAGCATAAGCCTCAACACTGAGCCCCAAATGCATAAGCACATCTAGTGAAAACCTCTTTCTTAGTGACCTAATAAGATGGATGACCTAGTAGACTTGATTACTTAGTAGTCAGCCTAGCCAGAGCGGCAGTGAGTGTGTATGTGTGTTGTCTGGGAGAGGCCAGTGCTGCCAGTACTGGGCACAAGCTCTGAGTCATCATGGCTCATGGGCATAGGCATTCACTTTTATCCTCACTCTCTCTCTCTCACACAAACACAACCATAGTTGGGCACCACAGACTGCAACACTGTTTCAGTGTTGCTGGATCCCCAAAACTCTTTATGACTGAACACTGTCAAAAGACTATTCATTAAAGAAGGCTGCTCTTTAATTTATGCTTGACCATGTAAACAAAGGGCACTACAATATTGTCAGTCAAATTTAAGTAGTTATAATACAGCCTAGGACTAAAGGACCTTTCTTGTCTTGTATGCACCTCATAAAAGTGGTGTGCAATGTATCACAACGCCTATAGGACACTCTCCTCCTATCTTACCAAACATACCAGGACAGAACTAAGAAGCAAAACTTGCTGAATACTATCATCATTGGGGGAGGGGAGGGGGGGGGGGGGGGGGGGGGTTGCATTCACAAACTGTAATTCGGTCATACACATTTTTGTATTACCCATCGTTGCTTATGTCCTTCCAACAATCCTGACACCTAGTGGTCAAATTAACAATATGCTTTTGGTCTGGGGGTTTCTGCAGTGTATTTACAGTGTTTCTAACGTGTGACATTAGGGGTCTGGGAGGAGGGGCACTCCGGAGTAATAGTTGAGATGAAAGGAAAGGACGGGGGAGTTGACTGAACAGGAGAGGGGAGGACAAGCTCAGCAGGGCAGGGGGATATCATTGAGATGGGCAGGGAATATCGAGGCTCCTCATCCAGGTTCCAGTCCGGGGAGTCTCTGTCGAGTTCCAGCTCCTCCAGGTGAAGGCCCTTCAGGTCTCCCTCCCTGGGGCCAGAAAAAAGCCTGAACAAAGCCTGGACCTGGGGCACCTGCAGAGCAGTCTCTTTAAACAGCAGGATCACCACAAGGCCCACCATCAAATAGCCTGCGGAAAATAAAAAAAAACAAATGTCACATTGTCAGAGAGCCAATGTATCTAAAAGTGGAACCAATACATTAAATACATTTTAAAAAAGAACCAGACGTCCACTGAACCTTTTTAAACAAGGAAATCTACATAAAGCCCAATCAATACAATAGTCCATTAAACCCAAACCAATTTCGAATTGTCACCACGTCTGTAATGCAAACAAACCGTAATGCCACTTACAAGTGGTGAGCAGTTTGAGCATCTCCCTGGCACTCCGGTCCCACGTCCTCCCCAAGGAGTAACCCCCCTGGCCGATGGTGCTCAGGGTGACAAAGCAGAAGAAGACGGCATCCAGGAAACTCCACTCGGGCTCAAGGAACCAGAAGGTGAGGGCAGGCAGTAGGAACAGCAAGGCGATTATGACCACCCACAGGAGGCTGCCGTGGAGCAGCGCTGCCCGAGAGTAGGGCAGTCCCCAGTGGGTCTGGAGGTGACGGACGGGGCCATGGGTGACAATAGGAAGCAGCAGGTCTGACAGGCAGGAAAGGAGGAACAAGGTGAGGGGGATGCCCAGAGTGCAGTAGAAGATACAGAACAGCTTGGCCTCTTCTGAGATGGGGCTGTAGAAATCATAGCCTATGGGAAGAGAGAGATAAATACACGACGACCTTGCTGTATGAACATGTGACAAACAGGGGAACCTCATGCTTGCATTTATGGAAGAAAACGTGTTTTGAGGATCAAAAAACTTGGTGAAACAAGACAGTGAAGTACTTAAGCAAGTGTATACTTCTGTACCTGTGGTGGACAAAGTGACGATCACAAAGAACAGTGATGAGGTCAGATCGTAGTGCCTCTCCTCACTGTTGGCCTTCAGGACGGCCACATCGCTCCTATCCGTCTCCAGAGCCGTCCTGAGCAGATCGTCCAGTCTGCTCTCCTGAACACAAGGGTTCCGCAGAAGGAACGCCCGTCGGATATCCTCGACCTCAGCTCTCAGGCTCCTCTCCACGGGCATCTCTATGAACATGAACACCAGACCGCCTAGGACATTGTACAAAACATAACCTAGAACCAGGCAGCGAAACGCATTGAGCCGACCCAACCTCTTCAGCTGCTCCAACCACTGGACCATTGTTATCATTTGAAATGGTGTTGTGGGTGAAAGCCTCCACCAACTGTAAACGGACACCCGCCTCACGCTGAGTCACAAAGTCATGTCATGAATACTTAAAAGGCAGAACATGTATCACCTACCAATGCAGTACTCCTCTTAGGAGACAATTCCTGGGACAGCAATTAATTGAATAGCATTGGAAATACTTCAACAATGACATGAGCAATAAGCACAAAGAATTTATCAAAATCTTCAAATTATTTATTTGATCAAAATGTGTACGTAAGATCACAAAATACTACAGTCTGTTCAGACAGCGCTTTCAGTCCGACAGTGAATTTTTTTTTCCCATAATAAACATCAAAATCATAATTCCATATAAACAAATCAGACAAGTTTACTTAAGAGAATGAAAGCTTAGGCTCTAGGCTTTTTCCTAGCAACCTCCACGGCAATGGTGTCCATATCCAAGGGTCTACTATTACAGTTCAGTAACAAAAAATAGAGTTCTTTTAGTTTTCCTCCCCCTCTCAGAGAGGCAAATGAAGAGAGTAATGGGAACATGCCCAGCGTCGCACCGGCTTGCCCACCCTTCCTATGACAGGAAGTTTGTGGGCGTAAGCCCGGGGCGGTGCCGAGGACAAGGGCGGAGGAGGGGTGAAGCTAGTCTGGAAGCGTCGTCCCTGACAACGCCGGCCCATTTGCCGTCCACCAATGAGAAAGGAGAAACCCGGGGTTCCCGCCTGGGGCAGTGGGAAGCGACTCTTAGGGAAGACGTCACGGGACGGACCCGCAGGACGCTGGCCGGGTCGCGAGAACGTAGACCTGGAACGCTGGACCGAGGAAGAGGCAGATGATGAAGAGCGAGCCAGAGACCTGTGTTGAGGACAAAGAAAAGACACAGGAAGTCCTTAGAGGCCAGGGGAGACAAAAGCCAATTGACATGAAAGCTATTTTAAATCTAGACTCAAGACAAGCAGAATCACGGTTCATATACCAACCTCCCCGGTATAGGGGCAGTGGCGGCCAGGCTGGGTGGGGCCGGCTCAGTGCGAGGGCTCCCGTCCTGCCGGGGGCTGACGTTGAGGTTGGCAGTCAGCTGCGGCATCTTCCGGGTGGTGTCTAGGTTGGCCGCCGGGCCAGGGGGCTCCTTCTTGGTGTCAGGAGGGTGAGACAGCACAGCTGGGGGGAAGCTACCAAACCCAGGGCCCGTGCTGAACCTCACTGCCAGGCTGTCTCCAAAGAAGGAGTAGAGCTCACCATACATGGCGGGAAGGGGAACCGGGGTCCACTCCTCCCAGGGGCAGCCGGCACCACCGGCCTGGAGGTGGCTGGCGATGCCTAAGGCAGCATCCGAAAGGGGTTCTGGAGGCGGGCTGAGGCCAGGGGAGCTGACCCGGAAGCCCATGCCTCCAGTACTGGAGCTGGGCTGGCCATTGGTGGTCTCTGCTGTCTGGGACAAAGACAAGGCCTTCATCTTCAGCAGGCGCTCCACCGCCACCTACAGGACAGAGTGGGGAATTAGTATTTGAAATCTATGAACTTGCAGGAAAACAAAAGCTAACTTTTACAAGTAAATATCCATGACGGCAATGAATTATCATTACTTAATTGCTTGCAGTGAAATCAAAATAGTAATAATTTCTGGTAGGATCCATTATCTAGACTCACCAGGATGGCTCCATAGACCTTGTGTCCGTCTGCTTTGACTTGAGCATTGGACACAGAGTAGTCGTCCAAGACTGCCTGTAGATTTGACCAATAGGCTGGCAGGTGGGGATAGAGCACTCGCTCCACAGCCTAAAAAGCAACAAGACAACAACAAAAACATACAAATCTTTTTTTAAATAGGGAAACAGAACCGAGGGAGAAAATGACCTTCGTTTAAATAAGGTACACCTTTCTGGAAACCATGAATCAAACGCATCTGCCAAGAATGTGATGGAGATGCGAGAGAAAGCAATGAAAACAGTTTACCTTCCATCCGAGCGCATGCAGCCCGACCACGGCTCCGTAGTGCGAGCAGAGCGGGCGCACGGGGTCCGACAGAACCTTCTGGAGAGAGAGCAGGATCTGGTGGTACAGACCACTGACAAGGTCCCCATGAGTCCTGTTCGAGAGGAAGACAGTGCTTTAGAGTCTGATGACCATACATAGAGAAGCCACTGTCTTTTGATGATGGTGTCCAGAGGGAAAAAAGCTTGCAAGGGCTGAAGGAGGGTTTACAAAAATAAATTTTGAGGATGATTACATTTTCAAGAATTACCACTTCTATTTTAAGTCAGTGATATTATGGGTGGAGTTACATAGAAAATATGTATTGGCATTTAAAGAGTTTTTCATCTGGTCTAAGACCAGTGCAAGTCTCATCAGTGCCTGTTGCAGGCTGCAGGCCCATACCAGAAAATGTGGCTGAGGAGCAAGGCGGCATAGTCCCTGAGGGTCCAGTGGTCGTTGAGGGGGTTGATGGAGGCGGCCAGCGGCTCCAGGATGCAGTACATGACGCTGGACACCAGGCTGCGCACGTAGGAGCCCAGGTAGAGGTACGGGTTCTGCACCAGGCTCTTCACCATGTGCAGCAGCCGGTTCAGCTGCTCCAGGTCGTGGCTTACTGACTTCACCTGGCGAGGGGGATGAGGTTGCTGGTTACCACGGTGATTAGCAACACTACGGGGAGGGACTGGTCCTGGTCAGGCATGTCCATTTCACGTTGTGGTCATGTTTTCACTGTTTTGATAAACGTGGCTAGAAACTATGTAAGGCATCACAGTGCCGATGCAACATGACCAAAAAGTTCTACATAGCCCGGGAAGGACTAAGTGAGGGCTCTAGGCCCTTTGACAGACTGAATAACACGATGGGGGATTGAACCAAACCTACCCCGCTTATGACGTAGACAAAATATGGCAGGAGGGCAGCAATCTTTGAGTTAGACTGGAGGTCCAGCAAAGCCACCTGAAGCATAGGGAGAAAACATAAGGAAATGAGCCTTCCACTTGCAGAGACTCAGACCATTTAGACATAAGCTCTGCTCAGGCTCCACCTTCATGAGATGTGGGTCCTCTCCAAGGATGGCACGTGTTATTTGCTGGTAGTACTTCAGTAAGTCATCAGATAGAGACTGCACTGCACCAGGGACTGGGAACGGACACATACGGAGTATTTAGATAAACGCTCCATGTTGGAATATTACTCTGAGGAGTAAAGTGAAATTGTTGATCTTGTTTAAATTGAGCCCTTACCTGTGCCCTGAGGGTCAAGGTTCCCTTTCCCATCCATGTAGGACACATTCACTGTCAGGACAACAGTTGTCTTTAGCATGTTTTAGAACACTAACAGCAAATTTATATACACATATATGTCTGTCATCAGTAAACAAAGAGATCATACCTCGCACCATGGTCTCAGCACAGCCCTTAGGGATGTTTGTGGCCAGAGCCAGCTCAACCAAGTTTATATCACGGTCCTCTACAAAGAACAGCTCCCCTTCTTTTATCGGTCGAAAGGGCAGAGCGTCTTGTGCACCATAACCACAAATTGCCTGAAAACCAAAACAGTGTCTATCTGGATGTTGTGTCTTCTTAACTGTCATGTGCTGACAAATGATAGTAAAAGTTTCTTAATTTAATAAGTTAAATTCTTATCATTAGCCACTTTCAAACATCAGTCCCTTTCTCACCTCAACATTGCTCCAGCGAAGAGCCCTGTTGAAGTCCTCAACAGTCAGCTTTCTCCTCTTTGCGTGCCTCATGAACTGAGAACTGCTCTGTTTAAAGAGAAATATAAAATGTATATTACCTCGGATGACATGTTTAGGTACGTATAGCAAACTATCCATCTATTGGTGGTTTCTTTCTTAAATCAATTACCTGTGTGGCTTCCCTGAGTCGGTAGCACACGTCCTCAGCAAGCAGTGCCGCCACTTCGTCGCTCAGCTCCACACCTGCACTCTCCGCCATGAGTTTGACAGACTCCCGAGGAACCTCTGCGAAGCGCTTCTCCTCCCTGTCCGCCATGCTCACGGCGCCTTCCCGGTTGACACGCAGCTCTGCAGATAAGACTGCCCCTTCAGCTGGTCAAGAGGCAAAATGTTTTTACTTACTACCTGTTATTTTACTAATAATGGCAGAGAAAACAATCTCAGCTAGCAGTAAGCAGTTTGGGTGGGCGGAACCAGCAACATGGGTTCAAGCTATTTACTGAATGCCAGCGTCTTTTGATGGATCCAATCATGAACCAAACATGCTTCTCTTGTAAAAACAATACAATTACGTTTTTGTAACGATTTGTAGGTTCTGGTCCGTATAATCTGTAAAAATAGAAAGGTGGCGATGGCATCATTGACCAGCCTTTAGCCTGTAACGTTACTAGACTTGTTTAAAAATTTCCAAGTGCCCAGCAATTATTCAGAGCCATGTGGCATGTTCTCTTACAAGTCATGTGCTTACAAGATAGACAAGTTAGTTTGGCTAACGTTTGCACAAAACAACTAAAACCTAGTGAACTAGATACATGTAAATCAAACACTTCACTTACTTTCTGTAATATTAAAGAACCGCAGTTTTCCGTCTAGGCCATTGACAGTATAGTATCAGGTCTGGGCACACATCCATTTGTTAATATTTCCGGAAATAACGGCTTGAAAAACCGAGTGATTGGTAGACAAGACGCGCTATCAAATTTGAGCAGTTATCATTGGTCTAGGATTTCCAAAAACCCTCCCATTATGTAAATCATATGAAAACACCCACGTGACAAACTCGATGTTGACTGCCCTCCTTTAAGAGATCCATATGCAGGCGAATATTTAAGCAAAACGTTCACAAAGTCAGCTTTTTCTAGGTTGCACTACCAAGACCAATAGACAAGGTTTAAAATGTTAGTAGTTTATTCAGAAGGCCAGAGGCAGACAGAATACAGTCAAGACCTTATAACTCAAATACCAACATTGATTTGAACATTAGGCTATGTACAACAATTAAAATCTTAAATATTAAAGTTGATTTCTAAGAATCAGCGGGGGAAAAAAAATAAAAATTAAAAAATCCTCAAAACTACTTCAAAGTAATTCATGGAAGGTCCTGGCCATTTGATTGAATAGCCCTACTTAAAATATTATAATCCCACCCATCAATTAAAAATGCTTACGGCCACGCAGCAATCATATTGGTTGCTGAAAATGACCAGAATACACTACTCTACCCTGTTCCATGGGTCTTTGGAATTTGTGGCGGAGGCCATGGCCTGGTTGTTCTCCAGCTGCTTGAGCCTTAGGGCCAGGGGCAGCAGCAGGTCGTTGAGGTGCTGGCTTGAGAAAGTGAAAGCGTTGTGGGCCACAGGCTCATTAAACGGTGTGGTGGAAGGAGAGTAGTTATCCGGGTACACAGGGGAAGCCAACGCAGAGGGGGAAGAGGATGAGTCTGATGAAAACATGTCTGATCCAGGTGAGAGCGACCTGACATTCAACTGAGGGGGTATGCTGCTACTACTTCCTTGGTGCTGGTTCTGTTCAGGGCTTTTAGAAGTGCTGGGGATGCCGTGCTGGAACCGGCATCGGACACCGTATAGGCAAAACCCAAAAGAGCTGAAGGTGCGGCACAGAGCGCCACGGGGGTGCCATTCCTGGGACCTAGGAGGACGCAAGGAAGTTGGCACATTTTCTATAGCACTGTCTGGTGTCTCCAGGCCGCTGCCACTTCCTCCACCTTCAGTGTGCAAGAAGTTGCAGCGTGTGCCAAAAGGGCATACGCCAAAGGAGCCGTAAGTGCGGCAGGGGATGTTCTTTTGGCGTCTGCCAGGTGGTCGCTGCTCATTGGGGCTGTGGACAAACAAACAGCGGCTGTCGTAGATGCAATAACCGGTGGTGTGATAGGTGCGGCACAGCTCTGTCTTATACCTGGGGTGGCGGGAAGGAATGTGAAGCTCGTGAAGGCCGTGGGCAAATTGGCAGCGCTCTGCGTACTTGCAGTAGCCTACCCCATTGTAGTGGCTGCAAAGTTCTGTCTTGTAGCGGGTGGAGCAGCCCCAAGGTGTCATGGAAGAAGAGGTAGTGTCTACCAGCGGCAGCAAGGCCTTAGCTAAGGATAGGCCACCGCATACGGAGTCCTTACTGGATAGCAGGTTGTCCACCATCTCCTCCTGGCAGGGGTACATTAACAGGTCATCATTGCTGGTCTAGAAAGGGGGGAAAGGTTTCCTTTAAAAAGTTTGCACATACTGTAGACCTGCAAAGTACACTTCTAACTATGCATCGTTATTTAAGAGACCCTTTAGGAATAAACTTGGCTTTGAATTTGATATAAGAAATGATGCCTACCTCAAACATATTTGCACAGGTAATTTGATTTGAGTTCCCTGCGTATGCCGACATAGAAAAAAAAAAAACTTTAAAATTGTGACACTACAAAAAGAGAAAGTAATGAAACAAAAAACGCACCACAGGCTGCTCCTAACTGCGTGGGTTTTTACAGACAGACGCAATAATCTATGCTGTCCGCATTCTTTTTGAAGTGACCAGATTCCCGCCGTTCTGTTTCAAATGAGATTCAGCTGTTGCCGATTAAACGTCAGATAAGCGTTGAAGTAAACCTATCATCATCTCTGAGTATTGTCTTCCGTTATCAACGGACCAATCACGTCTTTTTTAGTTCTGGCGTTGAGCTGCACTTATCAAATTAGGATACATTTATATCAGGGGGCGTCAACATAAGGGGACAATCAACATCTTGCATTTAAAGCCCGCTTGTAAATTGTGGGTAACATGTAAAGCAACAGAGATCGTATCTCTGTCAATTAACACCAACTCATTTTGAGGTAAACTTAATTTGCATCGGTCTGATCCCATAATTAAATACCGTCTGTTATAAATGTCAACACGTTCATACATGATAGGCATCGCTTGAGCAATGATTGGTGTGAAGATAAGTCTTAACAAATGGAAGAGATCTTCAACATATACTGTATCCTGTTGAATGCTAAATTCATTAATACATATACACTGTCATTTCATTACTTTGGGATCCATTGGTTTAAGCAATAATGTTTACTATAAAGAAAAGCACAACACTGACACCATTTACGACCACAAAGAAAAAAAACTTTATTTCTTTTCTTATCAAGATACATTAAAGGATACAGAGACATTGGAATAAAAAACACTTGAGAAAAAGTTTTTAATTGTAGCATAACTCTCTCCAACATACAAAATTCTAATCCCTCACCCCCTGTCCTGATCACCAACCCTCCCCATCCCAAACCCAGACCCACCCTATGAAGGAGAGCAATTTTCACATGTACAGTATATTAACCCTCTCCACAATATGGAGTAAATACAACTTTGAACTTTATATAAAAACACTCAAGTTTCCAAAGGGCCCCTTTTAATTTTGAAATTTTTAGATTGGTACTTGCTTTGCATTTAACACTTCCAATGTTGTTATTTTAATATTACAAAAGCCCACATTGGGACCAAACTTGCTTATAAATCCGTCACATAACCCTTCTTAGGGAGAATGAGGAATTATAATTATCCAATTAAGCACTGATTTATTCTAATCACCCTTCCATAACAAAAAAGGGGAAAATTATGAAGAATCAAACTATATCAACCTTCAATTTGAGAGATAAATGGAGGTTACTTTCACATCATTGCTGTTGTTATCATCAAAAACATGATCTCAGCTTCCACGATAGGTCATCGCATACCGCTGCTTTAGTAACAACATATATCAACTGACCCAAAACATTCGCCACCGGTCAACTGTCACAAATAGTCTGGCTTTTAACTACAGGAGGATTGCGTATATCTCACAGATATAGGTATTTCATAAACAAAGGCCATCTTAGAATGGGAGTTTTACACCTCTCTACAGTATGGCTTCAGAATCTGATTCCTTCACTTCCAAAAGCTTCTTTTTTCCTGACAAAAAGTACCTCAAAGCCATCAGTATTCATTGTGCAGCTTGCACAGTTTATACACTACAACTAAAATCAACCAAAATTGATTGAATTTCCATTACCTTCCAACCTACCCATCACAATCCATCTTACTCTGTTTACCTACCTAATGCAATCTGCCCCCGTTTAATAGCATAGTTCTTGGTAAATAAATGCACTCTGCACATTTAAGGAGATTGATCCAGAATGTTTGCCTCTCTAGATGAGCTGAAATGGTTGGCAAGTGTGACAATCAAGCGAATTTGGACGAGAGACAAAGGCTCAAATTGATTGTGAAGTCAACCAGTAAATGTGCTGGAAAACCACAACTGACACACATAATGTGGTTTGTCTAACAGAGGCGTGAGGTGTGTAGATAGCCTCTGATGGAAAAGCACCCCTGGAGTTACAGGAACTACTCGACTAGCTATGGTTCTCACACACCCGGTGCGACAACAGACAAGCTTGCAGTAAGATAAGAGTGATGCTTTTTATTTGAGCGTGAAGGTGTGAAGTAAATGCAACAGGAGGGCAAGACGTTGAGCCCTACAGTAATTAGGCACGGGCTTGAGGTGGATGGATCCTTCACACACCAAATTACCTTTCAATCCAACTGTGTATTGGGATGTGAGTGACGTGTGAAAAATACAATTCCCTTAGCTCTCAACCACCATTTTGCCCCCTCCCATCTACTACCTGTCTAAAACCTTGATCAAATAGGTGAATGGCCCAGATATTTACACAATTAAAGAAAGAGACCTGGAGGAAAAATAAAGTGTGCTTTATCACCATTGCTTCAGGATGAGAAATATCTTGATTTAAATTACACAGTTAAAAATATTTGCCATAAAAAAGGGGAACAAAATAATTAAGCCAAGAGCCAGAATAAAATACTACAAAGCCCAAAACTTAGTGCATGTATATGTATATATATATATATATATATATACATACATACATATAAAAGAGAGTGTGTGTGTGTGTGTCAATGTATTGTATATTTACTTTATTTGTTACTCAATTTCTTTTGTGTGAGTGCTTTTCTGAAGAGCACATAAGCTTTGGGAGGTAACAGAAGACAAAGGGGGAAAAACGACAAGAACCAAAATAAAAGGAGACTACTGGTATGGCGTGCTGCACTGCCTGTCGGAGGGGGGTGCTTTGCGTGAGCGGAACCCCCCCCCCCCCCCGAGTCCCATTGAGACCCCCCTGTGTCCCCTTAGTCCTCCAAGACGATAGGCTCACTGGTGCTGGAGGGCAGCAGGGGCATAGTGAGGGCTCTGGGGGGTGGGGGCAGTTTGATCCGCACCGGGAGGTGGGGTTTCCTGGCCGCTCGCCGCATCTCGGACTGGGTCAGGTGTTTCCTCAGGGCCCTGACGGAGAATAACACACACATCGTTGTCGAGATTGGACATCAAAGATGAACGCACACGCACACACACAGCTGTCTGTCAATTTTTGCAGCGGATTGTGTCCCTGAGTGGATAAGAGTAATGCCTTTCGATCGCATACTGTACCGTGACAAAATGGGTTCAGATCCCCCCACACATACTAGGTAGCTGCTGCTCCTACATCTACCATCTCCTGGCCTAAGCTCCACTGTTGTTCCTACCTCACCAGGGATTCCTGTCCTACTCTCCTCTCATCTAGTCAACGAAGAAAACAAGCTCCAAAATGGACTGACCAATATCACAACGTATGCAATATTGGCTTAGTTAGAGATGCAAGAAGTTATAAGGGTATTGGTCTGTTGGTAAGCTATTTCTCTTAGGTAAAATTATGTTTGTACCTGGTGTCTTTCGTGGCTACAAACACCACAGGGTTGGGTGCATCTCCCTGGTTGACTTTCTGCCTCTTGATGACTGACTGGGAGGTGGTCCTCATGCCCGATGCAAACGGCCTCCCATTAGTAGAGAACGGTGCTCCTCCCACCTGTAAACCAATGAGAGACAGAAGTTAAAATGGGTGGGCCATAGGATCTTGTTCCAAACCAGGACCATGCAGTCAGAGGAGGGCGTTTCTCAAAGCACGCACCAGAAATAGGTTCTGAATGTTAATAGGCCTAGTTTCCTTGGCTGGGATAATGTCGTTGATGAATCATGTAAAACCCAAAGGAAGTACAAACACTAACCACATTTCCTGTCCATTAGAATAATCAAGTTGTTTGTTTGCTAGTTCATTGTCATCCCTCTTTAAGCTACCATCATGCATACATACAAACATTTCATATGCAGTCTCTCTGTGCACAACCAGTCATTGTTTTCACAAAAAAGTTACTTGACATTACATCCCGTTTCTCATCCCTTTCAGTGTTTTATTGCTTGCCTGAAGAATTAACCAGGCCCATAACATAAAACTGAGCTCCTGAGTTTATTCTAAGCAAAGAAGGAAGCTAAGCTTGGCAACTGGTAAAATAACTTATGATATTTAGGGGTGCCCCCGACTAATAATTTGCATAGTCTAATCTGATTTGACCATTCTTGCCTATATATTTTTTTTAAGACTTAAACCCCAGCCAAGATGCTGCTCCGATGGTCCCGCAAAATTGGATAGTGCAACTTAGCCATAGTGATTTTTTCACGCACACTAAGGAGATTACTTAAAAGCACATGAGTTATTTTTCTTTACTAACAGTATTAATAACTTTAAACAATATGAGCGTGATCTACGGCAAATTTAGTGCGGATAATGGAATGGGCCATACATACACACTCAAAGGAGAACAGAGATCAGCAGCTCTGGACTGAAAGGACTTTAATGAACTACAAGGGCGCCCCCGTAACTGCCTGACATAAATATAGTCATCTAGGGGTGAATTTCAAACCAATCTGCTGATACTTATACCAAAATAGGCAATATATCATGATTTTTGGGGATAAACCAAGCAATTCTATGTAAAACCAGACATTCAGCACCCCCAGAGTCAGAATGGAATCATCCTTGTTTCATAACCACATTTTGCGATCATTCGACTGAGATTAGCAGTGGAATTAGGTTCCTTTGACCGAGTCGTCGACTATTCAGGGTCACCCCTTATGATATGTAATTCCATCTGCAGAAATTAGTTTGATTTAGAATACTCCGCTTGGAACCGCCAACGTTGGACGGGAAATCTCGCCTGACATCAACACAGAGTAAAAGTAAACCAACACTGACGAGCAGTGGGTGGGTAATACTGACGCTTTCAAAGGTCCTCTTCCCCAGCAGGCTGGAACCCCCTCTCGGCTGGTTGGTCTGGTTCCGGTTGATAGGGGGCGGAGCCCCTCGGAGGGCCTTCAGCTTCAGAGGCGCCTGGATGGCTGAAGAGAAAAGAAACACACGGCCCTGAAGTCACAGACACCAAAAGGAACTGGAACTGAACAGGGAAATTCATGCTGTACTGTTCGGGTTAAAACATTTACATGCAAGCGGTGGTCTTCGGAGCTGAGTCTAGCCATTCTTACCCAGGTCTTTAACTATGGTGGCCAAGGGCGGTCGAGGGATGGTCTTGTTCTTCATGGGAGCCTTAGTGGCTTTAGGAAGCCGGATCATACCTAAGGGAAGGAGAAAAGGAGGGGTTCAGCGTCAACAGACCATTGAATTCACCTCCTGTTCAACGCAGGACCCAACCACAGGCAGAGCCATACATGCTTTAATGAATCCGTTTACGTTTTGGAACTCGGCGAGTCGTTGCATGCATTTGTGAACTCAAAAGAAGCTTGCACCCCATGCGCTACTCACACTCGGCCTTGACGGCGTTGGAGTTGATGGAGGCGTAGGGTCGCCGCGCCGCCCTGCGGGGCTGGAGGATGTCCTGGCAGACGCGGCGGGCGATGCGTGTCAGCTTGGTGGTCTGCAGGATGAAGGTCTGCCGGTTCTTGGCCAGTAGCTTGGCGCGGCCCTCGCTGCGGGTGAACGGCGACAGGCCCTGCACCTCCTGGCGTGTCATATGGCTGCGCGGGGTCGACTCCTGTGCAGGCGGAGGCAACGTCAGTCACAAGGTAAAGCCATTTGGCTCAGCAGTTTAGCGACATTTATTTAAGCAATGATAACACAGCAGAGATAGTTAATACTGATCACCGTGTCTACTCAAAGCATCTGTTCAAATGATGTCTGAAATGGCTGAGTGCGCGACCGTACCGATCCAGATCGTGTGGCGCCCTCTAGCTGCGTTGGGGTCTTCAGGCCTCCGTACTTCTTCCAGTAGATCCAACAGGAGGCGCACAGTCTGCACTGCATGTTGGGAGGCCCCCAGGCATACCACTGAGGGGACTGGGCAGCTGTGGGGGTGGGACAACAAACAGGCACTGGAGTCATAAAAGACCAGATAAAAGACAGCATCCACCACGGCACACCACCGAGAGGAACCAAACACTCAGCACAACCACCGTCTCAAATGTGCCATTGAGACGGAGGATAATAGTGTCACACCCCGTGCGTGTGCACTGCACTTACTATGGCAGCTCTCGCAGCTCAGCCCTTTCTGGAAGCCTGCGGCCCCGTTCATCCCCGGCTTGCTGCCAGGGGCCATGATCTGGTTGGGGTTGGGTTTGGTGCTGCGGGACAGAGAGGAGAAGGACCGTTATGTTGGTGGCCGGGATCTGAACACGTGGCCGGTAACTAACGTTGACGTGCGCGGTGCTGCAGTTCAGAGGCATACTCACTAGGTGGGGATGTACACCTGCTTCAGCTTGCTGTCAGCCTCCGCAGCCTTCAGCCGTTTCTAAGAGAAAAATGAGACAGTAACTCAATGCTGGAGCAAATAGTGGGTTGCAAGTTTGTAAGGATATTGGTTCATGAACTTTTGGCTTAATTCAGAGCCAGAGACTGGTATTTCTTTGTTGTATTAATCTTGCTGTTGGTTACCTGTTGGATGTAGCGGTCAGTAGTTTTCCACATGTAGTAAAACTGGACCACGCTGGCTAGAGACTTCCAGGGCAGCTTGGGACAAGAGGGAGATAACGGAGGCAATCTGATCAGATGAACCAGTCCCTATTGACCCCTTAAAACACGTCCACTTTCAACAACACACACACACACACACACACACACACACACACACACACACACACGCAACTGAATCCTAATCTCCACTAACTGCTGCCTTAAACGTTCACGAATACACTCTAAAAAACAGGGTTCAAAGCGGCGTCAAAGCGGCAAGAGAGGGTCCCAACGTACAAAGTCCTGGCGGATGTCGTTGAAGTCCTTGCCATACTTCTCCAGGGCCTCCTCAAACAGCATGGCCTCCGAGGCGCTCCACTCCTCCATCTCGTCGCGGCAGAGCACGGGCCCGCCCTGGGGCACCAGAGTGGACATGGCCTTGGCCAGGTCGTAGTCGTTCTTCTGCAGCGTGTCCATGGCGTGGAACTGAGGAGGGGGGGGGGGGGGGACGAGACCGGGTGGGTGAGTCAGTGGAGAGGGCAAATGTTGCCGTGTTGATTTGGGCTCCCCCCCTTAAATTAGGGGGCCCCTGGGCTTTAAGTGCTTTTGAAATTGATTCAGTCACCAGCGTGATGTCTCGGGAAGCTGCAGCGGCGCTCATATGGAGACTGGGCTGACGGATGGAGCTGCTGCAGTCCAGGGCTCGGGCAAACGTCCCTACAGCTCTGCAACACATGCACTCATTAATAACCGACCATTTCATGTCATCAACAGCATCGCAATCATCACCCTCATCACAGGACTCAAATTGTAGCCACAGGATTTTTGAGGTCCCGTCACAAGAGCTATTCATAACTAATTTTGCCAAGGACCTTGATTAGATTACAGTCACGTGAATCAGAACGCATGTAAAAAAGTAAATGTCCACTAGATGGCAGACTTGCATGATTACAACTACAAAGGATGCATTGGTGATTTGCGCCAAAAACTGACTTGAGGTGAAAATGTGGTGTGGAATGTGGCCCCTTTGGTGCAAAATGAAGCATGAACTAAATTACAATCTTCTCCAAAAGCAGCTCATAATGTCTGTCTCTTAACAAAAAACAAAAAAAAAGGCTGCATCGATGACCACCAAACTAGGTGTCTGTTCACATCACTTCCCTCACAATCTGTCCAAAGCCACCACGAGGACGAAGGGGTCACCATGGAAACAAGGCATTATAGGAGGCAAACACAGCAATAAGTGACATGAGACTGTGTTTGTTCAGGACAACTCACCGAGCCACCACAAGGAACTGGTCAATCTGGGGGTCTTTCAGCTGGTTGTCTGGGTCCCACACCTTGGTCTCCAGTTTTTCCTGAATACGGGTGTCCAACTCCACTGTGAGGAGAGAGGAGGCGCAGAGGGTGTCAGATATGGACATCTGTCTACTATGGAGAGACTGGGGAGGACAGTTGGAATGGAGGGAAAAAGCGAGACATTCTGGAGGAGAGGAGGTGAGGATGTGCGACAGACATATGGGGATGACACATTCTCTGGAGGGCTGCGGGGTAATGAGCTGCAAGCACTATGTGCTACTAGTGCCAGATTCCGATATGCTACCTTGCTTGATCATAATGGGCCAATAGAAGACACACACACACACACACACACACACACACACACACACACACACACACACACACACACACAGCAAATCACCATGTCTAAATGTGTAAGATTCTTAAGGAGAAAAGGTTATGTCCAGACACCATGGTTGTTGTCTTATTTTAGTGCTCCACACTACTATAGCAGACCCTCTGCTTAGACATGTGACGGCATGCTTTACAAGCTGGATGAATACAATCTTCTTACCTCAGCGCTTTTCAGAAAGGGGCGTGTGTGGGTGTGTGTGTGTGTGTGTGTGTGTGTGTAGACTATGGGGATGCAACCTGATAGACTGGGTGGTTGTAAAAGGTCATAGGTCGTGTGACCCCTCCTTTCCCTGGACGAGCATGCTCACCTTCGGCTAGCTTGTCAGGGATCTCGGCCTGGTACTTGGAACCGACCCGGATCTCGCCCTGGTCTGCCAGCAGGGTTTTCTGGACCGGGTCGAATACCAGCGAGTAAAAGAAACAGTCCTACAGAGGAGAAAATTAACAACAAAAGTTCCAAAACTTTGTTCAACAGCAACATTTTTTTTTTTTTTTAAACCTAATAAATCTCTTATTAATATAAGTGTATACAAAATCCAAATGATACAGCCTAAATCAAATTGCACTTTCTAAGGACTTATTTTTATTAATTGATAAAAAAAATGAATCAATCTCATATGAATACAAGTAGTACAAAATAGAAAGGATATAGCATATATAAATCAAATTGCACCTCACGGACTTCTTTTCGTTCGTTCACTGATTCATTAATTAATTCATTATGTGTCTGCATTCAGACTTCATTGGAGATAGGAGAGGACTGCGGGAGGAGCAGAGTGGGGATAGCAGTCTACACCGCCCCAGCTTACCTCTTTCTCCAGGTAACCGGCCAGCACGTCCGTTTCATTGAGGAGTGTGACGTTGCATTTCCCCCTGGGGAGGGAGAGCAAAAGATGAGTCACGTCAGAAAGTAAAGCAGCATTCCCAGATATCAGGTGCTGTCTTTTTTTAAACTAGTACCCATAACGACTGAATGCTGACAGCCTTGTAAAGGGCTGAGCTGATTCTAAAACTCAGAAATAACTCCGGCGCAAGTTTAAATGGCATTGTACTGAACTAAACTACTGATTAAACATACTTGGTCGAAATACTACCAAGACCGAGCCGTATGACCAGTCAACTGAAACACATTAGGGTTATGATTCCCGAGGGAGACGCCTGGCAGGTTGGTGACTGATCTCTGCAGGGACACTTGGCTGGGCTAATGGTTGGGAATGGCCGTGGAGAGGAGGATTGTCTGGGTGACTGAGGGTTAATAGAGCCCGCCATACGTGACGGACACTACATCTGGTCAGGGTTGACAGGGTTACACACGGCACCTATGATGGAACGGCACACGCGCTCTCACTCACACACTCCTACCGTATGTGTGTCGCCGGGAGAGACTCGAACTGTCTCGAGAGGAACAGTTCTCTGTGCTTGAGCTGGTGTTTCTGTTGTTCGGATACAGTTGGCTGTTTGGACTCCTCCTCAAAGTCTCCTACAGCACACACAGATAATCAACATCAATGGTGATTTCAAAATCAGGCTTTAGCATAATGAAAGCCAAAAACAACTGGGCAAATAAAATGGGATTTATGATTGCTTTATGAAGTGGTCTTTAAAACGTGCCCCATAGCCTTAAACCCTAAATACACTACCTCACAAAACACAGGGCTACGAGGATATAAAGTCATAAATATTTATTGCTTCTCAATGGACATCCATCACCTTATTCGCTGATAGTGCTTAAAACAATAACAAAAACTGGAAGACAGGTTAAAGAATTTCCTCTTTAGTGAGTCAATGTCCTGCTCAGTTTTTCTGCTTTTAACGGAAACTACCAATCAGGATTATTCCTTCCTTTTTCTTCGGCATCAAGGAACCGAGTTGTTTCAGATAAAGAAAACTTGTTTTTTTTCTCCCGTTGAGACACATGCAGAGAAATGAACCTTGTGTGTTCAACCACTAGATTGCGCATTCCTAATTTCAGGCTGGTGAGTAATTTACTGCGAGGTGGAGGGGGGTACTGAGCACACAGGGTGAGCTGGGCAGGACTATATCGCTCCATCTCCGTGGACTCCGCCCCTGCACTCAGCCGTAGGAAACCCTGTCAGAGAGGGGACGGGACCTCAGGCCACACCCCTTTCAGTTAACCCCTCAACCCCTCCCCACCCCCCCTGTCTCCTCCACCCTCACCCCCTCCCTCCCTCCCTCCCTCCCCTTGTCCGGCGAGTCCCTGCCAGACAAAGTAGGAAACCCTGTGCACCAAACCTGAGGCGCCCATCCCCCCATTATGTATCCCCCCCCCCCCACACACACACACACACACACACACACACACACATTAAAAAGAAGGAACAGATACGCACACACACACACACTGGGAGGGACAGGCAGGCACTCAAGGCGCGCGCACACACACACACACACACACACACACACACACACACACATAACAGGCGCGCATTCTTGTTCTCTCCTCTGCAAACACACTCATAATGCTTGCGCGCGCACGCACGCACACACACACACACGCGCGCACGGACCGAGTCCCCTGACAAAGACACAAGGAAAGTCAAATTTAACCCATTGAACGCCACAGCCCAGTGGGACCCATCAAGGGCCTTTTGTTCTGAGCACTGTGCCTGGGCAACTGGATGAGAGAGAGAGAGAGAGAGAGAGAGAGAGAGAGAGAGAGAGAGAGAGAGAGAGAGAGAGAGACACACACACAGAAAGAAAGAGAGACACAGAAAGAGAGAGAGAAAGAAAAAGAGATCTACACTCAGACATGGTTGGGTGGGGGGCAATGTGTGTGTGTGTGTGTGTGTGTGGGGGGGGGGGGGGGGGGGGGGGGCACAGAGGGTGTCTGGGGGAGGAGGGGGCTTAAAATAAGAAAGACAAAAAAGGGGAGAAGGAGAGAAACCCAGGTTCTTGTGTAACAGAAGCACCAAAGCGGTGGCTCGTGCTGCTGAGCGGAGAGCGGCAGAGAGCGAGAGACGTCGTGGGCTCCAGAGCCCGGCCTGGGGAACGGAGACCACAGAGAGGCCAGGGATACAGCACACCTTTGTACCTGTGAGGGAATGAAGGCAAACCCAAGCGGGGCCAGCTACATTGGGTCCTGTGCGGGGCTAGGTGGAGCTGGACTTGACCGGTCCCACCGATTCAAGGGCAACATTGTGCCCTTTTCTGTTCCTTTCTCTATTTCCCCTCCCCCCTCATTGAATCCCCCCAAAGTGTGTGTCTGTGTTTCTGACCCGTAGGGGGGGGGGGGCAGAATACCTCTGCAGTCCGCACATACAGGCAGCCGCTAACACACAACTGTGACATAACCAGTCCGCTGGCTTGCAGAGATCCTACGGGCCAGTCTAAGGGGGAGGGACCCTCTAAATGTACTTCACAAAGTGGTTGGTCGGTAACTCTCCCTGACCACTCACACAATTTGTTAGACTTCCTTCTATAGCATAAAGACCCCCCTCCCCCCACGCCCTCAAAAAATATAAGGCTCCAATTGTAAGCATGTAGTGCTTTAGATGCGAATAGTGGTCGAATTGAATTAATAAAAAGAAATCCTGAATCTCTATCAGGGACAGGCAGTGTGACATGATGTTAGAACACACACGCATCATTCATTATTCATAGAAAAGGGCTCTTCCTGGGCCCAATCGAAATGCAGCATTCCAAGCAGGAGGCTGCGTTAATGCATCCATTTTGAGGTGTGTGTGTGGATCTGAGTGTGTCTTTGTCTGGAGCACTGCAGCCCGGGAGGAGGAGGGGGGGTAATGAATGAATCGGATCAGAGCTCTCTGTGGTCTGTGTGTGTGTCATTAGCAGCGCTACCCCCCCCCCCCCCCTCCACACACACACACACACACACACACACCTCTTCTTCTCTCTGATCACAGAGACAAAATCTGTGGTAAAGACGAGACATTATTGCACTTTGAAAGATCCTGTGCGGCTACATTGATTACAGACAGCACTCCATTACGAGTTAATATAAGGTGTTTAGACATTAAACCAAACCTTGCTGTGACATTAAGAAAACCATTCTTAATGCGGACCATTTCAGACCCAACCGTATGAGGAATGGAAGTCCTAGCCTTTAGACAAAAAGGGTACGTGTATTTACTGCTGAGAGAATCCCAGGTACGAGTGTAGTTTTACGACGCAAACAGGCAAAGATTTTTTTTTATAGGGCGGCTTTGTTAGAAGTCATCACTTAAGATGCTTAATAAATCTTCAATGGATAACACAAAGCTCTATACACAGTCCATTAGGGCCACTCATCAGGATTAGAATTCAGATTGGTGCCCAGCAAATGGCCAGAACTGAAGTAGGGCCTTGCACACTTAACTCAAAATCCATGGCGACACCTACTGCCTTTGCTATCTTGCGGAAAAGAGACAACACTGTTTGTATACACAGAGAAGATGGTCTAACTGAAATCATGATGTTACAATGAGCCCTATTAAAAGGAGGTGGTTGATGTCCCAACATGCCAGTACGAAGACAGGGTGATGATACTTACTTGCATTGCTGTCAGCCAGCGTGTTGAGGTTGCCTGAGATGTCCCGCCTCCTGAAAAGACACACCACTTTTGCCTCCACGTTTCCATTGGCCGTCTGAGAGAGAGGACGTCACAGATTGGTTAAGGCTTGACCATGGAACACAGTGCTACTGCTTGTTGGCAACTATTCTGTCACAATTCTCTCTGACTCCGGCCACTAGGCCTTGCTACAGACGCACACTGTTAAATTTCGTGAAATGTGAATTAGTGATGAGCGATTAATGAGACTTATTTGGGTCTGAAAGAAGATGGGGCTTCGTCATTACCATTGGATTTACCATGATCTAAGGATGAGAGAAAGCACAAATCACAAACTGAGCCCCCTATCTTTTGGCACATCTAAAGCTTCCCTGGTCCACTCGTTACACCCAGTCATTCACCCTGTCCTCTTGTACCCTGAGCACTCAGGAAAGATGGGAGTTCTCGGGTAACTAAACCACAGCCCCTTCAATTTAAGAGTGTTACATAAATGAGCTTAATCCTTTGACTGGGAAACAAGCCTGTGTCATACGGCACTGTTGCTTCTGCTGCTGGCTTATATAAGGGGCTCTAGCACCAGCATCCTTTCACAACTCACCGAGGCTTACCAGTACTGTGCCCAGGGAAGACTAAAGGTAATGGGGTGGAGTTGGGGTGTGTGTGTGTGTGTGTGACTGCTTTTAATAATGAGAATAGGAAAAGGTGGGAAATACAACTACAAGGCAGGATTGGGTAAAGTACAAAAGTTAGAAGACAAAGACGAAACACTAACCTTGTTGAGCTCTTCTATTCTGCGAATCAGGTAAGGGTTGCTGGAGGAATTCTCAAAGTACACGTAATCTGTGGAGGAGAAAAGAAAGCATAAATAAAAATCATTTAATACAGTCATCTCTAAATTGGCACTGTTGATAGTTTCCAACAGAAGACTTTGAACATGACCTCGTGTTATTATAAATACACCATGGTCAAGGGAAAATCTATTGCTAGTCTGTGTGGAGTTTGGACTCCTGTGGAGAACTGTCTACACAGTAAAGTATTGATAAAACCGAAAGGGGTACCCGTTAACGACAACATTAAATTCTCAAGCCTTTTATTCTGCGAAGTTATCATCCCAGATAAACAGGTTGTAGAGAAATGTCAAAGACCTGCCCTTAGAGAGAGCCTACGCTCCAAACAGGCAGTGGTGTGTCAACGGACAATTAGCAACAATCTCTACAGCAACGTCTTGCCACGATGTCGTTCTTGACCTGTCTTTGGAAAGTTGCGAATAGCTCTGCAAGCGTCAGTGCCATCAGGTCCATACTTCACACCCCATTCGGCTCCATCCCCACAAGGCCAAGCTGCATTGCACTGGCTAAATCCCACAGCACACGCCGGCTCGGTGCACAGCAGGCGCAGGTGTCGGTGCTGCTCTGGAGGGCATTATTTGGAACGGTTGTGACCGAGGGAAAAATGGATCAATAGAAATGCTATTGAAGGAGCTAGGAGTCATGCTAGATCATTCTCAAACTAAAATCACAACACAGAGAGGCCCGGTGCAAGTTAAAATATGCATCATATAAGAGGCCCTATAATTATTCCATCAACACCAATAAGCCGTACACTATGAGCATTAGGGATGTGGCTGACGACTAATTTCCCTGATGTTTAAACAGAAGTTTAAACTTACACTAGACAAATTGTCTAAAAGTCAGAAAACAGCCAAAATGTACCACAATTTCATCTATCAGGTTGAATACTGTCAGAAAAAATACTGTTAAGAGCTAGTATTTGAAACCGTTAAATCACACTCAACCATATCGTAGGGCTGACGCCTTCTGGTCGGTTGGTCGATTGGTTTTCCACAAAGTCTACCTCAGCCTCCTCCATCAACTTCTGTGATAAAAGCTTGATATGCTTTGAGTATGAACATCAGATGGGCATATTTCGATATGTTTGGTCAAATAAATAGACAAAATGTTTTGTTTGAAATATATTAGTTAATTAGGGATGTCCCGGGTACCTGCATGTTTTAGAGGATAAGCTTTTATCCACAATCTGCAAGAGCGAGGCACATGTTTTACGAAGATAAACAAGCTGTAAAAATGTCTGCTGTATGGAACTATTTTAAATTCTAAAATCATAGCAGCCCAACAGTCACCCCATCTGTAATGTCGGCAGTGTTTCAGCGATGTAGATTTTGCAGCGCTGCTTCAGAATTTTATGAAATGTCATGAAGTCGCAGCTACTGGACTGCGGAGCTGTCTGCTCCACTAATTCAAACAAACTGTTGTCTGCTCTCTCTCCACTTAGTCATAGTTCAACATTTTGGGAAATAAGATATGCCCCAACTTAACCCTAGTCAGACGAGATGATTGATATAAATGTTATGTCCGTGCATCCAGTATTGAGTTAGTTATGTGGTAGTTGTAAAAGTAGCCTAGCGAAAGCAGTAAGCTCGAGGTAACCGCTCCCAAAAGTGACAAAATACTCCTTTGAAAAAATTCCAAAGCTGTGTTATATCTTCTGTATTTCTCACATGTCGAAATGAAAATGCTAAACGCAAGCCCTTATTGTTATTGAAACAGATAGAGGGTTGGAGCTATCGCACACACACACACACACACACACACACACACACATATATATATATATATATATACACATATACATATACACACACACACACACACATATATATATAAATACATTTAAAAAAACAACATCTTGGTTTACATTTTCATTTCAACACGTGCGAAATACGGAAGATGTGGACAACTGGCCAGGCTAGGAAAATACAAATATCGGAAAGGCAGATACTGATTATGAAAGTACCGGATCGGAGGGCAAAAGAATCGTATCGGGACATCCCTGAAGTTAATAGGCTATTTCATGTTTTTGAGATCACACCCACAGGCGTACAGAAATCACAGTGCGGTCTGGAACAATAAGGAAGGGTCAAGTTTACTATTATTATTATTATTATTAATAAAATAAGACAAAAACCTATTTAACGGGATTTTGTATATTCTTTGTGCTGAGATCACCAGTTGATTTAGTACTGTTTTTGGAAATCATATGTGAATATGGGCAGGTGCAAGCTGATCGAGTCTTATTTTAGTATAAAATAATGTAATATGCTGCAAATAGCTTATAATTAATTAAAACCACAATATACAAGCCTGACTATCAATAGTGATCAAACATTAAAATATAACGATGCATCGCCTCAGCTTTATTGGATTTCTGCCGGTCCAAATAAACGTGTATGACGACCAATGTTTTCATCAGAGCGTGTGTAGAGAACGACCTTGTTGTGGATTTTCTGGGGTTGCGTACGGGTCAAAGTTAAAGGCCATAGGGCCGGCAGGCTAACCCACGGCCAGATGACTGTCATATAGATGAGAAACTAGCCTTCCTTTCTCCCTTCCACACACCCACACTCAGCTGAACACATGGAGGCAATATCATCATCATGGCCGCATGTTTTGCACCAGTATTCCAGGGATCTGCACATCACATACAAATTACAAACAGTTTTGGATAAAAAATGTCAAGCTTGCCTTGGTGGACACGCATTACTTCCATTCTAACTCTACTCTTGGGTTCTGTCAGTTTTGCAAATAGGACATCAGTGGACATTAGCCTTGTACAACCATATGACTGTCATTAGAGAAGGTGGCATATGTATACATTTCAAGCCAGAATAACTTGTCTTCACCTCCAATCTTGGACCAGGTGAACTTGTTATGCCCAGTGTTAGAAAACCAATGTTAGGGTATTGGATTTAGATTATTACATTTGATGACAAAGCATTGTATTACATTAATTTCCCCTCTGCTACTCTGTAGTTTTTGAACAAATGGTAATCAAGTTCACCAGCTACCATCTCCCTTCATGCCAGCTGAACGCAAAGTTACAGAGAACAGGGCCAGGCGATGTGCACTAAAAAACAAATCACCATTGTTGATTAAGTTATGGAACATTTTCGATTAAAATCTAAAAATGTTGTGTTTGTTTGTTCCATACACAGTTTTAACAAAGTATTTCCTTTATTTAGATAATACCTTAGATTGTGCATTATTAACTTGTCTAACCATAAGTGCACTGAAACTATGACACTCAAGCAAAGCTATAACTCATAGGTTTCTAGTCAAACTGTTAGCATTGCAGCTAAATGGGAAAATTATATTGTAGACGTTTTTGGGAAACTAGGAAAATATAAATAAAAAAAAAAGTGTGTGAAACTATTCCTTTAACTGTGCACCCATTTATTGTTATGCAACTCTCCCAGCTCCTTTGCTTGTGGAGCAACAGTTGTATACCTATTAATTTTAAACTGAATGGAACTACCCGATGTTTGACTTAATGTAGCTTTAAGTAGGTAGAGAAATGATTAGTTAATTATTTGCATTATGCATCCTGAACGAGACTGGTGTTGCACACTAGACCCAATTTAGCTTGCAACTTGGAGAGCGTGGAAAAATGCACTTCAGTGTTTGATAGCGTAGGGCACCAAGAGCACAACAATAAAGATCGCAACATTACAGCTTATTTTTTACACAGTACTCCTGTGCATGCAGGAGTATCCTGCTTACTAAAGCGATGATTCCCGTCAGCGTTCATAGACTTCTTATTGTCTATAAATCTAACATTACTAGATCAAATGTGCAGCCTGCCTCGTTAAAACCGGGATTTTTCCAAATTGGCCGTTGCACACATCGTGCCATCTCATGATTTTGAATTAATCGATTCAATCGTAAAATCGCCCAGTCTTTATAAAGAATTATGAAGTTTAAAAAAAAATAATAATAATTTAAACGGTAAAGGTTTAGAGCTGAACTTATGGAAATGGTAAACAAGGTTGACTTGCAAGGATATGGATGAAGATAAAGCTATGCACACCTGCACAACCTGGGCAAACTATTCACCCTTTCTCATCCAGAAACTGAGGGAGTGGGGAATACAGGCACACAGGTGCACATTTTCGTAATAAAGTATGTATAGTGTTCAAATTTAATACATTTACTGATAACAACTTACTTACTATGACTCAAGATAGAAAACTGTATTAGCTGAAAACAAATTATGTGATTGCAGGACCTTTTGGTTACATTTTTAGCTATCGAAATCATGGCATGACAAAGCTATCAGGTTGTACATGTTGTCGAGCCAATGGTGCCCATATGGCTCAAAAAGGAAGCATTGCTGAATTTGTTGTTTTTCTACAGGTCTGCATCTGGCCAGACCACCAAACTCAGACAGTACCCATATATGGCCACGACCATAGGGCTCCAGCTGACCTCAGTCCTGTGCAGTGCATCATCCTCTCTATAGGTGAGGAGGAACCTAGAGGACAGGCAGCCCCTTTCTTACTCTACATAGCCCAGGGATGAGGCATGTAACAACAGTGGCCAAGTTTAGGTTCAACCATCCCATAGAGGACAGCAGGGGATGTCACTTAACACACGGGCGGGGGGGGGGGGGGGGGGGGGGGTTCATCTGACACACTTCGGGCTTTGGGGACAAAGAGCAGAGATCCGCACAGTCATCACCCCCCCCCCCCTCCCCAACCACATACACACACACACCCCTCCTTCTCTTGTGTTAATTCACTGTCTCATCATGAGCATCACTGTTTCGGTGCCCAGTGAGACAATTTAGACCATGGAGTTATTCCAATGTGGTGATGATGGGGCTGAGGGACTGCATTAGTGAGAGGCAGAGGAGAGGGGGGGAGAGAGAGAGAGAGAGAGAGAGAGAGAGAGAGAGAGAGAGAGAGAGAGAGAGAGAGAGAGAGAGAGAGAAGCGCTAGAGCAGAGCCTGGATCAATGGTCCAGGGAAACAGAGCCTGGGTTTTTGCCATTTCAACTAACGTAGCTCATGTTTGCATGACTGATAAATGCAAAACAGAAGCCATCTTGAATGAAGACACTCTGCGAATGCACCATGCAACGGGAAAGGTGGTGCAGTAGCACCTTGGTGCTCCAGGGTAAATGGAGAGAGGAGGGGCAGCACAGTGTGTGGGGCAAACCCTTTGACAAACCCGGCCAGAGATATTGGCCTAACATGCATTTATACCAGTGACTCTGTAAAAAATTTAAATAAAAAAAATAAAAGAAGATGATGGCTTCTGGACTACCATAGTTAAGAATGTAATTAAAGCACATTGTTTACATCTTACTCGACCTGTCCTACTTTCAATTGGCCTAGATTAGATTACATAAAGAAAACAGTCTTGTTAAAATGCAGGCCGATAACAAACCAATCAATTAGCTTAACTGCAGTTAAGTTTGCTTTCCGATTCAATTGCACATATGCATTTCACTCTGAAAAGCTGGACCTCTCTGTAGCCAATTCGACAATTACGATGCCTGTGCTGTCGTGCTCTTGGGATCACCTTGGTGCAGGCAAGACATCTTATCGCCACCTCTCGTTAGGACAATAAGGTCAATGGTTTCCTCATGAGCATGTTCTCAGGACAGGCACCACATGAACAATACAAAATGGGAAGGTTAACTTAATGTGTCTGTGACAATGGATTCTCCAAAGCAAACCACAGAGCTGTGATGGTGGCTCAGTAGGCCTTAAGACAGACAACTTAAAAAAAAACATGTGTGCCACAGGCACAGACCAAAAATTTTAAAACAGAGGGGGAGGGGGCAGGTAGGGCATTGCATGCATTCATTCAATTTACAGTATAAGGGAGGATGTTATTAGGCCTGCTGCCAAATGTAGAACTTCCATACCAGTGCAAAGTTAGTATTGTGACCCCAGTGTCCATTAAATATGAGTGGAAGATGAGTGGGCAGATGTGTAACAATACAGGCGCAGTGGTCACATAACTACTGAAGTGATCTAGCCCACACAGGAACGACATCCTCAAGATGTGATACACTGTAGTCAAGATGGGTACACTGTACTGATAAACATATCCCCTTACTGCAAAGACTAGATTTCGAGATTCCAGCATGTGTGTACGTTTGAAATCTTTCTTTGATTGAAGGCCTAAATGTTCTAGGTACGGTCAGAAATAAAACATTGATTGTGTACAAAACATTTCAATGCGTAATTGTACATTTTTGCTAATCTTTACCAAAACAAACACTTGCAAACAACTGTATTTGGCAAAAAACAATGTAGTCCCGGTCAAGCGCCTGAAATCAGCTATGGCTTCAACAAGTTTCCCATCATATGATTAGATTAATTAGCCTTAGAATATGAATAAAAATATAAAGATAGTTCATGAAAAGATGTTGCATTTGAGAGTGAAAACGCGCCGTCTTTTAAAGTGTACCCATGTTACCAACATTGGCCTCAATAGAGAACTATCATTCTGTGGGACCTCCTAACGATAAAATTACCGAATTGTGGCAGTGTACCTAGCTGATTACAGGCTGTGCATCCAACATGGCATCTCAAGGGAAAGCAGGTAAGTAACTAGCCTTCTTCGTGATATCACTTACTGTTTAATTTTCATAAGGCACATATATGTTGGTTACGTGCAGTACATAAACAATGTTTTACTTATATAGCCCAGTCATCCACAACCAATGCAAATGCACACACAATCCAACGAAGCACGTTTAGCGGCGTTTTATAACATTAACACTAACACATTACCTGCAGACTCTTGCACTGGAATATACAGCAAGTTCTCCCACCACATTATTGGGAGACATAAGCATTTCAACAACAAGTACTACCTTTCTGTTAGTTCCACACAAATAAAGTTACGCTTATTGAAACATTACTTAAAGTCACGGCGCTAATCAAACTTCGACTATGACCACGGTGACCGGTTTTGCTTTCGTGTTAAGCGTCCTTGCATCGTTTGATGGAATGGGGCTTCAAGTTGAGCCAACCCCAGCAAATTTAGCAAAGTGTGCAAGTTGGCGTCAACTGTACAACCCTGTTTAACGTTAATTAATTTGTGAACAATACTATCAAACGAATCTACCGTTACACAGAACCGAACCACTTTGACAGAACCATGTCAACGTTTTCTCCAGGAAATAGTCAGCTCCGTCGATTAACCGGTAGCAATAGCCTTGCTCGCTAACGTTAGAAGGCTTGCTGTATAACAAAAGTTGACAGCAAACTGAACCAGCACAAACAACTAACGTTACCTTATACAAGCTGGCGAGGTAACGTTAGCTAAACATAGTTTGAGCTGCCCAGGTACCGTTAGCCAACTAGAAAGCTAAAGTTAGCCAGCTTGCTATCGCGGAAATAGACGTCAATTCCACAGCTAGCTAGTTAGCAAACGTTTAGCTAACGTTCGCTATAGCGTTAGCTTGTTTCCGAATTCCAGCCGGCCAAAGATCACGTTGGGGGAATCTAGAAAATATATTTAAAAAATCTTACCTCCAACTCGGTACATGTTGGCCGCCATTCTCTTGTACCCCTTAACAAATACGGTCCCAGGGATTTCCCCGCTTGTGTGGAAAATATCGATCTTAAGCTATTTTATCTTTTTATTTATTGCAGACACCCCCGCCGCGAAACAAAGCCGGGTCCCGGTCCCAGCAGCCAAGCTCTGGCGGGTAAAAGTTTAAAGTTTCCGTTAGAATGTTTCGGAGCTATCCCAAATTGTGTCTTTGTTTCAGTCCTATAAGACCTCCCTCTTCCTCGTCTTCCTCACTCACTCACGCATTCACACTTGCAGGCATGCACACACAGCCCTTGATAGCTAGCCTGTCTTTTACTCCACTCTTCCTCCCATCCTCCGCTCCCAGCTTCATCCTCCTCTTCTTCACCTCCGCTCAATTCACACACTCAACACACACTCACACTGCCCCCCTCGTTAGTAAACGTCATCTTCGGAAACTTTAGTCGTTCAATTCCGGAGCCCCCCCACACCATACTCTCAATTAGGATGACCTTTTGTTTTATATATAAATATATATGACCGATCTAAAGCACACACAAAGAACAATTTATCTCAAACTCACAAACATGCACGGCTTTTGTTCTGTCCTGGATCTGACCATCCCCAAAGCGCCACTGTCACAGAAGACCAATAGGTCTGCCATAAAATATCCAACAAAATAATTATTGAGCCGTGCATCAATTAAGGTAATACGAAATGTCCCAACATCCCACACATTTGGCAAATTAGATTAGCTTTGTTTCTTCAGTAAGCAATTTTATGTCAGATGGGTGCCATGCTGGCAGCCCTGGTACTAGAATACCATGCATTTAAAGATTAAAAATGAAAGGTAAAAATGTTACATAAAGCTGTAGGAATAATGCTGAATAAGTCTTTGTGATTGGCATGATGAGTGTGCAAGAGACATGATGAGTCACCTGACAAAGCTTCTTCACTAAGCTTAGGATCTCGCACAACTCACTGTGGCAATATTTTGAACAGCACTGCCCTCTAGAGAAATTGGTGATACTCTACAGCAGGAGTTCTCAATCATTTCCAGCCGAACAAAACGAGAAGTATAGACTGCTCTGAAAGTTAATCCTGACAGGTTGACATTTGAATGTAGATTTAGATTGACTCTTAATTTATTATAAAATGATTCTTGTCACAACAATGTGATTTTTTTTTAAACATTGGATTGAAATTATCCTTTATTATTTTGAGTTTTTTTGTCCAAAATATTTGTTTACTGATACAGGGGTTTCCTTACTCAAAAGTAGTCTGATTTTGCTGTTAGAGTAAATGTTTTAATAGAAAAAGCCCTGTCTGAATTACAGAAAAGTCAACAACAAAACAAATGAAGAATTGAATCCCTCCGGACAAAGACCCCTATCAAGTGTGCCAAATTGTAACACAACCGTTGCGCCATCGCTGTGAAATTATCAATACTATATGTTCCCCCTATTATATTGCAATTGGGAGCCTTTTTGCTTCAATAAAGAGGTCCCCTCCCTAAGTCGCAGACCACCCCACCCATAGCTTTCACTATTAAAATAGAAGAAATACAAAGCTACAATTATTTTTATTTACCTAAATTATCTTGTGGTCATAAAATCACATCACATGTAAAGATCTCTTGAACACACAAAAATGTGAATGCAAATAATGTATAATGGTCTTTTCATTTATGATTTTCAGGATATTGTTTCCAAGAGAACACCTTGCTTTCATTGGTCTCAGTCAAATGAATGTATAATAACAGATTGAGGAAATATGCATTTGGTAAAAGATTTGAGATTTTTTGTCAACAATCAAAGCACCACTATGGTGAATGTTGTGCCCTAAAGAGCCACTTTGATACAAGAACAAAACATGTCATGATGGAATATTCTCAAGATCCGTTTTAGTTGGAAAGAAAAAAAAACACTCATCATTTGGTCAACCAAGTCAAACAAGAAATGTCACACTATACTATACAGTATTGTGAGCAGTGTGTTACACTTCCAGTTCAATGTGTCACAAAAATGGTCATGGGCACCTGAAACCAACCCAATCGAGCTCTAGTACATTATTTCCTTGTCCTTTGTCTGATTCAAACATTAACAAACCACCTTTGACGATCTAAGAACAAGGGTTTCCAGTTTCTTCTGTTTTAAAGAGTAGCAGAATCTGTCCAGCAACAACGTTCTCCCTCCTATTCCTTATACCTCTGTCTGCCTCTGTTTGATTTTGTAAACAATTCTTCTTGCGTCTTCACTACTCTAGTAGTGCCTTTTTAGGAGGCAGCTAGCTCTAGGGAGCTGGTGGATGTGGAGAAGGCAGAGGCTAGACGTTCTCTGCTGTCCCCAGTCCCCACCTTCCTCACCCTCCACTGGAGGATACAGGTGTCTTTCCCCCCCATGGAGAGCAGATGGCTGTCTCGATGGGTGAAGCGCACGTTGGTCACATGACTGCCATGGCCCTCGTACTTGTGGCTAGGGGCCTGGCGGGGGAAATGGGAAATCACATAATGTTACGCCATTTTCATGAATCAAAATAACATACTATTATTGGGTAAAACGGGAGTTAGGGTATGGGTTTGACCTTAAGTTTTGGACAGGGGTACTGGAAGAGGTGGACTTTGCAGAAATCATCTGCCACTGCCACCATCCGTTCATTGTGGGATCGACACAGGGCGTTGATGTCTGTGCCATCTGAGCCCTCTAACCACACCCCTGGGGGAATAACACAAGCCATACCATCGATGATTATATTCATGATGTGAATCGGTTAGGAGCCACAACTACTTTACCACTCATGATTGCCAAATGGTTGTCATGTTTTACTGTAGATGCTTTGAGTATATTTTTGTATGACGCAGTGAGTGAGATTGATGAACAATTTTAGTTTTACAGAGTATTTATACTGTCTTTTTTTGTTGTTATCAAAGGCTATATGTGCTATTGAAAGGCTTGTGTATAAATTGCTCTCACCCATGACATGGAAGCCCAGCACACAAGTATAAGAAGACCATTCCCTATCCCTGCTCTCATAGCGGTTCCTCAACAGCTTGCAGCCTGCAGCAACATCCCCTGTTGAAATATGGATACATTTCCATAGAGTAAATGAGATACGCTTATCAATGCAAATGTTGGTGAAGAGTAACTTTCCAATTGAAAATCTAGAGAGTTTGACTACCCATTCCACTTACAATAAAGGATCTCATAGTCACCGGAATTAGACATGACGTAATTTCCGTCTTTGGACCAATCCAGGTGGGTTATGAAACTGGAATGGCCCTGATTGGACAGGGACAAAAGGGGATTAAACCAAAACACAACTACAGACGCTTGAGCAAGAAGGCGCCCTACTGTACAAAATACCATTTATATAGTGTCATCCATCCCCGATTATACCAGAGTGGCCTACTCACATTGCACTTTCCGAAGCGGCTGTAGCGCCTGCCACTTTCGGTCACATTGTAGATGTAGATGAAGTTGTCATGGGAACCCACAGCCAAGAAGCTACCATCTGAGAACCAAGCACAAGGGCGTTCCACAAAAATATAGTGAGGGTTTCCTTAGCACCGTTAAAGGAGTGTTAAAGAAAGTTTGTGAGTGAGAAAGCGCCAGGAGCTCTGACCTGGAGAGTATCTCATGACGGAGTGCTGCTCATTGCCATCAGTGTATTCTGAGACCATCTCTCTGGTTTGCAGGTCAAGGACCAGCCACCTGGGTTGGGGAATGGTGTGTATATGTGTGGAGGTTGTTGGGAGTGGGAGGGGGGAGGGGGGGGGGCAGGAGATGCCATGATTAAGACGGAAATCCCCTTCTAGTATGTTGACCTAAGTATGGAATAAGTACCGACAGTCCACATAATAAACGAAACAATCAGTGACATTGTGGAGGCACAAATCATTTTGTTTAAATGGCTTGCCTTCCTGTGCTGAGGCCAACAGACACCACAGCTCCGTTGGGGCAGAAATCTGCACACAGCCCATACTCCTAAAGGACATTAAAAAAGTGTTTAATTATGTTTGTTTGTGTGTGTCTGTATGTGCAACTGTAGAGTATTTGTGTAAAGACCTACCTCTAGCGTAACGCACCAGTCCATTGTGTGCTCCTCTGTGTTCCAAAGACACACCTGTCTGTCATGGCCGCAGGTGAGGAAGACGTCCTGGGAAGGGTGAGTCGCCAGCCCCCACATCTCGTCCACGTGACCCTGGAAGAAACGCAACACTCAACACTCACAAACACACACTGTTAAAATACTTGAGCACTTATGTGGTTATCTGGCAGTCTTTCAATGGTTCAATGCTCTTGAAAATAATTGTGTGTGTGTTGGCTACTTCTAACGCTGTCTCTGCTAAAACGAACTTTCACTGCAAAGTTAAAAAAAACAATACAAAAAAAAAATCGAATTGCATACTTGCACTATGGCCACAAAGCCATCTGCGAAAGTGCCCCTAAGGATAGCATTTCGGGTGGTACCAACTAACAGCTCCTCTCCATCCACATCTGCAAGGGTGCGGACTGCTCCAAAGTTTTCAGGAATCTAAAAACAATAGCAATTACAAAGACTTTCTCTCATGTCATAAAATGCACACACAAACACGCATGCAAACACAAACACACAATCGTCACCTCGCACTCTCCCTCAGGTGCCAGGTCGGCGCTCCAGCGGATGACTTTGCGGTCCTTGCCCCCACCACTGAGCAGATTGCCACCCTGCAGCATACACAGGGCAAACACACTCCCTTCATGGGCCCTTGTCTGGCGCATGATCTGAAAGGTCTCTGGACACGGGGCAGACAGACAGGCTTAGATTGGCTCTGTGGTGGCTTATAGGCTGCTGAAGATGGATATCACTTAAAGACTGCATTTAACTGTCTACTTACTAGTAAAATACTTCAAACAATCATCAGCCAATTTATCTCAATCCTCTGTAAATGCCTGGAGATAATGTGTGATAGGGCGACAGAACAGACCTTTGGCTCCTTTTCCCAGTGTCTTTACGTCAGCAGCGGACTTTCCCCACGTTAGGATGTTTCCCTCCGAGTCACCAGTTAAGACGTCTCCCGTAAGGCTGAAGACAAAGCTCTGGATGAACTTGGGCTTCTTGTATTTCTGTTGAGATAGGCATGCCACTTCAACAGGAGTGACAGAATCTTTTCTTTTCTTTTCAGGCTTGAGAACATTCCATTCCTTCCAACTGTAACTTTCCTTCCACATCCGAGGTGACTTATCCGGTTTCTGATGTTTACACGTAGCTAATGATTTTGAATCTCTATGAAGGTGAGCGATTTAAGTAGAAGAGGGAAAAACTTAGCTCCTTTGACATAGAAGGTAATAAAAAAATGGCATAAGCGACTCCACTCACGCCAAAGATGCCTTGTTTCTTGGTGAGCGTGCCGCCGCTCAGCGTCCAGAAGTAGACGTGTGACTTGCCACAGGTGATGATGTTGGTGCTGTCACTGGGGTTGAACTCCACAACAAACACTGCCTCGTTGGTGCTCTGAAATTAGACAGGAGCCAACCTGATACACCAATCACTGCCGTGATCACCTCCTGTGTAAAATACTCAGCACTGAATAAATGTACTGTTTATCTTCTTTTTTTTTTTTAAACGATGCATTTTTCTGTTTAATAATAAGAACTCAGACTAAACAAGGCATTATTACAGAAAAAGTTAATTGTATTGCTTTACAGAATTCATTCTTTTTTTTGTGCTGTTCCATGGAACATATTCCATTCGTATCCAGTGGGGGGAGAGTCTGATGTCATCTCCCGCCTGATGGATTAACTAGTATGTTTACAGAGCATGATCTGCAGTCTTCACACTCCCACTTCTGCTCTGACCGCTATCAAAACGAAACTGCTCTGTGAGCTGCATTCCCATGATAAATGATGCGTATGCAAAATCAATTTCCAAGGGCCGCAATGATATCCTTAATACACCTATCTATGCAACCCCCCTGTCAGTGTAGACACATGATATACACAAAAATATATATAAGCAGCCACCCACGGGACAAATTCACTGTCTAAAATATTTACACAGTTGCCGTGACAACGTTGCAGGAATTACTCTCAAGGAAGTTGAGAAATTTGGGACAAAAGCCCGTGACTGAACAGAGTGACGTGGCTGCCATCTTTTTTTTCTTAATCTCTGCAGACAGACCTCCGTTATATAGGGATCTACACATTTTCCCAGTTCTGGGACTCTGGCATCAGCACTGCCTACGCATGCAAATTCTACTTTTGGCTCCGAGCAAAGACAAATGGAAGCAGCACACGGAGGGAGTATCATGATTTCATACAGGGCTGTAATGGATTCTTTACATTTTGGTGCAGAGCAGTGATAATGATGTGTATTTGGGTAATAGGCCCCTGATAAGGATTATGCACTGAGTTAATACAACAGAGTACAGTTTAGTGTGTGTGTGTCTTGAAACTTTACCTTAACCTCTGCATGCTTGATTCCTTTTGCACAGTCCCACACTGACAGCATGTGTTCGTTTGAGTCATCTATCACACATAGGAAAGCACCAGCGTCCTGCAATCACAGGGCAGAAAGTGTAGCACGAGAAGAGAGTGGCTTCCAGAGTAAAACCATAACAGGACAGGCAAAAATGATGCAACACAAGGCAAGGACAGACTAAAACAAAGGGTCGGCAAGAGACTCAATTTCATTTGAAGTCTTTTATCGGCAGCTATGCCAAATCCATTTAAGAAGATCATTATTGTTTTTCTGCAATCATGAAGCCTACTAAAAATGAATGAGGGTTTAAACGTATGAAGTGTTCTCTATGGCTCAGCGTACTTACAGCAAAGGAGAACGCCACTGAGCCTACCCCTCTTTCAAATGTGCCCAGGCCAATCTGTTGCAGAGTGACCAAGGTGGACGAGTCCCAAATATGGACAAAGGGCTGCAGGGCCTGAAACACAGGGTAGTGGAGTTAACCTCTCTGGAATATGCATCACTATGAAAATAATAACTAGAGTGTCTTGGCAACTAAGCATTATCTGTGGGCTTAATCCAAAACGTTTCAGCATTACAATACAACATAGTTGTTTTCCTTCCACCCTCACCTTGCCATCCTTATCTACCCCTGCCGTCTGGCCTGAGGCCACCCGCACCTTATCCGGATGAATAGTCAGACTGCGGGAATACAACAAACGTGACACGGCAAACATCATATACTCTAAAGACACCAACGGGATTAGATTCAGTTCAAAATGGCAGCTGCTTATCTCACGGATGCACTGACCAGCGGACGCAGTCGGTGTGCTTGCGGTAGTGGCGCTGCGTGCGATTGTTGATGTGATAGAGCACCACCACACAGGCGATGAAGTACACCGCCTCACCCGTTGGCAGCAGGTACAGGTTGGCACGGCAGTCCCGCCCCCGGTAACCGTAGCTAGAGGCAAGGCGAGTCAAGGTGACACTGTTCCAATCATGTCTCTTCAGTCTTAACTACGGAATTAGGCCGGAAGCCATTTCACCCCCAGCTTTCCACCGTAATAGGTGATTTATAGTTGACACTGTTCTGAGTTGTAGGCGGCTTTACTAAAGGACACTGGAGAATTTATACGTTTACCTTTCCCGACTACAGTAATTGGTTATATAGATTACATGGCTTGTTTCCAAGTAATAAATGTCAACAAAAAGGTAGAAGTTTAATGAATGAGCTCAACATGTTTGGCCCTCATACATTTTCACAGCTGTGGCCGTACGGACGGGAGATCAAAAGGATACACCCAATCCAGTTCCAGTTTCTCTGGAGGTGGTTCCATCTTCAGGTCCTCGTAGTTATTAATGTTAGAGGGTATGTACATGGTGATAGGTCGACCCCGGATGAACATCTTGATGGACTTTTCTGTTATCCAGCCAGAATTGAAAGTAGTCAATAATGCTACAAACCTCATACAATATTTTAATACATGATATACATGTATACATTAATACAGATTTGCTATGGTTCTACAGTACCAGTCCAACAAATGGCTCATAATGTGAATCCCACTCCCATGACCTAAGCTCTAGGTTCAATGACATAACAGCACATCTACGGGTCTTACCTTGACTGTAGGTTCCCCTCCTAGGCCCCGGGGACCCTGGGTGAGAGACAGGGTACGGGGTTAACCCAAAAAAAAAAAATTGAGTGGCCATGGAGCTCTAAATCACAGCTGATTCCAGCCTAGCGGATCCTGTCCTGACATTAGAGAACCCTGGGGATCTATTCAAGACAGTCTGAGAGCCATATCTGTCAGAACAGCTCGGGCGGGTTTTTCAACTCAGCCCCATTTCCTCAATGGCTGTTATTCCACTTTAAAAGAGCGGAGAGGGCGATGTGGTGAGTTGGACAGCTTTAGCAGTTCAAGGTGGGGAAAAGGGCTTGACGCCTCATTCTGGCCAGTTATGAAACGATCGTAAAGGGCCGAGACTGGGACAGACGCATTTTTATCACAATAAAATATAAACTGCCTGTAGCGAAAAGATCTTAACGAGTAACTAAAGATGAGATATTCATTTAATTACGTCTCTTTTTGAGGTCATAAACTCTTATTAATTAGGCGACACTATGCCAGCTCTGCAAAAGTTATTAGTTAATCTGTAGTAATTATTTTGTGAATAGTGCATTTAATGGGACGAATAAAGACTGAAATTATAATCAACAGTCCTGTTTACTTTATGCCCTCTTGGAGTGAGCTAACTCATGAACTGTCAGAACTGGCCAGGAACGAGAGAGGGAGATAGAGAGAGATTTAAAAAGAAACGGAGGTTTTGGCGGACTCCTCCTCCATCCATCATTCCGTCAGGAGTTTTGGAGTGGTGCAGCCGCATGGTGCTAACCACAATAGATGGGTTTCCAGAGAGAGGCTGGCTGAAGGGCTCAAACAAGGCCCTCCAGTGTCTCAACTTGAGAGCGACTGTGCTTGGCTTCCAGAAAAAAAGCAACAGCCAAAAAACAAAAAAAAAGGAAGACATAAAACTTCCCTGGGATCACAGCTTGACAAGTGATATTTCTGGAATTCTTCAGGGTGTGGTCAACGGATGGCCCTGAACTCTGAGCAACCTAGTATTTTTACAGGATGCACCAGCAAGTTAAATTCTGTTCTGTACACGTTTCAGTGTGTGGTGATAGTCCACCAGGCAGCTGGTTGAATGACTTCTGTTACTCCTCAAACCAACTTCTATACCCAGTTCCTTTCTTCCTATATAACTACATTACAGTAGGGCTAGATAGTGTTTCTAAAAAGGTTGCTATTAACAGAGGGTGGACGGCCCACTCTGCATTCAGCTCTGTTGATCTCATGTACAGCTGTGCTTACAGTAACGATGGAAGCTTTGCCGTAGTAGTAGTGAGTCAGTCATAGTAGGAGCACTTATCCTCCAGTAAACACTGCGGCCGTTCAGAAGGCCTACGCCATGTGCTCTCATCAAAAAAAGCTTTCCCGACATGCGGGCCGGCCCACTGATCAAATTTGGGGACTATTATGTCGCTTCGATAAGCAAATCAAAACGATTTTCCGCCAATTGAATCCCCATTAGAGCTGACTAGTAAAAGCCATAGCAACAATCGCCTAGGGAGAATGTCCTTTAGCGCTCTCTGCTTTGGGAATGAATCCCATAAAAGACCACACGAAAGGCCAACACTCATAAAAGATAAACTAACCACTTGTATGGGAATGGCTCTGAAAGCTATAATAGATATTCCGCAAGATAAAACTCTGGCACAGAACATATTTTTATACATACCATTTTTTTCATAAAGGTTACTGTCCTGACTGGAACATTTTTTGTTTGAGTTTGTCATAGGTGAGCTGCACGTATTCTGAGCTTCTTGACCACTAATTTGTATATGTAACATTCCAGTCAACAGAGTAGAGGGAAGTTCCTAGATGGATTACCTGCATTGGAGTTGAGGTCTTTGGCTCGGCTGTGGAAAGAATAACCATCAGAGTTAGACGGACATACAAATTAAACTACTTCGAGGCAACCTGGGACCCTTCTCTACAACGACTATAGGCGCAGGGCTCACGGACAGGGGAGATGAAGGCCTTTTCATGAGAATGGGATTTTATTGGTATCGAGGATACAAAAGAGAATTCGGTTTTCCATAACATAACTGTTTGGTGGTGTATGTAACTTTTTGGCAGCTTTGGGAAAATGTGTAATGTGAATATGGGCTGTGACAGTTGTGAGTGATTGGCTGGCTCACTTCTCCAGGCTGGAGGAGCGAATGAGGAGGTTGGCGGAGGACACTGCCTTCTTGTCCAGACGTTTTTTGCTCTTCTCCTGGGTCTCCTTCCCCAGTTTCTCACTGTTCCTGCGAACCCTGGTTGAGGCACAGAGCACAGGGAGTTTTCACAAGTACTTCCACCCCTACACGCACATGCAATTACTCTCTATCTCTCACTCACTTAATCACGCACAAACTCACACAACATCTGATGAATCAATTGGCAAGCTATAGCTTCCGTGTTCTTGGATTTGTTCATGTGACAACTTCCCAGCTTCCTGGTGCCACAGCCCTCCATTGAAACCAGAAATCAGACCCCCCAAAAATTCATGTGACCAGAAGGGTCCTTGTCATTTGCTGCACATAAGGCCTTTGATCAGGGAAGTGAAACCCAGCTGGCAACCCCCTCCCTTCCGCTTTGTGCTTTTTAACTTAATCTCTTATCCGTACAGCGGCAAACAATGCCTTATGCTTGTTTGTGAAATACATATCCGTACTGTCTGCAGTTTGTAAGATGTCTGAGGGACACTGTCCCTAGTACCACTGGTTTCCATGGAGGGGCATTAAAGAGCTGAGCAGATCACAGCTTGGAACATATGCTGTCAATCGGCAAAGTCTCTCCCACGAACCACAACAAGGAAATAGAATAGAACACACACAGGCACAAAAGGAAACACCGCAAAGCCCACGTGAGCGCGTGCACTCAGACACCAACACACGCACACACCACTACACTCAGACAAAACCAAAAGATCTGGGTTAAAATGATTCCTGTCTAACTGGTGCATGCTGCATGAATCAGACTGAATGCAGAATGGAGAGGGCCCATTGAAATCATGGCATGCGGTGGATCATGCTGTATTAATCGGTGCTCAGAGAAGGATAGAGATGAAAGTGAGCGATTTGATCAACGGTTAGGATAGATGCATGGACAAAAGCCCCTTTGCTAACATAATCATATCACACCACACACACCATAGTTCATCAGTGTTCTGTGAAGACCCTTTATCTGCCTGTTGGCTAAAACCACACGGTACTACAACTGGCCTTCAAAAACCTTAATTGGATGGATTGGACGTTGACTGTGGACGTTGGAAACTGCAGTAGTTTTGAACCTCCTTCACGTTTTATTTTTTTTGTCCTCAAATAGGTGTTGACATGGCAACAGATGCCCCTCAGCTTCCTCATTTAATTCACCACCGTTGTGCACACTGCTGCGTTCAATAGCCCCTCATATTATGTTTTCCACTGCCGCTAATTGTCTCGCCCTCCCTCTCTTTCTGGTGCTTCTCTTGGACGTGTCTCTCAGCGTAAACGAGGAGGGGCACTGTGTGACGTTCAACCTTCTAGCCCCACATTTAATCCGCTGTTCAAACAGACAGAAAGCGGTATACGAGCCAAATCAAACAGGAAGACAGGCCCTGTCATTCCAGAGGCTTGGCACTACAACACTTCCCAATCCCCACCTGCTAAGAACAGAACTGATGGCTTGGCGAGAGGGGTTTGTGTTTGCAGAAAAGCGCTGGTTTGATTCTTGTCATGCAAGTTAAAGTAAGGAAAAAGAGGGGGAAAAAACAGGAGAGGGCGAGAGAACGCACAGAGTTTTCTTCTCTCCCTCCAGTAAGGAGGACAGGGGTCCGGCCCGGGGGATGGGGGTGTGGTCTTTGGGGGGAGCCGGGGAGACCGACGCAGGGGTGTGGGGGGCCGAGCCCTGGTCTTCTGGGGAGCCGGTGGGGTCTTGGAGGTCCACCTTCTGGAGACCCCTGAGGGTGGTGGGGCGTATGGGCTCCTCCACCATGGAGGAGGCCCACGTCAGCTCCTTCTCCTCTTCCTCCTCGTCGTCCTCCAGACCCTGGACCCGGTGGAGCTTGGCCCGGTTCCCCTCCACCACCGGCTGCCCCGCTGGAATGGCATCCTCCAGGCACAGGCTCTGGGCGACCCTGGTGAGAGTCAGAGGCACCCTGTCCTGCCCGGTGGCCTGGCCCAGACTGGGGGGCTCTGTCTGGGTGCACCTGTCGTGGGAGGTGGGTCTAGGTCTCAGGTGCGAGGACACAGAGTCCCCTGTATGGCCGTTCTCATGGATCACATTCCTGTTAACCACTTGGCTTAGATTCACACAGGGAAAGTTACAAATTGGGAGAAAGAGATCAAAACAATATAGTTATCAATGCATTATTTTATAATTCTTTACTTCAAAAGGCACATACATAATTAGATAAAGAAATTGAGAAGAGGCTAGCACATGCCCAGTGTCAATCAATAGTAGCCCTGCCCTGCACGTTTTCTTCCAAAACAGTTTATGAACTATGCTGGTCCAAATATAAATTCAGTGTGTGTGTACTCAGTAGAGAGGGGGCAGATATTGGTCCTTGTAAAGACAAGTGATATAAAATGAAATCTTTAAAAATTATTATTACTACCATTATTATTGACATTAACATTATAAACCTGTTAACTACAGAATGACTTTATCTCTGGTACCTGGTGGCCGAGTGTCGTGGTCCCTCTGGAGCCGAGCTGGTGGAGAGCTTACGTCTGGAGCAGCCCTCGGAGCAGCTCACCTGGTCCAGGACCAGTGCTGCTGCTGGGTTCACTGCAGGAGGGGACAACGTGTTCACCTACGGTTACTTCTGTGTCGCTTCACAGCTACGGCTCATCCCAGAAAACATCCAGACTTTTTCTCAGACTGATTTTATCGAGAAAGCACTGGTTGAGGAATGTTGTATCCATCCCGTGACATTGGGAGAGGGCGGAGGTGTATCGTTTGGGCAGGAAGGAGCACCCACCTGCTATGAGCTGCTGTTTGAGCAGAGGGAGGAGCTGGTCGTGGAGGTGCAGCCGGCGCAACGCGTCGGCCAGTGATGACTTCAGCAGCGTGATCTCATCCTCCTGCGCCTGCAGACGCACCTCCAGTAGTGATGGCTGGCCTGGGAACTCCACCGCGCTGCTTTCCGCCGACACGTCATCTGCACAGGCAAAATGAGGCAGCCAATAGGGAGGCAGAATGATTTGGAATGCTTTGCCGTGATTGGTTGGGGGAGATGGCAGGCAGACCAGTCAACCAATATACAGGAAGATAATTTGCTTGCATGTCTGTCAGAGAAATCATAGATAATGATAGTTATAACACCGTTCTGTTACTCACAAGTATCACAAGCGAGTTGCATATGTGGGTCAAGGAAATTGTACTGTATAAAAACTGGGTAAAACGCAAGTCAGTCAAGACCTCTCCACCCCAAAATGAATGCTATACCATCAAGAGCTGCAGACCATACAACCGCAGGCCAAGATAGAAAGCAGACCTTATGGAGACCAAAATGGGCCTCATTGAAGCGGCAGGCAGACTACACACCTAACATTAAGGCTGTCATCCATCACTGTTTGAAGCTCAAAGGCTGGCAACAGGCTCTCATAGTTCGGTGAGGACTCTTGTTTATTTACAGAACATGCTTCCTCTATAATGCCGCTCGCCGGCTGATGAAGGCCTCCGTTTTTCCATCACAAAAAGAACGCAGGAGATCCATTATTCCCTGTTAGCAGCTCAGCACATTGTACATGTGTTTCTGCTTTCCTCAAAGCTCTCGGCCATTTCCAGGAGCAGCCTCGCAAAAAAAGAGGGCTGGAATGTTTTAATTGTTTATCATTAAGTTGTGTTTAAACAAGGTTTAGGACAGTTAAAGCCTGGCCAGAGACTTCCTCGACGTGTTTGACTTGGAGGATTAGTGTAGTTAGGAATGGGCCTTTTTTAAGACCAATAATCCTGTACGTTTAGATTTCTTTAACCCACCTTACAAATTCCTAGAAAATGACAATAGATATGTACTGTTGGTACAGTAGGTGACATTCCCGGGTATATGTAGCGCCAGAGTATGTGAAACACACACCTGTATTAATGAGGTGCCGAGAGGTATTATCAAAAAGAAAAGAAAGTCGCCGCACACTCGTAGCTCCGATGCAAATATTTATTATTATATTTATTAAAGTAAAGCCACGCTGCCTTCATCGGGATTGCTCTATATCTACATTCCAGGGTGTTGGTGATGCTTTGTGTGTGTGTGTGTGTGTGTGTGTGTGTGTGTGTGTGTGTGTGTGTGTGTGTGTGTGTGTGTGTGTGTGTGTTTGTGTGTTTGTGTGTGTGTGTGTGATTGTTTATTTTATTGCAGACCACACTTCCTGCTTGTACTGACCATATTTATCTGAATAGATACAGTGTGGTCGTGTTGGAAAATCCCATGCTGCTTGTACCACTGCAAAAAAATTACTTCCCATAACGAATGGACTGTGGGTTGCTATGGTCACCACTTCCTGGTAGTGTCAGTTAAAAGGTCTGATCAGGGTCTAATTTGAAATCAACCTTTCACGCCACGTCTGATCATCTGCCTGTTTCCACCATACAAAAACAATATGTCTCATCAAAAAAACGGCTACATAGAAAGACTCAGTTCATAACCCAATATCATTCCAAAATACATCATAGCATTATCCTATAGGGAGGTACATCAAAAGGTGAAGGGGCCTAGTTCAAAAGATCTACGCAATATTCTCCAACCACACAGTGATGACGAAACTGCTGTTTTCCTAAAACAGTGGTCTGACAGCCCGGGGGACAAAGGAAAACATTTTGAAAAAGAGACTTGTTAGGCAAATCGCTATGAATCACGCCGCAGACATGCCTTAACAGATTTGACTGTGGCCTGGAGGTTGATTTACATCACACTGCTGGCTCAGTGGGCTCTGGTACCACAGGCACCATGCCAGCCAGCTACCAGGTTCCACGGGTTTACAGAGGAGTTGGGGCTTCCTCTTTCAAGCTCCCTGCTCTGGGCTAGGTCCCAAACGGACGTGCTCAGTACTTCCCTGTACCGCCCCTCCTCGTCCTACCTCCTACCCAGCCCTCATCATCCTCCGTTCTGTAATTGTTCATTTCTCGCTGCACCTCTTGTTTCCTCCTCGTCCTCGTTCTCCTGTTCCCCGTTTAATTTTTCTCCAACTTCTTCCTCCGCTCACTTGACTGCCACTTGTCACGCGTTCTCATTTCGCCTCTACTTTCCTGGCCCTCCTTATATTCCACCGCCTACGCAAATCTCCAAGTCGTCAAAATCGTATCAATCTATGGTACAAAGACGGTGAGTCATAGCTCTGAACCATTTAACCCCTGCCTCCTTGTTTCCTGAAGCTGGCATGTGGGCCCGTACACGCATTGTAAATAAATCAGATATCAAGAAGTGGCACTCCGTTACGAACTTAAGCTTGAGTAAATGGCGCGGGCTTATTCCTGAAGCGGAAAGGAGTGGCCGTAAGCACCTCTTACCCCCGGCGTGGGTGACACGTTTCCCTAGAACTTCTCAAGCACTTGCCTGTTGTGCGTCGCTGGCTTGTAGCACGAACACGAATACTTTCAACGGTTGAGCAAGAGCGCTGCTGCCAAGAAAGCAACAACGGTGGCGACTGGTTCTCCAATAATAAGAGAGATTCCAGTGATATGAAACATCCGTCCACACGCACTGGAAAACAAACACACACATATACATACACGTATGAACAACCTCTGGGCCAGAACTGTTCCTAACATCCCTCAGTGCATGCGCAGGTGCTGGCACACACACACGCTGGCACACACACACACACACACACACACACACACACACACACACACACACACACCGCCTTTGGACCAGAACCATGGCTCCAGTCCATGCACAATGGGGTCTTTGAGGCCTCTGCTTGACTTCTCTGTCTGAACAGACTGTGCCCGCTGTCTGCAGATCTCTCCCTTGGCAAGTCAATAGACACACAAACACAGAAGCATAAAGCTGCAAGAAACAACCACAGAAGAATATTACAGGAGGGTATGGCATATTGTCTTCATTTCTCTACTGTGGAGCCCTCCCTACCACTGGGCCTCGCCTCTGCTTTCAATCCTCACAACAAACTGTCCATGGGGCCTGGCTCCTCTTGGGCTCGATGAGCCTGGTCCTAACACATTCACGCCAGATAAGACAAACCCTGACATCATCCACATTTTTGAGGAGGGGCAGAAAATACCTCTGTCTACTCGCAGAGAGGAAACACCTGTCATACTCAACAGGCAGCGAATAAAAAAAAAACTGAACAACATCGTGTTGTTTGCATCCACCTTAACTGTGGTTAGATGTGCCTATGATGTGCGTGGGATAAGTCAAAGGGGAATCTGAATAGCATACACAGGGCTGTGAGTCTGGAGGGGGCCCAGCTGTTGCTCTGGTCAAAGTCGGTGCTTTCCCACAAGGAATCGGGGCCAGCAATGTAGGAGGGATTCTCATTCTACCAAGGCTTTCAACTGCAGAAGCCCCCTCACCCCCCAGCTGACAGGGCCAACAGTACGTCAAGCCTGTTAGAGACTCTGAAAATGAACTGGCTGGAAATGAAAAACAAGTGGGGCGGGAGAGCGAGCGAGGAAGGGAGGAGAACAATGGAGAACAGTTAGAAAGAGAGGGGAAAAAAACGGAGAGCGGGGACAATAGGCTGGGGACAGCAGCCGTTCAGTATGATCTCTTAAACTCGGCCTGGCTACACTGCAGCTGAGGGGAGCGGCTAAGTACAACACAGACATACACACACACACCAGAGACCACACACAAAAATGTATCACCCAGCCATCCCTCGAATTCTTGCTCTGCATACAGTACGCTTTACCTCACCCTCTCACACACAAACATACACACACACACACACACACACACACACACACACACACACACACACACACACACACACACACACACACACACACACACACACACAGGCCTCACGACAAAGACTAGCTACCTAGGGCCCAACACATAAATAAACAAAAGTTCCTGAGGCCTTAGCTCTGTCATAATGCCTTTTAGCAGGAAACGGCCAGAGCTTTAGAGAAATTACTCACATAGACCTTGCGGTGGACAAACATCATGTGACAGCATGTCGAGAGGCATTCTGGTTCCTTCCAGTTTTAAAACGGCAATACATTTCCATTAAACTTGGAAAATGGCAGATAAAAAAGGGAAGAATTGCAGGGCCTTAATCAAGAAGAGAAATAAACAAACCTGATTTCTCAGCCCATCAAATATTTTCATCTTAACCATGCATCAGAGGAATTGGCAGCATGCTTTCAGCCAGTGTGCTGCTGGGCCACATCTTCATCTGGCCAATGTTGCTGTGTTTACCAGTAACTTTAAAAACAGCCACTACTAATAAAACATAGCAATATAGAGAGCTTCATTTCCAGAATGTATTTATAAAACCAATGTACTAAGTACAGGAAGCACAACTTGTACTACATGTGCAAAATAGATTTGGTCAAGCTCATCTAGAGCTAAGCCTGTGGTGTCCCCAAAGCTCACCATAAAGGTCGGGGGACATTTTGTGACATTATGTTTGGTTCAAACCAGAAGTTAAAAGGGATCGTATAATGTCTTATTATTAATCTACACAAGACTGGCAGTGTGTGGAAGTGTGATAGCAGAACAAAGTAAATTCGATAACACTATGAAGTAACCACCCCACCAAACATGATGTAAGTTTGTACAGAGTACCTGGGTGGCTGTGATCAACAGAGCCAAATGGAAACACAAGCAAATTGCCTTTAAAATATACCTAGTATACAACATATGTTGGTTTCTATATGATGTTATTATTATACTTGCTATCAGCAAGAACAGAAGAGTTTGTTATAGTCAAGAGATGTATATGGCAATAGTTTGGGTCACAACTGTAAAGTGTGCAGCTGCTAGCCAGCTAAATTAAATGAAAAGACAGTTATGAATGGACATTCAGGGTGGTAATTTTTTGTACTGTTGCCATTCTGTACAGTAACGGTGTATTATGAATGTAGCCAGTTGCTGCCTTGCTGAAGCCATGAGGAACCAATTACAGGTTAGCAGTGTTGAGGGTCTGGTTTTAAGGGAGGTTGTGGTATTTACTTGTGTGACCTGGAGCTACAGATATATGAAGGATGTCTTGTGGGTAGAAAGTAGAGAGGGGTTCAAATGTCTGGTTCCTTAGACACGTGACCAGTAAATAGTTAATTTGGGTACTAGCAGTCATTTGCTGCACCAAACACTTTTGCTATCTCTCTACTAACCATAGGCTGACTTGTTTTTCCCTTTAACAGTCTGTAAAGCCACCCAAAAGGACACAATTGGAATATGCTCGTATACATGTTCTGATTATAAATGACACAAGAAAAGCCAGTGAATCGCAGTTCCAGAGGGAGACCCCACAACGTACGAAGCATCTGGACTGGCCAAGCCTGGCCTGCTGGAAACAATCTGGAGTTGGCCAGGGCCAACTGGAGTATGGTCTGATTCATGTTCAATGACAGATTAAATATGGGAGCCTCTGCTCTCGAACTGCGCCTCCTCTCTCCAATGACTGATTGACTAAAACAGCCCCGTGACAAATTGATATACCAAGCGTCAATGCTGAGCCAAAGTTTTCCTCTTAACAACCCAAGCCTAAATCAGACATATTCCCAGACCAGAGACTGAGGAAAACTGGGAAATAAAAGAAGAAGGAAACCACAAATATGCACCGGCCCTAATCCTGAAAGGACGAGATTGAGTATTCACAAAGCCAGCAAGACAGTGACTCTATTCAATATCAAACGGGCTGAAAGGCTCGGGGTCATTCCAGGTCTGGTGGTTGGCAGCCTGATCGCAGCAGAGCCGGAGACAGATTTGGACAGAGCAAACCGACACTTTGTTCACCCGCCATGTAGCAGCCCACAGGCTGCTGCCCCTTTAGTTCCAATTTGGGGGCGAGATCAGATTCGAATTTGCTCGGCATCAGCACAGACGTGGGCCAAGGCTAACTCAACTCGGCTTTGCCGTGATTACGCTCAACCACCAAAATGTCTGTCTTCCTTCTAGAGGTGAACTGCTGCCAAGGCAGTGAGTTGTATTAGGTCCCATGCAGTTTTTCTCGTCATGACTACTCTTTCACTGTCTCCTCTCCCTTTACTCTCCCGCCTTCTGCACCAGCCAAGGATCCATTAGACCGGTTTCACAAGTGCTCCCGGCCAGTTCGTGTGAGCAGAGACTTGTTTTGTTGTCTAGTCTACCCAGGTGATGTGGTAGGCTGCAGAGACAACTGGTTGACAAGAACACAGCCTATTCTCCCACCGTCCACCCACTCACTCTCTCTCTTTTTGCATGCCTTTCCGATCGCTCGCTCTTTCTTCCTCTCGCTTTTATTCTAGCCTTTATCTTCGTTTCGTTCTCTCTCGTGTGCTCTCTCCCACAAGCGTTGCTCCGTGTTCACATCAGCGCCTACCAAAACTATTTTCTTTCCCCTGCCAGTTCCTTGTGTTGTCACAGAACACGCTGGCCCTGCAGTACATCCTGTGACGTGTTATAGGCCCCTTCAGACAGGGGCGAAACCTTGTCTCAGACTTTTCACACCCAACATTCAAGACTTGTGTGTGCAGACAGAACACAGGTGCAGAACCTGTAGAGCCCAGTGAGGCACGGCTGTGCGCTGAAAGATAATACACCTGAGCCGTGGTGATGCTGTCCCTTAGGTAACGCGCTCGCAGTGGAAACAGGAGAGGGAGAAACTAGACGCCAGGCTGTTTCAATCTTATGGAGTCAGTGTGTGTGTGTGTGTGTGTGTGTGTGTGTGTGTGTGTGTGTTTGTGTGTGTGTGTGTGTGTGTGTGTGTGTGTGTGTGTGCATGTGTGGAATTCCCAAGGGAAGGGGACTAACTAATTGCAGCAATCTGCTGACAGCGAAGGGAAGCTAAGTCACTGAGACGTTGTTTGGACCGACCAGGTCCTGAGTCCTTTCCAAACCTACTGTATTTTATCTCTTGATTAAAGACTGCATTATAGAGAGCCTCTTTTTTCGCAGAGTAGACGGCGATTAAGTCAGTCAGCCTGATTTGTTGGCTAAACACCCGACTCGGAGGATAAAAATCTCTAAAAATAACCATCCAAAAAGGCCTTTGGGAGAACAGAGATGGGCTGGGCTGGGGAGAGCACATGGAGGCTGGGTGTAGCACAGTGCCATGAAGCTGATAGTCATGTCTGGCTAAATCAAAGGTGCATTATGTGCGTGCGTGCTTCTTCGAATGGGGACAGCAAAGACATGAGGTAGTCTCCTGACTGCTGCTTGTGCGGGCTAAAGCCTCAGCTGAAGGAACTCACAGTGCTTGTGAGATAATGTTGAATCGGTTGTAGAGCAAAACAGCGTCCATAACCGTCAGCCATTTTCCTTTTTAATCACACAGATTTTGCTATTATCATTATACCAATCTGATTATTTGTTTAAATACACAGTTTGGACAGATTGTTTCTTTTAAAAAAGTTGGCCTAATGATTGTGACCTTATTTGATTGCTATAGTAGAAAGACTAAAGGGCTAAAATGTAATACTACCACCTTCTCTCAACAGTCCATATAGCAGCAGGCCTTGTGTCGACTGACAGGCTATCACAACCTCAACATCACCAACTAGTGACAGGACAGAGTGTCCATGTCAGCGGGCTGTTGAGAAAGACATACGGGTGATGGGGAGGCTATGACAGGCAGTCCAGCCTTACACCCACAGAGAAACATGACTGGCTCATGACTAAAACATGATGGACAGGCCATCTCTGCCTGTCAGATTTAGCATAGGAAATAACAAATAGATGGCATATCAAAAAGTCATTAGAAGTCCAGTCTAGCCTTTTACTGCGCTGTGACGTCGTGCTGCTGCTTCCGAAAGTAAGCGAATGTTAAGGCCAAATTGGGCTTACATGTGGACGTTAGGTCAATTCCCCCATATGGACGGATTCAAGATGATACGCCAAAGGTCAAGTTTTGTAATAGTTAGGCTATGGCATATAATGTGGTGCAGCGGAGATGCCAGCCAAGAGTGACACTTAGACAGCAAATCACTCATCCTACAATACCCTACTCAACAAACTGGCAGCAAACTTACCAAAACCAACAACCAGATATCTAGTATGAACAATAAGGACTTAGATTAGATCCCTATATGATATTAATGTGCCTTCTTTATGACTTAACAAGTAAAGGGCCACAGTAGTAATATGTAAAAGTAATACCAGGACAGGAAAAGCATACAACAGTAAAGAGCCATTCTGCTAGCTAATCCGAGCTTTCATAGAGCGACGAAAAGAGAGACTTGGATGGCAGCAGGAGAATGTATCAGGCTTTATCCGAGACCCTCCTGTCTTCCACTCTGCATACTGCAGAGGTGGATGCTTAAACACCACACACTGCCCAGGGCACACGGTGCCTGCTTTCATTCCAACCAGCTCTGAGGCAGAGGGGCCTTGTTCACAGATGATGAAGGGTTATTTACTGTTCCCCGGTGCCCCACCACTCAAACCATTTTACAAGACGGGTAAACACAGCATCAGTTCATGAGGTGGGATGGCGGAGCCGAAAGATGTGCAACAATGGACCCATTGTGCTACCATTTTAGAGAGCCCCATTAAACATGTTTTCATAGTTGAGGTGTGGGTACACTACAGCCAATGGCATCGTTTATTGAGAACAATTAGTTTAGCACTAGCTTACTGGTTGAAAGTCCTCTTAAGTTTGAGGGTCATTACTTATGCAAGTTGACACCAAGGTGTACAATGACAAAAAAAAATGTATGTGATGCAATAATGACACCTTGACGCCACTTAAAATGGATCATAACTATTAAGAATATTTGTGTAAAGCTTTCTGATCTTTAGACATCTAACTTTTCTTGATCTCCATTTACCTTTGATTCGAGTGTGAACAAACACAGCTGGTGGTCTAGCCACAGAAGCTGCAGAAATGTCACAGAAATATGAAGCCGTTGACATCTTAAGGTCGGCCCCAAACGAAGCAGTAAACGATCATAAATCTCTCGTGTTATAAATTAATGGATGACACTTGGACCTACTTCGGTTTATGTGAAGTTATCATCCGTGCGAGGTGACAACTTGCAAAAAGTTATCCGTACGTTATAGCAGATTAAAGGTGATACATTATGAATTGTTATAAAATATTAAAATACCTTTTTTGTCAAGTTATTATAACACTTTATGTCAACCCAGTAAAGGACAAAATAATTGCGATTATCTTAACTTCCATTAAACTATTTTATAAAACTAACTTTCAAATATTTCATGCGCACGCATATCATGTTAATTTCTGTTGCTGATACACCCAAGTGCCAGTTGGAAGAACAAGAATGAGCAACAGCGATTAACTTCGAAAACGTTCTCTAAATAAAACGTTTAATAAATCAATTATTTTCTTACCCAGACTATTTGTGAAGCCATCCATGATCCACTGTTTAAATGTTCTGTGCGGTTTATATTCTGAGAGATTGTTGTTTTATGAAGTTTCTTCCATGTTGAAGGCTGTGGTGACAGAAGTTACACAGTTCTCCAGTCACGTTTCTTCAAAGACATGAAGCAAGCATGATAAAAGTGCATGCTGTTATCTGTAAAATTACACTCAAAAATTGAACCAGGAAATAAATGTTACATGGGCATGTTCAAACTCTTTAGCAACAGATTGTCATATTACAGCCTTGTATAACATTGTTCACAGTGCAATTGAAGAAATGCTCTGTAAATAGTAAAGTGAAACTTGTATTGCAACTTTTTCGAAGTGGCAACACCCACTGGACACTCATATGCAAAAAAAAGCAAGTTCCTTGACATTCTTACAGGCGTTATGACATTCTTTATTTTGCATCAATTTACCGCCACTGTGTGGCATGACTGTGTCCTGCAGTGAAATATTTGTCAAAAGATAAAATGACGGTGGTCGGAACCTATCGTTGTCACCGACGTTCACGGGACAATTAATGCGAATGAACCAGGAACTGCACCCGGCTGATCTGTCAACATGGAGGTCCCCGTAAAGACACTTGTCTGAAGGAGACTGGAGCCATCTCACTTTCATTGTAACCTTCGTGAGTGACGTTCTATTACTATAATTTCGCAGGCTTTACTACTGCTAACTTAATGTTAAAAAATGAATGTGATGCATATATTCAACTTCTGAACCTATTGTTTTGTCCAACATTAGATAACTAGCTAGACAGCTATCGCTAGCTAGCTTGCTAACTTGGCCAAGGTTTTTTTGCTTTTGTCAAAATGACTGGTGTTGCATTACTATGATCACATTATGTTAAGGGTTGCATTTTCTTGCAAAGAACGCCTTCCTTTTACAAAGCCATCATGTAGATAGATATTTACACCTGTCTGAACATTTCAAATCCCCATATTACCCTGTCATCTGGTAAAGTCATGCACCCATATTATGATAGCAGGTCATGCTAGCAGACTTATGTATCATCTCTAATTAATTAATTAATTTAAATTAATTAATTAATAATTAATTCCATCTACTTTTTTCCCCTATCCCCTCCACCCTTCCATTCAAAGTAGCTTTATTGTCAATTTCTTCACATGTCGAGACATACAAAGGAATCGAAAAGACGTGTCCCACACTCTTGCGGTAAACATATAAAGTGCACATTCAAAACACAGATAAGACATATATACTAAAGCTAAAAGATGGCCAATAAAATTATATATATGCAGAAATGTGTAGTCTACAATGTATTGCTAGGGGTAGCAGCATATGTTACTGTAAGTTTGTTTGTAGTATGTATAAGTTAGGTTAGCAGCATAAGTTGATGTATAAGTTATGGTTGTGTTATGGTCTCTCTCACTTACTCACCTGTAGTCAACATGGTGTGTCAGCCATGAGCTGTGCTCGCTGTCTGTTACGGCTCCAGAGTCTTGGGTTTCTGGTCCCCTCAACCAGAGCAGCACTACAGCCTGCTGCCTTGCTCCAACCACCGGCAGCCCCAGCACCCACCCTGCCCTGGCAATTAGCTCCACGCAACAAATACAACCAGGTTAGATTCTATAATTTACTTTGATTGTCAAAGGTTTTGATTGATAAAGCTATAGATAAACTGTTCAATGATGCATTAGCTGATTAGTGTGCAACGTTGGTTAAAATGTAGTGTAAACTGTTTTGCTTTCTTGTACTTCACCAACCAGGTGCAGAGGCATTTTCATAGCTCCCCTTCATGTGCTAAGATCCAGCCTGTACCAACTGACTATGAGGAAGATCTTGGCAAAAAGAAGGTCAAGTCGCTGGTCACCCATGACGATCTGTTTGAAAAAGTGTCCAAGGAGGTTAAGACCAAGGCCACCTTCAACAGAGTGGTGGACGTCTTCACTAAGAGGGACATAAGGCGCCGAGGCCACGTCGAGTTCATTTACGCTGCCCTGAAGAAGATGCCGGAGTTTGGCGTGGAGAGGGACCTGGAGGTCTATAACAAACTCTTGGACGTTTTCCCCAAAGAGGTGTTTGTACCCAGGAACTTTATTCAGCGCATGTTTAACCACTATCCACGGCAGCAAGAGTGTGGGGTGCAACTACTAGAGCAAATGGAGAACTATGGTATGTCCACAAACGCCCTAGGCTGCATGTTAGTTCATGTTTTAAGCATGGAACCCTTTGGTAAAAACACATATTTAGCTGCATCAGAATTATTAAGAAGTAGGTTTTTTTTGTGCTATTATTTTAACAAACATCAATTTATCTCCAGGTATAATGCCCAACGTGGACACTAAGGTCCTACTGGTGCAGGTCTTTGGAGAGAAGTCCCATCCTATAAGGAAGTACCAGCGGCTCATGTACTGGTTCCCCAGGTTTAAGCACACCAACCCCTTTCCCGTCCCACGTCATCTTCCTGAAGACCCTGTGGACCTGGCCCGCCTCAGCCTTACACGCATTGCCAGCGACATGGATGCCAAGGTCACTGTCTATCAGGTAGGTCTGGAAGCTGTTCGAACACGCTCGAAATTGCGTTTGCCTAGCCCATCTAAGTGTGAAAGGATGAACATGAACTGAGGGTTAATTTCAAACAAAAAGAAGTTAAAAATGCTGTCCATTTACGAGTGTTCTGGCTCACAAAGGTGTTGAACTTTGGAATTGGGTCTAATTTTAAGAGGTTGATACGTCATAGACATTAACAGCTTGAGAAATACTCTATTCCTTTCTGCATTTATAGTTTCCATGTACAGACATCTCAGAGACCGGAGAGGAGATCACCCTCCCCCATATCGTAGGTAAGTTTCCAACTAATCGGACCACGCATCTGCGTTGTGATTCGTTAAATCTGTCTAAAGATTAATATACTCTTTAACAAATGAATACTGGCATTAGATGTTCTTTTGTATAATTTGTTTTAGGTTTGCTTTGTCTTTTTTTTTAATCAACACAAGTTTTTTATCCTGTAAAACATTCTGTGTATCCAAAGTCAATACCTTGAATCCCTCCTCCATTTAGGGATCCAGAGTCCGGACCAGATGGAGTTGCTCGCCCAGCACAACCCCACCCGGCCAGTGTTTGTGGAGGGGCCCTTCCCGCTGTGGCTGAGGAGCACCTGTGTCCACTACTACGTCCTCAGGGCAGACACCCGCCCCCCCGAGGAGCAGGTGGGAGGCCCTCTATATTTTGCTCTACACAATTTGAACGGGTCGTCTGTTTTTTATTTCCTGTTTATATCATGGGAATTATAAATAATAGAATTATACAACATCTGACAAGTGCAATACATGTCTTATTGATATTCTAATGAATTACATTAGGGTTTCTCTTGATGAGGTAAGACATTTCTCTCGTTCCTTTGTATTTTCATGGTTTTGTCTGCCTGCCAGGTGGAGGAGCCTTACGACCCAGAGAGATGTCTGGACTACCCCCTTCAGCTGGACCTGGATCTGGACCGGGATCTTGGCGATGAAGGGAACTTTGATGTAAATCATGGTGAGAAATGTCTTTGGAATATTTGCAATCAGTAGGATATAATTCACTCAAACCAACTAAACTATCAAGGGAAGTTTTTTTTAATTGGTTTGTATTAAGTTTTACAGCTTGAATATTGCATTCAAGTGAATATCAAAAAGCACTTGATCTTGCACAATTTAATGTACATCTGGTAGTTCTACTTCAGAATCGTGTTGCTTGCAGCGTTGTTCACAGAGAATGTTGCTGTGTGTTTTCATCCAGTGGAAGAAGGCCCAGTGTTTGCCCTGTGTATGACCAGCCAGGGGGACCAGACCACCCTTAACCAGTGGATCTCAGGCCTGCAGGAGAATAACCCTATCCTGGGCCATGTCCCCACTCTCTTCCGTCTGGAGGCCGGCCCCAGGGAGCTCCAGGGGGTCGTGGACCCGGACCCTGGGCATGGCTACGACTCTGACCCAGAAACAGAGGCCCAGGCTGGGGAAAGAGCACAGCCTGAGCCTGATCTTATTGTGGAAGAGGAGCCCCAACGGAGACAGGGAATGAAGCAGTGAATAACCATAAGACTATACCTTTAATGGAACATAATGAACAAATGGAGCATCTTTAGGAAAAGTTTCAATTGCAAAACCTTTTACTTATGTCTTATGACATATTTAAAGTGGACAGCTGTGTCGACTTGTTTTGGACAGAAACCAGGATTTGAGTTTGTATTAAATAACACGGTGTGGTGCATTATCAGTATATGTAATCTGATGCTGGTCAAAGTAATTTGATGTTACACACGACATTAAAGAAATATAATAAAGTATCTTTACATGTTGACGTTATATTGACTGGTGTCTATTTGTGCATTACGAACAGTGGCACTAGTAATTTCAAATATAATTTTGTCTTGGTTGGCCTATACACTACATGGTCTGTGGGCTGAGAATGAAGAATGAACATTGATTTACCTCAGAAGGCAGGGGCCCTGTTAGTTTATCTCTGCTGAGAGAAGGAGGCTCACTAGGCTGTAAACTTTGGACCCCACTGATAACATCACACCTGTAGGATATTTTCAGCAGTATTTGCAGACGTTAAATGTAAAAGACTTGAATAACCTAGGCGCAAACAATCTTTTTTGGAACAAAAATAAACAAGAGACCCGCAGTCCTAGTTTTTGTTACTTACATGCAATCAGCAACTCCAAAGATACAAAAAGGTTTATTAGTACCTACAAAAGCATTCGGGACATTTCCCTTCAACCGGTTGGCAAGTAATCAAGTGAGAGTTACATTCTCTTGAGATTACGGTTATAATAGCTTAGGTCAGATTAAGGGTTTCCTTGAAGATAGATTTATAAAAAGTTTACAGGCAACTCTTAATAATACATTCTTTTTTTTCCAATGCATATTTCACTTCGCTAAGACAACTTACTTCCAAAGCTTTGTGCTCAATAGGACATATTACAGCATACTAGTGATCAAAATCACGTCACAATAGGAATGCATTCCGGGGATCCTTCTGTAACATACAACTATTCATCCATTTCCTACTCATGCAAGAAGGCCTTTGGACATATTCACAAGTGAAATACTTAAGAACATGGACATATTCAAAGATTTCAATATAGTATATACTATAGTCATTGATAACTGTATAACAAAAGATTCAATCATACAGATTTTAAATAACGTCAACTGCCACTGAATGATTGTTTCAAAAAGATACTACTTAAGAGTACAGTATTAAGGGAAAGCAGAAAACATAATTTGAAAGCAATTAAATCTGATGATACAAAGGGTTTGGCATTTCACAAAAAACACGATATTTTGTGCAATATTTACAGTATTTATGTCACCAAAACAAAAGAGACATCTTTTATATAATCCAGGAAAAGCTCTATAGATGTATATAAAAGTTGTAAAAAATGTCCATTAATAACAAGTAACAGTGTGACCTTATTGAAAAGCAATGTACATTTACATCATCAGTCTCTTAGGGCTTATGAAAAATATCCCTATGCAATGGCCCCTGGCTTAGGGGTAAAACAATAGTCTCAGGCTTGAATGGCAATATTTTGAGCAGTAAGAACTATTCAAAATTTCGAGTGGACCCGAAATAAACAGACAGTTCGTATTGTGTTCGTTTGTGTCCAAAAGTGTGAGGTAAATCGTCTGCCTCTCAGGTTCTCATTTCATTATTTCTAAGTTCACTGTTTTGGAAAGTAATTTAACAGCCATACAAAATCTGTAAATAACAGAGATAAATAAAAGTATGTTTTTCATTTTCTATTTGTCTTCTGTTCTATGACATCCAACTTCCATTTGTTTGTGCTTCTGTAAAAAATAAATAACAGGTAATAAAGGAGTTACAAGATCCAAACTGTGATAAATTATACTTATATCATATAAAGAAACCTTCCTTTCAGCATCCAACAAATAGCATAAAAAAGAAAACCTCACACGTCAATTGCAGCTTTTAGTGTGCTTAATTACCCTTTAACCCCTTCTGAGTGACCCTATCCTGCCAAATCAAAGAGACACGGCCATAGCCCTTTATCTCTCTAGTCACAGGCCCATTTCTGGAGAGGCCATGGCTGTGCTCAGCTGTGCTGCTGCAGCTGGCTGGTGAAGAAGCGCTCCCTCTGGGACACCTGCTCGTCCCAGGCCTCCAGGATGCGGCTGCGCTCGGGGTCCGCCAGGTTCAGCGTGTCCGGGTGGGCCTCCTCGATGTGGGCCTGTACCGCCTCCAGAGTGTGGGAATACTGGAGCTCCCCACACACCATGCACACCAGGAGCTGGTTCAGGGGGTCCTGGTCCATGAGGTAGCGACTCCGCCACACGGCCTCCGAGATGGGACCGTCCTCGTTGTTGGCGTCTTTGTACTCAGGGTAGTAGATATCGGACTCGTCTGGTGGATGAGAGGCCGTGGAAATAAATAGAGCATACTAAAATGAGGATACCAATGGAATTATTATATTGAATGTCTAGATTTACGATATTTTAAACGTTTTGTTAGTGCACATTTAAAATGGTGGATACCTTCTATGGGTTCTGTATGGCTCGGGTAGGGATAGTGGCCCAGGTCTGTGTCTGAACAGCTGTGGGAGAGAGCATCAGATTTAAGATCAATAAGATAGACATTGAGACCTAGCTCAACCCCACAGAGCATAAAAACGTGGAACGTACCTAATAAGATGTTCATTGTCCTCTGATATGTTAGCCCACTGGCCAGAATCCTGTTCCAAAGACAATATTAATTAAAAAGTATTTAAAACTGTACAATAATTGATAGTGTTAGCAAGGTCAGTAATATTCTGACAGTTTAAGAATATATATAAAATGTAATCTTACATTTGGTTATTAAAAAACGGTTAAAAATAAAGTAAAAAAAAAGCTCATTGTACATTTTCCAACCGCTAAATCCCTGTGGACAACATCGTGTCAGATTCTCTTACCTGTGCTTCCAGGCCCTGGAGCTGGTTCTGGTTGGGTAGAATCGGTTTCCAGTTGACAGAGGCTCTTTTCTGGGTCAACTGCCTGTCCTTCATGGCTTTCCTGGCTCTTTGCTCCTTCTTTTTCACCCTCCAGTACTCCCTCTTCCTCCTAAGGAAATCCTCATCCGACTCCCCCTGGATTGGCTTGGGAGGAACCATGTTGCTCACAGGGACTGCCGAACTAATCGTTTGTCTATTTGTGTGGCCTGGTGACATCTTAGTTGGAAGTTGAGTGGAGGTGTGAGTCAGGGGTTGACTGAGAGGTTGAATCGGTAGCAGCTTGATGTTGGTTAGCGGATTAACCGGGGGTGTGAGAGTGGGGATAGGAGCGATGTCTGAGTCCACAGCTTCCTGTACTTGTAAGCTCCACTTCCGGACTCGGGGCAAATCGAGCCTTGACCCCTGGGCGGCCTCTTGTTGGTTCTCCACCAACAGAAGCCTGCCTTCGTTCCCATTACCCAATGAGGGGACAGTAACCGGTAGAGACACCGCACTGAATCTAGGAGATGTCTGTAGGGACTGGAGGGGCACTCCAATCTGCTGAGGCGAAGGAGAGGCACCGCTAATAGGAGGCTTGACTTTAAGTGTAGCAGGTGGCTGGCCAATATTCGAGGCAGTGGGACTGACTACCAGTAGTGTGGGGATGCTAGTGACGGCAGTAAGGCTGGCCTGAGCTACCGAGAGCGGGGCCACTACAGGCTGGGGGAGAACGGGGGGGTTTGGCTGGAGAGCCGTGGGGAGCTGCCCTCGACTGAAGCCCCCGCCTCGCTGCACTAGCTTTTGACTCTTGATAATGAAGAGATTTGGAGACTGAAAGATAAAGGAAACCATAGAAAGCATGTTTGTTATGTTAGTACTTCACACATAATGTTATTACACTCCCAAGTTCATTTGATTTATGAATAGCATGTGCTTGTTTGTATGTTTGTTTCGTGTGTTCCCTCCAACTCCCTCTCCCCTCTATTTTTGTTGCGTAAGTGTCAAATGCCAGGGTGAGGTCCATGGTGCAATGATTCAGGTTACAGCGAGACAGTAGGCTTGAGACCACAGCACTATCACAGAGATCTCAGCTAGCCTTAAACTCTAGTAATAGAATGTAACACCTTACATTTCCTTTAGAAAAAGTGTGAACTCCAGGCCCATGACCAAATACAGGATAAAGTATTGTATAGTATAGGTCTTGTTAACATCACGTCATTAAGACATTGACCCACCTGAGCTGCCTTTAGGGCCAGCCGCCGGTTGTAGTCCCCGGGTTGGACCCCGTCCTTCTGCCTGGCCTTGCTCCTGGCCCTCTGCTGCCTCTTCATGAACCTCCAGTACTCCCTCTTCTTCTGCAGGCTGCTCATGTTGTTGTGTTCCAACGGCACGGGGGCATTGTGCTGCTGCTGTGGACGTTGGCCTTGTTGTTTACATTGCTGCTGCTGCTGCTGACCTGGCTGTTGCAGTTGATGTTGTTGTTGTTGTTGTTTATTTTGCAGTTGGGGCTGTTTGTATTGTTGCTGCTGGGGCTGTTGTGTAGGCAAAGGAAGGTGATGCAGCTTGGGGGGTTCCGGGGAGCAGCAGTGATGGTGGCCTGCTTTTTTATCACGCAGCCGCTGGGCTCTGCGTGGGAGAAGAGGGGCCGGGCCGCCTGAGGACGCGGAGGGGGTGCAGGTGTGTGACGGCGTGTCGGACAGGGGTTCAGATGACGGTGTGGAGAGGTTGTCGCTACAGGACGGTGGCAGAGAGGAGTCTTCACTCGAAAAAGAGGGGCTCTTCAAATGAGCCAGTGCCTCAACGTCCACATGCCAGGTTTTGACATCTAATGTCAAGTCATCATCAATAGGGACCTTCTCCTCCTCCTCCTCCTCCTCCTCCTCCTCCTCATCACCAAAAGACAGCAGAGGTAGGTTGGGCTTCTCCTCCTGCTTGGAGGCCTCCTCAGACGAACACGCCTGCTGTTCTGTTTTGCAGGCACGCTGCTCTGCTGCTTCACCGTCGCGGTGCGCGGCCGCACACTCTGTCACAGTGCTGAGCGATTCCTCCAGCAGCTTCTTCATGGAGGCCACGGCGAGGAGCGTGGTCGCCTGGCTGTCTGCACTCAAAGCTGGGTCAGGTTCTGGCTGAGGCCCTAGAGGTGGGGGAGGAAGGGCTGGTTTGATATCGGGACAGATGGGTTCCTCCGCCGGCTTATGTAGGTCAGCAGCTGGGGATGATTCCCTCTCTTGTTTTACCTCACGTGTTTCAGTAGACACACCAGGGCTGGGGAGAGGCTGTGTTACGTTGGCAGCAATCTTCACACAGGTCACCCTGGAAACAGTCACTCGAGGAGGTGTTTTTTGGGTCCAGCCCCTCTTGGCGGCAGCATGGCCTTTGGCCTGAGAAGCCCCCTGCTTTAGTCTGGCAGCGCGGGCGGCCCTCTGCTCTCGTTTTTTCACCCTCCAATACTCTCTCTTCCTGACCATCCTCTCCTCCTCGGTCAGCTCAGGGCCCAAATGAGGAAGCGCCAGAGGCTTTGCGGAACTTGTGATGGCCATTTTCATGACACAGCCAGCGGAATTGGGCCCTCCCATTGACATGCCGGGCAAAGGAGTCTGAAGGTTTTGAGGGTGGGTGAGGGTGATTTGACTTGGCGTGCGAATCACCAGGGTAGGTGAATTAGTAGCAGGTTTAGTTGTGCTTTGACTTTCAATCCTTGGTCTGATTGAGAACAACCTGGGAGGCCTGTTTACCGATTGGCCGACCGGGGGACAGGTGACTTTCACCTGAGCCAATCGGAGTGGCGGGGGTGGAGGGTTGGCCGGGACCTGGCGTCCCAACACCACATTCCTATTGGCATTAGAACCCAGGGCCGTGTTCTTGAGTTGATGCCGAGGGGTTGAATTAGCACTGGTGGTAGACAGGGAATACCCACACGCTCCAGTCTCCTTAGATCTGTTGGTGAGGTCAGCGTTCATTTGGGGGAGGCTTATGGTCACCGTGCCGTCCTCTTTGATGAACCCGCCAATGGTCTCCGAGGCGTGGGTAATGGTGTTTCCTATCGGAGTAGCCAGTATGCCAAAGCCCGCTGCTCTGGCCCGTCGCATCTCCTGCAGTATGCTGTGGTAGCGCTTGACTCTTCTCTTCAGAGCGTCTCTCTCTTTCATCCGTGCCTTCACCTCCAGCGACTGATTGGCCCGCTGCTCCCGTTTTTTAACGCGCCAATATTCCCGTCGCTGAGCCGCCCTCTGCTCCGGAGTCTCTGACGGATTGTCTCTCGGAGTGTTCCGTATGGCGAAGACCGCGGAGTGAAATGGAGATTTAGACCTTGGACTGAGGAAACTCTTCTGGGCTTCGATGAATCTCTGTCTCGGAGTGCGGCATCGCACCATGCCTCGGCTAACGGTGGGAAACATTGGAGGGCCATGGGGCCTTCTGCTATGGTCCACAGTCCTATTACCAACAGCAATGGAAGTGATTGGCCTTAGCATTGTTCCCTTACAAAACTGTGGATCTTCTACTTTTATCTCAATTGACTGTTGGCTTGGGTTACAGGGAGATGGCTTAGTATCGCTTGACTGTGAGAAGTCAGCCTCCTTTTTGATGGGTATGGCGATTAGTTTGGGCATGGAAGATGACGGCGTTGCCACTTTGGCATTTCTCAGCAGGCGTCCGGCAGCTGTAAGCGGGGCTTTGGCTCTGCCGACAGCCAGCCGCTGTCCGTCCCTCACCGCAGCTGTTGGACGGTGTTCGTGAGCCAAACCAGCAGACGCCCCCTCCATGTGCTTCATCTGCTCTCTGGTCTTCGCCAGTCTGGCGGCCTGTTTAGCCCTCTGCTCCCTCTTCTTGACACGCCACAGCTCTCGCCGCCTGGCGGCTCTCTCCTCCTCCGTCTCTGGTTTGGCCGGTGTGTGGTTGCTGGGTCTACCTCGGGCGTTATGGTACGTGACCAAGGCACTCTTGTTCTCTCCGCCACCGCCGCCAATGACTTGGTGAGCGAGGACCGGCGCGGACCGAGTCACGAACTTCCCTCCGGTGGCGGCGGCGGCGTTCGTCGTGATGGGCTTAGGTTGAATGCGCAGCGTTACTTGTGACTTGGGCAGAGCACTGGGGCCTGGGGGCGCCTGCACGACCACACACCGAGACGACGCCGTGGTGGAGCTGCCGTTGGTCATGATCATCGCGGCCCGCGTTTGCCGAGGAGCTGGGCGTGGCACCATTACTTTGAGTGGAGGCACTGAGGAACCACTGTGGAGCAGAGCTCCATTGGGTTTAAATGAGGTAACAGACCCGCTTGGGGCACCCCCTGTCGAGAGGCAAGACACCAATGATTTACTGACCGCAACACAGGGCCCAGAACTGGACATTGGGAACTGTGGCAATACTTTGTTGAGTTTAATCCTCTGGAACCATCTCTCTTTCCGACTGGCTTCCTCCGAGTTCACGGTCCCGTCGTTGTTTAACAAAGGAGGGGAAGCAATGGCTATGGAAGTGGAGGCTCTGGACTTTGTCATCACCTGTTTGTTGCTGTGTATGACTTTACCCCCTCTGTTTGCAGTTTTGGGCCTTCCTCTCTTCTCGGACAACCGTGCCCTCTGCTCTCGTTTCTTGGTTCTCCAGTACTCCCTCTTCTCTGCAAGGGTCGCATCATCAAACTCTGAGGCAGGCCGGTAGCGTTGAGCTTTTGAACTTCCAGCCTCACTTGTATTATTTGTGGTTGGCATTCTGTTCAATATCTTGTCACCATTGCAGTCTTCCAAGAACATTAGTCAACTCTTCAAGCATCCTTCTCCCCTTAGTCCAGCACACAGCACAATCTGTAGCAACAACCTACATGCTGTAAACTATCCAATGGGGTGTTGTGGTAAATCCCATCTCTTTCCAGTAAAAAAACGTAACATCTAGAAAAAAATAAATAAAAAAAAATCAACAATTGATCAGAAAACCCCAAAACAACGGTTTCAGAATTGTTTATATGTAATTCACAAACATTGTATCTTGTTATTGTAATAACAGTAAAACGCTTAAAAGTTTAGCTTGTACATATTAGTAAATTACATGAACTACATTTTATCCGATTCTACCGATATCGAGTCCTTCCAACTCAAATAAATGACCGCATTTCAGGAAAGTACAATATCCAAAATGTACATGTTGTTAATCAAATCATATAATGTAGCTTACAATTGATAGCGTACATTAACCGATAACATATAAAACATATAAACAACACGAGTTTTTCTGAAAATGTGCCTTGCATTCAAAATGTGTGGCCTCTGACAGCGTGCACAACAACCAGGAAGCAGAAATGAGACTGTCTCTTTAAACCTGTCCCTCTGGCTATCACAAATTATATCTGTCGCGAGCCATTTTTCTTCTTTATTTAATTTACATCTGACTAAACCAGTAACGTATTGAGGCATGTGATAACAGTACGACGCATACATACACAAGTGTACGGTAAATGATAAACATTTTAGTGCGTGAATATGTGAATAAACGTTGTCTCTCTTTTAGCGCACAATGGACAACATCTTCCTTCTTCCCTGTCCACACGGACTAGCGCCTGTCTGTTTGCCTGTTCTATTTCTAAATGAAGCGAAAACCTCACAAAACGGCGAGCAGTGATAAAACAGGATGGTTGAAAACATTTGGAAAAAACATGCATATGCATTACCTTGTAGTTACACCTAACTTTCCGGGACAGTTTGTGTACGTTTGGACATAATATTCTGCCAGGACACTGCAGCTACTTTCCTCGAGCCAGCCTTTCTCTGTAGCTGCCTTGACAACGGTGGAAAGTACCAGGATGTGGGACCTTGATGCTGGTGTGTAAATACGTCGCGTGGACAGATAAAATCCTTTTAAAGCAGTAGGCAACGCCTCATTAAGGGACTTTGTTCGGTCTTTTTAATAATGGGAGGCTCAATTATCTGAAAACGTGGCAGCCGTACATCTATGAAATACCAACTAATATCTAAAATATCAACCCAAACTGTAGATTGCCTAATTTATATATATATATAAAAGAAAGATCCAGTGGTGCCAAACAAACACATCTACTATAATAAAAAAAAATTCGGATGTTATCAAATGGTAATTGCTGCCACATTTTGTTCCTATACTATAGTTTTGCTAAATCTCTCAGAGTTTATAATATTATGATAAGATTGGTTCAAAATAACATGGGCAACACACAAAAATGTATCAAGTTAAATTATTATTGCATCAACATAAGTCGTTTAATTAATATTTTTAGTTTGTTGAAATACGTTAACTTTTGGGGATTCAATTTGAACAATTGCCTTGGGAGATCCGGTCCAGTTCACTTCTCTCTGGCCCCCGGGTGCGCGTGTCGCTGCGTGAATGCCGCTACTGTCTCTTTAAATTTACCCAGGAGCCCCTTAAGGAGCCCCAGGGGCCCCTAGCACGGCTCCCCACCCTGAAGACAAGCAGAACCTTAAATACATACTGGAGGCCGTCAGAGCTTAACACAAACAAGAAAGACTCATACTTGCAGATCCGGAGACCGACAGACGACCGACAACCAATCGTGCCGATATATGAAAAGTTAACTTGGCTCCCGAACAGAGCGCGTGGGGGACGAGGGACACATCATAAAGACAGCACGAGCACCCAAAAAACGATGGGTATGTTCAGGATTTAGACTGCTTGCTAAACGCGTGCCGAATGATTCTGACAATATGCCTTGCGTTAGTGCTCTCTAAAGGCATATTGAAGGCACATTCAAATACTAGAACATTGCTCAGTAATGGAAGAGAACGAGACGGGGGAAAGCGAGCCCGTGGACCTCCAGTGTGCTGAACAGACAGATCTGGTCTCATTAATAATAAGCGGAGAGGAGGAAGCGACGCAAGAGAGTGACTTTGGACACTGTTCAGGAAGAGGTAAATATTACGATGTTTATGTTTCGGTAAAAAGTCTGTGACTCTGCCCGACGGCCGACCGTCAGCTTTTGTCACACAGTTAATCCGTGTCACGGACAATGCCATGTAGCAGCATGGCCCCTTGTCTCAGTGGCTCCTCTATAAACAAAGGCAAAATAGCATGTTGGCTGCTTGCTGTGATGCACAGTCGCCACCCAGCGGAAACCAGCAGTGGCCTAACGACTGTACAGTCACCGCCCCTTTATGATGGCAGGGGTTCTGTGCGGAAATAGATTATTTTTCTAAGACCAGACGTTGTACATTTTTTTCAGTTTAATATAATGTGGTTATATGAGCATACAGACTTTGTACTTATCAACAAACACTTGAATTGTTTATTGAATGAGATTGGAATTATTTTGCCATTAGTACATTATTGCAATCTGCTGTTTACCAGATTCATTACATACTCCAGATTACACTCTTAGTAATATACTCTTTGACACTGTATATTTATACTACCAATTCCTCTTACTTCTCTTGTCTCCCAGAGGAGGGGGCCCTGACAAATGGCCACAACGAAGATGAGTCCGAGGATGCTATGGTCACTCCCATCTGCTCTCCCGGCACCAGCTACTGGAGCATCAGTGAGGGTCCTGACACCCCCCTTCTCCTATCTCCCGTCCCAGGGCCCTCTCCGCGTAAGGCCAGAGTCACCCAGGCCTCGCGGGCCGGCCTCAGCCGCATCCCGGGCCGCGACCACCGCCGCTACTACCACGAGTACTGGCGCAGCGAGTACCTGATGGACTTTGACCCCCGGCGCCACGGCATGATATGCATGGTGTGCGGTAGCTCGCTGGCCACCCTCAAGCTCAGCACTATCAAGAGGCACATCCGGCAGAAGCACCCAGACTCTCTGCTGTGGAGCGCGGCTGACAAGGAGGTGATCCGCTCGGGCTGGGAGAGCCATCTTAGCCTGGAGGGGGGCCAGGCGCCCTTCTGCTCATCTGGAGGGGCTCCCAGTCAGGACCCGGAGGAGCGGCTGGACTGTGCCATGCGCCCCACTGGTGGGTTCTGGCTGGTCTCAGTGAGACGACACTGCACCCGGCTTTTGATATGAGGTTCTTAGGAACTCACACTTGGTGGCAGTATGAGCTTGTGTTTCTGATGTGCTGTTTTTCCTGGGAGGACAAAGATTGTGTGGGATGAAAGAGAGGATGATGTAATGGGGCTATGTGTAGTGCAATGACAAGGATATTCCTCTTGAGCGTATATGTACTGATTGGAAATTCTGCCTCAGGGTCTTATGTATCTAAATAAAGTCTTGTGATTATTTTGTGATTATTTTGATTACAAGCTGACAATGTAAAAGTAATTTCTGTTCATCCTAATACGCACTTTTATTATTGCCATAGGAAAACTAGAAGCGGTGACTCTCAAATCTCAGCCCAGGTCGCCCACTCCCTCACCCCCTTCCATGGCGGAGGCCCCCCTGTCCCTGCAGGAGGAGCCTCCGGGGCCCTCCACGCAGACGCTGGAGCGCTACCTCAACGACTCACTGCACGCCTGGTTCCGCCAGGAGTTCCTGATGGAGTATCAGGCGGAGGCGGGCCTGCTGCTCTGCATGGTGTGTGGGGGGCAGCTACCATCACTCCACCTGGACCACATCAAGAGCCACGTGCTGGAGCTCCATCCCAGCTCGCTGCTCTACAGCTCCGAAGAGAAGCACTGCATTCTGCAGACCTGGGCCCAGGCACATGGTAAGACCCCTAACCCATGTACTAGTGCTGGTCTCCTTCCCCACCAACCCAGCTCAGCTTACCACCGGTCACACTGCACGTTACCATGGAAACTGTTTTGGAGCCAGCTAGGTCAACCCAGTTCAGTTTGTTACTGACCTGCAACGATGCCATAAGGGGATTAGACAGGGGTCTGCACAATATGGCTACCATTTAAACCAGCCAATCAGAGGCCGATTTCGAGTAACGTAACCATGTTTTTAATCAGGGGGTCCCAAAGCCCCTGAGATTAGTAAGGCATGGAGGGGGGAAGGGCTCCTAATGTTGACTTAGGGTCTGTGTTAGTGAGCAAGATTAAGGGGAATTTGTTTATTTGATGTGACATTAGATTACCCATTTGGTTTGCGATTTCATCTGGTGAGGTTTAGTGGAGTTCAACGTACAAACCTCGATCTGGTTGCAGGAGCCCATGTTTTTTATCAGTCTGTTTTAATATTTTTGTGTAAGTCGGTGCTTACAGTGAGACAGTGGGTTTCATTGCCTTTGTAAACCCACGATCAAGAGTTTCACCTGCTCATTTATAAATGCAAACATACGGTTAGTATGCCATTCTTCATTTATCAAATAGACATGCAAAAGTCCGCTTTCCGACCAGCAAGCCATAGTTCCACTTACCGAGAGTGCCTAGGCAATTAACTATCATATCGCTGCTGTATGAATGTATGAACAGGACTGCAGGCGAGTTGAGTTGACATTTGAATTGATTTATGTATTATTATTATAATGTAAGTACTAGCACACTGTGCACATGCATGAGCATAGCCTTTTTAGAGTAGAGAACTGGCACCTTCTCGATTCGAATAATGTGAGTGATTTGAAGAGATCGTCTTCAGTATACAGCTTATCTATACTACACAACCTTATGGACATTAAACTACACACATTTCCCTAATGTTTATCCACACCCCTACAATCACATTCTTTCATCAGAATCTGATCCATTGAACGACTTCATCAAATCTGAGCCTGATACCAAAGAGGCGAATGAAGCTGGGGTGGCCCTCTTCCCCCAGGACACCAGGACCTTACAGGCGGACTCCGACCCGTACCCAGAGGGCAAAGCTGGTTTTGCCCAGGACAGTGGTCTTATTGACGGGGACGGCGTTAGCAGGGCTCTGGAGCAGGGCACCGCGCCCTATCGTCAAACCAGGAAAAGGCCCCTTCGTGGGGGCTACCCGTGGCAGCTTCGTCTGGACTATCTGGTGGCGTACGAGCCATCAGGTCGCAGCACCTTCTGCATGGTGTGCTCCCAGGCCCTGGTGGATTCCAAGGTCAGCAGCTTCCGCCGCCACATCCAAGGGTGTCACCCCGAGACCACCACGTTGAGCAAGCAGGAGAGGGAGGCCATGGCCGCGGCCTGGACCAAAGATACCCCCAGGGAGGACAAAGGCAAGCCCATGAAAGAAGGTAAAAACCTGGCTGGATGACAATATGGAAGATCGCTCTTTGTTGTTTACAGAGAGATTGTTTGAATTTTAATTTCAATTTGGAGTACAAATTTCTGCTACTGCAATTTTGTATTGTTATTTTCGGGATATATTTTCTAAACGGGTCTTAGTAACTGTAACGCTTTAGTTAGCAGCATTAACGTTGAATGGCCTCTGGTAACTGTATGTCAGGGAGATTTATCAAACCCTATTTTTATCATATAGTTATAAATAAGTTACAATATAATAATAGCTAACAGAATGTGTGTTTGGGGTCGGCTGACCCTGCGTCCTAGTGAGACACAGGCTCCGCAGAAGATGGTCTCCAGGGGTCGGTACCACTCTCACCCCGTCTCCTCCTTCTTCTCTGTACGGCAGAAGCCCTCTCCTTCGACGCCGACCATCCCGCGTCGCTGCACCCCAACCTCAGAACCCCCACCAAAACGGCCGTTGTTAAGAAGGAGGAAGACGGCAAGGGCGCCTCCACGCCTGCCCGCCACGGCCACTACCCGGGCAAGGACCAGCGGCGCAACTACCAGGTGCGCTGGCGGATGGAGTTCCTGATGGACTATGACTGCAGGAGGCACGGGCTGATCTGCATGGTGTGCGGAGCCACGCTGGCCACTCTGAAGGTCAGCACCATCAAGAGACACATCCAGCAGGTGCACCCCTACTCGCTGGTGTACGACCCAGAGGAGAAACAACAGACACTGCTCAGCTACAACCAGACCGCCCTGCACTTTGTCCATTCAGACGACTGCTTCTCCACCCACGACCACGGGCACACGTCGCTGGGACAGACCCCGGGCATCTTTGACCCTTAGCAAGATCATCCCTAGATTCGGTCGGCCCCAAGCGGCTCCTGTTTGAAATGACCCCTTTCTAAGCCTGTGATGGAACGGTGAGGTAGAAGCAAGATAACAAAAAGGCTGCATGGGTTTGACAAAGGGTAAAAATGTAGCTATAGCTATGTTACTTAGACCTATCTTATGCTCTTAGATCTTTGTCCAGGGGAAGGGACGAGGGCTTCTTTTGGCACAGGGCCCCATGTCTCATTTTCTCAGGATGTTGGAACCAGAAGCTTCACCAAGCCAGGTGTGACATTATCAAGTCGTACGCTAATGCGTCGTGATACAACCAAGCACTTTTTGTCCCAAAAATGTACTACACCTTTAACTTTTCTGCCGTGTAGATAATGCTTATTAAATGAGTGTTTGAGGTTTATTGCTTAAGACAATGAATGCCACCGTGCAGTCGTTTGATTAACCCTGTATTCTTCATTTGGGAAATGTCCCTGTTTACAGTGTGGGAAACATGCTTCCTATAATATTCATCCATTTCAAAAGAGACAGTATCTCTTTCTTTTTATCACAATATTGCCACCCTGGCCTGCATCACTTTTCACTTTCCATAACTAATATTGTCTAAAAGCTGCACAAAAAAAGAATCGATGTAAATATGTTTGATATTTTAATTATTTCTCTTTTTTTATACAAGCACTTTGATGCAGGCTGGTTTTTACAAAAGTTTCTGATTATTTACATCTTTTCTACTCCATAGAAGCAATGCTACATAAATGTCATTTTGCATGAAATTCAATAAGGGTGCATGATTGTGCAGAAGTTCACCTTGAGTAACTGGGACACTTTGTTAAGTTTCTTTAACTTTATTTATTCATTTATGTAACATGTAATTTTCCATTTTTAAAGCTCATTCTATTGTTACATGATTATGCAACGTTCTGATAATGGTAACATCCAGATTATACCTGATGACTCAGACTACAAAAACTCTTTAAATAGCCATGTAGCCTGCCTTTGAGGTTGGCCTCAGAAATGTCAAGTCACCTGGAAATCTAAAACTCAGGGATTTTCAATGTTCCATCAGGTTTTTTTTTGCAATTGGAAGGTGTCCATAAGAAAAAAAGTGTTCATGCATAAATTGTTCGAAGTACATCATAAGCACAGCACAGTACAATGACCATGATTTAGCCATTTTGTCAAGGTTCAGGCTTTTGAAAAAAGCAGGTGGCAGCATTGTAAAGTAAATGACTTGCCATACCAAACTGCCCCCCCCCCTCTCTCCAGTCCAAGTGAGAAAAAAATCAATATCTTATTATTTCTAAAAAGATGTTCCAATATGTTATTTGAGGTGACCTATTGGCTAAAAACCAAATTACCTCATAACATTTTTGTTTGATTTAGCACTTAAGTATTAATTATGGTAACATTGAAGAAGATGAAAGTTGAGGGACTAGTTGTTGCTATGATGTTTGATGTTCAGCAACGACACAGACGTTCACCCGAGGATATTTCCTTGTATTTCTGTTTATTACCACGTTCTCCGTAACATCTCATCAATCTGCCCCTTACAGGTCATCTGTACTTGGTCAAATGTTTGTTCATTGAGATATGCATTTATCTATGCATTCTCCTCTCAATGATCCTTGTAATAAAGAGGTAACATAATATTGATGTCTGAATGGTTGTTTAGACTGAATAACTGAATAGATTATTCTATAATCTCATACGAACACGCAGTTTACTTTCTGTGGTCAGCAATTACTCTCTACAAACACCAACATGTAATAACATGCTTTGAAGATCAATCTTCTGACTGCAAAAATTAAAACTAAATCCTCTTTCACAAAGATGTTGCCTAAACAAATCATACTCCCTAGTGCTTTGATATGCTGGTCATGGTGCAATAGTTACTGAAGCAAATTCTAGACAAAGTGAAAACAAACACACAGAAGTAAAAAAAAAAGACCAAACACCTCATTTGACAGGTTTTTATTAATTTCACTTTGACATCAGTACAGGGACCACTTTTTCTCAGTTTTCTTTTTTCTGTAACATTACTTTCCCAAAAGCTCCAAAAGAGTAACTTAATCATTTCTAACAGATAAAGCTCCAATGTTAGTTTTCACATCTAGTAACCATTAAAGAGAATCAAAAAGCAAAAGAAAGACTGCCAAAGAGAAAATACACACAGCCCCTACACCGCCCTTCCCTAAAGAAAACCAACAGAAGAATCAACAGTAACAGGAGTAAAGCAACATGCTTCAAGGAGACTAGTTAGAAATGTGCATGAAGATTTATAGTATATTACACTTTCTGGAGAATGAGTCTTAAGACAGTGTGTCTACAGAAAGAGGTTTGTATTTAGTAGTATCTATTTCAAACGTAAGTAGCACAGGTAACATTGCCTAAATTGAAAACAGGGTTTTACCGAAAGGTGTGGTGTCCCTGAAAATCAAGCCTGCCAGAACACCCCGGAGTGTGAGTTGAAACCATGGGGATGAAGTCCAGCATCACAAGGACACTGTGGTTTACAGACATTAGTAGTGAAGTTTAAATCCATCAATGCCACCGGTTTGCAGATCATGCACAAGAAATAAAATAAAAAATAAAAATCACTGCACAACATCTGTGATGGAATTTGGATCAATGACGACATCAGAGGCCCTGGCGTTGGGCATGCACGGGAAATGCTCTACGTTGCAGAGATAACATTCAGCAGTAGGCAGACATTGGAGTATAGTACTTGTAGCAGTTACTGCATTGAGAGGTAATGAGGGAATTATCCCATTTGATTATTGTTGTGTCAAAAGCAAACATTTATGATCCATGGGAGTTGCATTACTTTGAGAGTGACATGCACATTTTAGGTGAGAATGTAATGGGTGATCACAGTATGAAAGTGGAGGCCTAAGTCTCATTTTCAGTAGCTGGAACTACAGACATTTTCAAAGACACTTTGTTATAATGTCGCCCTATAGGAGTTGGTTGTGTTTTTATTCAACTCCATTGACGCAATCACAAATAATAATAATCTTATAAACAATAACATGTTTAGGAATATGATACAGCCTATATAAAGGGTCAGAACTTCTTTCCAGCTAATACTATGACATGCGCTTTGTGGAATTCAAAGAATAAAACAAAACAGGAGATAAAAAGAATCTTATAATAAGAACCAGCAGGCCACTTTCTTATTGGATGGCCAGTTCTTGTCAAACTTTCTACTGTGAAACAGTTTGACATAGCATCCTCATTGCCTACAACTTAATAAAGCTTATGGAGCTCGCATGAAGTTGGTGGGGAGTCAAAGCAGCAATCCTAAAGATAATAATCATGTCAACAATATCAAGAATAGGAATTATAATAATAATAAGAATAATAATTCAAATTTACAGGTGACAGCAAGACTCTGAAAAATATTCAGACTTGAACAGGTACGAAAAACGAGTTATGATCGCTGCAAAGGGGGATTTTTTTTCCTTTTATATAAAAAGCGATGCTAACCTGGTTACATACAGCAGAGTGCCTGTTGGAGTCTGTAGTAGTAACTATTTACATAAAACATTTCAAAAATGCATCAGAACTAGACCAAATTATCACTGCTGGCATGGTGTTACCATTCTTTTTTATTGAATCTATTTCTAGGATTTGAAAAAACAAAATCTCAGTGCATTGCAGAAACATTACATACTTAAGTGCCTTTCAGGAGAACAGAAAAACAACAACAGGCCAATCAGTAGCAGAAAAAACCCTGTACTACGATCCAAACACAAACTTATCCTTTTGTATTAATGAAACTGTCTTACAGCGAAAGGTCAAGGAAAGAGTAGCCAACATTACACCCAAAAGATCTTTTTTTTTGTTTGTTTTCTCTTTTTTTTTTTTTTTTTTTTTTTTTTTTTAGGCTTCTTTTCCATTTGATTTCAGCAAAATGTATAGTTACAAGTACAGACCTTTGCTTTCGTGAGACACCCATTCTGAAGAATTATACCAATCACTCGGCCTACTGACCAGTCCAAACCAGGTCATAGATTTAGTCTAGTTCACGTGACCATGCTCTGTTAAAACTGTAGCACGTCAAAGACAGGCAAGTCACTGTGTTAGATCACTTCCTCTGCTAGTGGCGTGGCTTCTGTCCACGCACGTACAGTAGTCTCCTAATGCTTGTTGTTAAGCTGCGCAATTTAAATTGAATATTGAGTAGCTGGGAGAATTGTTCTACTAGCTGGTTCAGTGCGGTAAGTTGGTGTGATGGTTGGTGGAGTTAGATGTGTGTGTGGTGGGGGGAGGAGGAGAACTGAAAGGCAAAGGGAAAAGGAGGGGCTTTTAAGGTGAAAGGATGAGGTGACAGTGGTGGTGTTGGTGACGATGAAGAGGTTACAGGCGCGGATCATTCAGCTTTGCTGCGCTTCACTGCTCCGGGGAGTTTCTCTTGCAACCTGGTGGAGAGAGAACAACAACAGCAAAAATAACGACAGTTAAAAACAAAAAAAACTGTTGTATTGTTTACTTTTTGTGGTGTACGGTGTACAAATAAACAAATGCCTTCTAACTCGTGTTCTTTGGAGTGAGCAGTGGAAAACAGGCCAACTTACTTTGCGATTGTGGTGTTGACTTGAGTGCGCGCCAAGTCAATGTACTGATCAATCTGGGTCTGGAGTGAGAAGACGGGAAGGAACAGAGGCGGTAGTCAGCTCCAGTGTACACAATGCAAAACACATCAGCTGTGACTTATCAGGAAGGAACAATACGCCCCTCTTATTCCGAGATTAGATGTCATGGGATAAACACAGAGATCAGCTGCTACGACTTTGTTTGTTGAGGGGTTACTAGTAAACACTGCAGGGCATTCCCATATTGGATTCAAGTCTGAACAGAAAATCTTTGTTGAACTGGCGCTCTCTCTTAATTATTTATGAGACAAATTACAGCTCAGGTCTCACATGGGCAATACTGCAACGTCATAGCTGCCTTTTTATGGAAAGTCAATAAAAAAATAAAATAATAATAATAATGTCACTTTTAAAAACGATAATCTGACTTTGCATGTTCTATGAGCCCTTGATGGGTTTGACGGTGGTGATAGGGATGCAAATGGCCTCGGACTTGTGTGACCGGGTGAAGTCCTGCTGCCGACTAGCACGTCCCGGACATATGATGTCATTGCCGGGAATCCTCTAAGGGACGGCTTGGAAGATTCACCACGAGCTGCCTGTCATCTGCCGTGGTGTCAGGGCACAGAGGGAGAGTCTTACCTTGTTCTTCTCATAGATGGGGGGCACGCTGAACAGCAGGATGTCAGCTGGACAAGAAAATCAGAGGGATTCACATCAGGGGACAGTCATAGTTGCACGACACCCACATAATCAACCAACATGCAAAAAAGACTCCAGCCTACGTAAACATCTTTTCAGAGAAAGAAGGTTTGAAATCTTCATTTGCTTTTATTACAGCTAGAGTGCCATTACCAGGCCCCACTCGAGTCGTAAAAGACACAGAAGATCAGTTATACCTATTATGGAAACCTTGTGGGTCACCTTTAAGTGAGGCCAGGCGGATATTCCGGCGTTGGCCTAATGGACAGCCCATCATGGTGAAGATACAGTCTGCTGGCCTCTTTGACCCCCCACACAACCCTTACTCCTTCTTGTTAGCCCTGTTAAAGGTTACTGGAAATAGTGGTCTAAATGATAACCGACAAACTTACACACACCCAGAAGGGGCACTGTGGTCTCTGGTATCCTTTGTCATAGTCATAGCTCCTTTGGAGATAATTGTTGAAATGCTAATTGCTTTCTTAACTATGTAAATTAAAGGATAATCTCTAGTCTAACAGCTCCCTTTGAATTCTTGCGATGCTTATAAAAGGAATACCATTTTGGCTTCCTGCTGATTTTAAAGGCAATGAATGGAAGGGACTCCAAAAAAGGTCAATAAAGACTGTACTAAAAGTAGTCTAACTGCACCTTACCTACCAGGTGCAAAGATGATCAGATATATACAAAACTAAAAGGTTCTATATAGTTCTACAAATTTTGCTCTTTATAGCCTTAGATGTTAGACGGTATAAACTATAGGCTCAATAATGGGTCCTCCAAAAGGAAGATATGTCCTCAGTAACGAAGAGCCAACCATTTTAGAGGTGAGACATCGTCCCAGCCCATCATCCTATGTTCTGTTCCTATTCTGGCCATGGGATATGAACACCTCCCTTCCCAGCGCACGATGGTGCTGTGAGTCAGGGCAGCGCCTGGAGGCCCACCTTTTCAAAATCCCCCGCCCTAAGCCAGCGTCTTACCCAGGATGAGGATGGTGATTCCGTTGAAGACGGCCCCGACGTAGGTCAACAGCCACATGGCCACAGCCATCTGGAGAGGGAGGTAAACACCATTAGGGATCAGGTAGGGCGCAGGAAACCATGTGGCTATGTGGTTCAACATGGCATTCTATACAGCCATGTCTAGAAATACAATGTGAATGGCTAGCTGATTGCTAACCGACAACAGTCGATGTAACATTAATGGTGCTAAAAACAACAGTATGAAATAAAAACATGAAAGGTCATCAAAGTAAAGAATGAACCATAACCACATTCTACTACGATGAATGAGGAGAGTGCATTAAAGCTTCCTAAGACAGGAAAGTCCCCCCCACCCGCCCCACCCCCAACCTCCCTCATTTGGGCGTTGCGTCGTGCACAGTTTAACATACATTTGTCTGCGCATGGCCATGACATTGGTGGTGGAAGAGGTGGAGGAGGAGGACTATGAGGCAGAGGCCTGGACAAGGAATGGCGATTTAATAGGCTTGGAGAGCTGAACCACAGAGTATTATCCCTGCTTGGGCGCCCGTGGGATCAATGGTCGTCCTGCTCGGACGGTTGGTATGTCTGGTCGGCTAGGGGTTCTAATGATGAAGTGGTGCACCGAGCAGTCACCCCCCCTCGCTGCCATCTCTTCTGTGGTCGTCTCCTCTACTGCTCCTCCCCCCTGGTCCTCTGCTCGGCGGAGATCTGTGGCTGAATTCTGGGTCAAACCGGCCATCAAATAGATGCTGGGGCTAATCCTGGGTGTTGTAGTGCTTTATGTGACTGATTCACGGCCGCCAAAGTAGGAACTAGCCCACCCTTCCTCTCTTTCTCTCTGTCGACTCCCTTGAACTATCACATGATGGTAAGCCATGCTATACATCCTTGTCATGCTTTATGGAGCAAAAGAGGGGTTTCATTATTCCACGGACAGAGTTGGTGCTGTTGACAGGGCTTGACACTGTGCAGCGAACTATGAAGAAAAGCTTCAGTGGGACACAGAAAGAGAGCGAGTGAGGGACAGAAACAGGATGACGGATGGGGGAAGAGTGGGGAAAAGGACTTTGTCCTTCAGTCCAAACGAATTCTGCCATTACAAATGACAGGAAACAATCCTTTGTCTAATGCACAAAATAGGACGGCTGTCAAGAAGCCGTCTACCTTTTCTATGGCTAATGAGAACAGGGGTTTGGGCGGGTGGTGACGGAGCGGTTGTGCCCATAGAGGGAGGAAGGGGGCGCTCTGGGCCAAGCGGAGCCTCACCTTTAGGGAGTCCACCAGGTCCTCCACCAGGAAGAGGCGGCTCATCTGCTTGAGGGCTCGGTTGATGTAGGTCAGACTGACGTCGACGTGCTTGCGGAAGGTCTCTGGGGCAATGCTGACATCCTTATCCATTAGAACCCTGCGGAGGAGCATAGACAAGGGGGAGCCAGGCAGGTTAACTCAAATTTAGGATGGCTCATTTGAAGATAATTGCTGAAATGCTAATCGCTGTCCTAACTACGTAGCTAAAAGGCTAATCGCTAATTAATTCACGTGACTCTTCGCTTTTTTCCCAAGTACTAGTTAACGATTTTTGACTGGGCTGTGCAGTGTCCCGAAACAAGCACCCTTCAGGCTTACGCTGTTCCATAAAGGTTGCTCTATTAATAAAACCAGTAAAAAGCACCCAGGCTGGGGCCATGGCAAGCATGAACATGTCCAAAAAATCTTGTTTTTACACTGAATTTGGAGAGTTTTGCGCAATTAAAAAAAACAGGGATCGAATGAGGCAGGAGGTAAGAGGAGACACAAGGATCCTTTCAAAACAAAAACAGAAACAAATATTCTCTCACTTGAAGGGGTGCCCGTCGCCGGACTTCTGAACGGCCTGGACGACCGACTTGTAGATGCGGAAGGTGATGGTGACACAGAGCAGGGCCAGGAGCAGGTAGGAGGCCACGCTGATGACGCTGAACGCTGCCAGGGACAGCAGCAGCAGCATGGACAGGCCAAACACCACGCCTGACTTCTTGGGGTCCCGCCAGTGCACCAGGTCTTTCACTATAAGGGGCGAGAGAGAGTGGGGTGTACAGGTGGTGGAAAGTGTGTGTGTGTGTGTGTGTGTGTGTGTGTATGAGAGAGAGAGTGTGTGAGATACGGAGAGAAGAATTTAGAGGAGAAAGAAAAAAAAAAAAAGAGAAAAGATAGGTTACTTAATGGACTGTCACACGTGTCTCAGCGTGAAACACGTATGAGGGGGAAACTAGAAACTAGAAACGACTAGAAATCAGGTCGATCGCCGAACCTCTCGTCGGTAAAACATGAATCGTGCATTATGTATCATACATCCCTCCGGCCTGTCAGGGCTAAGAATAACCAGGGAAGGAGGCATGTTGCCGGAAAATACCCCCCATCTCGCAGCGTGTTGGTGTGTCTGTGAGGAGTCACACATGCAGAAGTGATAGTCTGTCAAGGGCCTGTTACGTAACGCTGTGGTGGTGTGCATTTAAAACGGCCTTGCCTGCCCTCTCTCTCTCTGCATGTGGAAGGGAAGCATTTCCAGAACCCTAAAGTGGATATGGCTGCAGCTTTGCATGTGGCCATGCCTCCGGGGAGGCTGAGGCCTGTGCGTTACAACCCTTTAATGGGAGCACACGGCATCGTCTAAACCGCCCGTCTTAAGGTTGCTCTCCACAGAAGAGCCACAGAGCCACTCCGTTTGCTTTTTCCATACGTCCCCGCCTCCTTGCTTGACGCAGGGCCTTTAAACACCTCGGACACTAAGATGACAGGCTGGGCTCCTGACCAGAAGGGGGAAAAAAAGTGCTTACAGATGGGGGAACCAAAACGCTCATTCTGCTTTCTCTCCTTCCCCAATTCCGTCTGTCTACCACCTTGGTGATAGAAACTCTAAAGTGTGCAGGACACGCACTATATAAACTGAATCATATACGCACACAACAAACTCAGATTCACAAGCGCACACATGGGCCTACACACAGAGCTCGGCTTCGCTGTATTGCAGGGGTGGGAGGTGCCTGGCACTGTTCGTTCGCCCACCACTACCAAACAACTCTGCTGTGATTCACTCTCTAACTCAAATACAGTCAAGAGGAGCCCACCACACACACACACACACACACACACACACACGTAGACGCTGCACACTGGACGCGCACAGCATCATCTGGCCTAAAAAAGCACTGGATAGATCTAGTATGCCATGTACCGCAGGCAAGGCTCATCAAAATAGGGCAGCTAGCTACGATTAATATCAGCATATGTTATCAGTTTGTAAACAGCTGTTCTGTTAGACATGGGCACGTGGGAATTTGAACTGAAGTTACAACTCCAGGAGATTGAAATGACTAAGTATACTCAGCCATCGCTGGTATCTTTAAAAAACATTTGTTTTTTTCAAATTCCAATATAATCAACAAAAAACTATCTTCATCTTAAATATATATATACATTTTATCCTCAATGTTATGCATTTCAAAAAAACTATTATTGTGTATTGCTTACTGACAGCAATGGACTGAAAGAAAAAAAGGTTGTCTTCAAACCCCTGTCGGACTCAGAGAGTGCTCAATTGTTTCTGATGCTGGCTGGCTGGCTGAGCCCACGATGAGAGCATGAGCGGGGTTTCCTCGCCCAGCACTGCAGGGGTCTTGGTCCCTCCCAGCATGCTTTGCTGGTACCCACAGGGAGGCAGCCTCAGCTTCACGGCACTCGTTCATTATCCCTCCCTCCCTCCCTCCCTCCCTCCCTCCCTCCCTCCCTCCCTCCCTCCCTCCCTCCCTCCCTCCCTCCCTCCCTCCTCCTCCTCCTCCTCCTCCTCCTCCTCTCTGTGCTACAGGCCCTAGATCCAGCAGCAGCAGGTCCCAATGGCAGAGGAGCCGCAGTGGCCTGCTTTCTAGCTCTCTGTGCAGTGCACAGCTCTTAAAGGTACAGGCACAGCTCTGACAGTTTGTGTGTGTGTGTGTGTGTGTGGGTCTATTTGTGTGCGACCCCATTACAACACCGCATGGCAGTTATATCACTTCTGCATACAGCTAAACCTGCTAAAGCGTTTTTAAGAGTCAAATACCATAAATGATTACAAACATCAACAGCATGGCTGGATCAAGCTGATTCAACTATTCCCTTGATCCCACCCCCCTCTGCCGCCACACGCCCCACCCTTTCCTTACCCAAAACACACACACACACACACACACACACACACACACACACACACACACACACACACACAGGATTAACACAAATCTTCAAGCACAAATGGACTGCCAGATTTGAACTAATCTCAAAAGGTCTGGCAACAGGTGTACCATTTTCACAAGCCAAGAGATGAGGAAAGCCTTTTCTGGCCACCGCCTAATAGACTTTGGTGGGAGGGGGGGGTGTTGATCATTGGATCCAAAGTTTGATAGACTACAGCAATTTAACTGGGGAAGAACTTCGAAGGGAAGGCTGTACCCAGGTTTGGACTGAGAAGTCGGCAGCCGAAGAAGACACTGAAATAACCTGAGCTAGCCTGGCAGACCATATGACCTACAGAGTTGGACTGCAGAGGATGACAGAAATAGCAGGGAGGTTCATGCCTAAGAGAACAGAGTTCAGGATTTGAATGCAAGGCAGGCCGCTCTAGAGATCCTTCTAATAAAGGCATCGCAAACTGATTGCATGCTAATAGAATGGTAATGGAAGGCACCACACATTCAGAAACGATGCCCTTGTCAGGCGACGGAGGGGGGAAAACACTGTCGCTTTTCTTCATTATGATTCCCTCCACAACCTTGAGAATGACAACTTCCCCTTGGTTTCTAACTACCTTAGTTAGGTTGAAAAGTTAGGTAGTCTGCCAACTGCAGGTTATGCACGAAACACACGGGTCTTTCAGGGCATGAGTCAAGGCTTACTCTGTCTGCATACCAGCCTGTGTGTGCAGGGTCTATGGTTTCATGTTTGCATGGGAGGGGGGCTATTCAGGGGGCCCACACAAATTAAAGCAGTTGACTTCACTATGCTTCAGAGCAGCTCAACTTGTATAGTATAGCTATGAATAGTATGTAAAGAAATGCATTCAGCATGGCTCATTTGCTTGTGTATATATGTGTTTGAGTGATTAGCCTTGATCTTTACATGTTTGTTAAAGGGTTAGTTCAACTGAGTTGATCGATATTAATCTAATGGTTGTTAGTCCAATAATGAATTATTTTGATAAGTAGGTTGATAAATGTAGCCTAGCTTAGCACAAAGACTGTGAGCCATCGGTAAGGGCTAGTATTGCACCGTCAAAATGAAATCAAATAACTCCAAAGCTCTGTTATTTACATGTTGTATATTCTGTATTTCACACGTATTAATCTAAATGTAAAAGCAAAACATTGTTATTGTAACAGATATGCACTCAGGCCTATTGTAGGTGCAATCATAGTTTTACCTGTTAGGCAGCCTTGCAACAATAGGTCCGACCTTGTATCTGTTCACTTTGAGCCATGCTAGCCCTTACCGATGGCTTACAGTCTTTGTGCTAAGCTAGGGTACCTACCTACTTATATAAATAATTCATTATCTTATTCATTCATAGAGAACCAGAGAGGGCAAGGGGGCAAACGATAGCTCTTATGACATCCAGCTAATTAAAGAAGTTGGCACCCTGCCTCACACCCAACCATGAAGACTGGCACTATCTGCGGTCCATTGAAGCTCCTCCAATCCAATTCACAATGTATCACTTCCTCCCTTTGTCTCTCCATTTTGCCTGCCCATACTTTTGTAATTTCCAATCACACGATCACACACACACACACACACACACACACACACACACACACACACACACACACACACACACACACACACACACACACACACACACACACACACACACACACACACACACACACACACACGCAGATAATAATAACAGCTGTCATAAGAGAATTAAGTAAACCACCCTCCATGACCGTCAAATTTCCCGAACAACCATCTTTCGTCAGTGCTGTGAGCATGGTGTGCTGTGGAAAGTTGCATCAAGGCAGAAACCCAACACTCTGGATCGACTGTACCGTCTGACTTCCAGCTTTGCTAGCCGACACCCAGACGCCATGACTTTAAGGACATGGGGTTGGACAGGGTCATCCTCAAACTGGAAGGGGGATCACTGTTGACTATATCCAGTCTACATTTTCATACAGCCTAGTTATAGAGGGTTGGCCTTAGACCTATAACTTTAATTACACCAGCAGCTGGTGCCACTATGACACTCCTGACCTCTCCTAAGTGCAGGAGCTATACATGGCTCTATAAATACGGGCAGCCTTGGTGGGCATACAAGTTATTTTCTGGGATTGTGTTGTTTGAAACATATGCGACCTTGTGTTATAGAAAAGTTAGTGGAGTCACCACTGAGCAGGGCCACAGGCCGGGGTAAAATAGGTTCAAGAGAGAGGGGAAGAGAGTGGGATCACTGTGTGGTGCTTGCGTGAGAGGTTAGCAGGCCTGAGGCCCAAAGGATATAAATGTTACCTGATAAGTGGGTTAGTATTGCTGTCAAGACATGCTCAGCAAGATGGTAGGCCACCTCGGCCATCCACTCTTCAATGGCCTCTACCTCTTTGGAATAGGTGCTGTCGGGATCAGCATTGGTTTGGGGAGACACTTGGTTAGGGCTTGAGCTAGAGGAAGACGGTTGGTTGGACGCAGCGTTAGGGTCGCCTTTGTTCTGAATGGAGGAGGAGCCCTGTCCCTCGTCGTCCTCCTGACTGCTGCCCAGCTCTTTGAGAGCATTGATGGTGAGCCTCTCCTGCTCAAGGTCCATCACAACCGCCGGAGCAGATTCGGAGGAGGGAGCACCGGTATTGGTCAGCCCCTGCTTGGAGGTGAGGCCTTGGCAGACGTCCTCGGGCTTGTTGTCCGGTCTAGACTTCAGGCACTCTCTCATGAAGTCAACGAAGCTATCTGTGGCTCCAGAGATGGAGCAGTCGAGCTCAATGCTTTCTGGGTCGCTGGTTGGGTCAGGTGATTCTTGGCCTGTTTTTGTGTCCTGCACCTTTGGGGCAACTTCATGCGGTGGGAGGGCCTTGCTTCTGGCCATGGTGTCTGCAATTACGTCATTCTTCTTCAAATCAGTCACTGCCTCTTTAACGCTGCCCGGAGGCTCATTATGAAAAGAGGAATATGGATCTTTGGGATACTTTATTGGCGACAGCTGTCCACATACAGGCTGTGGGAAAGAGTCTTCATTATCCTCCAAATCTGTGGCGTCATTTTTAAAGGCGTCTGAACTTTCCTGACGGAGTAGAGAGTCAATATGGATCTGAGATGTTGGATCATTAGAAGAGGGCTCATCAGTATGGGTACGGTTTTTCTCATCTGACATGTCACCCAGAACCGGGGGTGCATCATAGTCATCTCCAAAGGATTGTCTATCGTACACATCATCCTGCATGAAGCTGGATCTAGAAAGGGAGCCTGTTTCCATATAATTTGGCTTTATATCAGTGTTCATCTCCTCCTCCACTTTGGATTTAAAGTCATGTGGAGGGAGCTCCGCTTTAACATCTGGCTTGTTGGATTTAACCAGAATGTCCTGTACTTCATCTGACCATTCGTCATCGTTGTCAGGGAAATCAGCCTCGTCAGTGGTGACAGGCGGTGTGGCAGTGAAAGGGGTGGGTTTGTCATTAGACTCACAAGCAGTGTACGGTTTTTCAGACTGTCTGTGTGAAGAGTCAGAACTGGGGTCCTTTGAGTCTTTCTGGAGGCCATCGGTTTTTGCTGTGGATATTTGATTGCCTGGCTCGGGTTCAGATTTGAGTACTTTGTGTTTAGGAGAGTATTCAGCGTCAGAGTCAACGGGAGAGGATGGAGGCGAGTAACCCTCCATAAACTCTGTTTCTAGGGGCCGTGTCTTGGGTGGGTCTGTTTTAGTTTCCTCTGGTTCTGGTTCATGGGCTTTGGGTGTTTTTCCGACTGGGTCTTTTACCACATCAGAAACCTCTTCCTCTTCTTCCTCCTCCTCAAGTTCCATCACCATTTCTTCATCACTATAATTTGGTTCATCTGTCTCAATTACATTGATAGTAGGGACCTGCATTAGCTTTCTCTCCTGTTTCACTGGTTGGGCCTCCTTTTCCTCGGTGGGAAGGGTAGGGACTGAGGGGGCCGGGTTATTTGAGGATGACATGGAGGGGGCAGGGGTAGAGGTTGCGTCCTCAATAACAGTGTCATCTGACTCTCCTGAGCTGTCAATTTCAACCCCCTCTGGGGTCTCCAGGTCACCACCCCATGGGTTTTTTTTAGACTCTGGGAGCTTTTTCTTATCCTTTGTAGTATCAGGGGGAAGAGTGGGTGAGTCAAAGCCAGCAGGAGGTGCAGGAGAGACAGGGAGCTCTGGTTCAACATCTGGTTGAACATGAGTGTCTGGCTTCTCTTGCTTGTCCCACACATAGGCTGTGGGTAAAAAGCTGAGGTCAAATTCAGACTCTTCTTCAACACTGGGCTGCTTTGTTGGCTCGTCCATGTCACCTTTAAATTTCACACCCTCGCTGGGAGAATCCATAAAGGCATCGGGAACACCAGCGAAAGCCGCGGGAACATGTGGTATAACTACCGCTGTGCCCTTCACCTCCTTAAACTGAAAGTTCTTCTCGGAGACCACAGTGTTTTTGCTTATGTCTACAGGGTCCTCAAAGTCTTGCACTGGAGGTAAGTGAGCCCTCATCCAGTCTGCAGTATCTTCAAACTCACTGCCTTGTCGGGATTTTCCAAGGACTTCAAAGGGGGACTCTGGTGACTCCAGGTCAGTGGATCCTCTTTTCTTCTGGACAGGGGGAGCTGTCTCTGTAGGAACCTCTATGGGTGACTTCTCATAGTGTCGTTCTTTGAAGTGAATGAAACCGCTATCTGTCCTGCTCTCAGGCTCCTTCTTCTTGGCAGCAAGGGCTTCTAACGCCTTTATTCTCTCCGACACGGGAGAGGTCTTCACTGGGGAATCGGGTTGTCCGTCAGGCGGACCTGACTCTTCACTACCGTAATTACTGGGTAAGAACGAGCCCGGTTGAGAAGGAAATCGAAGGGAGGTGGCCACGCCATCTGAGGGCTTGTCAGAGCCCAGGACCACCCTTTTATCTGCATCATCAATGACGGAGATGGGCAACGGGGAAAGATAAAGGAAGGGGGTAAAAACCACAAACACACCTAACTCCCATGCACTATCAATATTATTATTAGAGGCCATTTTGTGGAAGCTCAAGAACTCATGCATTGCATGGAACAGTAATAATGGTTTTATGGATGAAAGAGTGATGTTTACCATCTGCATGCTGCTCCTAATCACTGGAAAATGTTACCATTGAGGAGTCCTCTCAATGAGGCAACATACAAAATGAATAATATGGTCAAAATGAAGCAGCTCTATTTAAAAAAATGAAAATAAATAAATTGTTTACACTCATAACTGTATCTGTCGTGAAGTGCCATATCTTTTATGATTATTGTTTACAAACAAGAGTGCCAAACGCCTATTGGTTCATTCTTGGGCCCAATCCTTTTGGCTAAAAACGATCTGATTGTTTTGTTTTCTAAACCTTACCAACATTAGACTACTAGGCCACAATTTAATAACATAACATGGAAACCCTTTACAGTAGAAGGTTAACAAAACCTGAACTATTAAATTATATCTGAAAGAAAAAGAGGGGATAAATCTCCATCTGCCACCCCTTTCCCAGAGCACGTGGGCATAGTGTTATCTCAATGGCTTTTAAAGAGCTGTTGAGTAGTCACTTCAAATTACAAGAAGCCTCTGCCTGCAAGTACTGGGGGATGATATCCAAAATAACTGAATGTGACACAATAGGGACGCGATAAATGTGCCTGGGAAACTAGTCTGGAGGCGAAGGTCACAGAGGATAAACGTTCTCTGTTAATACTCCTCGGAGCTATGAATGGCTCAAGTGTAAGACTTCAATTCTTTCATTTTGATAATGCTTCCTATAAAACAAAATCATTCTGCCCCGCTACGAGTTATCATGCTTGCTCATTCTACTGGTTTAATTCAAAATACCCAAATGTATTACTGGCATCATTATGAGGTATCTTGACTGATCTGACTAAACACATAAAATATTAATGGCAGCATTGAGCCAAAATTAAATTTCCTATAATCAAATAATTTCCCCCAGAATGAAAGGGCTTCACAACTTCTGGCCAAAACACAACCCATAGAGAGAAAAAAACTAAGGGAATTTAAAACATAATTGGATATATATAGGGGTGGGGCACACAAGCAGAAAATCAATTTGCAAGTATTACAGTTGCAACAAGCCCACAATGCTACTTGGTTGTTAATGGTTCTGTTACATATTCCTGCTAATTAAGTGGCCAAAGATTCAACTGACACAACATGGTTTCGCTAGACCATGGGAAGCTATTTTAATCCCTCTCAATCTTTAAATGATAGACGTCGCCCACCGCTGTCAATCACATAGTTAAGCATGCAAACCTGTTACTATTTCCTCCCACCACACAGCTGAGGTGACATTGGAATCACGGGGGTAGAAGGTGTGATAGGAGGATACCCCACGCGCATGACGCAGTGCCCTGGACCGGGTATCCAGTCAAACACAATGTTCCAAGCAACTGTTCAAATAATCACATGATCAGTTTTGGCCCTCAAGTCCCCGCCTGTCCTTTTCAACACCCAGCGTCAGGCCGTCATGATGGAGCATGCAGCTATATTGGGGGGCGCACGTCAGCTAGCTACTGAAACTGCACGAGACACGAGAGACCCAGGTGCATCTTAAAGCCAAAGCTCAGTAACAGGTAAACCAAGCATTTACTGGTTTGAGGGAAAATGCCTCTGGAAGGCCAACAACCATTTTCCAAGTGAGCTTTGCTTTTATATGAAGCCAGAACTTTCACTGGTTAATAAAACAAATGTGCTGCATATCACATCAAATGTTTTTGTTGCGACGGATGATATAAACATATTTGGGTTCGTTTTGTTTGGCTTCTGCCAAAGGGTGAGGTTGGTGGTCAGTGTGACTCGCCCACTCCAACGGCTCCCAGCCACCCTGAAAAAACAGGACTGGGGACATGTTGTTGTCACCGGTGAACAACTGACTGATGCACTTTGTCTCAGTCCGAACCCCTCACCCCCCGCCCCGCTTTGCACATTCGGAGCCACAGTACAATGCATTGTTCAAACTAGGCCACACGAATGGACTTTCCATCAGCTGAAAGCGATGTAGCCTTTTGGCTCCACACTGGTAAACAAATTCCAAACCAGCAACCGCTCTATGAACACGGCTGTGGAGAAGCCTTGAGCCAACAATGCTAACTACTTGATAAGACCTACAATGAAACCATAACCATAACTGGATTAAATAAATATTAACATTAGCATTTCAGATGAGTGGTTAACAACCTTGTTTTGTTTTAGACCATTTCTCTAGCCTCTTCTAAAAGAGCGCATCACTGTGGGCTCTTTGCATGCCTGCTCTGACTCTTACGTAATGGATTCTCTGTAATTAGGAGTTGAGTGAGAGTGCTAAAGTACGTGGGCTGGGCATCAAAAAAGGGACACTTTCGCCAAGTTGCGAATTCTCCTGCTGAATCAACTTCCACGGAGCCCATGGCAGTGTCTCTTTGGAAACAAGTCTGCGCAGTAGGAAACAACTACAGAATTTTGCAAGTGTATGAAACAGTTCTGGGATCAGATCAAACAAGTATATTGGATTTGATTTAAGGAAACCCTACACTACTAAAAAATGAGATCTTTTGATCTCAAAAGGGCCATCCTATCTGCACTCTGAAGATATAGAAATGATTTTTGAGGTTCATAGTAGTCATTGGACCATGACATATTCCTCTCATATAAACATTTTTGTGGGAGAATCCGTTAACAATAGAAAAGAAGAAAAAAAAACGAATACAGGAGCCAAATCAAACATCTCTGCTGCTAAGCAAATGAGCCCCATTCTAATAAGAGCTCATATTCTCTAGGGTGTACACAGACGCCACGTTACGTCTAAACAGCAATAGAGGGATCATTCATAGACATCATTTATGCATACTGACCAGCTAGAATAGGGACTACAATCGCACACTACAAGAAAGATTTTCTGATTACAACTAAAAACTAGTAAGACCACTGTTTAGACATGTACTATCTCTACGGAGTAAACTGAAAATATTATTCTCAGTTAATTCCCTACTAGGGGTCAACTGTGTCTTATTTCAAAAAGACCAAAAAAAAACAAAGAAAAAAAAAAACTACACAAAATAAAGAAATTGAAAATAACTCAATGAAAGAAAACCTACATTTTTAAAGCTCTGATGTGGAGGCTGCATGCATAAAGCCTATTGAGCCATAAGCAGTGGGGTGACAAGAGAGCGAGCAGCCAGGATCGAAGGAGGACCTTGACCCCTGAGCAAGCAGCAGATGATCCCTCCCCAGTGCCGCTTCCCCTCCCCTACCTGGCTGGGACTGGGGTTCTCAGAGATACACGAGCTGGAGGGAGCTAGCTAGAGAAGAGAGTTGGAGGGGGGGGGGTATTCTATCCAAGGACAAAGAACCCCCTGGGAAAACAACCTGATCCATTTTTAGGTTGCTGCTCTCGCGCACACAAAGTGAACTTGAACTTCTCTTTGGTTTCTTAAAATAAAGTGGCAATCTTGGGATTATCTTGGACCTACAGTGAGTGCCGCTGACCTAAATAATGTTGCGCTAACAGGCGGTAAAGACTGAAATGGATCAGATTGCTGTCATCTGTGGGGACTTGGGGACATTGCGTCTTTAATTTGTAGGTCTGGTTGTGGATATAAGTAGGGAGAAGTCGGTTCTGGAACAGCAGAAGACTTTGGGAATGACTAGTCAGTAGTACTAGCTCACTTGAGCCATGCATGTCATCTCAAGAGTTCTATCTGAAAAATCTGTTTAGTCCATCGCAACACCATCAATAGGTGACCATACATTTTTCCAATAGCAATAATCAGATCTGACCAATGTATCATTACATCACTGGGTGACTGTCCTTATGTGAACAACAACATATATAGGACAGGTACCAGCTCATTAAGCTACGGCTGGGAATACATTTTTCATTAAAACAACGCCTTTTTTGGACTCCGATTTACAGGGTGCCTCAGGTAGGCCTTTTTTGTAGCAAGTTTAATTGCCAGTTGGCGGGTTAAGTAAATTCCAACTGTCAGACATCACTGAAAGAGGGAGGAGTTATGCTAATGTCTTATAATTAGTGAAGCCACCATGGTGACGGCGGCATTGGAAACATTGGAAGGCTTCTAAGGCCTGGGGGGATGGTAGTTGTGGTCTGCATAGTGGCAGGCAGTACAGAGAAGGGATACATATATGCTGCTGTTTGTTTCTTCGCAGGCCCATTAGAACATCTTCGGTATGGTGATCTAGAGCATGAGAGGACACTAAAGAGAGGGATGGAGAGAGCATTACAGCAGCAGGCCAGCAAGAGAAAGGGAGAGGGGAAAGAGAGACAGAGGGCAGGTAGAGGGAGAGGAAAGCAGGCGAGCAGCGTAAGAGAACCTTTACACTTGCCTTGAGGAGACTGAATGAGAGATACAGGCGAAGAGGAAAGAAAGGAATCTGAAAAAATAAAAAGGACAGAGAAATGAACATCTTACTGAGGTGAAGATAGACCCTCCCCCCACCCCCCAACCCCTTCTCCCCCAGTAACACCCACTCAGACACCCTCCCCACTTGCTTATTCCAAACGGGGAATTAAAGAGGACCCTGTTAGGCTTGCAACTATTCAATCGTATCAGCTCTAAATGCTAAAAAACTACAGGCTAGTACAACAATGGGGGGAAAAAAATGACAGTGTATCAGCTCACTTTACCAATTCCCCATGTATTTCAGCTGACAAAATTGCTACAATTCACTTTACACAGACAATCATTTCTATGCATGCATTTGACTTAACAGTTTCTATTGAGGCAAAACAAAAACAGACGCACGGGCAATAGGACAAAAAAGACTAACAAAACGTAACAATATACCATCCAAAGTTTACTTAGACAAATAGTACCGTCACTGCTTACAAATCTTTAATAATAAAAAAAAAACACATTTCTTATGTTCTATTCATTACTATCTTCCCATGCAATTCGTAATGGTTTTCCCATAATTTACTGAAACAGATGCCAGCTGGGCACCCACGTTGTTCTCACTCAAAGGAAATGATGTAACCTTGCAAGTGAACATATTTTCTGCCTCACTTCGGAATCCCATGTTATCTCTACTCGGAACACAATATCTTCCTTCGTAGGGCACCATCATCTATCTGTTTCCATGAATGCCAGATTAAAGGAGTAACACAAGATTGCTTTTACTCTACCCTCACGTATCGCAGCGTGCGACCGCTGGGCAAAGACATCGGAGAAACTTCTGGGGCCAAGAGTACATATAAGGTGTGAACTTCATTCAGGCTATCACATAGGGGCGTCATTACTTTGTTCCGTGAGTCAGCGTTGGAGACAGGCAGGGCAGGTTGGTTTTGGCGAGCCCTTGCATTGCAGCATTCCGTCCGGCAGACTCGCCCAGATGTTTAAATTTCCCACACCACACCTTTACTTTCTTTCCCACCTAGTAAGCTGTGCTGACATTTCTTGAAATGCCGGAAACCGTTGGGGGTACTTTTGGCATGAGCCATGCCAGGTCAAAAACGTCTACATGGAACACCTTTTTAAGAATGGGGATTTTGTATTCTAATCAGCTGACAAACAAGTAGGCCTAACAAGTTCTTTACTTCTATCGAAACTTTGAGGTCTCGTGAGAAGATTATTTTAAAGAAAAAGGTCTATCTGAGAGGAGTAACTGGTACAGTTGCTCAAGTTTCCTAAGCTATGGGCCTTAGGTGTCAGATCTATCAGCAGCAGACATGAGTAGGAAGTGAGCATGCTTTGCCAGCATATCACCCATGGCTGCTGGGTGTGGATGAGTCCCCCACGGGGTCGGAGGCCCCTGGGGGGTTCATGGTAGGGGAGGGCAGCCTGCATGGCATCTCAATCACGCCATCCATTTCTGTCCCAGGCCTGCGCTAGCGTCCAGTCATGACACCCAATCCCGAGGGGCCAGTTTGCTGCATCAGCCTGATTCAGTGACCTTAACAATTACAGTTAGCTCCAGCCTAAGTCAGGGAAGAGGGAGGAAAATGAGAAAGGCAAATAAAAAGGAGGGAGAGGGAGCCAAAAGAACCCAATGTTCTTTGCCTGTCTTTCACCTCAATGGCAGCCAGGCAAAATTGGTAGTACATGCTCTACTGAACACCGCCTGAATAAATTCTTGAACAGATTGTGCATGCATGAGTTTAATGTTACAAATCACGTTCAAAATCATTCCTGACAGACACTGAAATGTTTAACCACCAGTCCATATCTTGTTCTGACTAAACAGTTCTTCCACCATGGCATCCAACCGTGCGACACTGGAATTGTTAACAGGTGCACCGCCATATTGAAGACCTCTTGCCCATGAAACCTAATAGTTACTGAAAGAATAAGCACTGCCTTGATAAGACATCACTGGTAACAACTACAGTATGTTATAAATTAATACATATTTTTTCCCCTACTTGAACTTACTGAAGTTACTATGAATAGATAGGGGTAAGATGGCAGGACACACTCTCGTTACTGTAATAAATCAAACACTTGTCTCGTACATGTACGTGTCTCACCCCTAAAGCAATATGTGTATCAATCTAGGTTTATCATAATGGCTGGCCGAGCTAACAGAAATTTCTAGCAATAGAAAAAGGTTCTTGAAGCAAAAGTTGTATTTAATTTGTGGAATAGTCCTGACGGTAAGGTGCTATGTAGTTTCAGAAATTAGTCTTATTATGTAGCGTGTCATGCCTTTTATAACAGGTGTCATTTATCCTGCCCCTTATTTGTGTTGGATTCTGTGACAGAGGGAATACGGAGAGGCCAGACCAGGCCATCTGGTACCTCACTGGACATCAGATGGTGTGACACTCAAAGTATCGGACATGAAGTAAGTGAAAATGCCAACTCTCTTGCTTTAACCTGTGTTACCGGAGCGATTTGAATTGCTTCGCCTTGGTGGTAGCCAACTGCCATAACCCAACCTGAGTGACATAAAAGTGACACTGATGTGTCATTGAGGTCTTTACCTAACGTATGTGTTATTGTAGCAAGTAGCTAGTCATTGTTGCTTTACATCAAAATTCCATGTATGATGTATATTTCAAAACATGGTTCTCCTTTCTTAGAAATAGGAAAATTACATAATGCATAATGTTTACTTTCCACTGTCCGTATAATAGGTATTTGTTTATGTAGGTTATTTGTGATAATGTAATACATGATGAATCATTATTTTATTTTATTTTATTTAAATGAAACGCTACAATAATTATTCTGGAAATGATAAATGCTTCCAAACAAATCCACCATGAGATGCATGAGACAGTATCATTAAGGTGCAGAACCACTACCCCTCCCTACCGTGACTGGTCTGTGAGACAACAGTGCCTGCCTTTGTTTTCATGACCAATCTACGCTACTCTTCATTATACGCTAATACCAAAACAGAATAAAACTATAAATGTAACCAGGAATAGTTTGTCAGTATACATTCAACAAGGTTTTGATATGCTTTTGTTGAAAAATGTAACGGTTTTTAATTTCCGTGCATGGGTTTAGATCTTTGTTTACCATTGCCTTCTCTTTTCACCAACACAAAAAGGCAGCGTGCGCCTTTAAGAAGTATTCCCTTCATTTTCCGTTGCCCAGTAACAATGTATCTGCAGTGCAGATCACCACTGTTGCAGCACAGCCTATACAGCGAGATATGCCACCTAATTCAGCTACCTTGCCTGAAACTAAATAAAAAGTTGGCTCATAACAAATAACGAGTGAATTTTATAATCCACAAAGAGAGCACCCAGGGATGGTGTAATTAGATTTGCATTCGAGAAATAGTTTGACTTGATAGTGTAGTATCAGATGCCATCATTTCTGAAATTCATAAACGTTTTATAGTCTCATAATTTGCAAGACACAAAACCCTACAGATGGTATGAATGGTTGTACAAATTTGCATTGGTCAACACAACGCCATATTCAAATGAACAAGGCCCGACTTCTGACACGCTAGTCCAAAATCCTTCAGATGTTACCCATTAAAAGTGGCAACTTCCCTGGAACGATTAAATTGATTACAGGAAAAGTGGTAAGGTATTGACATTTTCAGATGATTAGATTTTTTCCCCCTTTAAACTTTTTCGTTGAGTCTGTGGATATAAATTAAATCATATAATTAGTTATGAATTAACAAAAAGCATTACGCCTGGATCCAATGCACGGCTCCAACAAAGTCGGTTAGGCGTCTTGACAGTTTCTTACCGGATAGTTTTGAGTCTTTGGCAGCAGAGTTCTTTCCATCGGCTAAACCCTGCGACGATGATATCTGGGCAGACTGATTCATTGGATCCATGTTGGTATTCTTTCAAAAAGGCTGCAGGCAGGCAATGGGAAAAAATGTTTTTGTATAATGTTGTTATCCTAGAAGTTGCTTCCTCGTCCAACTTGTCTCTTATTCCCCAAGAAGCGGGCCGCAGTGAGCTGTGCAAGTCCGCAAGTCCGGGCACTGAATTGCTATGTGTTCTGACTTCTTCGACTTTCGTAGCTCGAGAGAGCAAGATAGGGCGGACCAAGAAAAAAATATTAGGGTGAGAGGTTGATGATCACTCACTTAAAGGGATAGGCTATTTCATGTGCTAACTGACAGTAGCAAATCGGTAACAACACTTAATCATCATCATATTTAAACGTTTGTATGAACACAATTGGATGAATAAGTATTAAGGCGATGTTTAATCCAACAATGTGCCAAAACCAAGCCCATTTTACCATGTTGATGATAAAAACAGATTGAATTTAAGCAATTACCAAGCTTAACGACACTGCAAAATAAGTCGATAGGCTAAAGTCTGTCGGGACAGTCAATAATCTAATAACAGCAATTCCTTTATCATTAGGTCTACCTTTTTAAAACAACTGGGCATGCGTATGTTATTTATGATTATATAGGCCTACGTTAAAACTGGGTAGCTTTTGCCTACGGTGAACAGTGATTTTTTTGTTATTTCCATTAAATTATTGTATGGAATATTTTACAAGCAGATCACGCCTGTTTTCATTATGTAATATTCACTGTTGTTGTTGTCCCCTTTTTTGTAGCACTATCGTGCGTTACAATGTTGCCATCTGTTGGTAGCATTTTGGAACAAAACATGCTGCAGAAAATGAACTACATATCCATACATGCATCTGATCAAGTTGGCGGTAGAGCTCTGCAGATCTAAGCATAAACGACGGTCCTAATCTCGATGAAATATGCAGTGTATATTGTTGTAGAATCTGTTGCAGTTTCGGCTCCACAGACATTGAACTGCGCGGCAAAGGGACAGTGCACAAACAAAAACATGTGGGTACATATGTAACCAACTGGGTACGTAAGCTAGACATTTGCTTACCGATTTGTAAGATTTTGTGTCAGAAAGCGTTTTCAACGAAGGAGCATTACAACACAATCAGCGAGCATTTAAGCCACTTAGTTGGGCTGATGTTACCGGTTAGCAAGCAAGACGGAATATTTTTAACAACGCACAAGCTATTTTGCTAAGACAGGCTATCTGGCTATTGAATATTGTGCTAACGTCTGCAAGTTAACCTAGCTAACAAGCCTTGTTGTCTGTCGGTCGTATTTTCAAGATCACAATCCTATTTTTAATGTTTCAATTTATTACAAGCAATCTAAAATTAGCTGTGTGACTTCAGGAGCTATAAGTTTTCATTGAGCTACATAATTCATTAACCCTAGCCAGGTAGCCAACTTAGCCGTGCTGGGCTAACGTGACAATGTTTACTCGGCGAACTTCGCCTAAACGAAGCTTGCTACTACTAGCTACCCTTTAGCATTAGGTTCGCCTGTGAGTAATGTAAACCTGTTTCAAATTGTCTCAACGTTCTTACCCAAGGTCTGATAGTAACAATTTAAATTGGCATAGCTAGCATAGCTGTTGCAGCCCCGCCCACTTCGCGCACTAGAGTGTTAATTGTATGAATTAGGAACTTTAATCAACAAAAAACCATATGTTCCTAACTACATACCTCCTGTAATTACTAATCTATACGCATTCACAGGCTTAACCTAGTATGTTTTTGATCAAACTTTTGCAGGTGAGGAGACTAAAATACATAAACCACCAGCTAAGTGAGTGAGAGACTGTGGACATGGGGCTGCACTCCGCCCAGAAGAAACACTTTCCTCTGCAGGGGATCGATGGGGTGGTTCAGCTCTTTGATGCTGAACTTCGTAAACCCGAGCCAGACTTGGCCCTCCTGTCATTGGTCCTAGGGTTTGTTGAGCACTTCCTGGCCGTAAACAGGGTAATACCTATAAATGTTCCCGGCATCCGGTTTGAACCACTGGAGCCAGACTGCCCAAACTCCTGCTTCCCCACAGTGGAGCTGGGCATGATTTCTGCTTTGCACGAGCGATTCACAGCCCAGATTCGGGGCGCCGTGGACCTGTCTCAGTTTAGACGGCCTGCAGGCGGGTCCAGTAGGGAACTGGTCAAGAAGGTGTCTGATGTCATCTGGAATAGTCTGAGCCGCTCCTACTTCAAAGACCGGGCCCACATCCAGTCCCTCTTCAGCCTCATCACTGGTAAAACTACCGGGGAGGGTTTGGTAGATACAAACAGTAGAGGTGTTCATGACAGGACTCTTGATTTGTAGCAGTGTTTTGGTGCAAGGGCTTGGTAGTAGTGTGGATTTATAGTCTCTCTACATTTGCCTCTGTTAAGTTAATATATCAATCTTTCAATGAAGTGGTCACTGACTCCAAAGTTTTTTTTTTAAGGCACCAAGTTGGACAGCTGTGGAGTTGCATTTGCTGTGGTGGCAGCCTGCCAGGTCCTGGGGCTGAAGGACGTCCACTTAGCGTTGTCAGAGGACCATGCTTGGGTGATCTTTGGCAAGAACGGCGAGGAGACCGCAGAGGTCACCTGGCACGGGAAGGGCAACGAGGATCGGCGGGGGCAGACGGTCAGCACTGGAGTCGGTGAGAGGGTAAGGCTAAAATAATGTGACTCGTCATATTTCTTCCCTTAGAATAGTACTCTTTATAAGAAAAACGACTTCAATTTTGCACTAAAACACTCATACTACATTTAATTATTTACCATAGCAAATTCATTTGGAGACATTACTCGCAGGCATGGAAATCTCAATCTTGAAACATAAGTACCTTGGCTCACATTGCCATTGTTGTTTTTACAGAGTTGGCTGTATCTTAAAGGATCCTATATGAAGTGTAACAGAAACATGGAGGTGGCCTTCATGGTGTGTGCCATCAACCCCTCTTTGGATCTGCATACAGACAGCTCTGAGCTGCTACAGTTGCAACAGGTGAGACAACAAAATGATTGTTTGGTAGACTTTACAACCTAAATGTGTTTTGTTACCGCCACACAAACGAATGAACACTCAAATACACGATGGGTAACCCAAAAGGGTCACTGTGGCCAGGTCGTAATAAGCGCGTCGTCATTGATAGACTCCATGTTTGCATCATCAAAGACTCCAGGTGGAGGCGTAGCTTGTTTTTGACATCAAATAAGCCTCAGCTGGTTGGCTACTTTTAAATGTGTCTGGTGAAGCTCATTGATCTCTCTTTTATCTCTGAACACCTGTCCATCCATGCAGAGACTTCTGTGGCTGCTCTATGAGCGAGGAGACCTCGAAAGGTGAGATTTGGGGCTGAACATTTGTTGGGAACATTTGCGAGTTCAACACTGCTGTATTCTATTGAACTTCTTAAAGATGGCCATCCGCTAAGTCTGTCTCTATCCTTTGTCTGTTTTTTTACCCCAGGTACCCTATGGCCATGGGTACCCTAGCAGACCTGGAAGACCAGGAGCCAATCCCTGGCAAAGAGAGCCCCTTCTCTATTCACCTCAAAGTGAGTATAGAGGATGTTCACTTAGAAAAAGTAGACAATATAACCTCTGTCTCTCACCGTCATAGAACTAAACTGAAAACAATATTGGCCATCGATTGATGATGATAAATGAGAGCTCAGATCAACTGATAATTCTCTTCCTCCAATCATTTGAGACAAACAGACGTATTGTGACGGCAAACATTTGGTTCCTCAGGCGGTGAACTCTGCTAAGAAGTACTACAACAACGAGCACATCTACCCCTTCATGTACCTGGCGGGGTTCCACTACCGACACAGGGAGGTGAAGGAGGCCCTGGGGGCCTGGGCCGAGGCGGCCTCCGTCATGCAAGAGTGAGTATGAATGCTTGACGACAACACCATTCACTATTAGGATACAGATCACAATTTATATGTTTACAGTGACATAAAACTTAAAAAAAAAAAATGTCAACCCTGTTACATAGGTAAACCATATTATGTAATGATGATAATAAAAATTATATCTTTAGATGGATGTCACTTTTCTGCTTTAACAAGACATTACAATAATATTAGTAATAGCAATACAATTTAAAGTACCAAGTAGAATAAATCCCACTAAACTAAAATCAAATTTCTAAGTAATAACACATTTGTTAGAAAACCTTTTCAGTGACCCACCAATAAATCGCAATACTAGTACAAAAAACCATTTACACCAAATCAACAGTAGGAGGCAGTACATCCAACACATCATTGTCATTGTCAGCGACAATTTTTTTTGTGTGTGTGACAATTCCAAGATCCAGTACTGGATAACAAGGCCTTAAGATTGTGTATGAGGAAATAAATATTTACCATAATACTCTGTTTTTATTTTCCTCGATTATTTCAGTCATTTTTTGTAACATAGATAGGTTACACTGAACGTCCTGTGTGGATGTTAGAGGAGGGTGTGCCCTGGCAGCATGCATAGTCCTATGGCCTGGCTGCCAGGAAACCTCACTCGTCCCTCCAGCGTTAGCTCTGTTCCTCAGGGTGACAGTCAACATCCACTCTTCCCTCCTACCTATCACGCTAGCCGGGGATAAAAATGCTACTACTACCTCTAACTGACCAGACAAAGGGGAACAGGCACGTTCTCCCGCCTCTGTCCCATCTAGGATCTTTGCTGGGGGACGCACCCAGAGCAGTGCATTCCCCTCACCGTCAGCCAGCTTCCCTTTCCTTCTCTGCCTTTTCCTGTCCCCTATTGTTCTGTAACTTCTGCTCCCCTCTGCACTGCCTCTCTAGAAAAATGCAATGTAAATATATGGAAGAATTTAGACTGGTTTCATTGTATGCCCATGGTCTGATCACAAAGAGTATTTTAACCAGAACTAATGCCTATCATTGAAACAATGTCACTGACAATGTTAGTTGAGGAAATACACAGCGCCCCAATAATGATAAAAAAATGCTATTTTAAACTGACTTGATAGAAAGTGAATAAAGCCTTGGTTTTCTCCATATGTCACCCCCTAGCTACAACTACTTCCGTGAGGACGAGGAGATCTACAAGGAGTTTTTCGACATCGCCAACGATGTTATCCCCACCTTGCTGAAGGAAACGGCTGCGGCCGATGAGATGGGAGGAGAGGGAGGAGTAGGAGGAGAGGGGCCCGAAGGGGCCGATAAGGTAATCACTCCAGCTCCTCTTCCCTCCTGAGGCCACAAAGGGCTGTTATAGAACAGACCAACCTTTTTCTTCCTCCTCCTAGTCGCTTCCCTAACTGGAATGGCTAATGATATCACATTTCCCCGCTAATGCTTCTTCCTCTGATCTATTGAAGTATTTTATTCTGGTCCCCTTCATCGTGGCAATTTATCTCCTGGCCCCATGTTCTCTCTCTCTTTCATTTCTCACATTTTTCGCTCCCTCTCCCTCTTTTTCGCTCCCTCTACCTCATATTCTCAAACCCTTCTTAAAAAAACTATCTGAAAAGTGCTTTACATATTAAGGTAATACTGTCATATTTTGTTTCGTTGCATTACAGGATCAGTCAAAGCAGATGGCTACATTTTCTGCCCTCCAGGATCCCGACTGCTTTGCCCACCTGTTGCGTTTTTATGACGGCATCTGTAAATGGGAGGAGGGCAGCCCCACCCCTGTTCTCCACGTGGGCTGGGCCACCTACCTTGTCCAGTCTCTCAGTCGCTTTGATGCCCAAGTGAGAAGATGTCAATAAGGAAATCATAGTCGCCCTGTCCTTGGCACATGTGTTTCCAACAAACCAACCAACCATCCTGTCTCTTACTCTGTCTCATGGGTGTACCAACGATCCCTTCTCAACAGGTGCGCCAGAGAGTGTCCATCATCACCAAAGAGCCAGAGCTCCAGGACGACGACGACCAATCCAGCGAAGACCCACGTGAGGGCCGGAGACGAGGCCCCAGACGGGAGTCCAGACTGGAGGACCAGACCTCTCCCCAGGCCGCCACAGCCTCGGCATCCCCACCCGCTCAGCCCCCCAACCAGCCCAAGAAGGTGGCAGCACGCCGGTCCTCCCAGGGCCCAAGATCTGGAGATGTAGAGGGGAAGGCCAAGTCCCCCAGCCCTGACCCCTCCTCCCAGCCCCCACCCTCCCAGCCTCAAGCGTCCCCCACAGCGGGGCTGGTGGTGGCCTTCCAGAGCGAGAAGATGAAGGGCATGAAGGAGCTGCTATCGGCAGCAAAGGTCAACTCCAGCGCCATCAAGCTGCAGCTCACAGCCCAGTCGCAGGTCCAAATGAAAAGGCAGAAGAGCACGCCTTCGGGAGACTACACCATGTCCTTCATGAAGCGCCAGCGCAAGTCCCTCTGAAATGGAGGCTTTCGAACTGTTCTTTGAGGAGCAGATAGGAGTTCTGTCTTAGGTAGCTCTGTCGTACTGTGAAAGGCAACACACAAGAGAAACTAAAAACAGGCATTTCCTTTATTTCGTGAAACCTGAGTGTGTGTCCTTAATCATATCTTAAGCCCAAACAAGGTCTGTCAACTATTGTTTCAACTACTTGTTTGCCGGGGTCTGTTTCCTAAGCCTCCATCAACTGCTGACTGTCCTACATCATGAATTAAGTTTTCAGCTAATGAACAGAATTAGTTGTGGTGTTGCACTATTTTATTGCTGTTTCAATAATGATTGCAAGACACACTAGCTATGGGACTGTAGGTTTGTAGTTCTGCAGTGTGTATCATACGTTTTCAAGTATTCAGATGCTGTTGCTTTGTGTGCATCAAATGGGCAGTTGGACAACTGAATTTTCATTGACTTGTATGTAAAAGGTCTGTAAGCCAAAGCAATTAGAAATGATCATTGATTCAACATGGAAAACCTTCCTCGAACATTTTCTATGTGTCATTAACAATTGTACAACAAAATGTGAACTGGTATTTTTGTTGTCTTTTGACTTCAGCCCTTGAAGGCAGATTAGGATGGTTACCATGTAACATTGTCCATCCCTGCTCTTGTTGTCAGCTTCTCTCTTGCTAGCTATTCGTTGCCTTACTTTGCCTTTTATTTTCCGATATAGGTGGCCTTTAGTTATGAGATTAGCGGGAGTGTTTCTATTCATTAGAGAAGTGACCAGAAAGACCATGCACTGTTAAACAGGTATCACTGTAGGTGGCCCTGCTACTTAGTATTCGTTTGATAACTTGCGTTTTTGTATCTGCAAATAAAAATTAAGTTAAAAAATGTTTCTGTTGTTTGACGCTATTGTATTGAAATTCTGACTGTATAATAGTTACCAGAGCCTGCCATTGTCATGTGTCTGTAAGTACTGTAGGCTGTTCCTACAGCAGTATGCCATGCTCATGCGCAAGAATTGGAATGATTTGGATACAAGTGAGCGTGTACTTGTAGTGTCAGGAGTGTTATGAGTGGAGTCTTATGAGTCTGAGGAAAGAGGAGCGTAATGTGGGATACATGGAAGTTGGTTATATTTACCGAACATTTTTCTGCGCAGATTAATTGCATTTGTCAACTAGGCTATAGCTCACAGGGCTTGTTGGCCAACGTGCTCCTTCCTAGCTGTTCATTCTTTCTACAGGTTGTAACGACGATGTGTGCCTGATTTGGAATAGAGGATAAACAGGCAGCGCCGTCATGGAAAGAATAGGAGTTTCTTTTTTGGATCCGTTGGATGATTACGAGTTAATTCACCGTATTGGCTGCGGCACGTACGGGGATGTGTTCAAGGTGAGTGTGGACAGAATGTGAAGCGCAATTAGAGGACCGTAGTGCGCAAAGATGCCTTAATATCGGTATCAACTAAACCACGACCCGTCTGTTCCAAGTTGATATTGATTAATTGCATTTTTTTTTTTTACAGTAAACAACGGTTTAACATTGTACTGTGTGTCCAATTTAATGGAGCGTGTGACATTTTGTTGCAGTCTGGTAGACACTATGTGTTTTAGAAGCGTTCGTTTGCAGGACGGGTAGGTTATCATATTTTATCCCCCTTGGGAAGCCGTGGGACATGTAAGGAGGAACAATTACCCAGTGAACTAGTCTACTAATGAGAGCACAGAGTCTATTAGGGTTATTGATGGATGCAATATAATTAGGTCCATTAGTGCAAATCCTACCTAGAACATAATTGGTAATATGTTATTATTCTATTAGATCACAAATAGGAAAGGCCATGAAAAAGGACAATTGATTATTAAAATAAAAATAGTAGGTATGGCATTGACATCTTTGCCAGATATCTTTGACTTTTCTATTTGTGTGTGTGTGTGTGTGTGTGTGTGTGTGTGTGTGTGTGTGTGTGTGTGTGTGTTTATCCAATGTTTTCACAAACAAACAGTCATTTACACATGGTCTCCAATCCTCCAATAAATCACATCCACCTATTATTTTACCACGGTGGCGCATTGCTGCATAGTGTGTATGCTATGACCAGGGAAACGGTCCTGTCAGTGGACTACAATCCATTATCACCTCCCACTAGCTCTCTCATTCCATAGTCTTGGTTCACAGTCTCGTTGGATCCACTCTTGGCCAGGGGTCCAATGATTGGGCATGTGACTGGGGACTCTCTGTGGAGACTCATTAGATGGTCATTGTTCACAGAAAACGATCTGCTACTTACCCAAGCGCTCAAAACCCTGTTGTGGCTTTGTCAATCCAGTAAAGTTTGTATCACAGTTAGTCAAAAGAAACTCAAGTGACGAAGATAGTAGAAGCCATGGTTTTGGGACTGAAGTGACGAAGATTTTGTCATATTGAAGCCAACAGTAAGATGAGATACTACAAGGCAATGAATAAGGCCAAAAGCGAAAACCACCCTAGTTAATCGTTTCCTTCACATGACGTACAAAGCATTTAGTCAGCATCCCACATATTCTTTCTTAGTCTAAAACCACACTGGAGGAGAAGATCATAGGTTTCAGGTTTTGCCACGTGTGACCTTTATGCCGCCATTATCTTTGGTCATGTTTTGGGCTACTGGTTGTTTGTTACTGGTTATTACCTAATAGTCAAAATTCCCTTCATACCTTGGTACACAGCTGCTGTAGCAGGCAGCAGCAAATTTCATTTAATCTGTTTTTAGCTCAAGAGCTATGAAGGCATGAGGGTTGGCATGATGGACATTTTTTATTTATTTTGTAAAGACTACGCTTTGACCCACTATTGTATCACATTTGTGGGAGAAAGGGCATTTGCACTGATGAAAGTGTAATAAAGTTTTCTTTGCAGCGCCCATTGTCTGTAATCCACACCCTATTATTTCAGGCTTCTGATCCTTCTCAGGAGACATGACTGTCACTTCAAGTTTCAGGAAGTCCTGTGGTACAACCGGAAAAAAACAGGAAGTTGGGTTATTCAAATCACAGGTTTTCTCACCGGATCCTGCTCCTCTGATTTGCTGCCTGTTTCATTGTTGTGGATAGAGAGAGGGACGGATCCTACAAACCGACGTCACTGGTTGTTTGGCTTGTCAAGAGAGCATTTGGGGTGATGGATGCTCATGATAGGCCAAGATAAGGAAACGATGGAGATTGGTCGGAAGTGTTCTACAATATCCGCAGAGACCTTTCCACCAATCTTTTTCACAAAAAAATATAGGTCTTTGGATTTCTCCTGGTCAGTTGATGTGATCAGTGGGAGGATTTCTGTACTAAAAAGTACCCCAAGACCACTGTTTCGAGTTGATCCTGCACTTGTCGCAAGGAAAATCCGACCTTGAGCTTTAAAAACTGTCCATCTGGGCACAGAAGTAAAAAATCCTTCTTTAAACCAAAATGTAACTACCTCATGCTGTCGCGTCAATACAAGGGGAAACTCAAGGTCAGACTGCAAGCAAAAACTAATCTGGGATCTTTAATCATGCAAGATGGCAGAGTGAGCACTTGGGTAGATTCCCAGAGCTGCCTTATAGCGATGCAGTATAATGGCAGCGAACCAAGAGCATGGGGAATGTGTTTAGAAACTATGCTATGACAAATGTGTGATCAACGCTAGAGCCAACAGAAATCCTTGCTTTTGGAATGCGGTTGTTACTATCAAGTTCTAGACTTCTTTGTAACTTCAGTAAACAATCCATTGGTAGCACTAACAATTGCTTACTGTTGTTTTATGTTTTGTTACAGTAACTTGTAACAGGCACCTCTCTGTAGCCCTGGGTCACAGTTAACATATTTTTTTTCTCTTTCAGGCGCGGAACATCAGGACCTCTGAGATGACAGCCATTAAAATTGTCAAACTGGACCCTGGTATGTTTACCAAACTCAACTTCCAGTGTTATGTGTTCTGTTTTGTTTTCCATGCCTCCAGCTGCTCAGGATATTACTCAAGTAAACTATCACTCCATGGTGCACCGTACTTCATAGCTGTGCTGAGACATCATGAAGTAGGAAAGAAATAGTGCTTTATGATTGGCTAATTGTCTTTGTTTAGGTGATGACATCACATCCATCCAGCAGGAGATCACAATGATGAAGGAGTGCAAGCACAAAAACATTGTGGCTTATTATGGCAGCTATCACAGGTGCTGTATAACCCCGGCTGTCAGACATTTTAGATCGGTTAAATTCCTTGGTTTGTAGGTGGACTAATTTATGTTGTATTTAACTTCTGTTTCCAACACCCCTGCCCTCAGAAATGAGCAGAATGCAGAATTTCACTCCCACTTCTTATAATGTAGGCCAGGGGTCCAAGTAAGATTGTTTCACAAAAGCTTTTTGAATGAGCAGTGAGGTTACAGCTCTCTTCCTCTCATTTATACACACACACACACACACACACACACAAACACACACACACACACACACACATGCACACACAATGCAGTTTATCCTGCGACCAGTCCAGAAGCTTTTTGTACTACAGCTATCTTCTCTGTCTAGAGGATACCACCCTGATTAGTTTAAGATCATTCTTTTCAACTTGACAAAACACAGAGCCCAGTGATATAGCTTTGACGCGCCCCATTCCCTTTTCAGGAACACCAAGTTGTGGATATGCATGGAGTACTGTGGTGGAGGGTCACTACAGGACATATACCATGGTAAATACAAACACATGATCAAAAAACACCAATCTTTTCCTGTCAAGTTGTATAACCTTTCTCTCTGGCTCATATTGTAATATAGCATTACATCCTCAGTCCATTTTAGTGAAACTATTAAGAATTCCATTAGGTTCCATTCTTCTAAGGCCCATTTCTTTTCATCTCCTTCTACTGAGTCTTTGTCATTAATCTCCATGGTGCTGCTGTTCTCTACAGTGACAGGCCCATTAAAGGAGAAACAGATAGCTTACGTCTGCAGAGAAACTCTCCAGGTGAGCCAAGAGTTTTTTTTCTTCTTTTTTTTTATGACGCTCCCACTAACTACTTGGTGAGATATGCCAAGAGAGATATCAACCTTGTCCCGTTAGAACATTTGCGTCTAAACATGAGACAACAGTTTTAAGGGTATGGCATTTTTGTTTCAGCTACAGAAGAACAAGATTGTATTTAACCTAGCCGGCCTGCTAATCATAGTACCGAGCTCTGCCCATAACATAACACTGGCTGCAACTCGCTGCAGTATT